>CM060396.1:136260446-137460446 GCA_030545235.1 Helianthus tuberosus | reverse complement strand
AAGGCATAAGTTTCACACCCCTCATAAAGACTCCTCAAGAAATCCTTGCAACAGAAGAACTCAAGCAGAACTTTCAGCCTCCTAGGCCTCTCCCCAAAAGCAGAAAGAATGAAAACTCCACACAATATTGTGAGTTTCATGAAGAAAAGGGCACCACACCAATGATTGCTTCCAACTAAAGTAGAGGATCGAAGAAGCCGTTAAGTCTGGGGAACTTGCTCACTTGGTTAAAGGAGTAAGGGGCAAAATGGCTGAAGGAAAAGGCAAGGAAGTTAATATGGTAGATTTCGATGGAAGGGTTCCGTACAAAAGGCAGCGGTTGGAAGCTTGGGAGCTTCAGTGTGTTTGTTTCCCCCCAACTGAGAAAGACCCTCTTTCAAACCCTCTTGTGGTTGAGGCTACTGTGGGAACGTTGCAAACAAGTAGAGCATACATAGACACCGGTGCTGCCACCGAAATCATGTTTGAGAAGTTCTTCAACTGTCTAAGCAATGAAGAACGTTCAAGGCTCCAACCCTCCGGAACCTCCATAAAGGGTATCGCCGACATACCCCTCAAGCCTTTAGGCAGCTAACACTCGACGTTCGTTTCAGTGAAGGTCAGAAGGGGAGAGTCCAACCACTCACCTTTGTGGTTATCAATATTCCCTCAAACTATGACGTGATTATCGGGAGGCCAGGACAGTGTGCATTTTACATGGCCGTGTCCGTTGGCCATGGCACTGTCAAGTTTCCCACTGAAAGGGGAATAGCAACCCTTCAACCTTCCCAGGAAGCCTACACGGTTGAGGGTGAAAGCTCTAAAAGTGAAGAAGACAGGCAAAGGATAATTGTAAATCCCAAGTACCCCGAGCAGAAGATAAGGGTCAATCTTAGCCTTTCACAAGAAACCCTGTCATACCTTAAAAAGCTGTTGGAACATTATAGTGATGTCTTCGCTTGGTGCCCGGAAGATATGACAGGCGTCTCTTGAAGCATTGCTGAGCACGAGTTGAGAATACCATCTCATGTCAAGCCCGTGGTCCAAAAGAAACGAAGTCTGGCACCCGAAAGAAGCTTGGCCGCATGCCAGGAAGTTGAAAAGCTTGTGTCAGCCGGCATTCTCTGCGAAGTCAAATATCAATCTTGGGTCGCCAACCCGGTGATGGTCCGAAAGCCAGACAATTCTTGGCGAATGTGCATAGACTTCAAGGACCTTAACAAGGCTTGTTCCAAAGACTGCTATCTGTTACCAGAAATTGATCTCAAGGTCGACTCCCTTACTGGTTACCCGTTCAAATGCTTTCTCGATGCCTACAAAGGTTACCATCAAATCCTCATGAAGGAAGAGGATGAAGAAAAGACAGCCTTTCATACGGACAAAGGTATATTCTGTTATCAAAAGATGCCTTTTGGCCTCAAGAACGCTGGAGCAACCTATCAACGCCTAGTTGATAAGGCTTTTTCAAGTCAAATCGGTCGAAATATGGAGGCATATGTTGATGACCTGGTAATTAAAAGCAATACGGAATATCAAATGCTCGATGACATCCAAGAAACCTTCAAGAACCTAAGGAAGGTGAATATGAAGCTCAACCCCGAAAAGTGTTCCTTTGGGTTTGAGGAAGGTAAATTCCTTGGCCATGTTGTGGGGAAACAAAGCATTAAAGCTAATCCAAACAAGGTGAAAGTTGTTCTGGAAACTAAGCCACCAAGAAGCAAGAAAGAGGTCGAGAGCTTAAACTGGAAGCTTACAGCCTTGAAGCGTTTTACCTCCAAGTTGGCTGAAAGATCTCTGCCCTTCTACAAAACGCTCAAGAGCTGCTCTGATAAGAAGGACTTCAAATGGACTTAGGAGGCTGAAGAAGCCTTCAACCAGATGAAACAACATCTTGCTTCCTTACCTGACATTGCAGCTCCAGAAACGGGGGAGTTAATCTCGGTGTACCTTTCAGTCGCTGAGGAGGCCGTAAGTGCGGTCCTCACCATTGAGCGAGAAAAAGCACAGGTACCTGTTTATTTCTTCAGCAAAACTCTAAAATTGGCTGAAACCAAATATTCTCCTCTTGAAAAACTTGCCCTAGCCCTAGTTCAAACAGCTTGAAGGCTTCGAAGGTATTTTCAAGCACACCCTATACAAGTGGTCACTGACCAGCCTATTAAGAGTGTGCTTGAAAAACCAGAAAATTTGGGACGATTAGCCAAATGGGCAGTAGAACTAGGTGAGCATAACATCACCTACGTCCCAAGAAAGGCTATCAAAGCCCAAGTCTTGGCTGATTTCATTATAGAAGTCCCAAAGCAAACAGCCACTGAAGTGAACACCGCCACCATTGAACCCTCAGACCTTGAAGCCTGGAAGCTTTATACCGATGGGGCTTCAAGCGTTGAAGGGTCAGGGGCTGGGCTCATTTTGATCAACCCAGAAGGGTTGGAATTCACGTATGCTCTCCGTTTTGATTTTCAGACCACCAACAACGAGGCAGAATATGAGGCACTGATCGCCGGCTTAAGACTAGCTAAAGAAATGAAGGTAAAAAAGCTTGAAGTGTTCACAGATTCGTTGCTTGTCTCGAGCCAAGTGAATGATAGCTATATTACTAAGGAGCCAAACATGAAAAGATACAAAGAAAAATCCAAGGCACTGATGAATAACTTCCAGGCATGCAACATCAAGCAAATCCCTAGATCCCAAAACAAAAAAGCAGATGCCTTGAGCAAGCTTGCATCTCTCACCTTTGCCCACCTTACCAAGAAGGTGCTGGTAGAAGTGTTAAAGACTCCATTAATCGATGAATTGGAAGTTCAAGAAGTAGTCACCGAGGAAGATCCAAATTGGATGACTCCAATCAAGAAATTCCTTAAAAACGGTGAATTGCCAAGTGATCAAATAGAAGCTGAAAGGGTTAAGATCAAGGCAAGGCAGTATGTACTACAAGGTGAAAACCTTTAAAAAAAGGTTATCTTGCTCCCTTACTAAGATGTGTGGCTCCCGAGCAAAGTCAGTATTTGATCAAAGAAATTCACGAGGGTATATGCGGAGCTCATTTTGGAGCTAGGTCGGTGGTTGCAAAACTCATGAACCTTGGGTATTTTTGGCCCTCAATGCACCGGGATACCGTTGAGCAATTAAGGAAATGTGATGCTTGCCAAATTCATGCACCAATCCCAA
Organism: Helianthus tuberosus; assembly: GCA_030545235.1. Lineage (NCBI taxonomy): Eukaryota > Viridiplantae > Streptophyta > Magnoliopsida > Asterales > Asteraceae > Helianthus > Helianthus tuberosus. The sequence continues at coordinate 137,457,296 of CM060396.1, read as the reverse complement.
AAAGTCCCAAGCATGATCTGGTTCCAATAACCTCAGCATGGCCGTTCTATAAATAGGGGATGGACATTGTCTGTCCGTTTCCCCCAAGCAAAGGTGGGGTGAAATTCTTGCTGGTAGCCATAGATTATTTCACCAAGTGGCCCGAGGTTAAACCACTCGCAAAGATCACAGGCAAACAGGTCATTGACTTTGTCTGGGAAAACATTATTTGCCGTTACAGATTGCCGGGGGTACTTGTCACTGACAATGGAAAGCAATTCGCTGAAAAGCCTTTCAGCATTTGGTGCAAAGAATACAGAATTGATCAGGTTTTCAGTTCAGTTACCCATCCTCAATCAAATGGTCAAGTTGAAAGAACAAATCGAAGCATAGTGGAAGGTATCAAAACAAGACTGGAAAGATACGAAAGCAACTGGCTTGAAGAATTGCCTAGTGTTCTATGGGCCATAAGAACAACCGAAAAAACAAGCCATAAAAGAACACCCTATAGCTTGGTATTTGGGTCCGAAGTCGTGTTCCCTGCTGAAGTAGGAGTTGTAACACAACGAATTGTCAACATGGATCCCGAAACAAACCAAAAAGAGAGCATGTTGAACTTACAACTCGTAGAGGACGCACGAGACCAAGCGGCAATTCAAGAAGCAAAGTACAAGCAACGAATGGAAGAGTACTACAACAAGAGAGTCAAGGACGAACGCTTCAAGCCAGGAGATCTGGTAGTTAGAAACAATGAAGCTAGCAAAAAAGAGAATCAAGGAAAGCTTGGCCCAAAATGGGAAGGCCCGTATACCATCCTTGAAGCACATAAGGGTGGATCTTACAAGCTAGCAGACTCAGAGGGTAAAAGGCTTCCGAGGCATTGGAATGGAAAGACCTTAAAAAGGTTCCATGTATAAATAGGAAAAATTGGTTTGTAAGTTGAATTTCGAGAATGCACTACGAACAACTTTTGTAAGAACAAGTATCTATTGAATGAATGAAGTTGTTTTATCAAACTTGTCTTTCTATCCTACGATCAGGTTGAGAACCTAGCAAAAAACTCCATGGCAAGGGCCATGTAAGGGGATGAGCTCCCAGGCCACATCGCTCAATAGGTTCAAGGGTTGAATGAACCTATATAAGGGGTGAGTTCCTAAATCAATACAACTCCATGATACTTATTAATTAAAAACAAACTTGTCTCATAGACGGGTTTGAACAGCCTACACCAAATGTTCCTTAAGCCTGAGAAGAATAATCAACAAACAGGCTTATGAAATCAAATAAAAAGCAAGAAAATAAATAGGATAGGTGCTATGTCTTCTTGTTAAAAATACCAAGGCTAAGTGACTGCAGCACTGAACCCTTTAAGGTATAAAACACATAAGGACAACACAAACTCAACAAAGACAAAGTTACAAGAAAAAGACATAACTCGAAGGGTAGTGCAACAACTTGAACAAAGAGTTATAAAAAATTAAACTACAAACCAAGTCAAGTTGCGAAACTAAGAAGCCTTCAAGGCTTCAAGCCACATACGTGACAACTCAAAACCTTAAAGGCTTCAACCTACCTACGGATAGCCAAAAAGCTTTAAAACTTGAAGCAAACCAAGCTGCCTTAACAAAATAAGCACAAGTATAAAAACACAACACAAAGAAAATAGTTAAGCATAATATCATAACAAAGAAAGCCTTGAAAGACTTTCAAACCATTCAAACACAAGTCAAAACAAGTCCTAGTGACTTGCAAGTTCAGAAATTGTCCAAACGGCCATACAGGCCTAAAACACAACGACATAACAGGAACCTTAAGGGTTCCTGCAAAACCTAATAATTGTTTGAAGTTAACATCACAAATTGTTTTAAAATATGCTAAGAAAGCTATGAATATTATGCATCAGTAGAAGGCTTGGAGGCCCCAGAACTATTACCTTTAGCCTTCTTAGTCCTCTTAACCTTCTTAGCCTTTGGATCCTCATCACCAACAGCTCCAAGCTGGCATCCTTAGGAGCATCAGATTCTCCAGGAAAGGTATCCTCGCTATCTCCTGAGTAGGAACGTTTCCTCGAAAGAGAACTAAGCACTTCAACACATACCTCCTCATTCAGACCATCCGGCTTCCGTTCCTGTAAGACAGAAAGAGGCTTACCATAACAAGAGGCAACCTGGCTCACATACGGGTATGTTAACCTCTCCATTTGCTCAACAGAACTCTTGAAGATATCGGAAGCCTCAGGACGGTACAAGGGAGATTTTTCTAAAGGATGGCCAGACTCGTGAAGCTTATAACCCGCAATAAGACCTTGATGTTTTCCCAGATCGAGCAGTTTAGTGTAAACCTCTGATGTGTGTAAAATGCAACATATAAATTACATCAAATAAGGCATAAAACTAACCCTTTTTAAGTACTAATATTGGAAAAAGAGTGTTTTTGTCTTCCTTTTGTATTTTCAGGATTAAATAAGCTCAAAAAACACAAAAGAAGCAAAAAGACAGTTAATTCCAACATAAATACAAGGAAAGGAACATAAGTGGACTGCCCGACCCCTCAACGGCATCTTCCCAAGCAAAATAGAGAAGGCAGAAGACTGAACACGCCCCATGCTCAGCCAGCACGGGGCCGTGCCCAAGTAGCAGCAGAAAAGACAAACCTATAAAAGCTTCTATTGTCCACCACGGGCCGTGTCCAGCGAACACGGGGGCGTGTTGAAAGTACAGCAGGCGCATTAATTGTAATTGCGAATTACAATTAATGAGGAGAGAGAGTGTCAGACAGGCACGGGGCCGTGCCCAGCTCTCTGTTCAGCCTATAAATAGGAGTGCTTGGATTCATTTCAACTCATCCCTTGGCACACCACCTCTCTCACACTTCATCCACCACCCACCACCATCACAACACCATCATCCACCACCATCATCCATTGTCCATTGTCCATCGTAGAGTGTGTGAGTCGTCTCGGGATCCAAGATTGATCGTAAGAGTTCTTGACAATCAAGGCCATGTTTGCCTAAGTCTCTTACATCACTTGGTGAAGACAAAGTGTCTAGTATAATACTTTTTATTTCTAATCTTTTGCACTTTTTATTTGGTTTTGTATTAATGACTTTAATAACTAGTTACTTATGTTGAAGGTGATCTTTCCTTATCGTTTGTCCGTGGTGTCTTGGCATTATTTTACTGTCTATATAAAATAAAGGATTTTCACCATTCATATCTCCACGGTCTATATGGAGGTATGTTGGCTACCTGGTCGGGGGTTAAGGGAACGGTTTGGTAAAGGTCTTGCCATTGTTCAGCGTTTAGAGGTCCTGCAATGGACCTGGGTCAAATTTAGTAGGACCTCTTTCAATACTTCACGGTATTGGATGGCGGGGGTCCAAACTCTTTGATCCCCTCATAAGTTAACTACTATTAATACTATAACCCGGCTATTTAGGACTGTATCCCTGCTGACTCAGACTACTTAGCCGAGGGTAACGTCACCGCCAAAAGCGGGGCCTACCACAATACTGCATTAATAACTTAATTCATTATCTTCCAATAATCCACCCTTTTAGGATTGTATCCTTGCTGACTCAAACTACTGGGGTGAGGGTAACGTCACCTTCAAAAGAGGGGCCTACTACAATAACTAAGATAATCTCTTAATTATGTGCAAAAGTGCGGAAATAATCAAAGGTTATACTAGATACGAGTCGGAACCAAGTGATTCATCTTGTCTATCTGTTTTTTCTTTTATTTTTATTTTCAGCATTTTAGTTAGTTTTTATTTTTCTTAGTTTAAAACATTTTTCTAAACTTTTTATTTTGATTAGACGTTGAGGATAAACCGGTACTAAAAGCTCTTGTGTCCTTGGACGACCTCGGTATCTTACCAACACTATACTACGCTCAACGATGGGTGCACTTGCCCATATGTGTGTTTAGTGTTAGTGAAATATCGTGTTTTATAAATTTAAAACTTGGCTAAAAATAAGTGTTAAAAAGGGCTTCAAATATACACCTAATATATATAACACTTCGCACGCATCAAGTTTTTGGCGCCGTTGCCGGGGACACAAGGATTTTAAGAAAGTTAGGAATCAACGGCCTAATCATTTTTTATTTTTCTTTTTATTTTTTTAGGATTTTCTTAGTTTTTCAGCTTCTGCAGAGCTCAGCACGGGCCGTGCCCGCTGAACACGCCCCCGTGCTAAATCATTGGAACTGGCAATCCTGTTTTACGTCAGACAGTAAGCTGAACACGGGGCCGTGCTCACCCAACACGCCCCCATGCCCAAGATTCACTTCCTGAAAACAGAACCGTTAGATCCCGGCGGTTGGTAATTTCTGACATAAACATGAGTGATAGTAATTGTTTTTACTTTCGGCACTCTTATGGTACGTGGTGTCAATTATGTGGTGGCAAACATGAAGAAGTAAAATGCTACTTTCTAAATTATAGGCCCCACTACATGGACCCACCAACTTCTTATAACCTTAAGAGGGGCGAAAGTAAAAATAAGCACTATTTCTCCCTCGAATGCGCCCAGCCAGATATTCTAGGGGAAATGCTCCTTGATGAGTTATTTCAACTAGAAAAGCTAATTCTGAATTGGTTAAAAGAGCTTAGGAAGGATTTTATTGATCCACCCAAAGACGATGACCATGACGAAATGCTGGAACCGCATTCCGACAACCTCGTTGCTCCCGAAAATACCTTCGTACCTAGCAAAGACTTGGACGATAGTCGTCCCTGTGTCGATTGTGCCGTGAAGGACTCTCCATCGACTTCGTTCGGTGCATACATAGACCTGAGCGATTCGGCATACACCTTCTTTAACGAGAGCCCGGAAAAGGGTTGGACTTGTCCACCTAGAATGAAAATAGGAATTACCCTCACCGACAACCTCTTGCGTTCTCGCCTTAGTCTAGGACAATTAAGGTATCTTAGGCACTTTGGGGTTGTTCCAACCAATCAGGAGCCACCCAATACTAACAAGTTCCTTAAAAACTAGACAACTTCATAAAACAGTCCCTCGACACGGGGCCGTGTCCAGCCAACACGCCCCCGTGTCCATCAAAAGATTCCATTCTGATCAGTACGTCAGAATATGGACAAACTGTGTCAGAACTCCACCTGCACACGTGGCCGTGTCCACTGGACACGGGGCCGTGTCCAGGATGCTGTCGTTTTCTATAAATGCAGCCAAGAATTCTGCACATTTGGACCAACTTGGGACAGAGATTTGCAGGAATCTTCTCTCAAACTATCCTTGGTAAGTCTAAAAGAAGGTTCCAACAACCCATCTTGTCCTTTCCTCTTTGAGCCATTTCCTTCTTCTCCATCTTTCTTCAAGAACTACCATTAAAAGTTTGAATTCTTCCAACTTTGTGGTAAGGATTAATGAGTTTTGTTCAAGGAATCTTGGTAAAAGCATGTTATGTAACATTGTTTTAAGTTATTAGCGACTAAAAAGACCCCACGAGTTCAGAAAATAACTTAAAAATCCAAGTTTCCTTGCTCCAAAATTCTGCAGAAAGATGAACACGGGGCCGTGCTCATTGAGCACGGGGCCGTGTCCGGTAACTGTTTCATTAAATAAACTTTTTCAGTTTATTTTTCGTAGGATGTCGAGTGAAAACAGCGAAACATCTTCTGTGCATTCGTCAAACAGCCGAAGAGGAAGGAGACCCTCCATTGAAGCTACACTTGTGCACTATGTGATAGCATTAAGGGAGGCTCTCGACGAAATGACTTCAGTAGAGGAGGTCCTAATCGACCGTATTAACGATCTTACGATGGGATTTGAAAGCAGCTTCCAAGAAATTAACCTCTTGCACCAGAGGTTAAATATTCTTGTAGCACCCCCGATGGAACCAGTCCTTCCTCAGCAGGATTGGAACCTGGCACTCAGAATCAACAACCCTACTGGGTGGGAAGACTTTCCGGCAGAACCTCCCATGGAACACCAACAAGAGATCCCGGTGGAAGTCGAAACTCCTCAAACTAATGCCAATGAGCCTTCTTTTCTCCTTCCAAGGGAGGTGGAAGAATGGCTCGCCGACATATGAGGAGAACCGCACACGGAAGAAGGAGTTCAAAAAGGCCTTGTTTAACCAAGATTAGTTACTTCTTGGAAATTTTGCTAATTAAAAAAAGTAGAGGCTAGAACTCCATGTTTTTTTTTTTTTACTTTGTTTTATCTAGTTTAATCTTAAATTAGGATTATGTAAGGTCTCTCTATGATTGCAATGAAATGATGGTTTTTAAAGTTTGGATGGTTTTTAATAAATAAAACACACTCATGGTGGTAAGGGATGAAAAGGGGAACGAGAAAAATGAACTCATGCACAAGAACAAGGCAACCCGACAATTCTCTCCAATTCAGAAGGTTCAACACGGGCCGTGCCCAACCAACACAGCCCCGTGCTGAACCACCTGCAGAAAACGCCCAGTTCAGGTAACTGGACACGGGCCGTGTTCACCCAACACGCCCCCGTGTCCAGACTTCTGCTTCTCTTATTTTAATTTTGTTACTGGCACTTGAACACGGGGCCGTGCGCGGATAACACGGGGCCGTGTTCAGCGCCCAGTAACAGAAAATTTTTGCTTTTTACACCATTTTACACATCTAATCAACCTAAAAATTTATTTTTGGGACACATTGAGGACAATGTGTAATTTAAGTGTGGGGGGGATGCTAAAACCTTGAATTTTGCAAATCCTAAATACAAGCCTTACACAAAACTCTATTGAAACCGCTAATCACCCCAAATTTTTTTTCAAAAATTTCATTTTTCTTACTTGTCTAGGTTTAACTCGGGAAATTCAAGTTCTCAAAAAGGTTATATTTTTACAAATTTACAACCGATAGCGTAGTGATAAAAAGAACCAACACAAGAAAATTATGAAAAGGCATGACAAACTTAGTTAAAATTTGATTATATATACTTGATCACATAAAAACCCATTCCCACAAAATTGAGTTTTGAGCCTTTATTGAGCATACAACTACATATCATTAGACTAAATGCTCATTTTTCGTTTCTTGTGTGAATAGCCGCTTGGTTCTTACAACTCTAGAACTTGCCATGACGATACATTCCCGGTCCTTATCAACTTAAACCCGAGTAAGTAAATGATGGAGGCATTAGGACTAACCCTTTTTATTTCTACACCATTATTTTTTCTTTTTCTTTTACCACCTACCCAAAAATCCCCCTAGTTAACCCCTTTGAGCCTAAACCTTTTCATTTCATCACCCAAACCAAAAACCCTTTTACCCACCAAAACCTTTTATTTTTAACCCTTTGTTTTAGTAACAAGTTCGGTTTTTCGTAAGAAAAAAAAAGTGTTGATGATGAAGCAAAAAGAAAATAAACAAAAAAGTTCATCAAAAATAACTTTGTTTGAATAAAAGCTTCATCAAAATAAAAAAAGTTACAAAAATAGAAAGTCTTACGAAAACCGACACTTGTTACGCTTTTCGCCCTTTTTCTACTAACCACTAACCACTATCCCAACCACCTACCTTTAACCCAAGCCTAACCCTTAACCCATAAAGTCCTCTTGATATTTACAAAGGTATAAAAGTTAAAAAGGAGGAGGATTGATTGCTTGGCAAGCTTATGGTAGGAATAAGTTCCATGCCGCTCTCGAGTGATTCACTAAAAATACACCTTCGGCGGAGTGTGAGTGATTTCTCCCGTGAGGTATGTGAACTTATATACAGATGGCATTTTAAAAAGGCATGTTATGCCCAAATAAGTAATTTCTCCTATGAAACGTTCTAAATAAATCATTACGAATAGGATTGTAAATAGATAAAAATAAAACCCAAAAAGATCTTGGATATCCCGACACTCTACGACAAGCCCAAAACCTTCTCTTCTACCTATTCCATTTGGGAATGTAAGCCACATATTAAAGAGTTTTGCTTGAGGACAAGCAAAAGTTCAAGTGTGGGGGTATTTGATGTGTGTAAAATGCAACATATAAATTACATCAAATAAGGCATAAAACTAACCCTTTTTAAGTACTAATATTGGAAAAAGAGTGTTTTTGTCTTCCTTTTGTATTTTCAGGATTAAAAAAGCTCAAAAACACAAAAGAAGCAAAAAGACAGCTAATTCCAACATAAATACAAGGAAAGGAACATAAGTGGACTGACCGACCCCTCAACGGCATCTTCCCAAGCAAAATAGAGAAGGCAGAAGACTGAACACGCCCCGTGCTCAGCCAGCACGGGGCCGTGCCCAAGAAGCAGCAGAAAAGACAAACCTATAGAAGCTTCTATTGCCCACCACGGGCCGTGTCCAGCGGACACGGGGGCGTGTCGAAAGTACAGCAGGCGCATTAATTGTAATTGCGAATTACAATTAATGAGGAGAGAGAGTGTCAGACAGGCACGGGGCCGTGCCCAGCGGACACGGGGCCGTGCCCAGCTCTCCGTTCAGCCTATAAATAGGAGTGCTTGGATTCATTTCAACTCATCCCTTGGCACACCACCTCTCTCACACTTCATCCACCACCCACCACCATCACAACACCATCATCCACCACCATCATCCATTGTCCATCGTAGAGTGTGTGAGTCGTCTCGGGATCCAAGATTGATCGTAAGAGTTCTTGACAATCAAGGCCATGTTTGCCTAAGTCTCTTACATCACTTAGTGAAGACAAAGTGTCTAGTATAATACTTTTTATTTCTAATCTTTTGCACTTTTTATTTGGTTTTGTATTAATGACTTTAATAACTAGTTACTTATGTTGAAGGTGATCTTTCCTTATCGTTTGTCCGTGGTGTCTTGGCATTATTTTACTGTCTATATAAAATAAAGGATTTTCACCATTCATATCTCCACGGTCTATATGGAGGTATGTTGGCTACCTGGTCGGGGGTTAAGGGAACAGTTTGGTAAAGGTCTTGCCATTGTTCAGCGTTTAGAGGTCCTGCAATGGACCTGGGTCAAATTTAGTAGGACCTCCTTCAATACTTCACGGTATTGGATGGCGGGGGTCCAAACTCTTTGATCCCCTCATAAGTTAACTACTATTATTACTATAACCCGGCTATTTAGGACTGTATCCCTGCTGACTCAGACTACTTAGCCGAGGGTAACGTCACCGCCAAAAGCGGGGCCTACCACAATACTGCATTAATAACTTAATTCATTATCTTCCAATAATCCACCCTTTTAGGATTGTATCCTTGCTGACTCAAACTACTGGGGTGAGGGTAACGTCACCTTCAAAAGAGGGGCCTACTACAATAACTAAGATAATCTCTTAATTATGTGCAAAAGTGCGGAAATAATCAAAGGTTATACTAGATACGAGTCGGAACCAAGTGATTCATCTTGTCTATCTGTTTTTTCTTTTATTTTTATTTTCAGCATTTTAGTTAGTTTTTATTTTTCTTAGTTTAAAACATTTTCTAAACTTTTTATTTTGATTAGACGTTGAGGATAAACCGATACTAAAAGCTCTTGTGTGTCCTTGGACGACCTCGGTATCTTACCAACACTATACTACGCTCAACGATGGGTGCACTTGCCCATATGTGTGTTTAGTGTTAGTGAAATATCGTGTTTTATAAATTTAAAACTTGGCTAAAAATAAGTGTTAAAAAGGGCTTCAAATATACACCTAATATATATAACACTTCGCACGCATCAACCTCACCAAGAGCAGAGTTAAACTCTTTAGAGTGAAGAAGATAGGTAACAACCTGATGAAAACCCTGCTCAATAAGCCACTGGTTATCCCCAATGGCTTGGTGTGACAACCCTCGTAATTACATGTATCCGTACGATTATTTAATGATAATTAAAGTGCTTGGTGACTGTGTTGAATTACTTAACTCTTTCCTGATTACTGTGTCATACTTACTTGTGCTTGTTAACATACTAGTCATATGCAGAAAATTTACTAAATGGTCCCGAATATTTTCCTAAGTGTTAGGAATTAAATGTGTTACAAAAATATATATATAAGACACCTTACGGAACAATTAAACACTTTAACGGAACGGTATTCAACCGAACAACCGGACATTTCCCGGGACACCAAATATTTGCCAAACGCATTATTTAATTATCTTTGGCTAGTCATGATCCCCGTATACCATAACACCCCCTAAATATCAACATACAAATATAAGGAAGTATTATACTTGGATTCTAACTAGTTCTTACCCACTAGTTGAAAAATGTTACACCAAGCCCCCCCCCCCCCCCATAACCAAAATCGGTCACCATGGACCCACAAGATCACCAACATATCTTCAAGGATTCATCATATATTTTATTTGGATTATTGCTTGTAAGAATGAACAAAATATGTGAAATGATCTTTAAAAGCATGGAGCTCTAGATTTCTCATCATTCCTCAAGATCACTCTCTCACTTCACTCACTCTCTCTCTCTTTTGGCTCCACCCCAAATGCCACCATCACCAACCCTAAACCACCATCTTCATCCTTTATTCAAGTCTCATTCAAGTGTAGAAGGTGGATACAAGAGACTTGCATCTTGTGGAGCTTCAAGAAGGGCTTTATTCTAGCTTTTTCATCATCTTTTCTCAACATCTTCTTCACTAGATTCTACCCTAGCCTTGTGCTAGTAGTAAGTTACTTGTACAGCTTTGTTCATCTTGTTTTTGTGATCAAAATTTGTAGTATGTTAGTATGTTCAAATCACTAAAGAACAAGAACCAAAAGATGAACATAAAGCTTAATTTAAAGATGAAACATGATGTATTTATGTTAGTATGAAGTTGTTTTGATTTCGTTGTTGATTACTTGATGATTTACTTGTTAATATTGATTACTAGAAATGTTGTTATTCGCTGAACATGTTAACGGAACCAATATAACTCGCATTAGAATATTAAAAAGCTGAAAACAGGGGCTGGTTGGTGTTTACAGCCAACTTCAGTTGGCTGTAACCAGACCGTAACTTAACGAAAAACTGATTTTCTGAAGTCTAGATTTATGTATTATGAAATATGGTTCTAATGGCACTGGAATCATAATTTTTGGACTTCGTTTACTATTTTTAAAGACCCTTTTTGTAACAGCAACTAAAGCTGAGTTTTTACTGCAGTAAATGGGCGAAATGTTTTTAGTCCTAACTTGAGTTCTGTGTAGAATTAGCTCATGAAATTTGTACTGTAGATGACCATTGATGTATTTTTCATTCTCCCACTAGATTTTCCTAAATCGGACTTACAATGAATTTTTAATAAATTATTCCGTGGATTGCAGTGAGAAAAAGATGAATCTGATTACAGTCCGGAAAATGATTTTTTATAAAATATTGGTGATGAATTGGATCCCAAGATTTTTACACAATAATATTTGGATCGTTTAAACTTTCTGTAAAAAGTTGGGAATTTTTGGAACAAGATAACTATTTTATTAAAATCCCCGAGAACAACCCGGTTTTGAAGATTAAAGCTAAAACGACATAAGTAGTGATTTGCGTGTCTAAATGTCGGGTAGGTTATCTGAGAATAATCTAACATGTTATATGTCAATAAAAGTGTTATGTGCAATGTCGTATGTTTGCTTGTGAACGGGAATAGATGGGAAGCTTATATGGGCATAAACCGTTAAAGTGATGCATGTTATGTGATAGATACGTGTAGGAACTTTGTGCTCTATTTGAAAACCACTAAATGACTAACTGGTAATCATATTAGGATGTGATTGACCGACCTTGACTGTTAGCTATTTTTGAGAGTCAAACCGAGCAACCGAGGTGAGTTCACACTTTCTAAGGCTTGGGATTCCCGGTGGTTTGGGAATGGGTTAAAGAATTAAAACGAAACCTACATATCCTCCTTGGGTAGGATATGTATGGCCATCCTCCATAGGTAGGATGCCAATAATAATTCTGCGTATTCTCCTTTGGTAGAATACGTACGTTCGTCCTCCTTGGGTAGGACAACAACCCTAAAACTTACTAGACAAAACTCTATCATTAAGTACCTCATTTTATATCGACTTAATCGCCGCGGCCAATGGCGAGCGGGTCATTAGTTAATAGCGCTATTAGGTTTAACAAAGCTCACACCATGTCGTCTGAACGGGCGTGTACTAATGGACTATGGCAAACTGTCAGTGATGATAGACACTGATGTAGGGCACAACTATTGTTCGTAGTAGTTAATATCATACCGTCTAGTAGTTCACATGGGTTATGGACTGTTATGTCCCGTACTAAATATTTAACCCTTATGAACATATTAAACTTACGTAATGGACTTTAAACTTATGAACTACGAACTTATGTTTTGGTTTAACGTCATATGCTTCCGCTGTTAAAATTAAACTTGGTTAACTTCCTTTTGGTCACCAATTATATTGTGGTTGGTCTTAGTTACTTAAATACGTTGTTCAATATGATTGGTGGCTCGATCCTGGTCATGTCACACCTCCAAGCGGTGGTATTCCGCGTGTGGATTTTGGGGGTGTGATAGATTGGTATCAGAGCCATTGGTTATAGCGAACTTGGTTTTAAAAAGGGGAAAAGCTTTTTTGTTAGTGCATTTATCTGTCTATCGCCTCCGTCAATCTAGTCCGTAGCAGAATCCAAGGAAAACGAGAGTTACATTGTTATATTTTAGGTTTAGTTAGTAAAAAAGGCAAGGTGGCATAACTGTAATTAATGGGAAACCTCATTAAATGCCTTGGCCTATAAATAGATCTCTAGGGCTTCTAGTTTAGAACTTTTGCCATTTTCACATCTTGGAGAGCTAGAGGCTAGAGAGAGAAAGCTAGAGAGAGAAAGTTTATTGTTAGTGATTCAGGTGCTGTACGTTATCAGATTTGTTAATAGAATCACGTTTAGATTACGTCATGTGTGTTTAGGTCGCGTTCGTGTACGGATTCCGCACGTTTCACGTTCGTTTCGCAATCGTTTCGGAGTCAAACCGGTCCTAACAAGTGGTATCAGAGCTAGGAGCTCGATTGCTTGATCAAACACATTGATTCGTACCTGATTTCAGCAGATTCAGATCCGAATTTCACTGATTTCTTCATATTTTTCACATTTATCACGTTTTTCACAGTTTTTCGTCAAATTGAACGGGTTTTACTGGTCCGAATCAGCTGATATTTTAGTATGATGTGCGAAAATAGTTGATAAACAATCCTACCAAGTTTCAGATTCAAATTCCTTGTCGTTTAGGAGAAATCTGATTTTTTGTGTCCGAGTTCGTAACATACAGCACTATTTCGCTTGAACATGATTATTTGGACTTGATTTCGCTTGAAAACATTAACTGTTTGAAGCGAAATAGTTAAGTTCGCTTGAAAATCATTATTCAGAAAGATTTCGCTTGAACTGGTTCGCTTCAAGACAAACAACTGTGGGATTTCGCTTGAACAGACTTAATATCTGATTTCGCTTCAAGTCAGAATATCTGATTTCGCTTCAAGCATTAGTATCAGATTTCGCTTCAACTGATTATATTGAGATTTCGCTTGAAGATTTAACACTTGATTTCGCTTCAGAACTGTTTTACTCGGGATTTCGCTTGAAAGTCTGTTTAACCTAGATTTCGCTTGAAAGTCTGTTAAGTCTAGGTTTTGCTTCAGAACTGTTCAACTTGGGATTTCGCTTGAAAGTCTGTCAACAGTTGTTTTCGCTTCAAATGGTCAAATAGTTGATTTCGCTTCAACTGTTCAACAAAGTGAAATTTTGTGTCGAGATTATTTCACGTCAACTGTGTATCAGTCTGTTTCAGGATATTATTGTGTATACTGATTGTTTGTTTGTTTGTTTCAGGTGAATCAAGGTTTGCATTATGGCTGAGGAATTCTTTAATACGTTTTACAACGCATTCGCAACCGAATCGTCTGAGGCTTCAAATATTACACCAAAAACCATTTCTAAAGTGCTAAATGAAAATATCAAGAATGATAATTTTTACGGAACTCATTCAAAGCCACCAGCTCTTGATAGTATTGAGGATTATACCTGGTGGAAAGAACGCTTTCTCAACTGGGCAAAGGCGTATGCTCATGAAAGTTGGTTTTGTCTGGAATATGGGTATGAAAAACCAAAAGACGATAAAGGCGAAGATCTTGTATTCAAGAAGTTTACTAGAGAAGATAAAGCTGAATTTGGAGCTAAACAGAGAATGATAGCATTGATCCAGTCCGCAATCAGAAACGATATCTTTGCTTTACTAACTCATGACGGGTCATCTAAGTCTGTCTGGGAAGCTTTACGTGTTAAAGCTGAAGGGGGTAAACAGATTAAAAAGAACAAAATCGCTTTATTAAAGAAAGAATTTGATCTGTTTGATAACATAAAAGGAGAGTCGGTGAGGCAAATGATTGAGAGATTCTGTCATCTAAAAATTGAATTGGAAAGATTAGAGATAAACAAAACAAGAGAGGAATTGATAGACAAAGTGATTGAAGCGTTACAACGAGCTGATCAGTGGCAAACGTTTGTTTTTATTTTGAAAAATGATGCTGTGTATGATAATATTACTCTTGATGCTTTGTTTGAAAAGATTGAAAGTCATGATCTGGAGCTACAAAAGCAAAACAAGATGACTGATTCTTCACATCAACAGAACGTTGGCTTGTACTACAAAAGCAGTGTGCTTTCTGACAAAGGCGTTGGTTCACCTAAAACAGCATTCAGTGGTGAAAAGATGAAAGAACCACAAACAACATCAACAAGTCATCATTCTGGATATCATTCATTTTCATCTTCAAAGACAAATTCTGATGATTCTGAAGAAATTCTGTGTAACATTGCTCTTAAGCTGAAAAATTCTCCTGCAATGAGCATCAATGCAGCGAAGCAGCAAATGAGTTTTCTTGCATCTGTTTTGGAGTCATATGAAGGTCTTGTAGCTGGCAAAATTGGAAATTCTGAATTGACCAAAGAAGACTACGACCAGATTGATCCGGAAGAGATGGAACTCATTGACATCCGTTGGTGTTTAGCTAGTTGTATTCGAAGAGCTCAGAGGTATATGGAGATTACTGGGAAACAATCTCTTGGAGGTGCATCAACAAAGCTTGGATTTGACAAATCCAAAGTGACCTGCTTCAAATGCAAGCAAAAGGGTCATTTCAAGAGAGAATGCACTAATTCTGCAGTTGGTGGAAATGAACGTCCTTTCAACGATGATTATTATCGAAAGGCGATTTATCATCGAAGCAGAGAAGAACCTAGAATGATTGAAGATAAACCCAAATCAAGAGCTTGTTTTGTAATTCACGATGATGAAGGATTTGACTGGAGCACAGTTTGTCCAGAAGAAGATCGCTTAGAAAATGTTCGTAAAACAGCTCACGGGAGAGCTATGACAGAAGAAAGAAAGTTTGTTTTTGTTGCTGAGATTCAAGATGAAAACAAAGACATTGCTGAAGTCCATGAAGAAAAAGTTGAGATCAAAGAGAAAACTCGGGAAGAGATCTTAAGTGAGAAGACTTACAGAGAAAGAAATGTCGTTTTAAACAGAATGGATGATATGCAGGAGGAGTATGAGATGGCTGTTGGTAGCAAACGATGGGATAAAAAGAGAGAATGTTACTATAACAGAGAAGGAGAACCAGTTGTTCCCAAGAAAGACATAATCTTCGATGATGTTCTTCTTGCTGTCCCGTTGAGAGCTGAATACTATAGAAGAGTATTGAAAGATGACAAATATGCTAAGCAATATGAAAAGGATATCAGATATGCCATGTTATCGTGTCTGAGAAAAAGGGATGAAGAGAGAATGAAGAAGAATGTTGAAGAAATGGTGAACAATCTGAAGAAAGTTGCTGAAGAGGTTATCACAGAAACTGTTGAAGTTGAAGTTGTGAAGGAAATCAAAAATGACGAAGTTGGTGTGAATGAAGAGGTTGAGAAAGCTGTTACTGAAGAACAGCAGATTGAAGAAAAGGTGAAGAAAGAAGAAAAAGAAGAAAAGAATGAGAATTTGAAAGTTGGTGATGCTGGTGATGAAGTTAGTGTTGAAAAGAAGCAAGATGATGTTGATCTGAAGCAGACAGAAGTTGCTGAAAACACCGAAGTGCCAATCACTGAGGTAAATTCTGATTCTAAAAACTTAAAACAGGTTGATCAGTGCAAGAAATGCATGGAACCGTGCAGAGCTTGTACTGAAAAAGATGAGCAATTTAGAACAAGAGATCTTGAATTCACAAAAATAGAAAACATTTTCAAAGAAAAATGCAAAGAAATGCTAGAAAAAGAAAAAGTTTTTAAAGAAAATGATGAAAAACTTTCAGAAAAATGTAACAAATTAGAGAAAGAAAATGTTTTGAAAATGACAAATGAATGTGAACAAAAGGAAATTGCTTGTCAAGAAATTAAAAAGGAATATGACTCAATGAAATTAGCATATGATATTATGAAAGAGTCATACGACAAAGTGAAAGATGAAATGAAATATGCTCAATCTAGAATGAATTATATGTCTGAAACAACTAAAGAGCTTAAACGAATGTATTCTATAAAACAAGATGTTGTTAATTCCTATATTGAGGATGTTGCTAAGTTGAAGCGACAGATTGCTGATTTAGAACAGGATAACAACAAGTTAAAGAGTTACCACGTGTCGTCATATATGCTTGAACGAATTTTCAATATAAAACCGGGTGAGGGTGAGTCTGAGCAGAACAAGAAAGGTATTGGTTCAGAGTTTCATCAAGTTCCACCACCGGGAAAATTTGCATTTTATGATGAGGAAAAGGTCGAAAAAGCTTTCAACATGGTTGATCAATTGCCAGACAACATTGACATAACCTATTCCAAATCTGATGATTCTCATGATTCAGAGGTGGTAGGTAAAGTCGTTGAAAGTGTGTTGAAAGAAGAGTCGGTTGATACAGGTAAATCTGAATCACAGGATGAAGATGAAGGAAATATTCATGATGGTTACCTGAAAAACACAAAATCCGAGGAAAATTTGAATGATGATTCAAAAGGATTGGTTTATACCATGATTGGATCGGACAAATTATTCTTAGATGTTGTATTCCCGATTCAGAATGTGATTTCAGAAAAGGTTGACAAAGTTTTCAAAATGGTTGAGATTGAGAAGTCTGAGATTTCAAAGTTTGTCGGTAAGAGTCATAGAGGTTCGTATAACAAACCTGGTTTCAAAAAGAAGAACATGAAGACTGGGTTGGGTTATAAGAAGAAACAACATCGAAACAAAAATGAAATGCCGAATTTTCAAGCTAAAATGAGTTTTGTTCAAGGAGGCAGTTTAGAAAAAGAAAAAGAATTCAAAATGAAACAGTCTAATGATGAATTCTTTGCTCTAAAGAAAAAGCAACAACCACAAGTCAAAGATGTATCCATGAGAACATGTTTCAAATGTGATCAAAAAGGACATCTTGCACGCAAGTGTCCTAATCTAAAACCTGTGGATGTTGACAAAAAGAAGTTTGATGCTGAGAAACAAAAATCTGAGAATGTGAGACAAAGGTCAACCAGATTTGACTCAAAACAAACTTGGATGCACAACACAAACAAGTTTGCTTCGAATCAAAACTGGAAATCAGACCCAAATAGGTTCGATTCTAGACAGATCTGGAATTCTCACACACCCAGATTTAGAACAACACAGAGTTGGAAAACCACAGTTGATATGACAAAACCTCAAGAGTTTTGGAAACCAAAAGTCGTTGTTCAAAATCAAAATGTTCAAAAAGTTTCACATTTTTACAAACGAGGAACACCAAAAGGTCAAACATGGAGTGTTAAGAAACATGTTGATTTGGTAAATGATGAGAAAGTTGAAGTTCAAATTGAGAAAGTTTTTGTGAAAAATGACAAAGAATTTCCAGCATTGAATGAAAAGTATTGTGTTGAAATGCCTAAGGTTCAACAGACCTGGGCTAAATTGTTCAAGTAATTCAGTTAGCTGAATGTGCAGGTGCTCAACAATTCTGAAGATTGTGAGAATGGAGGTTGGAGCAGCCTGGCACAACGAGGAGAGGAGGCTGCTGGATCCTGTGTTGGTTGAAACAGGAAGTTTATATGTTTTCTGTAAATAAATAAACAATATTTTCAAAAACCCTAAAAATTGAAAAATTTGAAAAATACAAAAATATGTCTTGATTGAATATGCCGAAACCCTCACGGCTGAACAAACATGATTACTTTCATCAGATTGAAAAACGGTTTTCAAACTGTTAAGATCAATGGGTTGTAAATCATGGGGGTACATTATATTTTCTGCAAAACAGAGCATGAGATGCAGAAAATGGATGGCGAGACAAAGCTATCAGTGTTGGTTGTCAAATTTTCTTTATATGATTTTGCATTTTAGGGGGAGTAATATTGTTAGAAAATACAAAAACATGTGAAAAATTTGAAAAAAACCAAAAACATGATAAAATTCAAAAATTGAGTTTTTTGCGTAAAAAGAGGAAATGATAGTACATCAGTAGACAGTTACAGTATGCTAAAGAAATGGAAAGTTTAAATGTGTTAAACGATCTCATCGTGGATGTGTCGGTAGATTTTTATACATTTAGTAAACTTTTTCGGGATTTAAACCTAAATTCAAACTTGCTTATTTCGTGGGGAACACTACTTGGATATATAGGTAACCCCTGAAATCTCGTTTGAAAGGTCTCTTAATCTGATATACTAGGTCTTTATACTCTATGATGTCTGGGGTATTATTCCGGGACTTCTGCTGAACGATAGTTCTGACCTAGTCCTTGGCTAATACTTGCTGCAATGCTTGAAATATAGCATTAAACCCTCAGCATGCTGAAACAATTAAATTGATAGTCGCTGCTGTTGTAAGCAAAAAGATCCTCTAAAGGGGACATACCGAAAAGTCGAAGCTGATATCTCTCTGCGTATACGGAAGTATCGATCTGAGATCCCTCGGCCCTCGCATACCTAATTTATGTACAGATATCATTGTAGTATACTCACCTGCAAGACTGATTATTGGGATTCTGGATACGGGAGTATATTCAAGAGGTGGGACACATGAATAGGTTTAAGTTCCTAAAACATCTAATTCGTATCCTGAATCAGTTGAAATTTGTGTGAAAATTTAAGTGGACAAGTATATCGACAATCTAAGTGAATTGTTTAATTCTTACTGTGTTAAAAAGCTCAACGGTACTTGTGACTTGTCAAAAGCTGATATGATTCTCTGACGCATACTCAAACAAAAATATTGTTTGTAAATATGTTTGTACATATTTTTTTTCTGCTTTATATTTTCAGAAAATACAAAAAGATTTTTGATTCTGCTTGACAATCGATGTCTGAGTGCTGAGTTTCAAAATCTAAGTAAGCTGATTGTGTTTCTGAAAATAAAACAAGTTCATTAAATTGAAACTTGAATTAAAATCAAAAATTTTAAAAACAGTTTGTGATATCTCCAAGGTCATTAATTTGGACTTGGATGATTAACTGTGAGGGAGTTGGATTCTTTAATACTGCTAAATCAATGAAGTGTGTTGATAGGGAAGTGTTTTAGAGAAGATTGGAAGTGCCAGGTTATGATTCCTGGTAGTTTAAAATGTTGTTACTTATAAACGTATGAGAAATTGCAGATAGTCCAGACTACGATCCCGAGAGATGAGTCTAAGGGGGAGTCTGAAGATGAGCTCAAAGCAAGGGGGAGCTTGTATACGGAAAGCAAGGTGTCGATCCCAAAGCACGGAAGCTTGACGAAAGGGGGAGCCTGATGAAGAAAAGAGGAAAAGCTGAAACTGAAGACAGATCCATCGGGATTCTGTTCGAGAAGATTCAAAGAGAGAAAGAGAAAGAAAAGTTGCTACGAGCTTGACTACAGATTGACTACAGCAATATCCAAGGGGGAGTCTGTTAGTGCATTTATCTGTCTATCGCCGCCGTCAATCTAGTCCGTAGCAGAATCCAAGGAAAACGAGAGTTACATTGTTATATTTTAGGTTTAGTTAGTAAAAAAGGCAAGGTGGCATAACTGTAATTAATGGGAAACCTCATTAAATGCCTTGGCCTATAAATAGATCTCTAGGGCTTCTAGTTTAGAACTTTTGCCATTTTCACATCTTGGAGAGCTAGAGGCTAGAGAGAGAAAGCTAGAGAGAGAAAGTTTATTGTTAGTGATTCAGGTGCTGTACGTTATCAGATTTGTTAATAGAATCACGTTTAGATTACGTCATGTGTGTTTAGGTCGCGTTCGTGTACGGATTCCGCACGTTTCACGTTCGTTTCGCAATCGTTTCGGAGTCAAACCGGTCCTAACATTTTTGATAAAACCAGATTATAACCTGTACAGTGCTAAACGATCCACAACGACGCTTCGCTCCACGTGCAAGACTCAACACCATAGGTAAAATGGTTCATGCTTACATTGCCTGTTTAGTAGTTTACATGACACATTGCATGCTTAGTTAATATAACAACTGATAATTGAAACTTTGTGTGTTTACTCTCTTCTGTCATCCCACACTTACGCACTTTCACCACACGTTTCTCACTTATGATCGCTTCATTATGAAGATCATGAGCGGACGCGGAGGACGTATCAACCTAACTCAAGCCCAGCTGACGACTTTGATCAACGAACGAGTTGCTGAGGCACTCGCAGCTGTTCCTGCAGGAGGTCAACATGCTCAGCCTCCTGTGTGCACATTGAAAATGTTCATGGATTGCCGACCTAGTACTTTCAGCGGCACAGAAGGAGCTGTAGGTCTTCTTCACTGGTTCGAGAAGCTTGAGTCTGTTTGTGAGATGTGCGAATGCCCCGAAGATCGTAGGGTAAAATATGCCACAGGAACATTCGAAGGTGTTGCGTTAACCTGGTGGAAAGCACATGTTCAACTACTAGGGCTGGCGGTTGCTAATGCTACCCCATGGAACGGTTTCAAAGAGCTAATTAAAGAAGAGTACTGTAGTCATGATGACATCCACAAGCTAGAGGTGGAATTTTTCAACCAGAAGATGACGGGGTCTGAGATTGAGGCATATACGAAGAGGTCAAATGAGCTGGCCATCTTGTGTCCTACTATGGTAGACCCTCCCATCAAACGTATTGAGCTGTACCTCAAGGGTCTTGTACCAGAGATTCAGAGTCACGTGACTTCAGCTAACCTGGGTACCATTCAGCAAATCATTAAGTTGGCCCATCGTCTCACCGATCAAGCAGTTGAACAGAACAAACTGCCCAAGCGTATTAGTGCTACTACTACTGACGCTCCCTATGATAACAAGCGAAAATGGAATGGGAATTCCAGTAAGGGTTCTACATCAGTTCAGTCACAACAGCGAAAGACTGATGACTACCAGAGTCCTGGTCAGCAATCTTCTAGAAATCAAGGACAGGGTGGATACCGAGGGAACCACCCCAAATGCAACCGGTGCCACAAGCATCATAGTGGACAGTGCAATAAGGCTCGTTGCCTGAGGTGTAATAAGTTTGGTCATGAAGCAAAGGATTGCAGGAGCGCACGACCAGCAAATCAGAATCGCCAACAACAACAACAAGCTCCACGGAACCACCAGCAACAACAACAGCAGGGCAATAAAGGATGCTTTCAGTGTGGCGCTGAAGGCCACTTTAAGAGGAACTGTCCTCAGCTGAATCAGAATCAGAACAACAACAACCAGGGAAACGGGAACAACAATGGAGGCAATAATGGAGGCAACAACGGGGGTAGCAATAACGGCAATGGTGCCAGGGGACGTGTCTTCGTGCTGGGTCAGGGTGATGCAAGGAACGATCCCAACGTTGTGATGGGTAAGTTTCTTCTGGATGACTTCTTTGTTACTGTTTTATTCGATTCGGGTGCCGATACTAGTTATGTGTCCTTAAAAGTTAGTCAAATGCTTAAGCGCACTCCAACACTTTTGAACACCAAACACACGATAGAACTAGCAAACGGTAAAAGTCTTGAAGCCACACGCATAGTTAAGGGCTGTAACCTCGTCTTAGCCGGTCAGACCTTCTCTATCGATCTTATCCCTATTGTACTTGGTAGTTTCGACGTCGTTATTGGGATGGATTGGCTATCTCATCATCAAGCGGAGATTATTTGCAAGGAGAAACTCGTCCGCATTCCTCGTTCTGGTGAAGAACCCCTCGTGATTCGTGGCGACTAGAGTGGTGCTGTCGTAGGCATTATCTCTTTCCTTAAGGCCCAGAAGTGTTTGTGAAAGGGCCACACTGCCATTCTAACACTCGTTACTGACACGTTAATGGAAGAGAAGAGAATTGAAAACATTCCTATTGTGCGCGATTTTCCTGAGGTATTTCCTGAGGAATTACCTGGTCTTCCGCCTCATCGCCAAGTTGAGTTTCAAATCGAGCTAGCTCCTGGAGCAGCACCAATAGCTCGTGCACCTTGTCGACTAGCTCCGTCAGAACTTGAAGAACTATCCACGCAATTACAAGAACTCTTGGAAAAGGGTTTCATACGTCCTAGCTCTTCGCCCTGGAGAGCTCCAGTCTTGTTTGTGAAGAAGAAAGACGGTACTTTCAGGATGTGTATTGACTACCGCGAACTCAACAAGGTGACCGTGAAGAATCGTTATCCTCTCCCACGTATTGATGACTTATTCGACCAGTTACAAGGGTCGAGCTATTACTCTAAGATTGATTTGAGATCGGGATACCATCAGCTGAGAGTCCGAGATGAGGACATCTCCAAAACAGCATTCAGAACTCGTTACGGCCATTTCGAGTTTCTGGTTATGCCATTCGGATTGACGAACGCACCAGCGGTCTTCATGGATCTCATGAACCGAGTATGCAAACCTTACCTGGATAAGTTCGTTATTGTTTTCATCGACGACATCCTGATCTATTCTAAGAGTCAGGAGGAACACAGGCAGCATCTACGACTTATGCTAGAACTTCTCCGAGCAGAGCAACTGTATGCCAAATTTTTGAAATGTGACTTGTTGGTGCACTGAATGTCTGTTAACTATGTCTTTAGTGAGTCTTAGGTCTAGATAGTTTAGATTGGAGTTGGAAATCATGTAAAAGAGATTTAGATTGTAATTTCGCTCTTGATGACATTCATGTCATTATAACCGAAATCAGGTTATCATGTTATCTTGTAATTCCGCTCCAAATGGTCTTAAAAGTGATTTCGCTCCTAGATGTAGATAGGTGATTTCGCTCCTAGTGCTAGTTGGTGATTTCGCTCCTGATGATCATGGAGTTTGGAGCAAAATTAGGATGCTTATAAATAGGTTAGCGTTGTTGTCATTTGTAATTTTTGGAGCAAAATCAGGTCATTGTGTAGGCATCGAAACTCTGTCAAAATTACATCAGAAACACGTGTAAAGATTGGAAATTGATAATAGAAAGAAGTTAAAAGGATCCGAGAGCTGTTGTGACTTTATATACGTTGATTCCGCCTTCGTATTTGAAGATGAACTACTTTTACTGACATTTAGGGTCACGCAAACGGTCCAACAAGTGGTATCAGAGCTCAGGACGAGGAGTTCATACCATAGCAGCTTGATTTTACCAGATTCTCTTACTTCTACTCACTTCTTCTTATACTTTTCTAAACTGAACTAGTTTCAACGGTCGGAATGGTCAGAATTTCGGGTATATTGTGTAAAACTTAGTTTTAACAAACCCTAGAAAGAATTAGGTTAAAACTCGGATTAAAATTGGTAAAAATGGCTTAAAAACCTGATTCCTCTCGAAACGGTCATCGCATAAAGGTTGATTTCGCTCCTAAAAACATAAAAAGTCTGATTCCGCTCGACAACAAATTAGGTTTGATTCCGCTCGTAAGACAATTTCTGATTCCACTCGAAATTAAACTAGTCTGATTTCGCCCGAAACTTATTTTTCTGATTCCGCTCAGAAAGTTGCAAGTCTGATTTCGCATGAAATTAAATTCTGATTTCGCTTGAGAGTTACATTTTGATTCCGCTCGAAATCAGAATTTAGCTGATTTCGCTCGAACATATTCTGTGATTTCGCTCAAAAGCTGATTCCGTTTGAATTAGCTGTTATTAAAATTTCTAAAAATTTTTCTAAGTGTTTTTGCTGATTTCGTTTCAGGTACAAGATGGATGATTTCAATCTGTTTTATGATGTCTTTGCGTTTGCTGGAGATGGTGGAAATGATACATCTTCTAGTAACACCAATGAGAACACGTCAAACACAAAGAAAAAGCTATCGGATGCATTGGAGGTTGAAAGTGCTTTCGGAACTTACAACAAACTCCCGAAGTTGATGGCTATCGAAGAATATAGTCGGTGGGCCAAGAAGTTTGAAGATTGGTTGATGGCTTTTGCTTTTCCCAGTTGGAAGAGTCTAAAAAATGGATATCATAATGGCAAAAGTGGTGAAACCTTAACAACAACTGAAGAAATAGAGACATTTGTCGCTGAGCAAAAATGCATCGCATTGATGTTTCAATCTGTTCGACAAGATATAATATATTTGATCGAATATTCTAGTGCAACAGATCTTTGGGATAAGTTGAAAAACAAATGTTTAGGAAGCAAAGAAATTGTGAAAAACAAAAAGAAACTACTTAGAAAAAAGTTTGATTTGTTTGGGTGTTTAAAGAATGAATCAGTTTGTAAAATGATCGAGAGGTTTGGGCATCTGAAGTTGGAATTGGCGAGACATGATATTTCCTATTCTCAAGAAGAGCTAGTCGACAAATTGTTTGATGCATTGCCAGATGAGATGGATTGGCAATATTATGCTTTGATGTTGAAGAATACTATCAAGCCGCCTGAAGAGTTGACAGTAGACTTGCTGATTGAGAGACTAGAGAGTCACGAGTTGGAATTAAAGAAGACACACAAAGTTAATCATTCATCATCTCAGCAGAACTTAGATTTGTATTATCCAAAGAGCATGATGGCAAAGAGTACATCTCCCAAGACTGCATTTTCTGCTGAAAATGTTTCCACAACAAACAAACAAAGAAAGTCAAAGAAGTGGTAATCACAGTGGATATCATAGTGGGTCTTCATCAAATTCAAACCAGTCTGATGCAAAGAACTTATTTCAATGCAACATCACTGTAGACTTAAAGAATGCTCAGAACTTCAGCGAGGAGTCTGCCAAACAACAAATGATTTTCCTAGCATCTGTGCTAGAATCTTATGAAAGTCTTGTAGCCGGGAAGATAGGCAACACCAACCTGACGAAAGAAGATTATGATCAGATAGATCCTGAGGAGATGGAACTAATTGACATAAGGTGGTGTATGGCCAGTGTAGTTCGTCGAGCACAACGTTTCATGGAGATAACCGGGAGAAAGTCAATTGGTGGGCCATCTACCAAGTTGGGCTTTGATAAGTCTAAGGTGACATGCTTCAAGTGCAAACAGAAAGGTCACTTTAAGCGTGAATGTAGAAATGCGTATGCTGATGAATCTGAGAACCCGTTTAGAGAAGATTACTATAAGAAAGCGATTTATCATCAGAACAAATCGGAGCCGCCAACAATGAAGCAAATTGAAGATAACAAAGAAAAATCTAGAGCTCTTGCGGTGAGTCACGACGATGAAGGTTTCGACTGGAGCGAGTTGTTACCTGAGGAGAATGCGGTTGGATATGCATTCATGGCAAATTCTGAACCTAAACCTTGGAAAGACAACAGAACTGAAGGACAGAAGTATAAACACAGAAAGATGTTGGCCACGAATAAATTGATCAGAATATCTGGTATTTTTTCTGAAGCAAAAAGAGCAAAAAGATAGGATCCAGACAGAGAATGTTATCTTGACCACTATGGAAATATTGCTATTGATCATAACACTCTTGATATAGAAACCATAATCAAAGAGTATAAAGTTGAAGATGATTATTGGCAGAAGAAATGGTGGGGAAGCGGTGAAGATGAAGAGAAAGAAAAGAAGGAGAAAGAAGAGAAAGAGAAGTAAAAGAAGATTGACACTGGGATCATTGACACGACACAGGAGTTGAATGCTGAAAATATGGGAAAGATGGCTGACAAAGTGTTGGCTGCTAATGCACTTGAGGTAGATTCTAAATCCGTGTCTGAGTCTAAAAGCCAAGTTAGTTCAAACGAGTCAACGACTGAGTCAGGTAAGAAGGTCAGTGGTGATGTTGACTGCAAAAATTGCATCAAAGAATGCAAGGTTTGTAGTACAAACACTTATCTCAAAGGTAAGAAGATTGAGGATCTGACTGCTAAAGTCAGAAGTGTTGAGGATCAAATCCTTGATCGTGATAAAATGGTGAAAGCTTCAACTGAATGGTTAAAAGAATTAACTAACAAAATTGAAAATGATAAAATTGATCATGAAAAGGTTAGGAAAGAAAATGAGAGGTTAGTTCTTGAAAATCGTCAGATTACTGAAAAATTTGAAAAACTTAAAGGCACAGTTAAAGATAATGATGATAGAAATGGTAAAACATACAAAGAAAATTGCCAATTGCAATGTGTTTTGAGAATCAAAGAAGAATTAATCAACCAACAACTGGATGAAATCGCTAAATTGAAACTTAAAGTTCAAGAAGCTGAAATTGAAAATGAGTGAATCCAGTTGAAGCTTAAGAGTTATAACTCCGCAAGCTTTGTTTTACAACACATTATTCCCAAACCCATCGGGAAAGACAAAGCAGGCGAAGATGTGTATTCTGATGGAACCGGGGTGGGTTTTCATCAAGTTCCACCACCAGTTCTTGATAATTACTCGAAAAAAACAATCTGGGTTGGTCGAAATTGAAGAAGAGAATGAAGTGAAGCTTCCTGATTCAATTGATGTTACATTTTCTTCATCATCATCTGATGATAGTGTTCAAACTGAGATTGTTAAAGGCATGGCTGAAAGTGTTTTGGATAGTGATTCAGCTGAGGATGAAAAATGTTTTTTGGACAAGTACATTCAGAAACCAAAATCCAAAAACAACTTAGGTGATGAACCGGGTCTTGTGATGTACAAGATGGCTGGATCTGATAAGTTGTATTCGGATTCTGAGTTTCCCATCGAGAATGTTAATGTAAACAAGTTAACAAATGTTTTCAAATTGGTTGAAGTTGAGATGTCAGAAGTGAACAGTTTGAGTCAAACAAAGAGACAAATGAATTTTGAGAAAGATAAAGCTTACTACAAAAAGCCTGTTGTTCCACCATGTTTTTATAACAACAATTGAAACAAATGGTTGGGTGGTTATCAGGGTGGTAAGAGTTACCAGAAAAGGAGTTTTCAAAACAAAAGGTTTGCTGAAAAGAAGGTGTTTGTGAATGGTTCAAGTTCACTTTCTGGTGAGGAAAATGAAATATTTTTGAAATCAAATGAAGAATTTTTTTCGAAGAGGGCATCACAACCTCAGTCTGAAGGCACCAGTCGGGTAGTTGATACTCGTACATGTTTTAGATGCAACAAAGTTGGTCACATTGCAAGAAATTGCATAAACTGCAAGCCTAAGACTGAAGTTGTTGAGAATCGACAGAAGAAGTTTGATTCAAAAGGCAAAGCTCAAATGGTTGTTGAGAAAGTTTTGAAAAATGAGAAAACAAAAGTCAAAATTGAACCTGTTAAGAACTTGGTAACCAAAAGTGACAAATTTTATAAACGGGTTGCATCATCTCAACAAACATGGAAGCCAAAAGTTGTTGATAAACCAAAGGTTTCAGAGTCGGAAAAACAATCGTCTTCTACTACACCGGTTAAGATGAATGTTCCTTTGGATTATTATGAAAAGTTGGAGAAACAATCTTCTACTCCACCTGAGAAGAAGAATGTTCAGAAGAAAAATCAACCAACCGGTCAACTTAAAATAGATGAGTTTTTCTTATACAAAAAGGTTGAGGTTGGATCAAATGAAAGTTTAAAAATGAATGATAAAAATTTTCCCCCACTTTACACTGCTAAAACTCACATTAAAGTCAAGTTACCCGAGTCAAAAGAGGCTTGGGTGGCATCAAAATCTCACTAAAGATTTTGGATTTGCCGGAGCTTCCTAGTTTGAAATCGTGAAGCATGAATCGGCATCTTTATTGAATTATTTGTGATATGTGCAGGAACTTCTGAGAGCTATTTCAAGATGGATTATGGATAGCGGAGCGTCACGACATATGACAGGAAAGACTGCATTCTTGTACGATGTTAAAAATACCAATGGAGGTTACGTGGGATTTTGCAGGAAACCAAGGTGGTAGAATTGTTGGTGAAGGAACGTTATCCAATGGGATTGTTATGTTTGAGAGAGTTAACTACATTGCTGAGCTGGAGAATAATCTGCTGAGTATCTCACATATTTGTGACAGGATGTATACCACTCACTTCACTGATAAAGAATGTTTGATCTTGAAGCCAGGATTTGTTATCCCTGAAGAATGGATTATCATGAGGGCACCAAGAGTCAATGATCTGTACGTGTTGGACATAAGTGTAGCTACCACAACCACAGGTCAGGCTCATTGTTTTGTGTCTAGAGCAACGGAGAAAGAATCGAAGTTGTGGCACCGGAAGATGGGGCATATACATCTTAGAAAAATGAATCACTTGGTGCACAATGATTTGGTTCTTGGAGTTAATATCAAAGGTTTTCATCTGGAAGGGGAGTGCATTAGTTGTGTCAAAGGCAAGCAGAAGAAAAAGTCACACCCTAAAAAGCAAGTCAATTCAGTTTCCAGACCGTTAGAGAGACTACATATGGATTTGTTTGGTCCAGTAAATGTCAAAAGTATTACAGGGGATCTCTACTGTCTTGTGGTTACTGATGATTATTCCAGATTTTCGTGGGTATCATTCTTGAAGTCGAAAGATGAAACATTTGACAGTTTGATGGCGTTGTTCAGAAAGATTGAAAACTTGTACCAAAGGCGCATCAAAAGAATCAGAAGTGATAATGGTACTGAGTTCAAGAACAACAAGATGGAAGAATATTGTGATGAAAGAGGTATATTGCATGAGTTTAGTGCTCCGTACACTCCGCAGCAGAATGGAGTCGCAGAACGCAAAAACAGGACGCTAATCGAAACAGCTACAACAATGCTTGCTGATTCAAAGTTACCGATAAATTTTTGGGCAGAAGCAGTTTCCGCCGCATGCTATACACTCAACCGGGTCACTGTAAAGAAATTCAACAAGACATGCTTTGAGTTTAGCAATAACCGTAAACTGAACCTGAAGTTTTTAGAATCGTTTGGGTCTCCTTGTACAGTTCTAGAACGTTTTGGTAAGTTTGGTCCAAAGAGTATCGAAGGAATATTTGTTGGTTATTCAAGTCCACAAAGACGAGTCTTTGTTCCAAGTATGAAGCAGATCATCGAAGCACAACATGTTGAGTGTCAGGGGTATACTATGCCGCCTCAAAACCCCGGTGACTCATGGCGTTTTAATTACGATAAATTGTGGGATTCGTTTGACATGGAAGAAGAAAAGGAAGAAGAAGAGGATTTCTTTGATGAGTTGGATATTCTCAGAGAGTATGAAGAATCGCAGGAAAGGTTTCCAGCTGAGTATTCAAGAAGACCTCGACAAACTTCAAATGATGATGAAGCAGGTCCAAGCAATGCTGATGAACATGATGATGTCCAACAAAATGAAGTTGCTCAAGATAATCAATCGACACAGAATGATAATCAAGAATCTGAGAACATGCTAGTATTTGATCGTAGTGATTCAGATTCTGAGGGGGAGCAAATTCAGATCTCAAGTCAAACAAACCCAGTCAGTGAACAAGATGAAAATCAGAACGTTACTAATCTAGAAGGTGATGTAGATGTTCCAGGAGAAGTAATGCCACAAACTCTTTCATATCATCCAGAGGAATTGATCATTGGAGAACTGCAGACTGGCGTTCGCACTCGAAGACAGTTTGATAAAGGGCTTACATGTTTTTATACAACAGTTGCTCCTTTGCAAACTGAATTCTCATTGAGTTGTTTTATCTCGCAGGTTGAACCAAGGACTTACAAAGAGGTGCTTACAGAAGATTCTTGGGTCAATGCAATGCAGGAGGAACTGAGTCAATTTGAAAAATTAGGAGTGTGGAAGTTAGTGGATTTGCCAGATGGTCAGAGGAAGATAAACACCAAGTGGGTGTTCAAGTGTAAGAGAGACGATAAAGGAGTTGTGGTTCGAAACAAAGCTCGACTCGTAGTCCAGGGTTTCAGTCAACAGGAGGGGATAGATTTTACCGAAGTGTATGCTCCTGTAGCTAGACTAGAAGCTATCAGAATCTTTCTAGCATTTGCATCATGGAAAAACTTCAAAGTATATCAGTTAGATGTTAAATCAGCTTTTCTCTACGGGAAGGTAAAATAGGAGGTTTATGTCGGTCAGCCACCAGGCTTTACCGATCCACTTCACAAAGACAAAGTTTATTTGCTAGACAAAGTGCTATATGGTTTACACCAGGCCCCGAGAGCTTGGTACGAGACATTGTCTCAACACCTACTAGCCAACAGTTTTATTCGTGGAAAAGTGGATGCCACTCACTTCACCAAAGAGGTCGACGGTCATCTTCTGATAGTTCAAATTTATGTGGACGACATCATATTTGGGTCAACAAATGAGGATCTATGCAAAGATTTTGAACGCGTTATGAAGCAGAAATTCGAAATGTCATCGATGGGTGAGATGAAATTCTTTTTGGGATTGCAGGTTGATCAACTATCCAAAGGAATTTTCATTCATCAAACGAAGTATGTTCATGATATCTTGGAGAAATTTGGGATGTCAGGTTCTACTCCAGCAGCCACCCCATTAGCAACGAATCATGGGATAAACCCTGATCTCACCGGAGAGAAGGTTGATGAAACGATGTATCGTTCCATGATCGGATCGCTGATGTATTTGACAGCTTCTAGACCCGATATCATGTACCCAACCTGCCTCGCAGCAAGATTTCAATCTAACCCGAGAGCATCGCACATGGTGATTGTGAAAAGGATATTACGCTACCTGAAAGGAACTCCATCGTTGGGGTTGTGGTATCCAAGAGAAGGCGATTTCACGCTCGAAGGGTATTCTGATTCCGATTTCGGATCCTGCAAAGTTAATGCTAAATCAACAACAGCAGGGTGCCAGTTTTTTGGATCAAGATTGGTCACCTAGCAATGCAAAAAGCAAACCTCTGTGGCTTTATCCACATGTGAAGCGGAGTATGTATCTGCTAGCAGTTGCTGCTCTCAGATCTTGTGGATCCAGCAACAGATGCGCGACTATGGTTTGCAATTTCTAAACACCCCTATCTTTGTTGATAATGAGGCAACAATTAACATTACTAAAAATCCAGTTCATCACGCTAAAACGAAACACATTGAGATTCGTCATCACTTCATTCGAGATTGTTTCGAGAAGAAGTTGATACGCATTGAGAAAATCCACACTGATGAACAAAAAGCTGATTTGCATACCAAAGCTTTTGATAAAGCACGTTTTCAATATTTGCTAAAATTGAACGGTATGAAGCTTTTACCGGTGTTGGAGGAGATTCTTGGCGTTGATGAAGGAGACATTGTAGATGATGTTGAGAAGCAATCTGCAATGGTTTGTCGATTTTTTACTTGTTTTGGTATTTAGGGGGAGTATAGGGGTAAATTTTCAGAAAATACAAAAACAATAAAAAATGACAAAAATACAAAAACATGAGATATTTTCAAAATTCAAAAAAAAAAAAAAGAAAACCAGAAAAAGAGCTTGTGTAAAAAGGGAAAATGATAGTACATCGGCTTGACGGTCACGGTATGCTAAAGAAATGGAATGTTTAAAAGGTTAAACAGTCTCGCTGATGATATGCCGATAGGTTTTTGCACATTTAGTAGGTTTGTTCGGGATATAAACCTAAATCTTACTTGCTTATTTCGTGGGGAACACTACTTGGATATATAGGTAACCCCTGAAAGATTCCCTTTTCTGATATACTAGGTTTTTATACTTAGTGATGTCTGGGGTATTATTCCAGGACTTCTGCTGAATGGAAGTTCTGACCTAGTCCTCGAATAATACTTTTCGCAATGCTTGAAACATAGCATCACCCTCAGCATATATGATAAGACAATAAAGTTGGTTAGCAATGCTGTTGTAAAAAAGATCCTCTAAAGGGGACACACCCTGAAGTTGAGTCATGATCTCTCTGCTGAACGGTAGTTCTGACCTGAGCTCTCATGATTCTTCATAAATTATTAACCCCTTACAGATATCATTTGTGTTATAATTGCCTGTAAGACTGAATATCGGAATCTGGATACGGGAGAATATTCAAGAGGTGGGACACACATATAAGTTTAAGTCTCTAAAATACTAAATCCGTATCCTGGACAGATTGAAATGTGTGTGAGAATTTAAGTAGATCAGTATATCGACAGTCTAAGTGAATTGTTTAATTCTGAGTATGTAATTGAAGCTTAACGGTACTTGTGATTTGTCGAATAGCTGATATGATTCCCTAACACGCTCATCAAAAATATGTTTGTAAATAGTTTACTTTCATTACATTTTAGTTCTGTATTTCATTTCTAGTTTAGAATCTTTATTAAAAATTCAAAAAGATTTTTCACTTCTGCTTTATTTTTGACATACCAAAGTGGAGAGTTGATCTTCGGATTCGAAAGTCAAAAGCAGATGCAGGAAGGTTTCTGGACTGGAGGATGAGTTGTGAGCTAATTTTTGATGAGTTTGAGAAGTTGAACAAGTTAAAGCAAGTTCATTAAATTGAAACTTGTAATTTTTCAGAAAATCAAATTGAATCAAATGTCAGTGTGTATTGTCTCAGATCAACCAAGGTCATTAAGTTGGACTTGGTAGATAAATTGAGTAATCAGGGTCATTAATTTGAACTTGAATACTTAAGTGGATTTCTATCACTGGAGGTTAAATGGTAAGTTTTGATTTGAAATTGTTATTATCATATATCTTATATTTGGGTTGAGTATATGCAGGTTTCAGAAATCCCCATGGCAATGATAATGCAAAAGTTTGAACCAGAATTAGAGGCCTAGTCTACCGAGAGGGGGAGTCTGTGAAAGGGGGAGTCAGGATTCTGGATCAATAGTCAAAGGGGAGTTTGAAGAAAGAGTTTTTGTAAAGAGAAGACAGAGTTGGAAAGAGACAAAGACTGAAGACTCAACGCCAAAGACTTCGTCAACATCCAAGGGAGAGTCTGTTGGTGCACTGAATGTCTGTTAACTATGTCTTTAGTGAGTCTTAGGTCTAGATAGTTTAGATTGGAGTTGGAAATCATGCAAAAAGAGATTTAGATTGTAATTTCGCTCTTGATGACATTCATGTCATTATAAGCGAAATCAGGTTATCATGTTATCTTGTAGTTCCGCTCCAAATGGTCTTAAAAGTGATTTCGCTCCTAGATGTAGATAGGTGATTTCGCTCCTAGTGCTAGTTGGTGATTTCGCTCCTGATGATCATGGAGTTTGGAGCGAAATCAGGATGCTTATAAATAGGTTAGAGTTGTTGTCATTTGTAATTTTTGGAGCGAAATCAGGTCATTGTGTAGGCATCGAAACTCTGTCAAAATTACATCAGAAACACGTGTAAAGATTGGAAATTGATAATTGAAAGAAGTTAAAAGGATCCGAGAGCTGTTGTGACTTTATATACGTTGATTCCGCCTTCGTATTTGAAGATGAACTACTTTTACTGACATTTAGGGTCACGCAAACGGTCCAACATGACTTCTGGCTTCATGAAGTCCACTTTCTAGGCCACGTGGTAAACAAGGATGGGATTCATGTTGATCCATCCAAGGTAGACTCGATCAAGAACTGGCCTACACCCCGTACACCAACAGAAATCCGCCAATTCTT
The DNA here is from genome assembly GCA_030545235.1 of Helianthus tuberosus. Taxonomy (NCBI): domain Eukaryota; kingdom Viridiplantae; phylum Streptophyta; class Magnoliopsida; order Asterales; family Asteraceae; genus Helianthus; species Helianthus tuberosus. The sequence continues at coordinate 137,423,604 of CM060396.1, read as the reverse complement.
GGGTTTGGCAAGATATTACAGAAGGTTTATCAAGGACTTCTCAAAGATTGCGTAACCTCTCACTTCATTAACTCAGAAGGGTGTCACCTATCGTTGGGGTGATGCACAGGAGTCCGCATTCCAGCACTTAAAAGATAGACTTTGTAGCGCGCCTATCCTCTCATTGCCTGAAGGCACAGATGATTTTGTGGTTTATTGTGACGCTTCCATCCAAGGACTTGGTTGCGTATTGATGCAACGTGACAAGGTCATTGCCTACGCATCACGCCAACTTAAAGTTCACGAAAGGAACTACACTACACACGACTTGGAATTGGGAGCAGTTGTTTTCGCACTTAAGATATGGAGACATTACCTGTACGGTACCAAGTGCACCATTTACACCGATCACAGAAGTCTCGAGCATATCTTCAAGCAAAAGGAGTTAAACATGTGACAACGCCAATGGGTCGAGCTCTTGAACGATTATGAATGTGCGATCAAATACCATCCGGGCAAAGCCAATGTTGTGGCCGACGCCCTCAGTCGAAAGGATACTATACCTAAGCGTGTACGTGCGTTACAGCTTACCATCCAATCTAACCTTCCCGCTCAGATTCGTGATGCTCAGGTTGAAGCATTGAAAGCAGAGAACATCAGGGCTGAATCTTTATGAGGATCGAGGTAGTGGCTAGAACGAAAGGAAAACGGCACCTACTATGTTAACAGACGCATCTAGGTTCCACTTTAAGGAAACTTGCGTGAGCTTGTGATGGATGAAGCACATAAGTCTCGTTATTTGGTACATCCTGGTTCAGACAAGATGTACCATGATCTCAAGACTACATACTGGTGGCCTGGTATGAAAGCCCACATAGCAACCTACGTCAGTAAATGTTTGACTTGTGCAAGAGTCAAGACCGAATATCAGAAACCATCAGGCCTACTTCAACAACCAGAGATCCCGAAATGGAAATGGGAGCAAATTTCCATGGATTTCGTTACTGGCCTGCCTAGATCTCAATGCGGAAATGACACTATTTGGGTGATAGTGGATCGACTGACCAAGTCTGCACATTTTCTGGCTATAAAGGAAACGGATAAGTTTTCTACCCTAGCAGACATCTACCTAAAGGAAGTGGTATCAAGGCACGGAGTGCCAACCTCCATCATTTCTGATCATGACTCACGTTTTACATCTGAATTGTGGCAAGCTATGCACAAGTCCTTTGGTTCTCGATTATACATGAGCACGGCATATAATCCACAGACGGATGGGCAATCTGAACGCACCATCCAAACTCTTGAAGACATGCTCAGGGCATGTGTAATCGATTTTGGTAATGGCTGGGAAAAGCATCTCCCGCTAGTGGAGTTTTCGTATAACAACAGCTACCACACCAGCATCCAGGCCGCTCCGTTTGAGGCATTGTACGGACGGAAGTGCCGGTCACCTCTTTGTTGGGCAGAAGTTGGCGACAGCCAAATCACTGGCCCAGAACTGGTAGTAGATACGACTAAAAGGATTGCCCAGATACGACAACAAATGGCGGCAGCTCGTGACCGTCAGAAAAGCTATGCTGATAAGCGAAGAAAGCCACTCGAGTTCCAGGTTGGGGATCGAGTGCTACTTAAAGTCTCACCTTGGAAAGGTGTAGTACGTTTTGGCAAACGAGGCAAACTCAACCCGCGATACGTTGGACCATTTGAAATCATTGAGAAAATTGGCAAGGTGGCCTACATGTTGAATCTACTGACAGAACTGAATGGAGTTCACAATGTGTTCCATGTGTCGAATCTGAAGAAGTGTCTGTCAGATGAGACCCTCATAGTTCCTTTAAAGGAGCTCACTATCGACGGCCAGCTGCGATTCGTCGAAGAACCAGTAGAGATTACGGATCGAGATGTTAAAATTCTCAAGCGCACCAGGATACCTCTCGTCCGAGTTCGTTGGGATTCCCGTCGTGGCCCAGAGTATACCTGGGAACGAGAAGACCAAATGAAACTCAAGTATCCCCAGCTGTTTAAGAAAAAATGCAACCACTACTGAGGCTGAAGCTACTGCAGAATTTCGGGACGAAATTCCAAATCAACAGGGGGATGATGTGACACCCCAGGAAAAGCCAGTAAACACCGCAACATAACTAGCTTCCTCAGTAACCACGCACTAAATTTCGGGATGAAATTTTCTTAACAGGGGGAGAATGTGACAACCCTCGTAATTACATGTATCCGTATGATTATTTAATGATCATTAAAGTGCTTGGTGACTGTGTTGAATTACTTAACTGTTTCCCGATTACTGTGTCATACTTACATGTGCTTGTTAACATACTAGTCATGTGTAGAAAATTTACTAAATGGTCCTGAATATTTTCCTAAGTGTTAGGAATTAATTGTGTTACAAAAATATATATATAAGACACCTTACGGAACAATTAAACACTTTAATGGAAAGGTATTCAACCGAACAACCGGACATTTCCCGGGACACCAAATATTTGTCAAACGCATTATTTAATTATTTTTGGCTAGTCATGATCCCCGTATACCATAACACCCCCTAAATATCAACATACTAATATAAGGAAGTATTATACTTGGATTCTAACTAGTTCTTACCTACTAGTTTCAAAATGTTACACCAACCCCCCCCCCCCCCCCCATAACCAAAATCAGTCACCATGGACCCACAAGATCACCAACATATCTTCAAGGATTCATCATATATTTTATTTGGATTATTGCTTGTATGAATGAACAAAATATGTGAAATGATCTTTAAAAGCATGGAGCTCTAGATTTCTCATAATTCCTCAAGATCACTCTCTCACTTCACTCACTCTCTCTCTCTTTTGGCTCCACCCCAAACCGCCACCATCACCACCCCTAAACCACCATCTTCATCCTTTATTCAAGTCTCATTCAGGTGTAGAAGGTGGATACAAGAGACTTGCATCTTGTGGAGCTTCAAGAAGGGCTTTATTCTAGCTTTTTCATCATCTTTTCTCAACTTCTTCTTCACTAGATTCTACCCTAGCCTTGTGCTAGTAGTAAGTTGTTGGGATTGAACCCTACCAGAGGAACAGATAATGAAAGCCAAAACCGGATCATAACTGTGGATTCACAATAAGCAGCTGTTTACATTAGGCTTTCCCCTTGAAAATGATTATAATAACTGATGGCTCTATATCCACTGTCCGTATACAACTGCTGATACCCTTTCAACTGCTGACAAAGCCCTGAAGAAGTAAACACTGCTGGATCTATCTACTGATGACAAAGCACTGCCCACTCAAGGACTGATCAACTTTGAGGAAAGCACTGATGGAAGAAGATAGCAGTAGTTTAGTGTATTACTTGTCTTATGTAGAATCAGTGGTTAAGATTAGCAGTGTTTGTATAGGAACAATTGTTACAGGTTGTTAGGCTGTTAGACGTCGCTTTCATGGTGACGTCAGCTAAGATGCCTCAGTGGTTTGGCTTGTCTATAAATAGAGCAGTACTCTGTACTGTTACATTTGATCGTTTTGAGTGAGTTCTTCTCCTCAATTCAATCCTTTCATCTTGTGCAACCAACCACTAGAGTATCAGGCTGAGGGGGAGTTGATTTGTAAGCATGCTTTGTATTCATTTGATTTACTTTGTAATCTTTCGACTGATGCAATTCATTGTGTTTATCAAATCCATTTTCTCTTTATGATTGTGTTTAAAAAGTTTGTTGATCATTTCCGCTGCACTTTACATTGTTTTCATATTCATTGATTGTTCAATTTACACAAACAAACACTCTCATAAGAGCCTCCGATCCTAACAATTGGTATCAGAGCTTGGGCAGTCAAATTCGATCTAACAGTCAATTTGACATAACCGTTCAGCTCAAAATTCATTGATACTAAGGTTGATTGTATTCAGTTGAAAAACAGAGTAACGAGTAATCACGTTCATAGTGGCTATCCAAAAACTCTGTAAAACAACCAAGATGTCGTAAGACACACAAGTTTCACACAACAATTGATGTCATACACAAGTCACTCATAGTTTTCAGATCTGAAAACATGTCTGTTAAACTATGGTATTATTTCTTCTTTTCAAAATTAATTTTCAATTGTTATGAAATTTGTGATGTTTTCATTATATTAGATGCTAAAGTATGAACCTCGGATTAACAAAAACCTATGTTCATAAAAACATTAGTGTTTTTGCTAATGAACAAGAGGGAAATTAAAACTTTAGTCACTTGATCTTATGTGTTGAGAAACAGGTTGAGATCCTCAAAAGGAACAAACCAACCTAGTTAAAATTACATTAAGAAAATCAGGGGTCAAAAATGTCCAGATCATAAGTGATGTGAAATTTGGCATGAGCATGTGTATACATGACCAAATCTCTCAAAACATTACTGCAAAATGATTTTGGAATGAGCATTCCTTCAATAATGCCTCCCAGTGAGTATTTCAGTACTTATGAATGGGAAGGATAAAAAGGGAAGAAAAAAAATCATAAAAACTCAAGAAGTGTGTTTATCTCAAAACTTTTGAAGTCCAAAGAAAAGAGTATAAATATAAAATGCTTAAGAGTCAAAAATTGGGGTAACAATGGTCATTAAGCAACTATGTGCATTCATTGGTTCAGGAAAAGGTTCAGGTAACATTAGTATTCGCAGAGAATAAACTTTCAAAATCTACACCAGGGTTTTCAAAAACTCATGTGATATTTTGTCTTCATTTTTCTGGTGACAATCAATCGACAAGAGAATGGTACCAAACAGTGGTCAAAATGTATTTAAAATTTCATACCACTGTTGTCAAACCACTGACCATTTTCATAAGCTTGAGATTGATATGATTAGGAGTTTCAGTGGAAAATTATATCAGATTCTTTTTGATGTTGTTTTCAGAAAATCCTTTATTTTTTTCAAAAAAAAAAAAAAAGGATTCTCTCGAATAAGGCAGGATATATGTGACACCTGTGCCTCTACGGCCATCAAACAAATACTGTATCAACGAAATATTGTATTGCATACTTGGGACATGTATAAATATGTGTATCCTTTGCACATATCAATTCTTGTTCGATTTCAAGCTTTAAATCGCTTTCTGGAAGGTTATACGCGCACTGATGCGTAAATATAACCCGTTTAATGCAACGAACACTCTGGAATAGTGAAATAGGATTAACATACCTTAAATAACCTTTACATAACTTAGAAATAAGTTTTGAAGGCTTTGGTATGGCAAAGTCGAGTTAAATCGCTTACAGGGACTAAAGTTGACAAACTACGAAAGTTTGCCACTTTGAACTGTAACAGACATTCCGGATCATGGCCATAAGTTAAACATACCATAAATATCCTTTACATAGCTTAGAAATAGGCTTTGAGGGGTTCGGTGTGCTAAAATAAACTTTTGGGTCATTCAGGGACTAAAAGCGTCAAAAAGTGCACAAGTTTGCACTTTCGCGCATAACTTTCGTTCTGAATACATCCGGACATCCAAAAATTGAGGTAAGCATTATAATATTTTGCTTTAGTGTTTGGCTTGTCAAAAATCCATTCTTCATGCAATTTGAGTCGTTTTTCGCACTTATGCGCATTCCAATTAACCTAACATCGCGGTCGTACGATTAAACGAACCGGCATCCGGGATATTTTTGAGCATGTTTCATGTCCACAATGTTTAGGCATCATTTTAGGGCCTTGAAAATGGCTTAACGAGCCTTAAACATGTCGGAAATGGCCTTAATACACAACGGGGACTGAATTGGAAACTTTGGAAACTGGTTGCTGATCAGAAGGACCTTAGCGTGACACCTAGCCCCCTTGGCGTCACGCGAGGCCCCTTCTGATCAGCAAAAGCCATTTTAACAGCTGTTAACAGCTGTTTAGCACTCCCAATCCAATTCCAAGTGTTGTTTCCTGCTTATGGGGGGCAATTTGATGTACATGAGCTTGCCAACAAGTGTAGGGATGTGATCAAAGCACGTTATTCGATAAACGATCCTAACGGTCTTGCATATCCTATAAATACCCATCCATCTCAACCCCAAAAACACACACCTTTGAAATCTGAACTTGCTCTCTAAGTTGTTGTGTTTAGCACTTCATACCTGAGAGTGTTCGGATTCAAACCTTCCATTCTTGGACCCTTTGTAAGTGTTCCTTCGTTCTTTTATTCTTTTAGCGTTAAAGTCAAACTTTGTTTGACTTTCTGCATTGACCAGTTTATGGTCAATGCGAAGTTCGTTTGAACTTCATAACGTGAGCGTAATCACGATGGTTATAGTCCCTAGCGACTATACCTACTGATTACCACGTTATCTAGGCTCAGTGACGAGCCGTAGTTTCGGCCAAAAGGCGCATTCTTGCGTGTTTTGTAACCAAACTACTTATAGTTATCAAAACCGTTTGTTTTGATACCAAACCTGTTTTCTAAACTTAGTTAAGCATGTTTTAACATGCTTAGCTCGTCACTTTTAGTTTAGTGCTTATATAGGGTCGTAAGGTAAGCGATTTAAACAATCGCTTATACTTTCGAACCCGACCCGTTTGGTCGATCATTAGGATCCGACCAAACACATTAGGTGACCATAGTATATAGGGAACAACCTTCCGAGGTTATACCTTATGGTCACGATGTTTAGTTAGTTGTATGATAGGTAGTATATATGCCTTAGGTAAATTACCAAAATACCCTTTTTACGCCAAAACTCATTTTAAGCATATGTAACGTAACTTTTGATATCTAAACTGATTTGAAAACAATATTAGACATGTTAAGGCATATATTACTTGTCATAGGACTTGTTAAGCGGTCCGAACGCGTTTCACGCGAACGACGCGTTAAAGTAGCATAAGCTACCTAAACGGGTCGTAATGGGTCGTAAGCACTTAGGTTAGGTTTCATTTTAGTATGTGGGCTTTGTTAACCCATATTACATGAGTCTCCATACTCATTTGGTTTACGAACCCTCATTCTATCAAATCCTCCGATTTAGGTCCGGTATATTAACATAGTTACCTATATTAGGTGCCGTTTGATTTCCGTGATCTCTAGCATTGTTTGGTTGTTACTCAAGGACTACTAAGCAATCTCAAGTGAGTACATAGACCCCTCTTTTACTGTTTTCCAAATGTTTTGGGGTGAAACACATGTGCCTACTTGTTACTTTCATGCTTTCCTGTTTTCACATCATATACTTGTTATATTCATTAGTACATTTATAGTACATGATTTCATTGTGTTTTATGCTATGTATGCCCATTGTGTGCATACTTAGTACATTGTTTTACATTACATTTTATGCTATGTATGCCCATTGTGTGCATACTTAGTACATTGTTTTACATTACATTTTATGCTATGTATGCCCATTGTGTGCGTACTTAGTACATTGTTTTACATTACATTTTATGCTATGTATGCCCATTGTGTGCGTACTTAGTACATTATTTTACATTACATTCTATGCTATGCTAAGTATGCCTATTGTGTGCATACTTAGTACATTTATTATTCATCACATGCTTACATTTTGGTATGACATTTGGTTTGTTTAAATGGGACAATGTACATTCATTAACACCGATCATGCCGCTCGGTAGTAGGTAGTGGTACCATAGGACTTGACAACTCCCATTCCTGAAATCCCGGGTTTGTTTGGATTGGAAGGAATGACCGAATCCGAATACATTTCTAGGTGGACCTTAGACTTTATGCTAGGGTTTATTCTACTGTCGCAAGGCTTGGATGTATGAATTTTCACAATACCACATAGATGTTTATATCAGTATAGCATGCATTTATTCCACAAAACATAACTCTGATTTAAACCATGTTTTACTTCAATACCTTGTTTTTGTGCATTTACATATGGTTTAGTTGATATATTTCACTTACCATACATAAACATTTTGACATTTATATACACAATTCATGATTTACAATAAACATAAACATTTTGACATTGATATACACAATTTATGATTTACATTAGACATAAACATTTTGACATTGATATACACAATTCATGATTTACATTAGACATAAACATTTTGACATCGATATACACAATTCATGATTTACATTAGACATAAACGTTTTGACATTAATATACACAATTCATGATTTACATCAGACATAGACATTAGACATGGTTTTCACACAAACATTTTGACATTTGATTTTACATAAACATTTTACTTTGGTGGTTTGGTTTGAGTAAGTGATTTAAGTAACGAGGCGTGTGTAATATGATACAAGCATGGTGGATACGCCGCTGGTACTTCCTATATATAAGTGCTTGTATGGTATTACATATCGTAGCGTTATTTGAATCATTTCAATTTAAGACATATAACATTTTATACAAATAACATACTTTTCACAAGACATTGTTTTACAAAACAACTTATCTTATACAAACTCATTTTACTTGGTTATTCATTTAACCATACATTATTCTCTTATTTATACATATCATCTGATCTTATTGCTTTTCAAATGATTTACAAGACAAAGCAAATTACAGGGTTCATGACTAAACATTTTCGAAAACATAAGTCATGAATTCTATTTTCACAAAACCTATGTATCTCACAGGCATTTTTATGCTGACGTACCTATTTTCACATGTGTTTCAGGATATGATGCATAGGATTTATCAAGATACACTTAGGCGGACTTGGGCCTTAGTGACAATAAAAGATGCAAGACTAGTTATTTATGTTATATTTCTTTGATTGTCAAGACATTTTAACTCTTTTATTTAATAAAACAATATTTCAATTTCCATGTGTTATGAAACAATGATTCTGTTACAACACTCCCCGATGTTTCCGCCATGTTTTGTTGTTTTACGTGGTCGGGGTGTGACAGAAAAGTTGGTATCAGAGCTCATGGTTATAGGGAATTAGGTTATTAGTAATGCTTTGACCTAGTCTATAACCTTCCTAGGACCCTAACACGAGTTTACTTGCGTTTAGTCATAAAACAATACCGTCACCTGTCCTTTGGCGACAACCACAACAAGAACACAAATTTCAAAACCGCCTTGAAAACCAATCATCTGTTCTAGGATGATTGATTACTAGGTTTTGAACCCTCTGTTATAAGGTTTTGAACCCCTTTGAGTTTTCAAAATCTCGTCAAAGTTTGGGTCTTATAATGTGACACGTGCAAACTGGAAGAGTGAATGCCTGTACCCTGAGTTTTCTGTCGAAGGCTAGAGTGTTCGTACAAATCCGCAGTATCGGACCAGTCACTCTTACCTGGGAACTCTTGGGGTGAGTGTTCACTTATAGGCGAGCATGTCTTCAGTGATACATTAATATGATCCGTTTACTTTGATTTGTCACCGTCTCATTTGTTTGCCTTAGGTAACAAACAAATGATCGCAAATTCTTATGCATTGCCGTTCTGCATTGTTTATCCGATGACGTTTCACTTGTTTCTTCCTATACCTTTCATTTTCTTCTAGAATGTCTCTTCCTCTCAGCAATGGTCAAATGTCCGAGCAAACAACCAAATTTGCCCAGCGAATAGGCGAAGTAGTCCTGAAGACTGTCAAATTAGCTACTGCCATGTATCGTCTCCAGGATGAGGCCACTCAACAATCACCAAAGGAGACGGAAGCCAAGCCTTCACCAAAACCAAAGAAACGTAAAGCTTCAAAGAATCCCGCAGCGGTTGCACCAAAACAGGCAAGACCTAGCCAAGTGACAGCACCACCAACCAAGAAACCAATCGAGGAATCAAAGACCATGGATGAAAGATCCCCAAAGAAGTCGAAAAAGCAACAGGCTTCTCAGAACTTCGTCGTGGTCGCTCACAACGGTCAAGCCATCCCCAACCAACCAGCTCAACCAACCAGCTCAACCCCCTGCTAGGAAGCCATACAATGGAAATGCACCCTTTTGCAACCAATGTAACCTTCATCATCATGTTAGTGTGAAGTGCCGCAAATGCCATATTTGTGGACTTATAGGTCATACAGCAAGGGTTTGTCCAACTGCAGCCGTACCAAATCAAGCAGGACCCATCCGGGTGGCAACACCACCTGCTAAGAAGCAATACAAGGAAACAGCATCAATATGCGAAAAATGTAATGGGCCTCACCAAGCTCACTTACCGTGTCGTCTGTGTGCATCATGTGGGCGAGTTGGTCACCTGGCAAGTGCTTGTCGATGTAACCCGAACCAAGGTGGTCCAAATCAACCACAAGCCGACTCTGCTCATGCTCGTTTCTCACCAGGGTCTTGCTACAACTGTGGCGAGATGGGCCATTTCCTAAGGGATTGCCCAAAGCTTGCTAATGCAAATCCAACCAACGGATGAGCAGTTGGCTGACTAGAATATGTTGTTGTCTTATGCTTTTGTTCTTCTATTTTCTTGTAATGTGAAACAATCTGTTTTGTTTATAAATAAACTATTGTTCACAATTCTGATATACGAGAGTAGTTACATGTGTGTATGACTTTTCCTATGATACCTACATCAAGGAACTATATTCCTTGCAAACTACTCTTGCGAATTTTCCCATTCTTGTGTTTACTCATGATTCCCATAGAAAATTTTAAGTACTCGTTTCATTCTAAGATACGAAGTACAGAAAATAAAGTGACATTATGAGTAATCATGCTTCTGCACATCTGTGCCTTTGAATCCTTGGTTAGATAACTAAGGGTATTTTCAAATCTCATACCCATTACGTTCTGATTTTTTCAACATGCATAACATAAGTTTTTAAAAACAACCTTCATGATTTCAAAAACATTTTATACATAGTTCGAAAACATTTTTAATATAGTGTTTTTACTTAACATAACAAATGCATGATTTCAAAAACATTGTCTATGTTTTCAAAAACAACCTTCATGATTTCAAAATGTCTCATATAGCCTGAAAACAATATTAATACAATATATTTTCTTATCAAGTGCATGATTTCAAAAGCATCATTTATGTTTTCCAAAAACCTTATACACAATTTCAAAATTCATCTCACATGATTTTAAAACATTTCTATAAATATACTTACCTAGTACACCTACTTTATGATTTCAAAAGTATTATGCATAAGGTTTCAAAAACATTGAACACATTTCTTTTAAAGAACCCCATGCATAGTTTTCAAAAATATTTTTCCTCATACATTGACTTAACTTTCAAATTCTGCTTCATATGTCGCATTGGCATATCTAGCATCTCAACTTCATAAGCATTTTTACTTCATGTTTTGACTTAAGCACGTCCAGTGCAAGGTTTCAAAACATCTTCAACTTCTAAAATCCATATGGGATCTTTTTATCTCCATAAATTAGACCTTTGTGGATGATTATCATACAAATCGGAGTCCTTAATTGGATTCCTTGTGTACCTTAATTCGAACATTTCGGTTCCATATAATCAAAATCGAATTTTCCCTTTAAAAGATCTTTCTATCTTTATAGTTAGATTTTTAGAAATATTTAAAGCACCAATCAAAATCCACTAATTGGATACCTGGTGTGCTTTGAATACATGTGCACATTTAACAGAACAAATTAACAAATGATAACAAATCAAGTTAAACAATTTTGTGGTTATGTGACTATGTGTTTATGCATCTTGTGTTTTCTTTTATGCATTTTGTGTTTTTGTATACTCTGGATATTCATTATCCAAATCCTCGTAGAATCTTTCATATCTTCATATAAGGGATTCGTAGTAGGATATTCAAAAGGGTACTACCTTAAATCCTTAATGGGCTTCTATGTAATAGTTAAGACCCTTGGATTATATAGTACCTCTCTATGGTTCATAAGAGTCCCTTTTAGTGGTCTAGTAAAAAAGATTGATTCAAAAATCTGGTTAAGAATGACATGTGATGATATAAGCTGAAAAGACTCCTTGGTTGTCTATTAAAATCATTTATTGATTTAATAAAAGGGACCCTATGGTGGTCTAGTCACATTCATCACAAGATTTGTTCATTTGGTTTTCCCCTACACATTATAAAATACACTGTGTGGACTATGCAAGGAATTGTGTAATTATGGACGCGTACATAATTATAAAATTCAGTGCACAGAAAACCAGTAAAACTTATTATGTGTAAGAACCGATAGCGACCACAATAACAAAATGTGAACGATGTAATGGAGGTACGGTGGACGCACCAATAACGCTTAATAGACTATTATATAAGTGTCCCTCCTACATTGTAAGCATGATGTTATTTAAAGTTACTGGAAGTTCAGAACCTTAACTAGTATTGTTTTGTCTTTTCAAAATTCATGTTTCAAGCTGTCGCAAGTTTCCTCTAAATAAATTTCGGGACGAAATTTCCTAAAGTAGGGGAGACTGTGACACCTGTGCCTCTACGGCCATCAAACAAATACTGTATCAATGAAATATTGTATTGCATACTTGGGACATGTATAAATATGTGTATCCTTTGCACATATCAATTCTTGTTCGATTTCAAGCTTTAAATCGCTTTCTGGAAGGTTATACGCGCACTGATGCGTAAATATAACCCGCTTAATGCAACGAACACTCTGGAATAGTGAAATAGGCTTAACATACCTTAAATAACCTTTACATAACTTAGAAATAAGTTTTGAAGGCTTTGGTATGGCAAAATCGAGTTAAATCGCTTACAGGTACTAAAGTTGACAAACTGCGAAAGTATGCCACTTTGAACTGTAACAGACATTCCGGATCATGGCCATAAGTTAAACATACCATAAATATCTTTTACATAGCTTAGAAATAGGCTTTGAGGGGTTCGGTGTGCTAAAATAAACTTTTGGGTCATTCAGGGACTAAAAGCGTCAAAAAGTGCACAAGTTTGCACTTTCGCGCATAACTTACGTTCTGAATACATCCGGACATCCAAAAATTTATGTAAGCATTATAATATTATGCTTCAGTGTTTGGCTTGTCAAAAATCCATTCGTCACGCAATTTGAGTCGTTTTTTGCACTTATGCGCATTCCGTCGTAATTAACCGAACATCGCGGTCGTACGACCAAACAAACCGACATCCGAGATATTTTTGAGCATGTTTCATGTCCACAATGTTTAGGCATCATTTTAGGGCCTTGAAAATGGCTTAACGGCCTTAAACATGTCGGAAATGGCCTTAATACACAACGGGGACTGAATTGGAAACTGGTTGCTGATCAGAAGGACCTTAGCGTGACACCTAGCCACCTTGGCGTCACGCGAGGCCCCTTCTGATCAGCAAAAGCCATTTTAATAGCTGTTAACAGCTGTTTAGCACTCCCAATCCAATTCCAAGTGTTGTTTCCTGCTTATGGGGGGCCAATTTGATGTACATGAGCTTGCCAACAAGTGTAGGGATGTGATCAAAGCACGTTATTCGATAAGCGATCCTAACGGTCTTGCATATCCTATAAATACCCATCCATCTCAACCCCAAAAACCCACACCTTTGAAATCTGAACTTGCTCTATAAGTTGTTGTGTTTAACACTTCATACCTGAGAGTGTTCGGATTCAAACCTTCCATTCTTGGACACTTTGTTAGTGTTCCTTCGTTCTTTTATTCTTTTAGCGTTAAAGTCAAACTTTGTTTGACTTTCTGCATTGACCAGTTTTTGGTCAATGCGAAGTTCGTTTGAACTTCATAACGTGAGCGTAATCACGATGGTTATAGTCCCTAGCGACTATACCTACTGATTACCACGTTATCTAGGCTCAATGAAGAGCCGTAGTTTCGGCCAAAATGCGCATTCTTGCGTGTTTTGTAACCAAACTACTTATAGGTATCAAAACCGTTTGTTGTGATACCAAACCTGTTTTCTAAACTTAGTTAAGCATGTTTTAACATGCTTAGCTCGTCACTTTTAGTTTAGTGGTTATATAGGGTCATAAGGTAAGCGATTTAAACAATCGCTTATACTTTCGAACCCGACCCGTTTGGTCGATCATTAGGATCCGACCAAACACATTAGGTGACCATAGTATATAGGGAATAACCTTCCGAGGTTATACCTTATGGTCACGATGTTTAGTTAGTTGTATGATAGGTAGTATATATGCCTTAGGTAAATTACCAAAATACCCTTTTTACGCCAAAACTCATTTTAAGCATATGTAACGTAACTTTTGACATCTAAACTGATTTGACAACAATATTAGACATGTTAAGGCATATATTACTTGTCATAGGACTAGTTAAGCGGTCCGAATGCGTTTCACGTGAACGACGCGTTAACGTAGCATAAGCTACCTTAACGGGTCGTAATGGGTCGTAAGCACTTAGGTTAGGTTTCATTTTAGTATGTGGGCTTTGTTAAACCATATTACACGAGTCTCCATACTCGTTTGGTTTACAAACCCTCATTTTATCAAATCCTCCGATTTAGGTCCGGTATATTAACTTAGTTACCTATATTAGGTGCCGTTTGATTTCCGTGATCTCTAGCATTGTTTGGTTGTTACTCAAGGACTACTAAGCAATCTCAAGTGAGTACATAGACCCCTCTTTTACTGTTTTCCAAACGTTTTGGGGTGAAACACATGTGCCTACTTGTTACTTTCATGCTTTCCTGTTTTCACATCATATACTTGCTATATTCATTAGTACATTTATAGTACATGATTTCATTGTGTTTTATGCTATGTATGCTCATTCTGTGCATACTTAGTACATTGTTTTACATTACATTTTATGCTATGTATGCCCATTGTGTGCGTACTTAGTACATTGTTTTACATTACATTTTATGCTATGTATGCCCATTGTGTGCGTACTTAGTACATTGTTTTACATTACATTTTATGCTATGTATGCCCATTGTGTGCGTACTTAGTACATTATTTTACATTACATTCTATGCTATGCTAAGTATGCCCATTGTGTGCATACTTAGTACATTTATTATTCATCACATGCTTACATTTTGGTATGACATTTGGTTTGTTTAAATGGGACAATGTACATTCATTAACACCGATCATGCCGCTCGGTAGTAGGTAGTGGTACCATAGGACTTGACAACTCCCATTCCAGAAATCCCGGGTTTGTTTGGATTGGAAGGAATGACCGAATCCGAATACATTTCTAGGTGGACCTTAGACTTTGTGCTAGGGTTTATTCTACTGTCGCAAGGCTTGGATGTATGAATTTTCACAATACCGCATAGATGTTTATATCAGTATAGCATGCTTTATTCCACAAAACATAACTCTGATTTAAACCATGTTTTACTTCAATACCTTGTTTTTGTGCATTTTACATATGGTTTAGTTGATATATTTCACTTACCATACATAAACATTTTGACATTTATATACACAATTCATGATTTACATTAGACATAAACATTTTGACAATGATATACACAATTTATGATTTACATTAGACATAAACAGTTTGACATTGATATACACAATTCATGATTTACATTAGACATAAACATTTTGACATTGATATACACAATTCATGATTTACATTAGACATAAACGTTTTGACATTGATATACACAATTCATGATTTACATCAGACATAGACATTAGACATTGTTTTCACACAAACATTTTGACATTTGATTTTACATAAACATTTTACTTTGGTGGTTTGGTTTGGTTTGAGTAAGTGATTTAAGTAACGAGGCGTGTGTAATATGATACAAGCATGGTGGTTACGCCACTGGTACTTTCTATATATAAGTGCTTGTATGGTATTACATATCGTAGCGTTATTTGAATCATTTCAATTTAAGACATATAACATTTTATACAAATAACATACTTTTCCCAAGACATTGTTTTACAAAACAACTTATCTTATACAAACTCATTTTACTTGGTTATTCATTTAACCATACATTATTCTCTTATTTATACACATCATCTGATCTTATTGCTTTTCAAATGATTTACAAGACAAAGCAAATTACAGGGTTCATGACTAAACATTTTCTAAAACATAAGTCATGAATTCTATTTTCACAAAACCTATGTATCTCACAGGCATTTTTAAGCTGACGTACCTATTTTCACATGCATTTCAGGATATGATGCATAGGATTTATCAAGATACACTTAGGTGGACTTGGGCCTTAGTGCAATAAAAGATGCAAGACTAGTTATTTATGTTATATTTCTTTGATTGTCAAGACATTTTAACTCTTTTATTCAATAAAACAATATTTCAATTTCCATGTGTTATGAAACAATGATTCTGTTACAACACTCCCCGATGTTTCCGCCACGTTTTGTTGTTTTACGTGGTCGGGGTGTGACAATATATCATTCTTCATTTTTTTAAGAATAATATATTTTGAACTTTTACTGATTTTTGATAGTAAAAGTTTCAATCTCCTGTTAGGATGTATAACCTTTATTTTTGTTGGTTATATTATCCTCAAAACAGATCAAAAGGAATTTGGTAGAAGTGTCAAGGTCATATCTAACTCAAGTGTGTCTTAAAACTGATCAAAGATTGATTGCCAAAAGACCTTGAAATACTGGGTTACTCTTGTTTTAATTTAAATATTATAGCAAGAATGAGTAGCCTTAGTAAAAAGTTTACATCATCTGGGGTACTAAACCACTGTCAGGGAATTGTAAAAGCTTCAAAATATGTAAATGACATGTGGTAAAACCTTGAATGAAAATTCTCAAAACATTTGCTGACATACTAGTCTTTCAAATCATTACCATTACCTTACCCCTAACCACTGTTTTGTTCAAACATCTGTTTCCTAAATACTGTCCACTGCTGAAAGTCAGCCACTGATCCTTCATTTTTTTTCAAGCACTGATGTTCAAAATCTGTGTCTTAACCACTGATATGCCATCCATTGTTATCACATTATTACCGCTGTAACTACTGATGCTTGTTACATCAGTGGCTCTCAAAACAACTGTCTTCCACTCTTCATCCATCTCATCAGAGGTTGGCACGTGGTCAGTTTTTAGCCCTCAGATCTTTGTAACCGCTGCCACATCAGCACTCATTTTTTCCTTAATAAAACCCTGATCAAAACCCCCAAACAGGGTTTTACACTGTCGAATTGAATTCTAAAATTCTCTTCTCAAAGCAGTTTTCAACCCTCCATCCCAAATCATTCTTTTTTCTTCATCTTCCTTTTTCAAAATGACGAAATCAAAATCAAAATCAAAACCAAAACCAAAATCACCATCATCTTCCAAAGAGGTCGCTCAAACGGCCGCTGAATCCGTTGAAATACCATAGAAATCCCCTCATAACTATTTGGGTCTACTCACAAAACCCACAAACAACCACACCTTCGATTCCATCATCGACACCTTATCTGAATCAAAGTACAAAACTTGGTTAACAACAGATGCTCCCATTTACCTGCAAACCCAGAGAGAGTTTTGGAAAAATGCTACGCTTGAAAAACAAGATGATAAAGTAGTAGCCGTCAACTCCTCCATACAGGGTAAAGCAATTCAAATTACTCCTCAATCCATCTCAGAAGTCTTTAAACTCGACGATCAGAAAGGTAAAACTTCCTTCGATAAAACCGAGTTGAAAACTGATTTCTTAAAAAGGGGATACGCAGAACAACCAAAAAGTGATACCTTACAAAAAGGTTTCTTTCCTTCTACACCTAGGTTTTTATTTCACACTCTCTTGATGTGTGTCTCGAATAAAACAACTGCTTTTAACGAAATACCTTCAAAGATTCAGTGCCTGGGTTATGCTATTTTAAACAATAAAATTTTTAACTATTCCCAGGAAATCTTTGATGATTTGGTAAAAAACGTTGATAGCAAAGCATTTTTACTTTTTCCAAGATTTTTAAGCTACTATTTTAAACAAAAATTTGGAAAAGAAAATGAAAATTTGCTCAAACAGGGTGTCTATTTTCAAATAAAAGGGTTAACAACTGAAACATTTTCTAGAATGATGGCACCAATAAAAACAAAAGCAGAGGTGTCTGAGCAGAATTTAGCAGTTACCACTGCTCCTCAGACATCTGCTACTGAGCCCACTGCTCCAGGTGATCATAGCAGCACAACCACTGCTTTGAAACCCACACCTGCCATTACCAAAAAGACCCAAAAGAAAACATCCAGAAAACCCACCAAACCCAAAACAAAGGTAACTCTGGAAGATGAGATCCCAGAGCAACTGCCAGTCACAAAACAAATGTCACCACAAACCGCTGCTGCTACTTCCTCACAGCAGTTGGTAGAAAGATCTCCACCATTGCCTCAAACTCCTCCTGCATCCTCACAAAAGGATCAGGTTATAAGCACAGGGACCCCACAATATGAAGCTCTGGACCCAATCGGATCCATCTTCCTCAGTCCTGATCCCAAGGACATGTCTCTTTCAACACCCATACCCTCACCAATCATATTACCACAATCCATAATACCCTTGTTGCATGCAGTTGCTATAGCTCAGACAAAAACCAGTTCCTCTCTATCACCTATCACTGAGAGTATACTCCCACAAGTGACTGGGTCTGATGCTACTACTCCTGCTATCCCAGCAACAACTGAGGAGGTTACACCCCTTGAGTTACATGTAACTCTTGGTGGTAGTTCAAGTGGAGCAGCAACTACAAGTGATGAATCAACAGATCTTCAGTTGGACAGTTGTTTCATTAGTAAGACTCCCTTGAAGGCAATTTCTTCCATAGCACCTCTGGTAACCACTAGTGAGCTTGTTTTGACCACTGGTAAAATAACAAGGTTATCAAGTGCTGAAGAAAGAAGTCCCCAGTACCAAGAACAAGGGGCATCAATGGATGATTTCTGGACTTCATGTCCTAAGTCACACATTGATACAACCACTGCTGGTGGGGAAACAGATGATTCCATTAAATTAGATGATGCTTCAAAATATCAGGATTTGACGGGCGGAGTTGAGAAACTTGAAACATCAGTTGCTGAAATAAAGGATATGGTGCAACAGCTGTTAAAAGCTCAAAAAGAACAATCCACTGCTGCTCCAGCTCAAGCACCTGCACAACCTACACCTGCTGCAAATGACTTGTGGAACTTGTTCCAACCCCTGCTTGAAAAGCAAAAACAAATGGCTGATCAGCAACATGCAATACATGTACAAATGCTGACTAACATGGTGGAGTCAAGATTTAAAGATACTCAAGTAGACATCAAAGCTATCAAGGCTCATATACAAAGCACCACTGGAAAGGTTCCTTCCACTATTCTTTTCATGGATAACCCCTTGCAGATAATGCCAAAAAGGGGGAGAAAATCAAGTTGAAAAAGAAGGGAATAGAAGATGGCCTGTATATTGAACCAGAACAAGCAAAACAGACATCTAAACCACTTCCAAAAGGTTCCAAACCTCAAACCACAAAATCTCATACTTCCATCCAAACAGCTGATACAACAGTGGTTTCAAAAACTGTTAGCCAAACATCTGCCATCTCATCAACACACACCACTACAACACACTCCAAAACCACTGCCTTACCACCACCAACATCACCACCATTACCTCCTGCTATAAAGCAGAAGACAACACATGTTACAACATCTGTTGTAATGACAACAGTGGTTGAAACACCAGTTGTTTCAACAACTGTTAGTCAGACACTTTCCACCTTTCAAACCACCACCACTAATCCACTCAAGACATCATCAGCCTCTCCTACAATAAAAAGGAGAAGGATCTTCATACCTGATGATTCTTCATCACCACCACCATAAAAAAACAACTTCACAACCTTCAACCCCTGCTCAAAAGCAGAAGACATCTACTGACACATCAGTAGTTGTAATAACAACAGAGGTTGAAACACCGGTTGTTTCAACAGCTGTTAGTCAATCATCCACCACTGTTCTCAATATCCCTACATCACAATCAAAACCTCCTTCTCCTACAAAGCTGTATACCAGAAAAAGAAAAATAACTCAGGCAGATGAAGACAAATATGATCCTAATGCTGCAAGATATCCACTGGAACTGGAAGCTGTAAAAAATGAGATGAGACAATTCTACTCAAATGATGATCCTTCAACAAGAAGATTCCCCTCTCTCATAGGCTTTGTTGTCCCAGAAAATATGGATGAATATCTTAAGCTCAAAGCAAGGCAGGCTAAGATAAGAGCAAAAGTAGAATGTGAAGGTCAAAGTGAAGAAGCCATTTCTGAAAAATTGGAATTCTTGCTTACCAAAGTCAAGCGGATGGAAGACTATGCACAAGATCTGAACAAAGAAAAGGCAGATCAACGAAAAGAGATAAGAAAAGAATATCTCTCATACATAATGAAGGAGAAATTCTATCCAGCTGAAGAAAAACAATTTGAGGAATGGCCAATAGTTGCTTTAAAGCATGAGGCAAACAGAATTGAAAAGATTAAAAATGATCCAAAAAGGAAGAAGACAGCTCCAAATTGGAACAAATAAAAAAAACTCATTGCTGACCTTACATCTGAATATAAAAGAAAGAATGAGGAGCTGATAGATGCTAGGGTGGATACTGCTGAAGCCATAGCAAAATGGTCAAAGCAGTATACCGACGAAGCTTATGAAAGGCTGAAGAAAAGAAGGATAACAATCCCAGACACTTCAAAAAGGCCTGACTACAAAAAGCTAGAACAGTAGCTTGACGCTCTTAAAACATTGATCACATCAACAGTTAACCCGAGCCTTGTGATAAACCAAGAGAAAGGAAAACTGTTGACCAGTGAAGAAGAAAAAGAAAAGGAAGCTGAGTACCTCATAGATGCCATCAAGAAAATGGATCTAAAAGAAGATAGCTCAGCGAAACTTCAAAACCTTTTTAAAAAGGTATTAACCAAACCTGCATCACTAAACACTTCAACAGACATGACAGACATTGAGAGGCAAGAGCTGATTAAAAGAGAAACTACAGAAGATATAGCTGTAGCAAATGATGTCATCGAAATGGCCTTCAAACAAATGTCTGAAAGTTTACAACTTTTCACAAGGCCAACATCTCCAAGCTCATCTCTGAATAAATCTCTCCCAAGAAACCCATTGGATTTAAAAGTACTAAAGTGGATGTCTGACCAAAAGACCCACGTATTGACTCTAGTCAGATCCAATGGCGAAGTGAAGTACATATCAAGGAAAGAAGCACTTGGCCTTAGTGTTGAAGATTTGCAGGATCTCCTTGAACTTACACTGTGCAGGGATGAGGATGATTCAAGTTCCAAGGATTTTGAAGTGGAATTTAAGAGACAAGCTAAGGAACTTCTGATGAGAAATAAAAATCCAGAATAATGAAGGGTTTTGGCATTATCTGTTCCAGGGGGAGATTGTTGGGATTGAACCCTACCAGAGGAACAGATAATGAAAGCCAAAACCGGATCATAACAGTGGATTCACAATAAGCAGTTGTTTACATTAGGCTTTCCCCTTGAAAATGATTATAACAACTGATGGCTCTATATCCACTGTCCGTATACAACTGCTGATACCCTTTCAACTGCTGACAAAGCCCTGAAGAAGTAAACACTGCTGGATCTATCTACTGATGACAAAGCACTGCCCACTCAAGGACTGATCAACTTTGAGGAAAGCACTGATGGAAGAAGATATCAGTAGTTTAGTGTATTACTTGTCTTATGTAGAATCAGTGGTTAAGATTAGCAGTGTTTGTATAGGAACAGTTGTTACAGGTTGTTAGGCTGTAAGACGTCGCTTTCATGGTGACGTCAGCTGAGATGCCTCAGTGGTTTGGCTTGTCTATAAATGGAGCAGTACTCTGTACTGTTACATTTGATCGTTTTGAGTGAGTTCTTCTCCTCAATTCAATCCTTTCATCTTGTGCAACCAACCACTGGAGTATCAGGCTGAGGGGGAGTTGATTTGTATGCGTTTTTTGTAATCATTTGATTTACTTTGTAATCTTTCGACTGATGCAATTCATTGTGTTTATCAAATCCATTTTCTCTTTATGATTGTGTTTACAAAGTTTGTTGTTCATTTCCGCTGCACTTTACATTGTTTTCATATTCATTGATTGTTCAATTTACACAAACAAACACTCTCATAAGAGCCTCCGATCCTAACATAAGTTACTTGTACACTTTTGTTCATCTTGTTTTTGTGATCAAAAGTTGTAGTATGTTAGTATGTTCAAATCACTAAAGAACAAGAACTAAAAGATGAACATAAAGCTTAATATAAAGATGAAACATGATGTATTTATGTTAGTATGAAGTTGTTTTGATTTCGTTCTTGATTACTTGATGATTTACTTGTTAATATTGATTACTAGAAATGTTGTTCTTCGCTGAACATGTTAACGGAACCAATATAACTCGCATTAGAATATTAAAAAGCTGAAAACAGGGGCTGGTTGGTGTTTACAGCCAACTTCAGTTGGCTGTAACTAGACCGTAACTTAACGAAAAACTGATTTTCTGAAGTCTAGATTTATGTATTATGAAATACGGTTCTAATGGCACTGGAATCATAATTTTTGGACTTCATTTACTATTTTTAAAGACCCTTTTTGTAACAGCAGCTAAAGCTGAGTTTTTACTGCAGTAAATGGGCGAAATGTTTTTGTAACAGCAGCTAAAGCTGAGTTTGTACTGTAGATGACCACTGATGTATTTGTAATTCTCCCACTGGAATTTCGTAAATCGGACTTACAATGGATTTTTAATAAATTATTCCGTGGACTGCAGTCAGAAAAAAGATGAATCTGATTACAGTCCGGAAAATGATTTTTTATAAAATATTGGTGATGAATTGGATCCCGAGATTTTTACAAAATAATATTTGGATCGTTTAAGTCCTTCTGTAAAAAGTTGGGAATTTTTGGAACAAGATAACTATTTTATTAAAATCCCTGAGAACAGCCTGGTTTTGAAGATTAAAGCGAAAACAACATAAGTAGTGATTTGCGTGTCTAAATGTCGGGTAGGTTATCTGAAAATAATCTAACATGTTATATGTCAATAAAAGTGTTATGTGCAATGTTGTATGTTTGCTTGTGAACGGGAATAGATGGGAAGCTTATATGGGCATAAACCGTTAAAGTGATGCATGTTATTTGATAGATACGTGTAGGAACTTTGCGCTCTATTTGAAAACCACTAAATGATTAACTGGTAATCATATTAGGACGTGATTGACCGACCTTGACTGTTAGCTATTTTTGAGAGTCAAACCGAGCAACCGAGGTGAGTTCACACTTTCTAAGGCTTGGGATTCCCGGTGGTTTGGGAATGGGTTAAAGAATTAAAACGAAACCTACATATCCTCCTTGGGTAGGATATGTATGGCCATCCGCCATAGGTAGGATACCAATAATAATTCTGCGTATTCTCCTTTGGTAGAATACGTACGTTCGTCCTCCTTGGGTAGGACAACAACCCTAAAACTTACTAGACAAAACTCTATCATTAAGTACCTCATTTTATATCGACTTAATCGCCGAGGCCAATGGCGAGCGGGTCATTAGTTAATAGCGCTATTAGGTTTAACAAAGCTCACACTGTGTCGTCTGAACGGGCGTGTACTAATGGACTATGGCAAACTGTCAGTGATGATAGACACTGATGTAGGGCACAACTATTGTTCGTAGTAGTTAATATCATACCGTCTAGTAGTTCACATGGGGAAGCCCCCACTGATTATGGATATGGTTTGGGTAATGAAAAGCAACTGGTTAAACATACTTTCAACTACGGGTAACCCCCACAGCAAATAAGCCAACGAAAGTCAAACCACGTTTTTCAGAAACAACATAAAACTAAACAACCAAACGTGAACTCACTCAACTTTGTTGTTGACTCGCTGTTACATGCCTTACAGGTCGCTAGACGCTTACGGAGCTTGCACGAGAGGAAGGAATCGTAGTGGGTTATGGACTGTTATGTCCCGTACTAAATATTTAACCCTTATGAACATATTAAACTTACGTAATGGACTTTAAACTTATGAACTACGAACTTATGTTTTGGTTTAACGTCATATGCTTCCGCTGTTTAAATTAAACTTGGTTAACTTCCTTTTGGTCACCAATTATATTGTGGTTGGTCTTAGTTACTTAAATACATTGTTCAATATGATTGGTGGCTCGATCCTGGTCATGTCACGCCTCCAAGCGGTGGTATTCCGCGTGTGGATTTTGGGGGTGTGACACTTGGGCAACCAAAGTTTTCAAACCATCTTTTTCCTCATCAAAAGCGTTCTGTTGAACAACCAAAGCCTCTCTATCAGATTTCAGCTTCAATCGGTCAGCCTCAAAACTCTTTTTGAGATCACCCATCTCAATCTCGTGTCTTTTTGTCAACTCACCCACTTTCTTGGCCCAAGCTAGCTCTTTCTCAGCAAAACCATCAATCTCCTTCTTCATAGCAGCAATTAAAGCCTTCATTTTCTCCTTCTTCTTAGAGGCTTCCTCGTATTCCTGCATACCTTTGGCAAACCGAGTAACATCTTCAGCCAACAGGGCTGAAACATTGCACGAACTGAGCATCATCCAAGAAATAAGATGATCAGCCTCCATCTCTGAAATGGCGTCCCGAACACCAGGAGGAGCAAAATGAGCTAAGGCTTCAGCACAAACAGCGGGATCCTTAAAACTATCTCCAACTTTAACCCCCCAGTTGGGTACATAAACCTCTTCACCCTCTGAACCTTCGAAGCTCTCAACGTTTTTGACTGACGGACCCTGAATGACAGGAGGGGTACCTTTCTTAACTAACTTCTTCTTTTTGCTTGAAACAATTAACTCCTTCTCCTTACCCTTGCCAACATCAATGGTCTGCTCTGCTGATACTTCAATATCATCACCAATATCAATAGCCTCCGAACCAGATGGCTGATCAACACCATTCAGATAGCGTTGGGAACGACGAGTGGAAACCTTGGAAGCAATAGTCTTGGTAAAGCCTTTAACATTTGGGACATTTACATAACCAGAACCCTCGAACCTATAATCAGAACCCCTAACAACCGCATCCTCACCCGGAGTAGCAGCAGCATCATCAAAGGCAACGTCAGAGGTGTCATCACTTTTGATAAAGTCAAGTGCAGACATAACTGCAAAACAAACAAAAAACACATGAGCAAACACAGAAATAGGAACACAAAAGCACGAGAAGAACAAATGCATACCCTTCCCATCTCTCATGAGCACCGGGTCTCAATCACGTTTTTCCCACAATTTACTTAGACCCAATAACACCAACAAATGCTCCGGAAAGGGACGAAGCCTTGAAGAGCACTCCCTAAGAGTTTCTAAAAATCGAGTATTTATATCAAACGCAGAAGGCTCAGTTTCATTCAGAACGGCATCCGGGTGTCTCCAAACAAGTTTAAAAGGGACAATTTCTTCCGACACCTAGAAAACCGGTCCTTCCAGACCCCAAGGGTAGAAACCATAGACGAAATCAAGTAGGTGTCAACCTGAGTGGTCTCGAAGGTGAACCAATCACCATTCTTAGCTAATCGGAAAAAACGGCGGAATGATAAAAGAGTAGGATCATACCCGGATGCCCGACACAAAATTTCAAAATGTAAAACCCTAGCCATTCCAAGAGGGTGAACTTGACCAAAAGATATACGATAATATTCCAAGATATTCAAAATAAAGTTTGAAAACGGATGACGAAGATTTGAAAACTCAAAATGTCGACAATACAAACCAATCGAACCAGGGCGACATTGATCGATAGACTTATCACAAGCCGGTGAAACCGGTTTAAACTTCGTCCCTATCACCCATTCCATAAAAAACAAATCGACTTCCTCTTGAGTCATTTGAGAAAACGACTTTGCCATATCCTTACGAGCACCCATGATATGAGAAATTAAACAAAAAAGAAGCAGAGGAAACTAACCTGATTTGATAAAGGGGGAAAAACTTGAGGAAAAAGAGGGTAAGTAATGTTCTTCTGATAAAATATGTGTAAATAAATGAGATGAAAGGTAATAATTAAGGGATAGAATTAAAACCGCCACCTGACAAACTGCCACAAGTCATGTCAACTGTCTTGTCAAATTTCGAAATTAAAAAACCTCAACCGTTTTCAACCTTCCAACCTTTGAACCCTCGAAGCCTTTGGGTAGTAAAATACACGTATAAAAGTCAGAAGTCTTTGAGCTCATTTCCCAAAAACCTCTGACTTAGGGGGCTGATGACGGGGGTAGCCCAAGACTAAATATAAACGACTTAAATACGTAAATGCTCATAAGGTAAAATGGTTCAAAGGTTAAAAACCTGGGAAGTCGAGATAAAGTAACACCGAACAGTAAGTAGTCATGTCTCTGGATTACTTCACTAACTCGCCAGCCGCAAAAGCAATGCTGGTCCACAGAACACACTCTATTATCCAGGGGTCAAAAGGCTTCAACCCCCGAAATGGTAAGCCCCTCACTGTAAGCATGGTCACTAGTCAAATGCATTCCTCTTTGGGAGATGTCTTCTCCTATATATTAGACACTTCATTTACTAAGCAAGACATTCCTGGCCAGCCCTGATTCCTAAAATCTCTGGTCATTCACTCCGAGTACTTACTTCATGCGAGTTACTCCCTTTCACATCCAACACACACATTCTGTTTGCTCCTTCGTCCGAATCTTAGCACACCTCAGAGGAGGATCTTTAGCAAACAATAAAAATAAACTAGTGAATCTCCTTCCACGTCTTGAAAACGTGGGGGGACCCCACGACCTGCGTTAGGCAAAATTGAACCCTTCAACCTTTTGCTTAATCAACCCAGCTACCACCTTTGGTCTATTTTTTGTTGCATCAACAACTCTCTAAGATTATTTTTTTAGAGTAAACTGCCATTTTGGTCCCTGTGGTTTGGCCAGTTTTGCCACTTTATCCAAATCTCAAACTTATTACATCTGGGTCCCTGTGGTTTGCATTTTGTTGCCATTTTAGTCTAGATTTCAAATTTGACCAGATTTCTCATTAATCACCTGCTATTTTGTCTTTACCCTCAGGGGCATTTTGTTCATTTTAAATTTATTATCTCTTTATTATAACTCAATTATAATAAAACCCCTTATCATCATCATCTTCAACCTCATCTCTCAAACATACATCTCTCTCTCTCTCTCAACATAAATCTGTGTCGGCTTTAACTCACCAACCGACAAACACTACCAGCCCTAATTTAGTTGTGTGAGTTGGTTCTCATAGTTATGTTACAGGGGAGGTGTATATATGTGGAATGTCTTCCCAAGAAGAGGTTCCGGACGACCCAGAGCAGATCGAACCGAACCCAGATTCCATCAGGGTGTTAAAACGGGTAGCTGGGCCGGTCTCCAGCCATTTAGGGGAAGAAAGCCGGGTGAAAGCCGAGCAGGCATGTTTCCTGCCTTGCACCGACGACAATATTCCTGTGATCAGTGAGATTCCGGGCATGAAGGGATGTTATGTGGCGACAGGGCACAGCTGTTGGGGGATACTTAACGGTTTAGATCTGCTGATGCTTCCACCGTTTTTCTCGGATTTCCCATTTTACAAGAAGCCCTAATTCCAAAAATCACGAGGATCTGGATCTGGATTCATATTTTAAAGGTTAGTGGTTGTTGATTTGGATCTGTTTGTTTCTGATTGTGATCTTGTTGTGGTTAATTTGGTGCTGATTGTGATCTGGTAGTGGTTGTTGATTTGGATCTGTGAGAGATGTTGATTTGGACCTGTTAAGTTGTTTCTGATTGTGATCCGGTTGTGGTTAATTTGGTTCTGAAGTAAGATGAACGAGGTCTGGGTTTTGATGATGTTCTTGAAGATGATGTTCTTGATTTTCTAGGTTCCTGATTTTCTTGAAGATGATGTTCTTGATTTTCTGGGTTTTGATGATGATAAAAGATGATGTTCTTGAAGATTATGTTATTAATTATTGAAATGTTATAATAAATTGACATGGACCAAAATGCCCCTGCACTAAAGGACAAAATAATCAGTTTTCAACTCTCAAAATAGAGGGTTTTTGGACTTTGGACTAAAATGGCAACAAAATGCAAACCACAGGGACCCAGATGTAATAAGTTTGAGATTTGGACTAAAGGGGCAAAACTGGCCAAACCACAGGGACCAAAATGGCAGTTTACTCTTTTTTTTAAAGAAGGTTTCACTTTCAAAAAATGCAAGCCTACAATCTGTGTTTCGTTACTTCTCGTCGAAGTAATGGTGTAGCGCAAGACTCGAACCAACGCCTGTTCCAAACCAACCCTTTGTTTCGATTACTTTCCGACCAACCGAGTTCGGAACCAGGTTTGCTGACTCTTACGACAACAACCAAACCAGTTTCGTGAACCTCTTGAACCAACCTGTCTCATGGGACCCAAACCAATTCGGTTTAAATCTGAACGTCAACACGGGAGGTTGCGGGTCATCACAAGGTGAGCTCGATTATGTCCCCGAGACACAATCAGAGCCAAGCCAACGAGGCAAACGGTTACACAATAAGAAGAAAGATACCGAAGGTCAGAAACAAAAAACGTGCAAATGTGCACGACGGACGAGGAGTAAGCGTTAGCCCGGGCTTAGCTACACGCATCGGAGGATCCCCAAACTGGTAAAGTTTTCTATAAACTTTTTATTTTTTATTTTTTTTAATATTAACATTTGTACTATTTTGTTTTTTTTTTTGCATATTTTTTTTTGTAGCCAACAATCAAAATAAAATTTTCTTGGAGATGAATCCGCACACTCTTTTTGGGCTAGTCGACAAAGAGGAGAATTACCGGAAAAATGATTCCGTGTCGGACAAGTGGACCGATATAAACACTAAGGGGCTGTTTGGTAGCGTCTTAGTGACCATTCAGATGCTACCTCTTAATGGTTTAAAACCTCTGAATGAATAAGAGGTAACCTCAAGTCTGAATGGTTAAGATGTAACCTCTAAAT
This sequence comes from Helianthus tuberosus, assembly GCA_030545235.1. Taxonomy (NCBI): domain Eukaryota; kingdom Viridiplantae; phylum Streptophyta; class Magnoliopsida; order Asterales; family Asteraceae; genus Helianthus; species Helianthus tuberosus. The sequence goes on along the minus strand of CM060396.1, from coordinate 137,394,807 downwards.
GGTAAATCATCACATGTCACATTCTTCTACCTTCTCGTTGGTAAAATTCTTAATAGTTCCATTAAGAGGTAGCCTCTTAATGACCATTCAGAGGCTACCAAACAGTCCCTAAATGCCAAAGATTTAAATTGGTTTATCAACGTGCTAGAAACAGTTGGAAAAGCAACGCGAACGATGAGGATATATTTTCGGCAGCTATCATAGGATATCAAGCGGAACGACGACACTTGTCTTAAAGGTTGGAGGCTTCTTCATGATCAACCAAAGTGGGCCAGTGTCCATTCATTGGGAGAAACTTCTTCCGCAAAGTTGGGAAATAGATAGCTTCAAAGAAGTTCAAAACCTCCTTTTCTGTTGATCCCGAAACACCAACGTCTGATGCTCAAAAAATCGACTTAAACGATGTTAGTCCATTGTTTTCGAGGTGGGATGAGGAGGAGGTGAAGGCGGGGCCACGATGACCATTCGGTAGAAGAAGCGACATAAAATGGAGGCGATCGTAGTCATCATCGGGGGAATCCGACTTGAAAGAAGAGTTTGCCGAAATGAACCAACGCCTTAAAGACATACGCGACATCGGGGCTCAACGTATACAAGAGAAATAGGAAGTGGTCGAGCTTATGGAGGAGAGACAAATGGAGAGACATTGAATATTACTCGAAAACCGTTCGACCACCTAACTGGAAAGGCGTTAGAATCGGCTCTAAAGCGCAGGGAGCTTATCGAAAAATATGGTCTTTTGTTATTTAATTTTAGTGTGTATTTTAGTTTATTGTAATGTCTTTTTAATGAAATATTTTTAATATTATTGTAATATTTTTTTATTTAATAAAATGTTATTTCTTTTTATTTATTAAATTCAGAAATTAAAAAAATGAGTAATAATCGCTGTAAGGTTATGCCGTGTTACCACTATACCCAAATGTTATGAAATGTTATATAACACTACCATTGAACTTTATGTGACACTTGTCACATAACCTTACACTCACTATGTTATGAGGTGTGACCACTACACATGGCCTAATACATTCGAAATCTCACTTTATCAAATGTTGAGTAGTTATTATTTCCCTTAGAACTGCATAAATTAACTATATGCAATTAATTAATTAACTATATATAATTTACCAACTTTCTTATCCCTCACAAAAATCACTATTCATTTTTTTTACTTTTAAACCCTATAGTTTTCAACTTTTAGCAATGTGTCACAAATAATTTATTCATGTTTAACTCTTATACTTTTCAACTTTAGAAAATTATCTAAATAATTTTTCATTTTTAATAATAACACTTTTCTTCTTTCCACTTTCGTCACAATAGTTATTACGATTTTCACAGATCAATGAATTCATGTTCACGAATCGATGTCTAAGCTGGAATAAATAAACACAGTTAAATAAATGACTTCTGTGTAAAATTGAACTTTCGATGTTCAAGATGTAAATGTATGAAAATGTATGCTCTTCATCTAGACACCCATATTTATACTAAGTGGAAGTTCATGCTCCAATCAAGTATACGCTTGCAATAAGTTCACGCTTAACGAGCATAAACGAGGCAAAAATCCAAGATTCTAAGGAAATCAGGAAGTTGCCTGGTAGGCACGGTCGTGCCAGGCTATGGGCATGGCCGTGCACAATACCCAGGAGCACAAAGTTAACTAGTCAACCAAAGAATAGTCAACCAAAGTCCACGATATGCGAAGGCACGACTGTGTACACCTAGGCACGCCCATGCTTAGCTAAAGACAAAACAAAGAAACATCAAGAACCGACAAGAATGGCACTTATTCAAGCCCTATCGGGACACCTATCCATGCACAACCCTTCAACTTTAGGCACACCCGTGCCCATAATGAAATGCAACAAAATGGACCGGGAAAAAACAAGAAGTTATGGGAAAAATGGTCAGGCACAACCATGCTCCCTTAGGCAAGACCGTGCCTATCTGCTAACATTTCAGAACATTGGAATTTAAGCACATCCATGTATCATTTGGGCATGGCATGCCCATTCCACGCTTGGAGTAAAGCTTCATAAAGGATCTTAAGTTAGACAAAGAGGGAAGAAACAAAGGGAGATAAGAGTACACATAAAGACCATTCTTTGTCTCCCAAGGATAAGAGCTTCTAGAACTCCTTGGCCTCCAAGCCAAAATCTTACTATAAATAGAGGTCTTGGATTCTCATTACTCCTCATCCCTTCTCCACTGGAATCCTAGCATTCCTTCACCACAAAGGGGGCTCTCATGCCCCCAAAGCTCACCCCTTGGAGTTTAGGATCACTCCACAAAATCACTTGTTGTCACACCCCAACCGATGGCGGAAACATCGGGGCGCGACACTAAGCGAATCAGATTGCTCAAGAGAATCCATAACACTACTTGTTTCGATATAGATTAATCAAAATTTCCTAAATAAGTCTAAAATGTCAAACACATTCCACAACCAACTTAAAGTATCAAAATAACATAAACCTTCAAATATCGTTCAAAATTGTCTAGTTATCTAAGATGAGTTTCTAAGTTTATCCAAGCTTGATTTCTTGATTCCCAGCTACTATCAACCTGCAACATGTATTAAAATACATCAACAAAATGTTGGCGAGTATACAAGTTTGAATACTGTTTTGGTCAAAAATTACCTAAGCAATTTAGTGATCAAATTAGTTAAGTGACGTAGTGTGCTGAGAATGTGTATCGAAAATATGATCAATTGGTTGTTTGCAAAAACAGTATTCAGGATATAGCTCAGGATATTGAGCTATATCTACAAGCAAAAAATGAGCAGAAAGTAAAGGGTGACACGAGATGTACGAGGAAAGCCCTTGACCAATCTAGATCGCCGACTTAAAACCCCGGGAGCTGACAATCGCAGCTGCCTTGTTCTTCTTATTGCTTCAAATGTCAGGATACAGTGCAGGATATTGATCAGATCGCTACCAAGTGTTACAATGCTTTGTTATAAAGTGAGAGTTGTGAGAGTGTAGAAGTGTTTGAGAGCAGTGAGTGTGTTGGTGCATACGTCAGTCGACTTCGTCTTGTATCGAGTCTTGTATGTTTGTAGATAGATCAGGGCACGTTATTCGAGGAAAATGTCAAATTGAGGGTAAAAGGTAATTTCGCACGAAATTCCAATATGTAATTTCGCACGAAATTCCAATATGTAATTTCGCACGAAATCAACAAGTAATTTCGTACGAAATTATGATTTCGTGTGAAATGTGATTTCGTTTGAACTAGTTCATGCGAAATTAGCAGCCTATATATACCCTTAGTGTCTTGTCATTTGGTACGAAAATACGAAGGTGTATTCCGGAGCCGAAGTGCTGCCGAAGTGCTGCCGAAGTGTCGTTTCACTGTAAAACTTTGTCAAATCAATCAGAAAGACATTTAAAGTGTATATCTAGCTGAATCGAACTCGATATGTCTGTTTCCGCCTTTCATATTGAGTAGAACGCCTCTGAACGACTCATTTTGGTCGGTAAAACGATCCTACATGTGGTATCAGAGCTCAGGAGGAGGAGTTCTACCGTATTCAGCTTGATTTCATCAGATTTTCTAACTTCTACACCTTCTTTTCAAAATTGAACAAAATTTCACGGTCAAAATGGTTTGAATTTCACACATTATATGCGAAATTGTGTTTTAACAAAGCCTTGAGAAAATTGGACCTAAAATCGAGCTAAAACTTGATCAATTTGACAAAGTTTTGACCGACATGATGACATCAGCCATATTTCGTACGAAATAGTCCTCTAATTTCGCACGAAATTAGGATTTCGTTTGAAATTTTGGTTAATTTCATACGAAATCAGGTATTTCGTACCAAATCCTCTAATTTCATGTGAAAACCAGGTGATTTCGCACGAAATTAAGTTTCACTTGGTGATTTCGCACGAAATCATATTTCGTTTGAAACTTCTGATTTCGTTTGGTTTGTTATTTCATTTGAAACTTGTAGGTTATTTCGTTTGAAATGATAATTTCGTTTGAAAGTGACTGTTTTGTGAAAAATTTGTCGAAACATGGAAGAAGAGTTCTGTAACGCGTTTGCTACATCCCCGACTACTCCAGCTACCATAGCTCAAAGCATGAACATGGAAAATGAAACTGGAACTATGGAAAAACCCCCAAAGCTAATGGGCATTGAAGAGTATTATGGTTGGAAAGACCGTTTTGAAAACTGGGTTCAAGCTAATCATTTGAGATCTTAGGAATGTGTTGAGAAAAAGTATGTTCTACCACGTACAGATTTGGGAGTTGAGAAAAAGATTTATGAATATACGGATAAAGAATGAGACATGTACAAAGCATAAAAGATGATGATCAGTTTACTCCAGCAAGCTATTAAAGAAGACATATTCATATTGCTTCAACATGATAAGACTTCACGCTTAATTTGGGAAGCACTTCGGATTAAATTTGAGGGAAGTGAGAAAATGATCAAGAGTAAAAAGGCATTGTTAAAGAAAGAATTTGATTTATTCACAAGTTTGCCAGGAGAAGATACAAAGAAAGTGACTGAAAGATATTGTCACTTAGTACCATCAATGTCATTGTTAAACATTAACAAAGATCGAGAAGAATGGGTTGACAAATTAGCTGATGCTTTACCTCAGAAAGAATGGGGTACATTTTTGATGATATTAAAGAATACTGGAGAATATGATGGTTTGACAATCTCTCAGTTCATTGAAAAGATTGAAGGACAAGATTTTGAGCAACAAAAGATTGCAAGAATGAACAATCCTAGTGCACAACAAGATGTTAAGATGTACTACAAAGGGAGTGTTCAGAATGTCGAAGCATGCCCGAAAATCCAAACTGCCTTCAGTGCAGAAAACTCATCCGGATCAATCAATCAGAGTCCAAACAGCAGCAGTGGATTTTCATCATACCCAAGTGTTAATCCGAAGGAATCAACTTGTTAGGATCGGAGGCTCTCATGATTGTGTTTGTTTGTATGATTTGAACAATGAATGAATATGAAACAATGTAAAGTGCAGCGGAAATGGATAACAAACTTTGTAAACACAATCAAAGGAGAAAATAGTTTGATAAACATTTGCTTTTCATAGAGTCGAAAGATTACAATTCAAAGCAAAAGATTACATTGCAAGCTTACAAACTAAGTTCCCCCTCAGCCTGATACTACAGTGGTTGGTTGCACAAGATGAAAGGATCGAATTGAGGAGAAGAACTCTCTCAAAACGAATCAAAATGTAACAGTACAGAGTACTGTTCCATTTATAGACAATCCAAACCACTGAGGCATCTCAGCTAACGTCACCATGAAAGCGACGTCTAACAGCCTAACAACATGTATCTACTGTTCTTATACAAACACTGCTAAACATAACTACTGACTATACATGAAACAGATGATATACAAAACTACTGCTCTCGCTTTATGTCAGTGCTTTCTTCAAGGTTGATCAGTCCTTGATTGGGCAGTGCTTTGTCATCAGTAGATTGTACCAGCACTGTTTTCTTCTCAGCAGTTTTCTGGTGTCATCAGTAGATAGAAGAGAAGCAGTAGTTGTATCCGGGCAGTGGATATAAGACCATCAGCTGTTATAATCACTTTCAAGGGAGAAGACTTAGTGTAAACTGCTGCTTATTGTGAATCCACTGTCATGATCCGGTTTTGGCTTTCATTATCTGTTCCTCTGGCAGGGTTCAATCCCAACAATCTCCCCCTGGAACAGATAATGCCAAAACCCTTCATTATTCTGGATCTTTATTCCTCATCAGAAGTTCCTTTGCTTGTCTTTTAAATTCTGCTTCAAAGTCTTTGGAGCTTGAGTCATCCTCATCCCTGCACAGTGAAAGTTCAAGGAGATCATGCAAATCTTCAACACCAAGGCCTAGTGCTTCCTTCCTTGATATGTACTTCACTTCGCCATTGGATCTGACAAGAGTCAATACATGGGTCTTTTGATCAGAGAGCCACTTTAGTATTTTTGAACCCAATGGGTTTCTTGGGAGAGATTTATTTTCTGATGAGCTTTGAGATTTTGGCCTTGAGAAAAATTGTAAAGCAATATCCTGAACTTCAGACATTCTTTTGAAAGCTTCTTCTATGACTTCATTTGTTGCAGCTATATCTTCTGCAACTTCTTTGTCAATTTGCTCTTGTGTCTTTTGTTGATCAAGCTCACTATCTGAGATATCTGCTGAAATGTTTGTTGATGCAGGTTTGTTTAGTACCTTTTTGAAAAGGTTTTGAAGGCTCACTGAACTATCTTCTTTTAGACCCATTTTCTTGATGGCTTCTGTGAAGTACTCAGCTTCCTTTTCTTTTTCTTCTTCACTGGTCAACAGTTTCCCTTTCTCTTGGTTTATCACAAGGCTCGAGCTAACTTTTGATGTGATCAGTTTTTTGAGAGCATCAAGTTGCTGTTCTATCTTGTTGTAGTCTGGCCTTTTAGAAGTGCCTGAGACTGTTATCTTTCTTTTCTTCAGCCGTTCATAAGCTTCGTCGCTATACTACTTTGTCCATTTTGCTATGGCTTCAGCAGTATCCACCTTAGCATCTATCAGTTCCTGCTTTTTCTTTTTGTATTCAGAAGTAAGATCAGCAATTAGCTTTTTGTACATATTCCAATTTGGATCTGTCTTCTTCTTACTTGGATCATTTTTAATCCTTTCAATCATGTTAGCTTCATGCTTTAAAGCAATTATTGGCCATTCTTCAAACTGTTTTATTCAGCTGAATAGAACTTTTCTTTCATTATATATGCAAGATACTCTTTTCTTATTGCTTTTATTTGATCTGCATTTTCTTTGCTCAGATCTTGTGCAAAGTCTTCCATTAGCTTGACCTTTGTGAGCAAGAGTATCATTCTTTCTGCAATGGCTTCATCACCTTCATCTTTGCATTCAAGTTTAGCTCTAATCCTTGCCTGCCTTGCTTTTAATTCGAGATATTCATCCATGTTTTCTGGAACTATGAAACCAATGAGGGAAGGGAATCTTCTTTTTGAAGGATCTTCTTCGGTGTAAAATTGTCTCATCTCATTTGTCACAGCATCTAGTTCCAGTGGATATTTTGCGGCAACATGATCATATTTTTCATCAGTGACTTGAGTTGTTTCTCTTTTTCTTTTGTGAAGCTTTACTGATGAAGAGGATTTTGGTTGTGATGTAGGAATGATAAGAGTAGTGGTAGATGATTGACAAACAGTTGTTGAAACAACTGTGTTTCAACCTCTGCTGTCATTACAACTACTGATGTGTCAGTAGATGTCTTCTGCTTTTGAGCAGGGGTTGAAAGTGGTGATGTAATTTTTGATGGTGGTGATGGTGGTGGTGAATCATCAGGTATGAAAATCCTTCTCCTTTTTATTGTAGGAGAGGCTGATGATGTCTTGGATGGCTCAGTGGTTTGAGATTGAATGGCAGTGGTTTGTGATTGACTAACAGCTGTTGAAACAACTGGTGCTTCAACCGCTGTTGTCATTACAACAGATGTTGTAACATCTGTTGTCTTCTATTTTATGACAGGATGTAATGGTGGTAAGGCAGTGGTTTTGGTGGTGTGTGATGAAGTTGTGTGTGTTGATGAGATGACAGCTGTTTGGCTACTGCTAGCGGTTTTTGTAACTACTGCTGTATTAGCTGTTTGGATGGAAGTTTGAGATTTTAAATCTTTTGAGGGTTTAGATGGCTGTTTTCCTTGTTCTGGTTCAACATACAGACCATCTTCAATTCCCTTTTTCTTCAACTGTTTGATATTCTCCCCCTTTTTGGCATTATCTGCAAGGGGGTTATCCATAAAAAGGACGGTTGAAGGAACTTTTGCAGAGGTGCTTTGAAGATGAGCCTTGATGGCTTTGATGTCAGCTTGAGTATCTTTAAATCTTGATTCCACCATGTTTGTCAGCATTTTTACATGTATTTCATGCTGCTGATCAGCCATCTGTTTTTGTTTTTCAAGTAAGGGCTGGAAAATATTCCACAGCTCATTTGCTGTAGGTGCAGGTTGTCCAGACGCTTGAGCTGGAGCAGCAGTGGATTGTGCTTTTTGAGCTTTTAGCAGCTGCTGCACCATATCCTTTATCTTAGCAACTGATGTTTCAAGTTTTTCAACTCTGCCCGTCAATTCCTGATATTTTGAATCATCACCCACTTTAATGGGATCATCTGAATCCCCACCAGCAGTGGTTGTATCAATGTGTGACTTAGGAACTGAGTCCCAAAAATCACCCATTGATGCCCCTTGTTCTTGGTACTGGGGACTTCTTTCTTCAACACCTGATAATCCTTTAATGGTACCAGTGGTTAAAACAAACTCACTGGTGGTTATCGAAGGTGCTATAGAAGAAATTGCCTTCAAGGGAGACTTATTAATGAAATAATTGTCCATATGTAGATCTGTTGATCCAACATTTGTAGTTGTTGCTGCACTTGAACTACTGACAGGAGTTACTTGTAACTCCTGCAGTGTAACCTCCTCAGTTGTTGTTGGGTTAGCAGAGGTATAAGCATTAGACCCGGTCACTTGTTGGAGTGTACTCTCTTTGATGAGTGATTGAGAGGAACGGGTGAGGGTATAGGAGTTGAAAGAGAATATGAAACAATGTAAAGTGCAGCGGAAATGGATAACAAACTTTGTAAACACAATCAAAGGAGAAAATAGTTTGATAAACATTTGCTTTTCATAGAGTCGAAAGATTACAATTCAAAGCAAAAGATTACATTGCAAGCTCACAAACTAAGCTCCCCCTCAGCATGATACTACAGTGGTTGTAGGCACAAGATGAAAGGATTGAATTGATGAGAAGAACTCTCTCAACACGAATCAAAATGTAACAGTACAGAGTACTGTTCCATTTATAGACAATCCAAACCGCTGAGGCATCTCAGCTGACGTCACCATGAAAGCGACGTCTAACAACCTAACAACCTGTATCTACTGTTCTTATACAAACACTGCTAAACATAACTACTGACTATACATAAAACAGATGATATACAAAACTACTGCTCTCTCTTTATGTCAGTGCTTTCTTCAAGGTTGATCAGTCCTTGATTGGGCAGTGCTTTGTCATCAGTAGATTGTACCAGTAGTGTTTTCTTCTCAGCAGTTTTCTGGTGTCATCAGTAGATAGAAGAGCAACAGCAGTTGTATCTGGGCAGTGGATGTAAGACCATCAGATGTTATAATCACTTTCAAGGGAGAAGACTTAGTGTAAACTGCTGCTTATTGTGAATCCACTGTCATGATCCGGTTTTGGCTTTCATTATCTGTTCCTCTGGCAGGGTTCAATCCCAACAAAATTTCAAGTCATCAGTTCCAAAGTTCAAATAGCTGTAATGGTCAAATTTTGCATTACAACATTGCGTTGCATCTTCAAAATGGTCAAAATTTTTCTGAAGAGGTGGCTAAAAGTGATATGTCGTTACTTGCTACAGTATTAGAATCATATGAAGGGTTGGTTGCAGGAAACATCAGAAATCCTATGTTGAAGAAAGAAGATTACGCTCAGATTGACGCTGAGGAAATGGAGCTGATGGATATCAAGTGGTGTTTAGCGAGTGTTTTGAGAAGAGCTGAAAAATTTAAGATAATTACAGGGAGAAATGATTTTCTAGATGCAAATGTATCTACTTTGGGTTTTGATAAATCTAAAGTTACTTGTTTTCGATGCAGGGAGAAAAGTCATTTCAAGAGAGAATGTAAAAATCGAGAAGCAAGTGGAGCACATAATCCATTTGGTGGCAATGATTACTATCGGAAAGATATTTATCAACAAGTTGCTCATCAACCGTATCAACAAAAGGAACCACAAACTGCACATGTTAAAATGATCGAAGAAGCAAAAAAGAAAGCTTATTTTGGTATAATCGATCAAGATGATGAAAAAGTGGCAGAAGATTTCAGTTGGGATAAATATATTCCACCTGATTCAAAAGTAGTAGCTCTCATTGCACAAATAGTTCAAAAGCCAGATTTGATGACATAATGGATGAAAGTGTTTTCTCGTGATGAGAAAAGTCAAGATGAAGAGTTTGTTTCTTCAGATGATAGTTCAGAACAAACACAAGTGTTTGATCAATCATCAACTGATGACAGTGATGATGAGGAAGAAAAACATATTAATATTGCAAAAACTCATTTATCTCTTAACAGTTTTCAATTTTATTTTGCAGATAGAGTGGAGAAGCTGAAGGAGAAACGTGCAGCAAAGAATCAGAAACAGGAGAAAAGCAAGGTTGGTGCTCAGAAAAAGATTTCTGAACAAGGTAATGAAGACAAAGTTTCTGAACAGGTAGTTGAAGTTGAAAAAGTAGTTGAAGTTGAAAAAATAGTTGAAGTTGAAAAGATTATCGAAATGGAGAAGATTGTTGAAGTCACAAAACCTTGCTTAAAGTGTTTGGAGTCATGCAAGCAGTGTGAATAGAAAGATGAGAAGTTGATTGAACATGATAAGATGAAGGAAAATTTATTGTTCAATCTCAATTATGTGAAAGAATCGTATGACGTGTTGAATAGAACAGTGAATGGTCTACAAAAGACAAATTCTGAAAGAGAAGATGCGTTAACTATGTTAAATGCTGTGATGATGTCGAAGAAAAAAGCTATCAACTTTTACATTGAAGAAAGTGCAAAGTGGAAGCAAGAGTTGGAGACAGAAAAGATAGAGAATGAAAGAATTAGACGGTTGTTACAGAATTATTCTAGTTCTGATTATCTGATTGATCAAATTTATCCAACTGTTGCAGGTCTTGAAGCCTTTCAAGATGAGAAGCCAAAAGAGAAGGATACTGGTAAGAAACAAAGTGCAAAATATAACAAGTGTCCGCCTCCGATCTGGGAAGGTTATTCTCCTAGAAAACCGAATGAGGAGCAAGTCAAAAAGGCTGTCAATATAAAGTTAAAATCCGAAACAACTGATGAGTTACCAGAAAACAATGATGTTACATTCACATCGTCTGATACTGATCATGAGTCTGAGTTAATAAAAAAGGTGGTCGATCAGGTGTTAGATAAAGATGAGGAGTCGGAGTCAAAGTCTGGGTCTGAAAGTTTGAGAACATCATCAGTTGACAGTCCAAAGTCGTCGGTTAAACGAGTTTACAATAAAGAATTTTTATTATCAAAATCTAATTTGAATGACGAACCAATCAAAGTGGCATATACTTTGAATGATTCAGACAAATTATATTCTGATGAGGAATTTCCAATAAGAGGTGTTCAACCAGAAATGATCAAAAAGGTTTTCAAATTAACAGAAATTAATATTTCTGAAATAAAAGATGTAAATCTTTCTAAAAAACCTAATCATTACACCTCAAGAGTTAAACAAAGAGAAAACAAGAAAAGAGGTTACAGTTCTGGTTCTATTTTTCAAAAGAGACTAAACCATAACAGTAATTTCAAAAAGAAAGGTCTAGGTTTTATTCCACCGAAAAATCATAAAAATGAGAAAACTTATAAATAAAAAACTGTGTATGTTTCAGGGTCAAGTTCGAAGGAAGAAGAAAAGAGCTCATTCTGGAAGCAATCAAACAGAGAATTCCTTGAAAGAAGCAAGAAGAAATGAGAAATGGAGTATATCAAAGAAAAGAAACAAGAATTTGTTCCAGATGTCAAGAAGTTGGTCATATTGCTTGGAACTGTCCTAAAACAACCAACATCAAACAGGAGGTTGTTTCTAAACTTAAAGAAAAGATTGTTGAGAAAAATGAAGCACTAACTGAAAGATTCAAAGTGTTTAAAAATTCAACATATGAAGTTGGTGAATGTTCGAAGAAAATATTTTACAAAAGAAGAGCTAATCTTGACAACCAAATATGGGTTGTTAAGAAATATGAGGTAAAATCTAGCGATGAATCTGATTCCACAAAATCAGAGGAGCCACAGTTTGAGATAAAAGATGAAAATTCAGTTCCTCCTTTGGATGATGTGAACTTTCCACCATTGAGGACTGAAAATTTTAAACAGAAAGTTGGTAAAGTTGAGATCTCGAATCAATTATATTCTGAGGAGAAAGAATTTGATGTTGAGAAAGTGTTTAATGGAAATGTGAAAAAGATTTTTGGAAAGATGGTCGAGGGTAAAGTGAAAGGGGTAAAAGATTCTTATGAAACAAAGAAGGCAACTTATTACCCAAGTGAAGTTGAAGAGGAAACATCCAAGTTTAGTGAGGCTTGGATGTCTGTCTTTCATAATAAAAATCTGACTTGCCGGAGCTCCTAAGTTGGTAATCGTGGAGCATGAATCGGCATCATTCTTGAAAAATTATGTTTGTGAAACATTTAAAATTGTTAAAATTCTACAGGTTGTGGGATTGCCAGAACTTCCAGGTTGGTAAGTGTGGAGTAGGATTCGGCATTATACTTACAAGTGGTATTTCAGTTTGAAAGTGGTAGTTATTCTTAAAATTGCCATATGTCATTTTACATCTGGTAAAATTGAACGTACAAATGGTTAATCAAGGTCATTAAGTTGAACTTGACTTAACTTTCATCAAATGGTTGAGAAAACAATGTGATGAACTAAACCCCATTTTTACAAGTGATAAAATCAACAAAACTTATTTTCTAGAAAAACCATTTTTGATTAAAACAAACTTAAGTGTTTTGAAATCTTAATGGGAAAATAGTTTGTTGTAAGGGGGAGTTCTGATTGTTTATGCCAAGTGGATGGCAAATTGAAGCAATTCACAACAGTTGTCATTTTACCTTGTATAGTTTGTTTTCAAAGTTTCTTTAAATGATTTTAAATTTTAGGGGGAGTAAGAATTTTTAGAAAATCCAAAAACATTAGAAAATTTGAAAAAATACAAAAAACATGATAAAATTCAAAATGAGTTTTGTTGAGAAAAGAGGAAATGATAGTACATCAGTGGACATTCACAGCATGCTAAAGAATTGGAAAGTTAAATAGTGATAAACGGTCTCACTGATGAGCCAGTAGGTTTTTGCACATTTAGTAGATTGTGTCGAGATATAAACCTAAATATCAAACTTGCTTATCTCGTGGGGAACATCTCTCGGATATATGGGTAACCCCCGAAATCTTGTTTGAAAGACCCCTCTTTCTGAGATACTAGGTCTTTATGCATAGTGATATCTGGGGTATTATCCCGGGACTTCTGATTTTGAGGAAGCAATGGCCTATTCCCCGGAGAATACTTTACGCTTGTTTGAAATATAGCCCACCCTGAGCATAAAAAATGATGAAACATTGCAAAATGCTAATCATGTGCTGTTGAAGAAAAGATTCTCTAAAGGGAACCCACCAAAAGTCGAAGCCGTCATCTCTCTGATTTTGCGGAAGCAATAGCCTGAGCTCTCACGGCCCTCGCATTTAACCCTTTACAGATATCATCTAGGTATACTCACCTGTAAGACTGAATATTGGGATCTGGATACGGGAGTATATTCTGAGGTGGGACATGCAAATAAGTTTAAGTGCTTAAAACATTAATCTCGTATCTCGAAACAGTTGAACTTTGTGTGAAAATTTAAGTGGATCAGAATACTAACAATCTAAGTGAATCATTTAGAACTTAAAATGTTTAAAGCTTAACGATGTTGGTGATTTGTCTCATAAACTGATATGATCCTCTTACACAAACTCACAAAAATATTGTTTGTATATATTTCTTTACTGCAATTCTTTAATTTCAAAAATCCAAAAAGATTTTCAGTGTGTTTTAGCATAAAATTTTGAAAAATCCAAAAAGATTTTTGACAACTGATGTTGAAGAGCTGAGTTTCAAAATTCCGAGTGTTGGACATGATGAACATTTTGTGAGGGGGAGTCTGTGTAAAGTGGAAAAGATTTTGAACGATAATCTACAAGTGGTTCATCAGATATTAATATTGTAAAATCATTTATTGTGTGATGAATACCTGCAAATGAATTATAAATTTGTCAAAAGTTAAATTTGTGAAATTTATTGTGAGGTAGAGAATGTGCAGGTTAGCCAGGTTTCAGATCCTGATTCTGAGTATTAGAGAGTCAGATAGTGATTCTGAACTTGTGAAGATTGAAGATTAGATCAGCATCCGAAAGGAGGTTATATGTTGGTGCTGATGAAAAGAGAAGAGAGAAGACTGAGGAAGTTTTACACTGTCAGATACTTCAGAGAGTGCAAAAAGACTGATAAAGACTGAAGACGTTGAAGACTCGACACTGAAGACTCGTCAACATCCGAGGGGGAGTCTGTTGGTGCATACGTCTGTCGACTTCGTCTTGTATCGAGTCTTGTATGTTTGTAGATAGATCAGGGCACGTTATTCGAGGAAAATGTCAAATTTAGGGTAAAAGGTAATTTCGCACGAAATTACAATATGTAATTTCGCACGAAATCAACAAGTAATTTCGTACGAAATTATGATTTCGTGTGAAATGTGATTTCGTTTAAACTAGTTCATGCGAAATTAGCAGCCTATATATACCCTTAGTGTTTTGTCATTTGGTATGAAAATACGAAGGTGTAATCCGGAGCCGAAGTGCCGCCGAAGTGTCGTTTCACTGTAAAACTTTGTCAAATCAATCAGAAAGGCATTTAAAGTGTATATCTAGCTTAATCAAACTCGATATGTCTGTTTCTGCCTTTTATATTGAGTAGTACGCCTCTGAACGACTCATTTTGGTCGGTAAAACGAACCTACAGAGTGTTGTGTCCTATTTGATCTGATATAGCCGTCTATTTATAGCTAAGAAATGAAACAAAATCTCCTACAAATGGGGGATGCCATCAAATATTCCTTAGTTACTGTTGGAGACCAAGTAAAGCGACTTCAACGTCTTTCTTCGAACTACTTGGACCGAGTCTTCAGGGGAAAAGGTCTTCATGAACGTTGCAAGCTTGGACTCGTACTCCTACACATAATCCGTTAGTGATCCTCAGGATACTATCCAGGAGGTTACCAATATCCTGAGTCAGCATCCTGAGAATGAACATTTATCATATAGCCAAGATATAATTCAAGATATTATCGAGGATATGGGCTCAGAATTTCACCCATAACAATTGTCCCCAAAAATGTTACCGTTAAGTATCCTGAGACTAATGGTTACATTTTTTTCACGATAAACTAGGCAATTAAGAGATAAGACCTTTGATGTGATTGCTTGTAACCGTGCAGCCTATAATTACTCATTACTTCCCTATAACTCCTCATCCTTATCTTCATTTAACCCTCACCAAAGAGTAAAAGGTAAAATACTCTCTCTCATTTCCATCTTCTTTCTCCCTTATTCTTCACATTATTCCTGTAACCATATGGCGAGACAAACCAGATCCAGCTCCGGTGACTCCGCTCCTACATTTATCCACCAGAATATTCTCCAAGATCCGGAGAAAGAAATATGCTCCTTTGATAGTGCCCACTTGTCGGCTCTCAAAACCTCCGGCATTTTTCCGAAAGGGACGGTGTTCCGGCTGTTCGATCGGGAAATCCGATAGGACATGGTTTCCGATGAGTGGTTGTGTTTTAACACTTTCCCCTTTACCTTAGGGTTGCAATTTCCATTTCCTGATTTCATCACCGAGTTCTTTAACATCACGAAAATCTGTTTCAGCCAAATAATGCCAATGCTTTGGCGAGTTCTGTCTGTTCTTGATCAAATCAAGAACAAGCACATTCCTGATATTTTTGTTCTCGACCTTCCTCTAGCATACCAGCTTAGATGCCACGGCTCTTGCCAATTCTTGTTCTATTCCACTTCCAATGATCCACTGATACTCCGAGCCACCAGGAACGAAGAGGAATGGAAATCCAAGTTTTTCTTTGTAAAAAGAGATTCAATCCCCGGTGGAGCGGATTATCCGGTGAAGTGGTTGAGAAAGGGTAGGATTTAGGGTTTAAGGATGATCCTGTCTTATATCCTCTCTTTTATCCTGTACTGATTTTCTTTTTCTTTCTTTTATACAGCTGATTTCAGAAAGCTTGCACCTCCTTTAGCTGATTCAAAGAAGAGAATCGACGCAATCAGACTTCTTCCAGAAGTTGAAAGGAGCTTTAATCCACTTCCAGCATCTTCAAGTCAGCCCTCGAGTTCAAACATGTCTGGTAAGGATCCTGCACAATATTCTGCATATATGTCTTTATCTGATAGGTTTAGGAAAGAGTTTTAAGTTTTCCCCCTGTATGCAGATTCCAGCAAAGTTCCAATCCTCCTAGACCTTGATGAGCTTGATAGCTACGTCAAGAAGGAAACTCCTGCCACCACCAGCTCCAAACCAGTCCCGGATCCTAAGCCCAATCCAAGAACCCGAGCTTCCACTTCCAAGAAGAGGAAGGGTTCCGAGGTCAGCACTCCAGGTTCAGAAGGGTTCTCCTATGAAGAACTCAGCTTTACTGACTCCTTGGAGCCGATGACATTGATGAGTGAAAAATGCAACATATAAATTACATCAATTGTGGCATAAAACTAACCCTTTTTTAGTACTAATGTTGGAAAAAAAGTGTGCTTTTGTCTTCCTTTTGTATTTTCAGGGTTAAAAGAGCTTAAATGAACAAAAGAAGCAAAAATGCAGCCAAATCCAGCATAAATACAAGAAAAGGAATAAAAGTGGGATGCCGACCCCCCGACAGTATCTTCCCAAGCAAAACAAGAGAACATAAGGCTGAACACGCCCCGTGCTCAATGAGCACGGGGGCGTGCCCAAGTGTCTGCAGAAAAGACAAAGCTGTAGAAGCTTCTATCACCCACCACGGGGGCGTGCCCATTGGACACGGGGCCGTGGTCAATTGTAAGATTCGCAGAATCTAGGGAAATCTTGATAGTACAGATACGCTTCTGCACACAGGGTCATGCCCAGCGAACATGGGGGCGTAGTCAACTAATGCAGACAAACTGCAATTAATGAAGAAAGAGAAGATGGGTGGACACGGGGCCGTGTCCGGGCTTCTGTGCAGACTATAAATAAGGGTGCTTGGCTCATTTGCAAACCACCTCTCTCACACTTCACCCACCCACCACCACCATCACAACCCACATCCCCCACCATCATCCATCATCCATCATAGAGTGTGTGAGTAGTCTCGGGATCCAAGATTGATCGTAAGAGTTCTTTACAATCAAAGGCCATGTTTGCCTAAGTCTCTTACATCACTTGGTGGAGACAAGTTTCAAGTGTAATACTTTTTATTTTTAATTTTTTCGCACTTTTTATTTGGTTATGTATTAATGACTTTAATAACTAGTTTCTTATGTTGAAGGTGAGTCTTCCTTATCGTTTGTCCGTGGTGTCTTGGCATTATTTTACTGTCTATATAAAATAAAAGATTTTCACCATTCATATCTCCACGGTCTATATGGTGATATGTTGGCTTCCTGGTCGGGGGTTAAGGGAACGGTTTGGTAAGAGTCTTGCCTTGTTAAGTGTATAGATCCTGCAAGGACCTGGGTCAACTTTAGTAGGACCTCCTTCAATACCCACTGGTATTGGATGGCGGGGGTCCGAACTCCTTGATCCCCTCATATGTAAACTACTATTAAAACTTTAACCCGGCTACTAAGGACTGTATCCCTGCTGACTCAGACTACTTAGCCGAGGGTAGCGTCACCTCCAGAAGAGGATATACATTAATAACTTAATTAATTATCTTTCAATAATCTAACCCTTTAGGATTGTATCCTTGCTGACTCAAACTACTGGGTTGAGGGTAACGTCACCTTCACAAGAGGGGCCTACTACAATAACTAAGATAATCTCTTAAAAAGTGCAAAGGTGCGGAAATAATCAAAGGTTACACTAAACACGAATCGGATCCAAGTGATTCATCTTGTCTATCTGTTTTTTTATTTTATTTAATTTTTCAGCATTTTAGTTAGTTTTATTTTTTTAAACCTTTTTCTAAACTTTTGATTTGATTAGACGTTGAGGATAAACCGGTACTAAAAGCTCTTGTGTCCTTGGACGACCTCGGTATCTTACCAACACTATACTACGCTCACGATGGGTGCACTTGCCCATATGTGTGTTTAGTGTTAGTAAATATCGTGTTTTATCAATTTAAAACTTAGCTAAAAAGTGTTAAAAGGCTTAAAATATACATTAAAAACTATACGACACTTCACACGCATCAACATCCTTCCTCAATAAGGTAATATCCTGGTACTATATCCTACATACATATCCTGGTTAGTGAATTTTGATTCATACCTGAATTTTGATTTGCAGGGTCTCCAGCATCTGCTTCACCTCTACACCGATGCCTGCAGCACGGCCAAAATTCAAGAAGCCAGGATCAAGCAGCTTGAGACCATTGTTGCTGATCAGGGTGTTATTGCTGAAGCCAGTTCCCGACAGTACGAGGATAAGCTGAAAAGGTCACCCAGGACGCCGAGGTAAAGCTGGTAGCCGTCCAAGTGGAGCATGAACAGGCCATGGTCTCCTTCCGGGAAGGGCTCAAGAATTTAGCTGTTGTCTCTCTGCTACAAGCTTGCATCAAGATGGGTTATGAGGCCAAGGAGACAGGTCTGGTGTGCCCATCCTGGCCGGTTGATTCCTGGGTGGCAAAGCTGAAGGAGCTTGGAGGCAAAACTGTGCCGTATCCTGCTGGGGCTGGTGAATCCTCGAAGTCAGTAGAGGTAGTGGACAAGGCTGGAGAAAAGAAGGATGCTGGAGAGGATGCTGGTCAGGATGCTGAGGCTGAGAAGACGGAGAAGGCTGGTGAAGATGCCGTTGTGTGAGGGCATTCTAGTGGGCGATGATGGATATTGATGCCTAGGCCGGAGCCCACTTTTTAAATTTGAATGTTGGTTTGTAATCCCCAAAACAATTTACTTTTCCTGCATTTTACTTTTCCTGCACTTGAACAATTTATATTTCCTGCATGTTTTTTGAACAATATAACAGTTGGAGGTGGATGGGTCTTGGTTTGAGATGAAACCTTCAACTGTTATGTAAATATAACTAGGAACTTATTGTGCTTTTGGTGGATGGATCTCGGTTTGAGATGAAACCAAAAGCACAAACTTTTGCTTTAATAATATAACTTTCTTTTGGCCTTATGTTTGTTGTTACAATTTTATTGCATAAATTTTACTTATAAAAATAATTTTGTTTGAACATTTTTGGGAACATATTCTGAGAGTATCCTGGTCAGGATACTGCCACAGAACTTAGAAAGCTTAAGTTATCCAAATAAAAAGGAGAGATCATACCAAAGACTCTTAGAGAGTCAATTCCAACCTTCCATCTTAGGAATGTCCCCAATGCACATTTAGAAACTTGAACCCATCTTTGAATTGTATGGTGTATGTCCCCTGTGTTCAGCATATTTGAAGACTTAGGAATGCAAACATAGTCATACTTTATCTTTTCTGTGGATTAACCCTGAATATCCTGGGGATAAACCCTCAATATCCTGGGGATAAACCCTGCTTTTCATGCGCTACAGGCGGGAGTGTATAAACTCCAAGACTTAGAAAGGTGAAAACCTTTAAACCTTAGAGAGTATGGGTAACATCCCGAAAATATAAATTCATAAAATTTGCAATTTTAATTGTAAATAAATTAGTAAAATAAACTAACTAGGGGTGACATTAACCTAGTTAGATAATGACTAGTGAGTAGTTAAAGGACAAAAATGGGACTAAAGGAATTTAGAGGGGTCAAAAGTGCTTAAACTAAAATTAAGTTTAATAAATCAAGAAAAAATAAAAATCTCAAACACACATACGTGTGTGAGATCGACCAGACAAGGAGCAGGGGGGGCGACCAAGTTCATCAAAACCCTAAGTTTCACAAAATCTCTAAATTGAAGGATCAAACTCAGTCCAAATCAAAGTCCGAACATAGATTAGTGATCCTCATCACAAGGGGATTACAAGGTATGTAAAATTTGGTGTTAATTCTCTGTTTGAAATTCTCATGAATTTGGGAAATCTGAAATTTATGGTTGCATGTTTGTTTTATGATGGATTAGGAACATTATAGTGTCTAGGGACAAACCCTGGACAAATACAAGTTGAAATCATGTGAATTTTAGCAAAATCTATGAACACCAATGTAGGTGATTAGTGGGTTATGTATAATTTGATAAACACTAGGAAATTGGGTGTTGTTCTAGTGTAATTTGACAATTTTGAAGTGACTTCAGAATTTTAGAAGCTAACAATTATGTAAAATGGGTTGATTGATGTGAAATTTGGGCTAAATGATAAGCTAGGGACTTGCTATATAATCATGTAAAAATATACCCTTAAAGTGTTTGTGAAAATGCCTCAAAGAAGGCTTAAAACAGAAATTCAAAGTTGAAATACATAATTTTGATGTTTCGGTTTACTAGGCGATATATGGTTTAAAAGGAGTTCTAAATATGTTATAAATGAACTCTATAGGAAAGGACGTAGGAGCGTCAAGTGGACAAGCCTGTGGCGAATCGCGTTTGAAAGGCTTACTTTGAAGGTATGTAACTTGATTTGTTACATCGGATACATTTAGATAATTTGCATATGTGTAGTAAAGTGTAGTATGAAGGTTGTGTTGATTTGAAAGCGATAATGTTCGCTATGTTGAATGATAAGACAAGGATTGGTTAGAACTTGTTGGTAGTCATCATAATGGAGGATTCCATAAGATGAGCCAAACGGGTCGAATAATCAATTAATGCGTGGCCAAGGCTTCGTAATATAGTTAATGGGTTCTTCGTTGTTGTTGATAAAAAAGACATGTTAGAATACGAGGATTTAGCATGTTAATTCGTTTGAATGAGAAATCCGAGAGTTCGGGTTTGGGCAAAATGACTAAATCAAACAAAATATAGAGTTGCAGGGGCTACCGTAAATTACGGTATCCACCATAATTTACGGTAGAGTCCAAAGGTTTACGGTGATTCACTCCTGAGTTACGTTGGACCAGAAACATAAAATGACTACCGTAACTTACAGTAGATACCGTGAGTTACGGTAGAGCCTGGAAATTTGGCTAAGTTTTTGTATATTGTAGTTAATTGAATCCGTTTCTAAACATAGTTTCGATTAAGTAATAATTCCAAGAACTCTAATACTAATAATTGTCAAAATTTTCAGTTTGTAGGTGTTGCAAGTATGTGGACGACAATCAAGCATCTTTTGAAGAACCGAACACGAACTTTTGGAGCTTCCGCTTAAGTTAACTTTGTTTAGACAATGTCAATGATGTAACTATTTTGCTAAATAACTTTTGAATGTTTGAATTAGTCGGTAGTTGACTAATGTTAGTTACCTTAAAACTTTATTTTTGGAACTTATGCTTTAAATGGATCGTGATTTTATATAAATCGCGTTTTTACATTAAATTCTTATAAAATCAAGACGGGTGTTACAAGTTGGTAATTAGAGCTTAAGGTTGTCAACAAAGTGTTCGGTTCAAGCTTGATCGATCGTCCGGTAAGAATTAACTTATTATTTTAACAGATTATATTTATGTAAGAAATGAGAAATGAATTGATGTGCATGGGAAGAGCGTGTTAACACACTCAAACCCGGAAAGTACACCGAATGTAAACGGTTAAAGCAAGTTGGGAACTTGGCTAAACCGAAACAAATGAAGCAATGTTATAAATGAAATGTTTAACGTTTAAATGTAAACATTTCAGTTTCAAGATGTCTGATGGAAACGATGATAATCCGGTGCAAACAAGCACCGAACAAATGAAAGAAATAATTGCCGAAGAAGTAGGGAAGGCAATTGAAGGTAGTCTATCCGGGTTTATAGAAAAAATTCAAAGTACGGTGTTGTCGCTTGTCGAAGAGCGGGTTAAAAGGTTGGAGGATAGTGTCAACCTTATGAAGGTGAAAACGGGAGATCGTAAAGGGTGCTCATATAAAGAATTTATGGCGTGCGAACCACCAATCTATAACGGGGAAGTTGACCCGATAATCTGCCAAAGATGGATAAGTGACGTCGAAGGAGTATTTGAACGGACCCATTGTGACGTAGGTGACTTTGTTGCTTACGGAACGGGTCAATTGAGGGGTCAAGCCAAAGATTGGTGGGACAATAAAAAGAAGGAAAGAGGAGCTGAAGCAGCAAGGGTTATGACTTGGGATGAGTTTAAGGTGTCGTTCCTTAAACACCATAGTCCCAAAGCAGTTATCAATAGGATCAAAGAGGAATTTATCCAGTTAAGACAAAAGGGAGAATCGATTGATAAAATCACGGGTATCTTCATGGATAAGCTGAAATTCCGTGACGAGTTAGTCACCATGGAAGATCAGAAGATATACTACTATTACAACATGCTGAGTGCTGAATACCGGGAGTTTATGACTCCCTCAAAATATGAAACTCTCACAGAAATCATCAACACCGCCCGGGAGCGGGAAATCGAGTTAAAGAAACAAGTTGAAAGGGGTGAGCGAAGGGCACAGGATGTGAATCCAAGCCCTACAAAGAAAGCTAAAACTGCTGAATCCGGGAAGAAAGTGGAGGCTAAAGGCGGGTCACCAAGTTGCAAAGTATGTGGAAAGGGGCACAAAGGTGAGTTTCGTTTCAAAGACAAGCCGTGTCCGGTATGTGGGAAGACGGGGCACACTGCATCGCTATGTCCCGGAAAAGTTTCCGTTTGTTACAAATGTTATCAACCCAGCCACAAAAAGTCTGAATGCCCCGAGTTGGTTGGAAAGAGAGACACAAAAGAGTCTCCAACGGAAGCTCCAAAGGCGAAGGCTAGGTCCTTCCAACTTACCGGGACTGAAGCAAAGATAGAACCCGACGTGGTCTCAGGTATATTCATGATTAACTCAATACCTGCATGTGTATTATTTGATACGGGTGCGAATAAATCCTTCGTTTCGCATGGATTTATTCGACATCCTTCATTTGTATTAACAAAATTATCTATGCGCTTAGAAGTTGAAATAGGGGACAACAAAAGTTTTATAGTTTGTGATATTTGTCGAGGCTGCAAATTAAGCATCGATGATGAAGAATACCTGATAGATCTAATTCCGATGTCAATGGGAGAATTTCAAGTAGTCGTTGGGATGGATTGGCTATCCCAGCACCACGCGAAGGTCGTGTGTTTTCGTAAGGAGATAAAGCTAATATCTCCGTGCGGGAAACACGTCATTATCTATGGCGAAAAGGGAGGTAGCCCCATAATATGCTCGATGTTGATAGCTCACAAGCTTATGAAACAAGGATGCAAAGCATTTATGATATACGCGAATGAGCCCGAGAAAGAATCGCTAAAGATTGAAGATGTACCGGTAGTACGGGACTACGAAGATGTGTTTTCGGAGGATTTACCGGGGATACCGCCTGAACGGGAAGTAGAGTTCGGAATCGAATTGATTTTGGGCGCAAAACCCGTAGCTAAAGCACCGTACAGACTCGCACCGTCGGAATTACAAGAATTGATGTCCCAAATTCAAGATCTGCTTGACAAAGGATTTATAAGGCCGAGTGTGTCTCATTGGGGCGCACCGGTACTGTTCGTGAAAAAGAAAGACGGAAGCATGCGCATGTGTATCGATTACCGGGAGTTAAACAAACTCATGGTAAAGAACCGATACCCGCTTACGAGGATAGATGATTTATTCGACCAATTACAAGGTGTGAACTGGTTTTCGAAGATTGATCTTAGATCGGGGTATCACCAACTAAAGGTCAAGGAGGAAGATGTGCCGAAAACGGCTTTCTGCACGCGATACGGGCATTACGAATTTCTCGGGATGTCATTTTGGCTGACAAATGCACCCGCGGCTTTCATGGACCTCATGAACCGGGTTTGCAAGCCAATGCTAGATAAATCGGTCATCGTGTTTATCGATGATATTTTTGTGTATTCGAAAAGTGATGCTGAGCATGCGCACCACTTACAAGAGGTGTTAGAGACACTTAGACGAGAAAGGTTGTACGCGAAATTCTCTAAGTGCGCCTTTTGGTTACGAGAGGTGCAATTCCTTGGCCACATCATAAGTGCCGATGGAATATTGGTAGATCCGTCAAAGATCGAGGCCGTGTCGAAATCGAATCTTCCGAAGAACCCTTCAGAAATTAGAAGCTTTTTGGGGCTTGCGGGATACTATAGGAGATTCATTCAAGATTTCTCCAAGATTGCATTGCCGCTAACAAAGCTAACTCGGAAGGAAGAAACGTTCATTTGGGGTGTTGATCAAGAAAGAGCATTCCAAACACTAAAAGAGAAGTTAACTCAAGCTCCGGTACTAACATTGCCGGACGGGGTCGAAGACTTGGTGGTTTATTCGGATGCCTCACAATCGGGGCTCGGATGCATTTTGATGCAACGGGGTAAAGTAATAGCTTATGCCTCGAGGCAATTGAAGATACACGAGAAGAAATATCCCACGCACGATCTCGTATTGGCTGCGGTGGTATTTGCGTTAATAATATGGAGACATTATTTATATGGGGTAAAATGCACCATATTCACTGACCACAAGAGCCAAAAATACTTCTTTGATCAGAAGGAATTAAATATGCGCCAGAGACGATGGTTAGAAACGGTCAAGGATTACGATTGCGAAATACACTACCACCCCGGAAAGGCTAGTGTGGTGGTGGATGCTTTGAGCAGAAAAGCGGACTATGTCCCAATACGAGTAAGATCAATGCATCTTGTGGTGACCTCGGGTCTACTTGAACATATCCGAGAGGCGCAAGTAGAAGCAGTGAAAGACGAGAACTGGAAAAAGGAAAGGATTGTTGGCCAAGTTAAAGATCTCGAAGTAGGCAATCACGGTTTGAAAACACGTTTGAATAGAATTTGGGTTCCTAACACATGTAGAGTTAAAAAGCTTCTACTAGATGAAGCTCACAATCCATCCATCCGGGGTCGACCAAGATGTATAATGATTTAAAACAAAACTATTGGTGGCCCGGGATGAAAAGAGATATTGTGAAATATGTGGAGAAGTGTTTGACCTGCTTGCAAGTCAAAGCGGAGCACCAGAAGCCATATGGTAAGTTGCAACCATTGGACATCCCAGTTTGGAAATGGGAACAAATCACCATGGATTTGTTGACCAAATTACCCAAAACCAACCACGGGTTTGATGCTATATGGGTAGTCGTGGATAGATTGACGAAAAGTGCTCACTTCATTCCGATTCGTGAGACTTATACATCCGAGAAGATGTCGGAGGGGTACACCAATGAAATCATAGCACGTCATGGGGTACCGATATCAATTGTGTCAGACAGAGATACTCGGTTTACTTCGATTTTTTGGCGTGAATTCCAAGAACAAATGGGAACTAAACTGTTCATTAGCACCGCATACCATCCACAAACGGATGGACAGAGTGAAAGAACAATACAAACGTTGGAAGATATGCTGCGGGCTTGTATTATTGACTTCGGGGGTAGTTGGGATGTCTATCTACCCTTGGTCGAATTTTCATATAACAATAGCTATCACGCGAGCATTAGGATGGCCCTGTATGAAATGTTATATGGTAGAAAGTGTCGAACCCTGGTATGTTGGGGAGAAGTGGGTCCACGAGGACTAGCACCTACTGATATAATCCGAACTACGAATGAGAAGATCGTCATGGTCCGAACTCACCTAAAAGTGGCTCAGGATCGACAAAAGTCATACGCGGATAAATGAAAGAGGCCGATTGAATTTCAAGTGGGTG
Organism: Helianthus tuberosus; assembly: GCA_030545235.1. Lineage (NCBI taxonomy): Eukaryota > Viridiplantae > Streptophyta > Magnoliopsida > Asterales > Asteraceae > Helianthus > Helianthus tuberosus. The sequence continues at coordinate 137,369,237 of CM060396.1, read as the reverse complement.
ATAAAGTAATGCTGAAAGTATCGCCGTGGAAAGGAATAATACGGTTCAGAAAAAGAGTAAAGTTGAGCCCAAGATTTATTGGGCCATTTAGAATCACCGAACAGGTTGGTAAAGTAGCATATCGTCTCGAACTACCCAAGGAGTTGAGTGGGATTCATAGCACATTCCACGTGTCACATCTCTGAAAATGTTTAGCAGACGAAACTGCTCGTATCCATTATGATGATATCGAAGTGGATAATAGCCTGAATTATGTAGTGAGACTAGTGGAAATTTTAGATAGAAAGGTCAAGCACTTACGAAACAAACAAATCGATCAAGTCAAGATCAAGTGGGAGCATAGGAAAGGCTCGGACACTACGTGGGAGTCCGAAGAGGAGATGCGACGTCTCTATCCTACTTTATTTGGTACGTACTTTGGTTTCGGGGACGAAACCCTTTTTAAGGGGGATGGACTTGTAACATCCCGAAAATATAAATTCATAAAATTTGCAATTTTAATTGTAAATAAATTAGTAAAATAAACTAACTAGGGGTGACATTAACCTAGTTAGATAATGACTAGTGAGTAGTTAAAGGACAAAAATGGGACTAAAGGAAATTAGAGGGGTCAAAAGTGCTTAAACTAAAATTAAGTTTAATAAAACAAGAAAAAATAAAAATCTCAAACACACATACGTGTGTGAGATCGACTAGACAAGGAGCATGGGGGGCGACCAAGTTCATCAAAACCCTAAGTTTCACAAAATCTCTAAATTGAAGGATCAAACTCAGTCCAAATCAAAGTCCGAACATAGATTAGTGATCCTCATCACAAGGGGGTTACAAGGTTTGTAAAATTTGGGTTAATTCTCTGTTTGAAATTCTCATGAATTTGGGAAATCTGAAATTTATGGTTGCATGTTTGTTTTATGATGGATTAGGAACATTATAGTGTCTAGGGACAAACCCTGGACAAATACAAGTTGAAATCATGTGAATTTTAGCAAAATCTATGAACACCAATGTAGGTGATTAGTGGGTTATGTATAATTTGATAAACACTAGGAAATTGGGTGTTGTTCTAGTGTAATTTGACAATTTTGAAGTGACTTCAGAATTTTAGAAGCTAACAATTATGTAAAATGGGTTGATTGATGTGAAATTTGGGCTAAATGATAAGCTAGGGACTTGCTATATAATCATGTAAAAATATACCCTTAAAGTGTTTGTGAAAATGCCTCAAAGAAGGCTTAAAACTGAAATTCAAAGTTGAAATACATAATTTTGATGTTTCGGTTTACTACGCGATATATGGTTTAAAAGGAGTTCTAAACATGTTATAAATGAACTCTATAGGAAAGGACGCAGGAGCGTCAAGTGGACAAACGGGTGGCGAATCGCGTTTGAAAGGCTTACTTTGACGGTATGTAACTTGATTTGTTACATCGGACAAATTTAGATAATTTGCATGTGTAGTGAAGTGTAGAATGAAGGTTGTGTTGATTTGAAAGCGATAATGTTCGCTATGTTGAATGATAAGACAAGGATTGGTTAGAACTTGTTGGTAGTCATCATAATGGAGGATTCCATAAGATGAGCCAAACGGGTCGAATAATCAATTAATGCGTGGCCAAGGCTTCGTAATATAGTTAATGGTTTCTTCGTTGTTGTTGATAAAAAAGACATGTTAGAATACGAGGATTTAGCATGTTAATTCGTTTGAATGAGAAATCCGAGAGTTCGGGTTTGGGCAAAATAACTAAACCAATCAAAATATAGAGTTGCAGGGGCTACCGTAAATTATGGTATCCACCGTAATTTACGGTAGAATCCAAAGGTTTACGGTGGTTCACTCCTGAGTTACGGTGGACCAGAAACATAAAATGACTACCGTAACTTACGGTAGATACCGTAAGTTACGGTAGAGCATGGAAATTTGGCTAAGTTTTTGTATATTGTAGTTAATTGAATCCGTTTCTAAACGTAGTTTCGATTAAGCAATAATACCAAGAACTCTAATACTAATAATTGTCAAAATTTTCAGTTTGTAGGTGTTGCAAGTATGTGGACGACAATCAAGCATGTTTTGAAGAACCGAACACGAACTTTTGAAGCTTCCGCTTAAGTTAACTTTGTTTAGACAATGTCAATGATGTAACTAATTTGCTAAATAACTTTTGAATGTTTGAATTAGTCGGTAGTTGACTAATGTTAGTTACCTTAAAACTTTATTTTTGGAACTTATGTTTTAAATGGGTCGTGATTTTATATAAATCGCGTTTTTACATTAAATTCTTATAAAATCAAGACGGGTGTTACAGTATGAAAATACCCTTTCGTGAGAGAGGGTGATCAATCCTCATATTCCTGTAGGATCCAGGATATAGCCAATAGTAACGAAATTGTTAGCTACTTTTACATGAACTGGTCCCGCTACCTTGAACTATCCCTGGATAACTTGCCCTCTAGGCGGGGTGTTTAAACCCAATTCGTAAGAAAGGTGAATACCTTTAAACCTGTGAAGGAATCAGGATCCCTTAAACGTGAGAGAGGGGGCCAATCCTCTAATCTTTCGAAATATCCTGAGTGTGTATCCTGGAGTTATATCCTAAGGCATATTCTGCAAAATAACCTTAAACTAAGGTGGGTGTTAGCTTGGCTAACACCCCTCCGATGCTTAAGTCAGTATTGGGTTCAAAATAATAAGTAAATTTGAATATATTTAAAAGAGATAGAATCCATACCATCCTGAGATAGAAATTAAATTCTAAACTCACGTGAAATAGAGCTTTAAGTGTATAGCATTCCAGGATCTTGCCAGCATATCCCCCTCCATATTCTTGAGTTGGTATGCTCCTTTCCGAGATTCTGATTCAACCTCATATGGTCCTTCCCACTTTGGAGCTAACTTTCCATCGGCATGATTAGTAGTATTCGGAAAAGCCTTTCTTAACACCCAATCCCCAACTTGAAATCTTCTAGTCCTTATATTCTTGTTATATGCTCTGGATATCCTCTGTTGGTATGCTGCCATCCTTAGCTTTACTGCATCTCTTGTCTTATCCACAGTATCCAACTCTTGACACAAAGCTTCAGGATTCTGCTCAGGATCCCGGAGGTTACATCTTGCTGTCGGTATCACCATTTCTGTTGGGATCACTGCTTCTGCTCCAAATACTAAGGAAAATGGAGTCTGGCCAGTTGCACTCTTTATTGTTGTTCTATCAGCCCACAAAACAAAGGGTAATTCTTCTGCCCATCTTCTTTTCTTAGATCCTAGTCTCTTCTTCAAGTTGTTGACAATTATCTTGTTCAAGGATTCTGCTTGTCCATTTTCTTGAGGATGTACTGGAGTAGATGTGATCATTTTGATTCCCCAACTCTTGCAAAAGTCAGTAATCCTCTTACTTATAAACTGAGAACCATTGTCACAAATAATCTCGGCTGGTACTCCAAACCTGGTCAGGATATTCCTTTTTATGAAGGATACTACTTCTTGGTCTCTAACTTGGACAAATGCTTCAGCTTCAACCCACTTAGAAAAATAGTCAGTCATTGCCAGCATAAAGACTTTTCCTCCTGGAGCTTTTGGCAATTTTCCTACTATGTCCATCCCCCACTTCATGAATGGCCAAGGGGAAGCAATAGGATAAAGTGGTTCAGCAGGTTGATGTAATATGTTGTTGTGCCTCTGACATGCATCACATCTTCGAGCATATTCTGCAGCATCTTTCTTCTTCGTTAGCCAATAATATCCTATTCTTAATACCTTTGAAAATAATGATTTGCCCCCAGTATGGTTACCACAATCCCCTTCATGTATATCCTGAAGCACTTCTTTAGTTTCAAGATCCTCCAAGCACCTCAGGCATGGTCCTGCAAGAGATTTCTTGTACAAAATATCATTTATAACAGTGAATCGTGAAACCTTCATTCTAAAGGCCTTAGGATTTTCATCCTTTGGGATGTGTCCTTCCTTAAGATATCTTATGATTGGGGCCGTCCAGGATTTAGGATCCTCATCAGGATCTTGACCAGGATCCTGAATGCTAGCTACCTCCTTCTCCTGCGACTTGAAAAGATCCACCGCAGGATATAGGATGTGAAGTATTGGTATTGGTATTTGAGTTCCTTCAGGTATCCTGACCGATGATCCAAGGTTCGCCAAGGCATCTGCTTCAGCATTATCCTCTCTCGGTACCTCTGCAAGTTTAAAAATATCGAAATATCCTGCTAATTTTTTGAGAATTTCGAGATACTCGATTAACTTCTCACCTTTGACTGCATAGGATCCATTAAAATGATTAGTAATTAACAAAGAATCAACATATACTTGCAAACTCTTAATATTCATGTTTTTAGCCAACTCTAATCCTGCGATTAAAGCCTCATATTCTGCTTCATTGTTAGTTGTAGGAAATTCACATCTAATAGCATGGGGTAATATGTCCCCCTGTGGAGATTTTAGTAAAATACCTAATCCTACACCTCTAACATTAGATGCACCATCAGTATATAATGTCCAGGATTCTGAGGTTTCCCCTAGTTGTTGAACTTCTAGGTATACTTCATTTTGAATATCACTACTGAAATCAGCCACAAAGTCAGCTAGAGCCTGAGACTTTATGGCATTTCTAGGTTCATATACTAGATCATAGGCACTTAATTTTACTGACCATTTAGCCATTCTACCTGACATCTCAGGTTTTCTAAGCATATTTTTAACAGGATAATTGGTTTTAACATGAATCCTATGGGTTTCAAAGTAATGTCTAAGCTTTGTTGATGCCACAACTAGGGCTAATATTAATTTTTCTAAATGAGAATATCTAGTTTCAGCATCTAATAAACTTTTGCTAACATAATAGACAGGATACTGCTGACCTTCTTGATCCTTTATAAGAACAACACTTACAGCATTCCCTGATACTTTATCAGTTGTAAGGGTCGTCATCCTGGTTGGCTTATCTCCTCTCTCAACCTTAGCCTCCTTTGCATGTATCTTGGTCGCAGAATATGAGGTCCCAAAAATGTCGGATCCTCCTGAAATGAAGTTAATTATCTTGGCATCCGCAGGAGGTGATGCTGCTCGTTCAGGATCCTTCTCAGTATCCTGACCCTTATTCTTCTTTCTTCCTAGGAGATCCTTCAGATATCCCTTACTCAGGAGATAGCTTATTTCTTTCCATAGAGCAATGCAATCCTCAGTAACGTGTCCGAAATCCTCATGGAAGGCACACCATTTGGAATTATCCTTCCAATCAGCTTTTTGTTGATTCTTCCGGGGCCACCTTTCTTTGTCTCCTAAACCCTGCATAGCATACATTAGTTCAGGTATGTTAACAGAAAAAAAATACTCAGATAATTCAGGATACTCCTCAGGATCCTCGTCTTCAATAGCAATCACTTTCTTGCTGTCGTTTCTACCATATGGCTTGGAGCGATATGGTTTGTACGAGGATTCTGATTTCCTATTTGTTGACTCATAGGTTGTGGATGAATTCATCTTCTCTTGCATCTTTTTGTCATCTTCCAGTAGAATATATCTTAAAGCCCTGTTCCGAGCTTCATCCAGGTTCCTGCATGGGTTCATTACACGATCCTGGTAAAATTGAGAACCTTTTTTCAACCCCATCTTGAAAGCCTGCACAGGTGTTGCAACATCAAGATGTGGAATATCTAAGGATTCCCGGATAAACTTGTTAACATAATCTCTTAAGGATTCCTGAGGTCCTTGAGTTATCCTGTAGAGATCACTTGTTAGTTTTTCAAAACTTCGACTGCAAGAAAATTGACTATTAAATAAATTGACTAAGTGAGCAAATGATGTAATTGAATGAGGAGGAACATTTAAAAGCCATTTTAAGGCTGATCCTGTTAAGGTAGAACCAAAACCCTTGCATAGGCATGCTTCCTTGAGATGTGGAGGGATAGGGTTGATCTCCATCCTTTCCTTATACTGGGCAATATGCTCATCAGGATCCATAGTTCCGTCATAGAGCTTCATGTTGGGGGTTTGAAATCTTTTTGGGATTTCAGCATCACAGATAGGATGTGCAAACCGAGATATCTTGTGGCTATCCTGGGATACTTCTGGGATCGGCTGGACTACTCCAGGTACACTGGATATCATGTCCTTCAACTTTTGAAGCTCCCTTGAAAGTGCTGATGTCATACCTGCATCCTGCAAAGACCCAATACCGTTAGTAGTAAAAGTATTATTATTATTAGATATGTTACCAGTCTGAGGATTCTGGCCATATCCTGAAGCATATCCTGGGCTTCTCATAGTTGACACCCTAACCGAAGAGGGTATCTTAGGAATATGGCTTTGGGAATGGCTAGGCACAATATTCCCCCTATTATCCTCAGTATATACTGCAGAACTGAAGTTCAAAGCCCTGGGTTGCAAGGGAGTTGTTTGACCCAGTATGGCCATTAAAACAACTTCTTTTCACGTAGTATGGCAAGTGATTTCAGTAGATGTGAAAAAGATGTGCGGAAATGGAAATCAGACTTTCAAGAAATAAGACCTACAGAATTATCAAGTTTATATCACTTTGAAACAAAATGGTTTACAAGGTGATTGTAAGATTATTATCTAGTACAAATGAATCTTGAATTCTGTGGGTGAGAGGGCAATGGAGTTTTGATGTATGTATGAATGATAAGCTTCAAACTCACTTTGCTTCTCCTGGTTGAGGCTTCTATTTATGGAAGGCTGGGTGCATGAATAAACAATTGTTTATTCATGCAATAAGTCCTGCAAAAAGTGCCCAATTGACATATTCATTGAATCCAACGTTCAAGTTGCCTTTTTCATCATGATATCAATTAATGTCAACTTGCTTCGTTAAGTGTGGCAGGACAGAGCCAATTTCAGACAAGTGGGGTATTTCATCAGAATTCTGATAAACCACTTCATTAGAAATTCCGATGAACAAATCATCAGAAAAATCCTGATGATCAGAATCGTCAGAAACTGATGATATTTAGAAATATCATCAGATCCATCAGAAGTGACCTTTTCTGATAATCCAATTCAGCTCTTGATCAACTTGTGATTCTTTGAAGTAGATGCTGTGCATTCCAGTTGTCCCATCTGATCTTCTTTTTCTAGTTCGTGATCTTCAGGACTGTGATCTCTTCATAGATCAAGTTGATTGTGATTTTCTTCAATACTTACAAATAAAGTTTCCTAACAGTTTCCCCCTAAGTATTGTAAGAAAATGAACTACCTCTATATCTAACATAAACAACTTTCTTTGAAAGATAAATTTAAAAACAACTAAGTTCAGAAACATAGAACATAGTCAAACCAACCATTAGTCAGACTAAAATAAAATATTGTTCAAAAACAGGAATTTTAATCTCATTAATTCTTTAATTGATCTTCACTCCACTTCTGTATTTGTCTCCTGGTTTCAGCCTTTTCTTGTGGTCAATTTCCTTTTGAGTTTCTTTGTACATTTCTTTATACCATCCTCTTGCTTCCATCCAATTTTCAATGCACTCTTCAATTGTTTTTCTCAGCTGTTCATTGTTATTTCCTTTCTTCTTGAGTTGCTCTTGTTTATCATTCATGGAGTTTCTTATATATTTCAGAGTTTGATTTGATTACCTGCATATATCACTGAATCTGAACAGAGCTTTCTCTTCATTAGCATCTTTGAAGACTACACTCATTTCTGGTTGATCAAAGATTGCTCCGGTTCTTACTAGTTTAGAAGGAATTTCAGCTGGAATTGAAGTGTTCGGAGGTGGTATTAACACTTTATTGTTGTACTCAAAATTGATACATAGATCAAAGTCTGCCAGTGCAGCTCTTTTGTATAACTTTTCTCCTGCACTTTTGAGACATTCAAGGGCTCTTCTGACTACAACTGAATTACCTTTCATTTCATCAATGATATTCTTCATTTTGACTTTTCCCATTGGGTGAATATCATCAGCCAGATCTGCATCAGTAACCTTTTGTTCACTGTTATCTTTTCTGATCAGGGTATACTTGTTTTGTGCTTCAGTACCTAAGACACCTCCTCCAGTGGTCATAGAATCAATTCTTTCAATTGATACTATTGGATTGGTCATGTTCTTGTGTAGAATTACCCAACCTCCATTGTTTCTGTTTTCAACAATACCTTTACTTAATGGAGAGAGAGGTCTCTTTGGGTTGTCTTCTGGACCTTTCCAATAGTAATGCTTAAGATGTTCTCCAGGGTACATAATAGTGTGTAAATCACCTGTTAGCACATCCATTTCTCTGATGTTCCCTTCTGAATCTTCTATCATTTCTTTTCTTGGCCTTTTTGAGGAAGTTACTTCAAGTTCCATTATTCTCTTCTCTTTTGCATCCATCCTTATACTTAACTCTGTTTCTCCTGTGAGGGCTGTAGAAGATGACTGAACTGGAACATGATCTTTCTGCTGTATCCTTGATGTGTCTGGCTTTGGGACATGAGTATCTTTTGTTTATCTGGCAGTGGACCCATGGGTTGCTTCTATTTTTGAGCTGTTGTTGTTTCTGTTTGTTTGGTTTGACCTTGTTGAATGGTTTCTGGTTGTTGTTGAGGAGTTTCTGATCTCCTTGCTTGTCTTTCTTGTGGAATTGGGGCTTTCAGTTCATGAAGATCAACATTTGTTAGTCTGGCAATATTATACTGCAATCTCTTTACTAACAGATGAACATTAGTGAGAGCTTGAGTATTTGTTTCTTCTTGTTTCTTCATTTTCTGAAACTCCTGGTTTTCTTGATTTCTTTGTGCAGCTAATTCCATTAATAGTTTCACAAAAGCTTCAGTCATGCTGCTGTTGTTGGCTCTGAGGAACTGTATTTCTTCAAGAAGCTTCCCTGAACTTGAGCTTTCTCCTGCAGTTGCAACCTCAGCCATCTTTTTCTTGATATCATGAAGTTCCTTGAGAGCCTTCTCAAATTCTGATGAGCTCTCTTTGTTTTCTGATGACTTTTGCAATTTGTTAAGGGCTGCAGCATTGTCTTCTGTTTGCTTCTGCACAGCTTTGACAGTTTCTGACAAAACCTTGATATCCAACTTTTGATTTCTGATTTCTTCTAGTATCAGATCAAGTTTTTCTTCTGTTGTTGTTTTCACAGTAGCAGTTTTGTCTTCAAGTTCTTTGTGAAGTTGTTTAGGGGACATAGATTGATGTCCTTAGGAGATAGGAGAAACAACTAATGTTTCCCTTCTAGCACCAGCAGAAAACACATTTTCTGTTGTTCGGAGGTTAAGAGGATTTGAAGATTCCAAATTCCCTATGTCCTCACTAGAAAATTGAAACACATTCAAGTTCTGGATTTCCTCATATCCTTGAATGTTTTCAGGTTCTCCATGAGTTTTTGAGAAACTCTTAGTTTTCTCATCCAGGTTTCCTTGATCAGCAGGCTGATCACCACCTGTTGCCACCACATTTTCCTCCTCAGAATCTGATTCAGAAAATGGGTCTTTGGTTTTACTCACATCTTCTTTTGAAGAAATAGTATCTCTAAGTAAAATTTCATGTTTTCCTTGAATTGATTCATCAGAATCACTCTCAGAAAAATGAAATATGTTTAATTTGGAGTGTTGTGCACCTGTTTCTCCCATATGTGAGATTTCAGCATGATGTTCTTCTGCCACAGGACTCATATTTACATCTTCATCAGCTGGATGAGGATCAGATTCACCCTGCTATTCCATTCTTGGTGTGCTTAACTCCTGTGCATCGTGCTCCATGGGGGACACATTTTCAAAAATTCCTCTGTTCTCTGACCTTTTATTCAACATCTTCAGATATTCTGCTCTGTATGGTGAATCTTCTGGTATCTGATTCATCATTCTTTCTGATAGAGCAGGCACATCATAATCTGACTTCCAAGATCCTATGGCAGTCCAAGGTCTCATAATTTCTGTTTTCCACATATTTTCTGATGCTGGAATTTCTAGGTTCCTTTTTGAAATGGCATCAGAAATTATGATTGACAAAAATCTGGGAAAGGGTAGATGTGAATCTATCCTCCCAGTGTTTGTCAGAATTGATCTTCTGATCAGAACAAATATTTCTGCTCCAAAATCAATGTTCAATCCTTTAATGAGACTGAACATGATTGTTAGAATGTTCATATTTATCTGATCTGTACCTCCAATCTTTGAAGATAGACACTTGTTCAGAATCTCCATTAAAACTTGCCAAAAGGCAGGTAGCTTGTTTCTCTTGAATTCATTGATTTTTGAAATCTTTGTTTTGTAACCCATTACAGCATCAAGTTGTGAGAATATATCTTCTTTTACTGGTGCTTCTTCATAGCTCTGATTTAAGGGTAGTTCCAAACATTCCCTTATCTTTTCTGGTGAAATTTTAATAAAGATATTTCCCCATACATGTGCTGTTAGCTCACTTTGACTTGAGATTTTGAGAGTTTTTACAACTTGTTGTATGAGTTCTTGTGGTACCTCTTTGGTCTTTGTAAGAGCTTGAGCTATAGGGCATCTGGTTAGAAATCCAATGAGAATTTGACACTTCATATCATACTCTTCGATGTTATCATTCATTGCTTCATTGTTGCTCTTTAATGGAAGAAATTCAGCTTCAGTGATGAAGGGAACAGAGTGTTCTGTTGGTGGTATGTTGATATTGATAGCAGCCATTGAGAGTTTTGGTTTTTGTTTCGGAGAAGGGTTTTAGGGTTTCGAATTTGAAGGTTGAAGATGGAAGACTCTGTTTTTGAATGAGGTATTTATAGGGTGTACAGACAGAGATTTTTGAGTGTTTGTCGTGGGTTATTTGTGTTCAAGGTGATTAATGACACCTTTATGATGTTTTAATCCTTTAAGGAAACAACCGTTTTTGAAAAACCTTTGGTTTATCTCTAATTTAATGTAAATCCTTTTAAAGAGACTTAGAGACTCCAATGATTTTGCATATAAACACTAGGGTCCAACTTGCACCTTTTCTCTATGTGGGACCCTTTTGGTTTAAAAGGTCCAATAGAAATCTTTTCCGAGTTTGTGTGTCTTCCCAGGTTTTCCTCTTGATGATATATATATCAGAAAATTTTGAATGATACTATTGAGAGTTGTATCTTCTTTTATATAACATCAGAATTCATTTGATTCATAGATAGAGAATGAATCATCAGTTTTTTTTTCTTTTTTTTTTTTTTTTTTTTTTTTAAGATGAGAGGGAATAAGTAGAGTTTCGAGATTTTTACTTAAATTGCAGTCTTGTAGTTCTGACCTCCACACCTTTGTTTTGATATACAGGAAGTATTTTTCATACAGCTTGTTTCAGTCCTCAGAAATTTTTTTTTGAAAGAAACTTATTTCAAGAAAATTTTGGATGGTCATAAGTTTCTTTGAATCTGGTTAAAAGCATTGTTTTTCTGATGATTAGTCAAACTTCCTGGCTTTTAAGAAATTTTTCTGATAAAAAAATTTGATTTTCTGATTTATTGTCAGATTTTCTGGTAAATTTAAACCTCTGTTTCTGGTGAAAAATCAAATTTGTGTTTCACATCTAATGAATTTTCTGAATAAACACCATATTTTTCGATTGATTATCAAATTTTCTGAGTTTCATTAAATCCTGTCAGATCTCATGTGTGTTTCACCAGATTTTCTTTGTTTTTATCAGACATGTTGTGTTAGTTCCCCCTAGATCTATTGACTAAAAAATTTGAATGAAAATAAATAAAAGCAGATATGATATAAATAAAGGAAACATAAAACACATAACAAAAACAAACAACTACTCCTGTTCCTCCTCCAATACGTTGTACATGCACTTCACATATAACCAAAGACTGGTTATTCGACCGATGTGATTCGTTGATGGCGTCAGGGTGGCTTCACTAATGTTTTCTTGAAGTACCAGCATGGCCCTTGGATAGCAGCTTCTCACTCCTCCGAAGTCCAGCTGACTTGTGATCACCTTGGTTACGAATCGAGGGTAGATCAGAAAGGGTTGACGACCGTGGATGTTTGCTTCTAGGTCTCTCATGAGAAACTTAGCATAGTTGTAAGGTTTTTCCTGTACAACAGCATGAACCACTTCCATCATCTTATGAGACAGCTCGTTGAAGTGTCCAATCTTCTTGGAGAAGCAGACACTTAGCTGTGTTACAAAAAACTGGAAAGGTGGTATAAAACCGGATTTGCTAACAGCCCTTGACGAGTTGAGTGTATGATAGCCCATTTCAGTCAGGGTTTGTTGCACATCTGCCTTATCCAGAAATTGGGTTTCATGATCATTACCCAGTTTGAGGACATTTCTGATTGTTTCCTCATTTAGGGTAATTTTTACCCCCATAACTTCATTCTTAATCCACATGGAAGTACCACTAAAAATGATTAAAGAGTTCCACCAGAACTCTTGAAGAAGTTTTCGATAAATGGTGACATGTGATGATACAGCAAAGCCTAAAGGACTTCGCATGATCATATTGTACACAAACCTGCAGTCCTCCCATGCATGTCCTTCCAAGTTGGATCTTAATCTAAGATTATGAAGTCTGTGAAATGGGTGAGGGAATTGAGTAGCTTTCATCAATTTTAGGCGACCCATTTTTGATAAGAAAAATTATGTCGAAGGGCTTTTGAAGAGATGATTTTTGTGAAGAAAGTTCTTTTCAGGTTGTTAATATTTATTGATGAAAGTGATGTTAACAGCCAACCCTTTTCTCTTCAATTAAGACGATATCTGTTGCAGTGTATGTAACAGTGAATGTGACAGTCTACTAAGCCCCATGTGTGAGTAAGCATTTAATGACTAGGCGGCTACTTTCATAGCTCCTAATGATTCTAGTGCCTACGTGTCACTTAAGTTTCTTATGAAAAAATGACGTTGCATGCATTTGCAGAAGAAAAATGAAATTCAATAATCTGAAAAAATTTTGAGACGGTTGATATTCACAGCTGTATGGAACTTCATCAGTATGCATGTTACTTTTCCCCCTTTTTGTTTTTTTTTAAATACAAAAACCAAAAATACACAAAAGAAAGTAAATACAATATGTGGGATATTCATGAGGATGGAAAATAAATTTTTACAAATAATTCTGATGTTTCAACCTTGTTTCTGATTTTATTTCAGAACTTCTGGTGTTTTTACCAGATATTCTGATATTTTTTCAGATTATCTGATAAATTATCATTTATTGATGATTCATCAGATTTTCTGGTGTTCCATCAGATTGATGGATTGTTTCATCAGAAGCTAGTTGATTTATTATATGAATATCAGAACTTTGACATACAACAAGTTGGTTTTCAATTTGTGTCATTGTGTTTTCTGAAAAATCTTCATCATTTAGATTAACCATGCCTAGTTTGCTGATCAAAAAATTATGTCTCTTTTCATCAAGAGGCTTTGTAAATATATCAGCAATTTGATTTTCAGTTGGAACAAAATACATTTCAATGTTACCTTTCTCCACATGATCTTTTATGAAGTGGTATCTTACATCTATGTGTTTGATTCTTGACTGATGAACTGGATTTTCTGTTATTGCAATAGCACTCTTTGAGTCACATAGAATTGGAATTCTTGTCAGAGTTACTCCATAATCTTTCAGTTGAGTTTGCATCCACATCACTTGTGAACAGCAACTTGCTGCTGCTACATATTCTGATTCTGCTGTTGATGTGGCAACACAGTTTTGTTTCTTGCTTGCCCAACATACCAATTTCTCTCCCAAGAGTTGACAGGCACCAGATGTGCTTTTCCTGTCAATTTTGCACCCTGCATAATCTACATCTGTGTATGTAATTAATTCAAGGTTTGTATCCTTAGGATACCAGAGACCAATTTCTGATGTGCCTTTAAGATATTTAAAAACCCTTTTTACAGCTTTTAGATGGGATTCTTTGGGATCACATTGATATCTGGCCAGAAAGCATGTTGCAAACATGATATCTGGTCTGCTTGCAGTTAAATAAAGCAGCGATACTATCATCCCTTTATAGGTTTTAATATCAACACTTATACCATCCTTATCAGAATCTTACTCGTTCCCTGTTGCCATGGGAGTTTTTGAAACAGAGCAGTTTTCAAGTGAGTATTTTTGTAGAATTGTTTTCACATATTTTGATTGACTCAAAAATATTCCATCAATTCTTTGTTTTACTTGTAACCCTAAGAAAAAGGTTAACTCACCCATCATACTCATTTCAAAGTGGCTGGTCATTAATTTTTGAAATTTGACACAAAATTTTTCATTTGTTGATCCAAATATAATGTCATCAACATATATCTGGACCAGCAAAGTATGTCCTTTGTGTGTTTTGAGAAAAAGAGTGGTGTCAATAGTTCCTTTGGTAAACCCATAATTGAGTAAGAAGTTTGATAAAGTTTCATACCAGGCTGTAGGAGCTTGCTTCAACCCATACAAGGGTTTGTTTAATCTATAAACATGATTTTGAAATTTTGGATCAACAAAGCCTTCTGGTTAATGCACATAAACTTCTTCCTCAATTTTACCATTCAGAAAAGTTGATTTAACATCCATTTGATAAACTTTTAAATCCTTGGATGCAGCATAAGCAAGAAAAATTCTTACAGCTTCTAATCTAGCTACTGGTGCAAAAGTTTTATCATAATCAATACCTTCTTGTTGACAGTAACCCTTAACCACTAACCTTGCTTTGTTCTTTGTGATTATGCCATTCTCATCAGATTTATTCCTGAATACCCATTTTGAACCAATGACAGATTTGTCTTTTGGCTTGGGTACAAGATCCCATACCTTGCTCCTTTCAAACTGATCAAGCTCTTCTTGCATAGCCTGAATCCAGTCTGGATCACTTAGAGCTTCTTTGACAGATTTGGGTTCTACCTTGCTTAAGAACCCAGAAAATGCACACTCATGTGCAGTGGCAGATCTTGTTCTGACACCATCTGCAGGATTGCCTATGATGTCAGAATGAACATGTCCTTTGATCCATCTTAACTTGTTGTGAAAAGTTGTTGGTTCTGATGGATTTGAAGTTTCCACCTGAACAAATGCTTCAATTGTGTGTAAGATATCAGAATTCTGAGGTTCTGATGTGCTACACCTTTGTTCTGCAGAGTTAGTACATGATGGATCTTTTGATTTGTTGTTGAAAAAGTTATCATGTTCTAGGAAATCTTCATTTATCATTTCAAAAAGATGTTCATACTTTTCTTGTTTGTCAGAAAAATTTATTTCTTTCATGTATTCATCAGAAACCTCTGTTTCTGGTGAGTCATCAAATGAGACATACAGACTTTCTCTGATTGTCCTTGTATTGAGAATAAAAATTCTATATGCTTTTGATGACAAAGAGTAACCAAGAAAAATACCTTTTTCTGCTTTTCTGTCAAAATTTTCAAGGCTTTCAAAATCATTGAAAACAAAGCATCTACAACCAAATGTATGAAAAAATTTTATACTTGGAATTCTTCCATTTATAATGTTGTAAGGTGTTTTGTTGTGCCTTTTGTTGATTATGGATCTGTTTTGTGTAAAACATGCATTTGCTATAGCTTCTGCCCAAAAATGAGTGGGCAATTTAGCATAAGCAAGCATGGTTCTGGCAGCTTCTACCAAGGTCCTATTCTTTCTTTCAACCACCCCATTCTGTTGGGTGTTCTGGGAGCAGAAAAATCATGAGAAATTCCTTTGATTATAAGGAAATTCTCAATTTTTGAATTCTTAAACTCTGTTCCATTGTCTGATCTGATCCTTCTGACTGTTGGTTTTAACAGATTTTCAATTTTCTTGATAAAATTAATGATCAGATCAGGAGTTTCACTTTTCTTTCTCAAAAATTCTACCCATGTGTACTTGGAAAAGTCATCTACTATTACTAGTATGTATTTCTTTCCTGAAAAACTTTCTGTACTTATGGGTCCACACAAATCCATGTGTAAAAGTTCAAAATTTTGTGAAATAGAAGACTCAGAAATTGATTTATGTGAGCTTCTCTTGGATTTACCCATCTCACATGCTTCACAAATTTTATCCTTCTTTGAGGATATCAAAGGTAATCCTTTTACCAGACCTTTACTTGCTAGTTTACTTAGGTTTTTGAAATTTAAGTGGGAAAGCCTTTTGTGCCATAACCAACTACTACCTTTGTTGATTTTTGAAAATAAACATAGTTTTGGATGTTCACTTTCTTCTTTGAAGTCAAAATAGTAAATTGATTTTCTTATTTTTTTCCCACTTAAATAGATTTTATTATCATCTATACCTATTAGCAAGCATTTTTCTGGTAAAAAATTACCTGAAAACCTTTGTCATAGAATTGACCACAGCTCAGCAAGTTATACTTTAAGCCTTCAACATAGGCTACTTTCTCTATGGTCAGACATCCATACTTTATGCATCCATATCCCATGATCCTTCCTTTCACTCCATTTCCAAAGTTTACCAATCTACCCAGCCTTAAAACAAAGTTGCTGAGTAAGCTCTTGTCCCTAGTCATGTGCTTGGAGCTTCCTGAGTCACAGTACCAGATCTGCTGCACATGATGGTCCTGAAATGAAATGATTAGAGGGTTTTTGGTACCCAGGCATGCTTGGGTACTATTTCTGATGGAATATTAATCACTTTCTTTCTTCTTCTTCTTGATATTGCATCAGAAACTCTGTTACATGATGAGCCATTAACAGATTTTACAGTTTTCTTTTGAAGATGGTGTTGAACAAGCTTCAGTATGTCAACACACATACAAGAGTTATCAGAATTTTCTGATATGTACTCTTGTGATGAAATGAGTGGATAATTTTGAAAAGATGAGTGAACTGCTTCTGGAGTCTTTACAGATTCTTGACTGCATTCACTTTTGTTTGTTTTGAAGTTTGGTTTTTCAAAAGAATATTCAGAACAGGTTGTTTTGCAAGTATCAGATTGTTGGGATTGAACCCTACCAGAGGAACAGATAATGTAAAGCCAAAACCTGGTCACAACAGTGGATTCACAATAAGCAGACGTTTACTCTAAGCTCTCCCCTTGACAGTGGTTATCTATATGCTGATACACTCTAAGTACTGCTCTGAAGAACAACTGATGAACCAAACACTGATGAAACAGCTAAAGACTGCTAAAAGGCAAACACTGAGCTCTATCTACTGTTGTCTCTTATGTACTGCTGAAGACCCAAGCACTGCTCATTCAAAGACTGATCACCTTTTGAAGAAAGCACTGATGATCTAGTAATCAGTGCTTAGGCCACAACAGTGGAACGTGAACAATGTTAGACTTGTTTTGTATTTTATTATCAATCAGTTGTTAGACATCAGTAGTTTGTATAGACCAGTGTTTACAGGTTGTTAGGTTGTTAGATGTCACTATCATGGTGACGTCAGCTGAGGTACATCAGTAGTTTGGTTTGCCTATAAATATGACAGTACTCTGTACTGTTATATTTGATTCGTTTTAAGAGAGTTCTTCTCCTCAATTCAATCCTTTCATCTTGTGCAACCAACTCTGGAGTATCAGGCTGAGGGGGAGTTTAGTCTGTAAGCTTGCATTGTAATCTTTTGCTTTTGATGTAATCTTTCGACTCTATGAAAAGCAATTGTTTATCAAACTATATTCTCCTTTGATTGTGTTTACAAAGTTTCTTATTCATTTCCGCTGCACTTAAAACTGTTCATATCTATTTGATTTGTTCAAATCTCACAAACAAACACAATCATGAGAGCCTCAAATCCTAACAATTGGTATCAGAGCCTGGACAGTCAAATTCGATCTAACAATCAATTTGATATAACAGTTCGGCTCAAAATTCATTGATACTAAGGTTAGTTGTATTCAGTTGAAAAACAGAGTAACAAGTAAATCATGATTAAAATGGTTATTCAAAAACTCTGTAAATCAACCAAGATGTCATATGACACACAAATCTCACACAACAAGTGATATCATGCATAAGTCACTCATAGTTTTCAGATCTGAAAACATATCGGTTAAACTGTGGGATCATTTCATATTTTCAAGATTGATTTCAATTGCTGTTATGAAAATTGTGTTGTCAACCTTTTGAATGCTAGAGTATGAACCTCAGATTTACAAAAACCTATGTTCACAAAACATTAGTGTTTTTGGTAATTTAAAAAGAGGGAAATTAAAACTTTAGTCATTCAGATCTTATGTGTTGAAAACAGGTTGAGTTCCTCAAAAGGACAAAATCAACTATGTTAAAATACATTAAGAAAATTCACAAAAACTCAGAAGTGTGTTTATCTCAAAACTTTTGAAGTCAAAAGAAAAGAGTATAAATGTAAAACACTTAAGAGTCAAAGCTTGGGGTAATAATGGTCATTAAGCAACTGTTTGTACACATTGGTTTAGGAGAATTTAGGTAACAGTAGTATTCTCAATGATTGAGTTTACAAAAGGATTGATATATGTGTCCTCATGCTTGCAATCAACTGACAAAGAAAATGGTACCAAACAGTGCTCAAAATGTGCTCAAAATTTTCCTACCACTATTGTCAAACCACTGACCATTTTCAATGACTTGAGAATGATATGATCTTGTACTCTATTGAAATTATACCATATCCTTTTGATGCTGTTCTCAGAAAATCATTTAACCATTTTTTTCTGTTCAAAGGATTTTCTCGAATAATCAGGATATATTGTTCATTTTTTTTGGAATGATATATTTGGAACTTTTGCTTGCTTTTGTTGGCAATAGTTTCAGTACCTGTCAGGACATAGTACCTTATTTTTGTTGGAATTTTTGTCCTCATGAATTGATCAAAAGGAAATGGTACATTGTTCAAGATCATGTCATGCTCAGGTTTGTTTTTAAACATAATCAAAGGTTGATTGCTAACTGTGCTTAAATTCTGGGGCACTCATGTTTTAATTGAATGTTAAACGAAAATGAGTTGTCTTAGCAAAAAGTTTTCATCATCTGGGGTACTAAACCACTGTCATTCAAAATTGACATTTGGCTAAACCTTGAATGAAAATTCTCAAAACTGTTGTTGGAATACTTGTCCTTCAGATCTGTACCATTTACCCTAACCACTGTTTTGTTCCAATGTCTGATCTCTAAACACTGTCCACTGCTGAAAGTTAACCACTGATCCCTCATTTTCTTGACAAGCACCGATGTTCAAAATCAGTGTCCTATCCACTGATATGCTATCCACTGATAGTAAAAATCATCCACTGTCCACAATTTTTACCGTTGTTACCACTGATGCTTGATACGTCAGTGGCCCTTAAAACAACTGTTCTCCATCCTTCATCCATTTCATCAGCGTTTGACACATGGTCAGTTTTTTAGCCCTCAGATCATAATAACCGATGCCACATCAGCGATCACTTTTTCCCTAAATAAAACCCTGCCCTAAACCCCCAAACAAGGTTTTACACTGTCGAATTGAATTCGAAAATTCTCTTCTCATAGCAGTTTCCAACCCTTCTTCTCAAAATCTTCAAAATCATTCTTCGTTCTTCTCTACAAACATGACAAAATCAAAGTCAAAATCAAAATCTAAACCAAAATCACCACCACCTTCAAAAGAGGTCGCTCAAACGGCAGAAGAACCCATCGAAATACCATACAAACAATCTCACAACTATTTGGGTTTACTCAAAAAACTCAAAGACAACCACACTTTCGACTCCATCATTGATACAATATCTGCATCAAAGTACAAAACTTTGTTGACAGTAAATGCTCCCATCTATTTGCAAACCCAGAGAGAGTTTTGGAAAAAGGCGACGCTTGAAAAACAAGACGATAAAGTCATAGCCATTAACTCCTCGATACAGGGTAAAGTGATTCAAATCACACCACAATCAATCTCCGAAGTCTTTAAACTCGACGATCAGGAAGGTAAAATCTCTTTTGATAAAGCCGAGATGAAAACTGATTTCGTAAAAAGGGGATATGCAGAACAATCAAAGGTAGATACCTTACAAAAAGGTTATTTTCCTTCTGCAACCAGATTTCTATTTCATACCCTCCTACTATGTGTTTCAAATAAAACCACTTCTTTCAATGAAATCCCTTTAAAGATTCAAAATCTGGGATATGCAATTCTTCAAGAAGAAAATTTTAACTATTCTCGGGAAATTTTTAAAGATTTGGTTAATAATGTTGAAACAAAATCATTCTTACTGTTTCCAAGGTTTTTAAGTTACTATTTTGCAAAGAAATTCAGTAAGGATGATTTAGCTGCAATAAACCAAGGTGATTCTACTCAAATAAACAGTTTAACAACTGAAACTTTTTCAAGAATGTTAGCACCTCGCAAAACACAAGCAGAGGTGCCTGAGCAGATTTTAGCAGTTACAACTGCTCCTCAGGTATCTGCTGCTGAGCCCACTGCTTAAGGTGATCAAAGCAGCAGACCAACTGTTTTGAAACCCACACCTACAATTCACAAAAAGCCACACAAAAAGAAAAATCAAAAACCCCCCAAACCAATCAAAAAGGCAACTCTGGAGGATGAGATACCAGAGCAAATGCCTGTGACAACACAAAAGTCACAAGAAACCACTGCTGCTTCTTCCTCACAGCAGTTGGTACAAATATCTCAACCCATAACCGAAACTCCTCCTGCTTCTTCACAAAAAGAACAGGTTGTACAAATAGGGTCTCCACATCATGATGCTCTGGAAACACTTGTTTCTATCATCCACAGCTCAATACCCGGGGCAAATCCACTTTCTACACCACCCATCACATCCACAATTCCTCCACCAACTAAACTGCTGTTGGATGCAATTGATTTGAACCAGGCACTAACCAGTCCTTCTCAATCACCTATCAATGAGAATACACCTCAACAACTGACTGGGTCTGATGAATCAATCTTTGCTAACCCACCAGCAGAACCTGAGGAGGTTACACCCCTTGAGTTACAAGTAACTCTTGGTGGTAGTCCAAGTGAAGCAGCCACTACAACTGTTGAACCCACTGGTTTACAGTTGGACAGTGGTTACATCAATAAGACTTCCTTGGAGGCAATTCCTTTTATAGCACCTCTGCCAACCACCAGTGGATTTATTTATCCTACTGGCAACATCCAAAGGTTGTCATGTGTTGAAGGGAGAAGACCCCAGTACCAAGAAAAAGGGGCATCAGTGGTTAATGTTTGGAGTACACTCCCTACCTCAACTACTGATAAAACCACTATTAGTGGGAAATCAGATGATCCCATTAAATTGGGTGATGGTTTAAAGTACGAGAAATTGACGGATCGTATTGAAAAGCTTGATAACTCTGTTGCTGAACTCAAAAATATGCTACAACAGTTGTTACAAGTACAAAAGGTACAATCAACTGCTGTTCCATCTCAAGCACCTGGTCCACAATAGGCACCTGCTACAAATGAGCTCTGGAATTTGTTTCAACCTTTTCTCCATCAACAAGCACAAAGAGCAGATCAGCAACATGAAAAACATGTCCAACAGCTGAGAACTGCAATGGAGTCAAGGTTCAAGAACACTCAGGCTGATCTAAAGGCTCTCAAAACTCAGATCCTGCACACCACTGGCACTGCTCCTCCAAAAGTTCGCTTCATTTATCAACTTCCCCTAGATAATGCCAAAAAGGGGGAGAAAATTCAGGAGTGGAAAAAGAAGGGAATAGAGGATGGTCTCTACATTGAACCAGAAAATGCAAACATGACCAAACAAATCCCTCTGCCAGATGGAAGCAAGAAAATTGATGTGACCACAAATGCACTGGCAGAAGCAGTTGCAAGTGTAAAAAGGGATAGAGAAGCCAAAAGGAAAGCCATGGTGGATTATCCGGATCAGGTTACTTCAGGATCAAAAGATGATGAAAATCTTGTTGATGAAAAAAAGAAGCCTACAAGAAGAGTAAGGCTACCCAAATCCATTCCAACCAGACGTTCAAAGTCTGCTCCAAAACCACCACCTAAAACAGCTGTTGTAACTCCTGTTGTATCAACAACTGTTGGTACTTCAGTGGTTTCAACATCTGCTCCCACTTCAACACACACCACTTCAACATACACCAAATCCACTGCTTTACCACCATTACCACCAAAAACAAAATCACCTCCTGCCAAAAAGCAGAAGACAGTAGTTGTTACAACATCTGCTGTAATGACAACAGTGGTTGGAACACCAGTTGTTTCAACAACTGTTAGTCAATCACAAACCACTGCCACTACATCCACCACCACTATTCCATCCAAAACATCATCAGCCCCTCCTCAAACAAAGAGGAGACGGCTAATTCTCAAAGATGATGACACTTCACCACCACAACCATCTTCAAAATCTTTAGCTCTTGTCACAATACCAAAACCTGTTTCTCTCTCTTCAGTTCAAATGTACAAGCCCTTACCTCCTACAGGTGTTCAATTTCCTCTTGAACTAGCAGCTGTTAGAGAAGAAATAAAATCTTTTTACTATGAGGATGACCCTGCCAAAAGGAGTTTGCCATCAATAAAAGGATATCCGTGGCCTAAAAATGTTGATGAATATTTGAAAATCAAGGCCAAGCAAGCAGAGGATATCTCAAAAAGAAACACACAAGGGAAATCTGACAAAGAAATTTCAAGAAATTATCAATATCTACTCACACAAGTCAGTTCCCTAGAACAATTTGAAAAAAAAAATTCAGTCAACAAATTTCAGAAAGAGCAGCTGAAACTTTGAAGAAAGACTACATTGAAAGCATCATGGCTCACAAGAAGTACAAAGGAGAGAAATACATGTACAAAGAGTGGACTGTTCCTGAGCTTGAAAATGAAGCTGCAAGAATTCAAGACATGATAAAAAGGAAAGTCACTCACACTCCTCCTGTCTGGGCAAAGTTTAGAAAGAATGTACCTGACAAACAGGTAGAACTGAAAAGAATGAAAGAAGAACTAGTTGCTGCTGAATATGGAAACAAAAGACAAGTTGCTAGATGGAAAGAAGATGTGGTCAGGATCACCTACAAAAGGTTGGAGGAACTAAGAAAGAAAGATCCAAATGTTCCTCAAAAGCCTGACTATCCTGAAGCAGAGGTTTCAAAAAGACCAACAAAGCTGTAGATCAGGAGAGCCACTGCTCCAACTGGTGCTGCCATCTATAAAAGAAGGGCACACAAACAGTTGAGAGGTGAAACCATCCAAGAGATGATAAAAGGAGATGACCTTGTAAAAGAAGGCATAAAGAAAATGATCATAGAAACTCTTGGTTTGGATCAAACTGCAAGTACTGCTCAGCCAGTTTTGAAAAGGCCAACCTCACCAAATACTTCTGCAAATAAACATCTCCCAAGAAACCCACCAGGCTCAAAAATACAAAAGTGGGAAACTGACAAACAGACCTGCGTATTGACTTTGCTCAGGTCTGATGGAGAAGTGGAGAAAATATCAAGGGAACAAGCTCTTGGCCTGAGTCTTGAAGATTTGCAGGATCTCCTTGATCTTCCACTTAGCAGGGATGATGAAGACACAGATGCCCTAGACTTTGAACTACAATTTAAAGGTCAGATAAGGGAACTATTGATGAGGCAATAAAGATTTCCACAATAATGAAGAGTTTTGTCATTATCTGTTCCATTTGGAGATTGTTGGGATTGAACCCTATCAGAGGAACAGATAATTAAAAGCCAAAACTGGATCAGAGCAGTGGATCCAGAATAAGCAGATGTTTACATACAAATCTCTCCCCTTGAAAGTGATTTCATATCTGCTGACCTCCTATCTGCTGATCTCGCAAAGTGCTGACCTACAACTGCTGCTCAAGTAAAGACCTGATGAAAGATAAAAGCTCTGCTGATTCAATCTACTGCCTTGAGTCAAGTACTGATGATCTGGACAAGCACTGCTGGGTTCACAGCAGTGGAAGGATGCAGCAGCTGTTTAAGTGTCTTTTATGTAATGAAATGTAATAGCAGTAGTTAGTACAACAATGTTTGTATAGATCAGAGGTTAGAGTTTGTTAGGAGGTTAGATGTCACTTTCATGGTGACGTCAGCTAAGATGCTCAGTGGTTTGCAAGTGCCTATAAATAGTTCAGTACTTTGTACTGTTCTATTAGCTCTTTTGCATCATCGTCTTCTTTGCACGAACAAACAACTGAGCTCTGGCTGAGGGGGAGTTTGCATTCATTCATCAATCATTGTAATCGTTATTGAAATAAATTCAATCTTCCGATTCATTGTGAAAAGATGTTTGATTAAAGTATTACTCTCGTTTGATTGTATGCAAAGTTTGTTTTCATCATAATTCCGCCGCACACTCATCCATCTTCATTTTAATTACAAACATAAAATACAATCAGAAACAAACTCAGATCCAACACAAATTCAGATTCTGATGTAAATTTATCAGTATTCTGAAGAGTTGCTTTTACAAAGATAGTAGGTTTATTTCTATTGATCTTGTAGAACTTGTATAACCTAAACCCTCACCTTTGTTCTTTGGTGTAGACTTAATAAAATTTATGAACTCTTTGGCCTGTTGAAAACCTCTTACATTGATTTCTTTATCATTGATTTTCTTGTAAAGATCTTTTCTTTCATTTTCATAAAACTAAATTTTAGCTCTTTGATCTAAACTATCCTCTATAAGAAGTTGGTTTTAAAGAATGATTTTATTCAAAGTCCTTTGCAACTCATCAGATTTTCTAATATATGATTGACGTTCTTCTTGCAGATTTAGAAAATCTGACATGAGCTTGTTTAGCTTGTGTTCAAGATCAAGATTGTCTAAATTTACCTTTTGTTCTGAAGTTTCTGGTAGTCCTTCAGAGAGTGCCATGAGGCAGAAATTTGCCAATTCTTCTTCTTCTTCATCATCAGAAGAATCATCAGATAACCATGTATCTGTTCCAGCAATTAAGCTTACTTGTTGCTGTTTCTTTGCTTATTCAAGCTTTTTCTCATAATATGCAACATCCTTCAGCTTTTTGGTCTTGCATTTTGATGCATAATGACCTCTCTGTTTGCACTTGTAACACACAACTTCAGCCTTCCCTTTATCCTTAGATCTAACCTCTTCTTTCGATCTTCCATCCATCCTTCCTCTGTCACTCCTCTGGTATCTCTGGCTACCTCCCCTCAACCTCTGCTCAAATGTTTTGGTGAGCAGTGCTATTGCTTCAGCAAAAGCTGAAAAGTCTGATGATGCATCAGAAGTTTCAAGATTTTGGCTGTTTGATGGTTGTGGATCATTGGTTGTTGTTGATCTTTGTGAGTTTGAGATAAGAGCTAAAAATCCCCCTCTTTGAATGGTTTCTTCAAATATTTCTTCCTCTCTGGGGATCAAGATGCTGTATAAGTCATGAAGACTCATGTTTCCTAGTTCTAAGGTTGATGACAAAGTCATGGTTAGACTTCTCCATTCTCTAGGAAGGGCATCAAGAAATTTTATGTTTCTTTCATCATTTGACTTTGTTATACCAAATTTCTTTAGCTCGTTTAAAAGTTTTGTAAATCTTTGATATGTATCATTTAACTTTTCATTTGGGAAACTTTTAAACCTTTCATAAGATGAGACATTGTTTGTTCTCTTGTTTCTTCTCATCATTTCTCCTCCTTCACAAAGATTTTGCAACTGATCCCATATTTCCTTAGCTGATGCACATGCATCAACTTGTGAAAATATGTCATTGGGGATGGCCATTATTAAAAGTGACTTTGCCTTTTCATCCCCAGCCACCCGTTCCTTGTCTTCCGCGCTCTAGTTTATTTCACTTTTGGGAGCGCGGGAGGCAGGGATAGCAGGTGATTGCTCAGTTGCTGGAATATCAGGTATGTCTGTCATTGGTATATGTGCACCCCTTTCAATGGATTGAAACAGAGCTCGGTCATGACCATTAAGGAAACTGACCATCCTGATTTTCCATTGGGGGGTATTCCTCTCTGACCAGAGTCGGAGGTTTGGACATAGAACCAATGTTAAAAGCATTATTCCAGGATTGAAAGCTGGCCGTATTTAGAGAAAAGAAGATGAGCGATTGATCGTTTGAAAATAGTTTATTCAATCTGCTCTGATACCAATTGTTTGACCCGGTATGGCCTTTAGAAGAACTTCTTTTCACGTAATATGGCAAGTGATTTCAGTAGATGTGAAAAAGATGTGCGGAAATGGAAATCAGACTTTCAAGAAACAAGACCTATAGAATTATCAAGTTTATATCACTTTGAAACAAAATGGTTTACAAGGTGATTGTAAGATTATTATCTAGTACAAATGAATCTTGAATTCTGTGGGTGAGAGGGCCATGGAGTTTTGATGTATGTATGAATGATAAGCTTCAAACTCACTTTGCTTCTCCTGGTTGAGCCTTCTATTTATGGAAGGCTGGGTGCATGAATAAACAATTGTTTATTCATGCAATAAGTCCTGCAAAAAGTGCCCAATTGACATATTCATTGAATCCAACGTTCAAGTTGCCTTTTTCATCATGATATCAACTAATGTCAACTTGCTTCGGTAAGTGTGGCAGGACAGAGCCAATTTCAGACAAGTGGGATATTTCATCAGAATTATGATAAACCACTTCATCATAAATTCTGATGAACAAATCATCAGAAAAATCCTGATGATCAGAATCGTCAGAAACTGATGATATTTCATCAGAAAGATCATCAGATCCATCAGAAGTGACCTTTTCTGATAATCCAATTCAGCTCTTGATCAACTTGTGATTCTTTAAAGTAGATGATGTGCATTCCAGTTGTCCCATCTGATCTTCTTTTTTCTAGTTCATGATCTTTAGGACTGTGGTCTCTTCATAGATCAAGTTGATTGTGATTTTCTTCAATACTTTCAAATAAAGTTTCCTAACAGGAGTAACAGTATCCTCGGCGGGCCTGCTTGAGCTGGATTTCAAGAGTTGTATCTCTCTTATCAGCATTTGGTTGGTCTCCTGCTGTTGCTTCATCTGTTCCTGTATACTACCAAATAAAGTTAGAATTTCATCATTAGAGGCTAAAACAGGAGTAGATCCCTGAACACTCCGAGTAGGTATAATATCCTGAGGTTGTGAGGAGGCTTGCATCCTTGGAGGAGGTGGTGGAAGCACCTAACCAATTGTAGCAGAGGTTGTAGCAGACATGGTGGAGGAGCTCATGTTTGATCTTGAGGCCATTGAAAATAATGTGGCAAAAAATTACGAAAATAAAAAACCAAGTAATGATTTTGCAAAAGCTTCTAGTAAAAATAGCACCACTTGCTCCACGGTGGGCGCCAAATTGTTTTGGTCAAAAATTACCTAAGCAATTTAGTGATCAAATTAGTTAAGTGAGGTAGTGTACTGAGAATGTGTATCGACAATATGATCAATTGGTTGTTTGCAAAAACAGTATTCAGGATATAGCTCAGGATATTGAGCTATATCTACAATCAAACAATGAGCAGAAAGTAAAGGGTGACACGAGATGTACGAGGAAAGCCCTTGACCAATCTAGATCGCCGGCATAAAACCTCGGGAGCTGACAATCGCAGCTGCCTTGTTCTTCTTATTGCTTCAAATGTCAGGATACAGTGCATGATATTGATCAGGTCGCTACTAAGCGTTAAAATGCTTTGTTAGAAAGTGAGAGTTGCGAGAGAGTAGAAGTGTTTGAGAGTAGTGAGTGTTGTGTCCTATTTGATCTGATACATTCGTCTATTTATAGATAAGAAATGAAACAAAATCTCCTACAAATGGGGGATGCCCTCGAATATTCCTTAGTTAACGTTGGAGACTAAGTAAAGCGGCTTCAACGTCTTTCTTCTAACTACTTGGACCGAGTCTTCAGGGGAAAAGGTCTTCATGAACGTTGCAAGCTTGGACTCGTACTCCTGCAGATAATGCGTTAGTGATCCTCAGGATACTATCCAGGATGTTACCAATATCCTGAGTCAGCATCCTGAGAATGAACATTTATCGTATAGCCAAGATATAATTCAAGATATTATCCAGGATATTGGCTCAGAATTTCAACCATAACAAATACATAGCATAATAGTTTAAACATACAAAACTCATATCCAACATGACAATATATCACAAGTTTCAACATGCTAGTTAACGTGGTTCATATGATAACCCAAGTCTCCAACGCGTTAACGTGCCTTTCCTACTTCGACGCATCGAAGAGGAGGTAAAAGAGTCAAAACTTAACAATACTCCCCAAGACTCAAAGAGCGGTGCGTTACCCCTGTAGCGCTATAATTGTTAAGGCAAGCTACACATAAGAATCAAACGTTCACATAGCATAAAAGTCTCAAGTATCACAAGTATCATGTTTTCATGTTCAATGCGGATTGAGTATGTTTCAAATAGTTTTCTAGTGGCAAGTGTCTTAATATAGAATACATGTTGCATCCCAAAAGTGTTTAAAACAAAAAGGGAACGAGTATACTCACAGTGGGTGCTTAGAATCCTAAACACTGTAGGATTGGATCGAAGGGAGCGCTGGATCAGCATGCGTGCGGGGAACATAGCATAAGTCCTCTAAGTGCTGACCCGGTCGGGAACAAAGTGTCGAATATTGCGAAAACCGAGTTAAAGTGTCTGACGGACTACCTGAGCAGATGATCATCCGAACAGATGCTCATCCGGACGGATGACTATTCAAACAGATGGGCTCCATCTGATCGGATGGTCATCCGGGCCGATGACCATTCGAACGGATGGCCATTCGAACAGTGGGTGTTTGTGAATTGTTAAAGTTTTTCGATGTTTTGATCATAGTGTCCTGTAAAACAAACAACAAGTGTTATCATAATTAGATCATCTGGACGTATGGTCATCCGATCAGATGACCATTCGAACAGATGGTCAGTGTGTGAAGTTTTCGTAAAATTTCTAAGTTTTGAGTTAACGGAGACAGTGTGACAATGCGTAAAACAACGGAAACATATCAATCCAGCTCGTCCGATCGGATGAGCATCACCCCTTTCGAACCGACGAGCTGTTTTTGATGAAATTTCATGTTTGAATCCGTCAATCGGCCCGCTTTCTGGTGGAATTTAGTTTTCAAGCCGACTGTTGACTAAGGATTGACTCGAGAGTCTGTTTGAGTCTGATTTCAACAAAGGTCTTGCATAAATCAGAAGGAAAGTTCGGAAAATCAGTTGTGAAATGTGAAGTTTATCATATCCGAGCTAGAAACATGTGAAATTCCGTCAGATCTGGTATAAAAGTGTGATAATCTTTTAAATCTTTTATAGAAGTTGTGAAAATCCTTTAGATCTAGAGCCGATCTTGGTTAAATGGTGCTCCACAACAGTTTGCATAAACAACTAAGTGGAAACCACCTTCACGAGGCCTAAATCAGTTGGTTTTCGAGAAAATGTTGAAGTGTTCGTGTGATTTTGATGAAGAATATGGTGTAGAAGTGATTAAAGATGAATTTTATACAAGATTTGAGGAGAAATACTTACGAAATGGCCTTGAATCGCGATTAAAGTGGCTTGAATGCGTGCGGTCGGATGGTATAGTGAAAGGTGAGAATGAAGATTCAAGTGCACTATTTATAGGTGATAGTGACAGCTCCAATCGAATGGGTGTGATCAGATGGCTTAAGTCGGTGTAAGTGGCAGTCAATCGGATGGCATTCCGGTCGAATGGCCATCCGATCGGATGGTCATCCGAGCGGATGTCCATTCCGACAGCCGATTCTCGTTTGTTGGTTTTCTGACTTTGGTTCGTTTATGAGCGAGGTTAGTCATTGCGTTACGTATTATTGTGAGTAACCATTATTATAGCATTATTATTCCTCTAGGTATCCAATCACAAGAGTAACTTCGTGTTTCGGATTGTGTTAAAATTAGTCTCTCGTTTATCAAGTATCAAGGTATAACAAGTGTCAAGTTTCTTTTATCACAAAAGTCAAGATTCACATCGTTCATGTAAAAAGCATCACGAGAGTCAAGAATCAAGAGTCAAGAATCATATTGTTCATATATAAAAGTGTCACAAAAGTATCACATAAAGTAAAAGTTTCACATTGTTTAACACAATTAAAATTCAAGTAGTTCATTCCTCATTATGATCGATCGTCTCAACTGTAAAAGCATAACAAGATAGTAAGTATGACGAGACTTGCAAAGATAATAAAAGTATCGAAATGCTGGGCGTTACAGTCTCCCCTCCTTTAGGAGATTTCATCCCGAAATCTAAGAGGAAGACTGAACAAAGAGTTGTGGATACTTGGTTTTCATTTCACTCTCGAGTTCCCAAGTGAATTCGGCGCCACGCTTGCCTTCCCATCACACCTTAACTTTAGAAATTTGCTACACCTCAATCACTTGGTACCTCGGTCTATGATTTCAACCGGTTTTTCCACAAAATGAAGGGTCTCATTTATTTGCAAGTCTACGATGGGAACCTGAAGTTCCTCATCTGCTAAGCACTTCCTGAGATTAGAGACATGGAATGTCGGATGTACATTGCTAAGTTCTTGAGGTAAATCGAGTCGGTAAGCCACCTTACCAATCCTTTCGAGTATCTTGAAAGGACCCACTGTAACAACTGTCAAATTTGCATGGATCCGTACAATTATTAGACAATGATTAATGCTTAATGACTGTGCTGATTTACAAGTTATGACATGAATTGCTTTCTGATCATTATCATTATACATACATGTGCATCATATATAGGAAATGACATAACATTACTGCATGCAAACTTAATTGATTCAAATGGTGCACGAAACAAAGATAACACAGTTATCAGACAAATCAGAGAAATGCTGACGGAGTTCAGTACATAGACAAACATGGTATTGAGATACATAATGGGCCAGAAACCAAGAGTTACACTAGTATATTGTGTAGAAAAGTAAGGATCATAAAACTGCATTCCTAGTAACAGTTTAAGTGCCGAAAAGTGCCTAAAACTTACATAAACTGCATAATTCTGCATAATTTAGCAAAATTCAGCATTTAAACAACTTAATATCAAGCAGAAATATGGTTAAATGGTCCTGAATTCTTTCCTAAGTATCGGGAATCAAAACTGTCACAAAAGATAACATAAAGCACACAAAACTGCATAGTTTAGCACCCTAACGAACCGGTAACCAACCGAACAACCGAACACTACCAGAAACACTAAATTTTCACTAGAAGCATTGTTTTGACATTACAAAGCTAGTTATGGTCTCGGAACATCATAACACACTGTATAACATACTAGTAACTAAATACCCTAACTAAACACTTGGATTTGAACTAGATAATCTAACTACCATTACAGGCTAGCCTACACCCCCCACCTAGTTCACGGCCCAACTTGTGGGTCCCACTTTGATTTTATTTGTTTATAAAATTTGATATTGTCTCACTTTTATGAACATAATATCCACTAGATTTAGTAAAGTTGGAGAATTTTATAAATAACCTCAAGACCTTAGCCTTAGCATTCTCATTGTCACAACATCAAACCAACACCATCTTCCCTCTTCCTTTCCCCCTTCATTCGGCCGAAACCACACCACAACACAACCACCATTTTCATTCAACTTTCACCCATTCTCTAAGTATACAAAGATGTAAAAAGCCATACAAAGAAGCTAGGAGCTCTCGAAAGTTGAAGTACCTCTCATACAAGCTTTTAACCACCTCTTTTTCATCTTGTGATCATCCTTAGCCTTGAGCTAGTAGTAAGATCTTTTACACTCCATTTTACACCTTATTAAGTTGGTTAAAAGATGATATAAGTAACTAATCTTGAAGAACACTATGAATCATGAACATAAGCTTAAAAATCATGAGAATACATATTGTTTAAGTGTTGTTATGCTATTTGATTGTTGATTGATGATTGTGTTTATGATGTCAAACATCATGTGATCTTTCTAGATAGTGATTAAAGACATTATCTAGCAAGATGAGAGGATGATTATGTTAAGATCAAAGTAATCATCCATATGTAAATCATGAACTTGAAGTGTAAAATGTTTTTCTTGTAAAGTGATGATCAAAGTGAGTGTAAAGTCTTGTAGATCTATGATTTCAAGAATGATTTTTCAAGAAACCAAGTTAAAAATACAAGATTTACTTAAGCTTGGTTCTTAAAGAAATTAACCATATTTTTAGTGGTTAAACAAGTGTAGAAATATATATGTAACAAGAAAAACTCAAGAAGAAACATTTTTAGAAAAAAATGATTTACAAGTTGTAAAGGGCTAATTTCTTCAATAGTGATGTTTTTAAATAAATAACCACACTTTAAAGGGTAACTAGGCTTACTAAGCACACTACTAAGTTACTACAAATTTTTGTAAATTTTCAAGTTCATGAAGTAGTAATTTGTGCATGATTTTGGCAAATTGGTAACTGTTGAATGGTTTATTGTTGATTGAGGTGATTTATAAAAGAAAATTATATGCTTTGAAAGCATGGAAACTCAATTTTTAAGGGGAAACTATGGCTAAATTTTTCTAAAACTTAAACATTTAAAAAAATATTTTTAAACAAATATTTACAAGTATATTTTAAACCATGAATTTTCATATAAAATTTGCTATAATCTTTGTTACAAAAAGTATAGATATTGGAGGTTAGTTTTTGTAAATAAAAGTGACTAAATATGTATTTAGGAAAATATATATTTAGATGTCACCATGTATGTGATTATTTGTATATTATGTGTATTAGTTATATTATTTTAGTACTTGAAATAATATAACACACCAAAATACCAAGAAATTACAATCCAAAATACTACCAAAATTCCAAGAATATGGATACATAACTTATACCCAAAATATTGGAGAAGCCGAACAAGGAATATTAGTTACAAAATATTCCAGAAAATTAATTCATAAGTATATTTTGGTAATTAGTATTTTGTACACAAGAGAACAAAAATATGATTTTTACAATTATTACTAAGATATATCATATTTTTGACAAGGAGAAAGTATATTATTTTTGGTAAATAAAAATACATATTTTTCTTGGGAATATTAGAAGATATATTATTTTTGGGGAGAAAATCTATATTTTCTAAAACAAACATGAAACATATTACTTTTGGTTGAAAAATGAATTTATATATTTTCTAACCTAGACTTGAAAATATATTATTATTGAGGTTTATATGAAAATATAATTATTTTTCCTAGGGAAAAATTATAAATAATTTTTCTATGTAGGTTTTCTTAAAATATATTATTTTAAGAATATAAACTTTGGTGAATTTTTATTGGAAATACTATTCCGGAAAATAAATACAAAATTAGGTATAAGATACTTAATAAACACAATAAAAATACGTATTCTCGTACGTATAAATACACACCGGAACACGCCATTGATACTTGGCAAAAATACGCAAGGTTAAGAATACGAGTATGAATACACCCGTTCTTAGGGAAGATATACATGTGCAAATACGTTATTTGACAAGTTAAAATGTATTATTTTAACTAATATTCCAAAATTTAATAAATTTAATTTAAGTTAAAATATTTATTATTTTAACAAATAATTATATACTTGGAATAACATTGATGACACAAAGAAACGTAACTCAAAAATGCTAAAAAAGACCATGGTCAAGGCACGACCCACCCGTCTAATGAACCGTAGCACGCATATAGGTGGTCGTGCAATCTAGAGGAAGCTGTGAGTTACATTGGATACGAAGAACGCAAAACTGTGAGTTCATGTCCCCCTTTTCTTTAACTATTTTTAATTTTTATAACTTCGGGGGTGAAGTACATGTTACAAACTGTTTACATACGATTACATTTGGTATGGTTAGCTAAGGAAATGTACTGCTAGATCATGTGAGTGGTGGGTACAACGCTTAAGACCATTAATCCTCGTAGTAGGACCGAGGGACATGAGTGATAGATCTATTTGGGTGTAGCGAGCCCACACTCATGTGGACCGGGGTTTGGCCCATGAGGTGACTATGTCGTTCCCGCCGGATGACCCGATACAAAATCTGCTAGGTTTGAGCCTTCCTGCACCATTTCACCTATATTAATGTATTAGCTACACATTAATTGATATGTTTCCTTAATTGCTTTCATACCAGGGTTTACAAAACATACATACTTATAATGATTATAAAGGTTTATTCGTGCACACATACTAAACACATGAACTCCCTCAACTTTTGTTGATGTTTTCAAACTACATGTATTTCAGGAAATTAAGTATGGATCTGGCGGGCGTTGAAGTTTACAAGTCATGTCTCCAGTAAAAGGTGTCATCCGAAGTCGAAGGGTTTGGGTTATGTATTTTATCTTGGATAAGATACATGGCTCGAAACCTAGTTTGTTAGTATCTTTTGTGAAGTCCTTATGAATCTAAAACTTGTTGGTATTGTATTTTGAACATGAAGTCTGTATTTTGGGATTTAAAACAATGTTGCTTATAACGTTTTAAAACCATCTATGGATGAACATCTTGGATTTATCATATAGTTGTTTGTTATGGTTGAATGCAATGATATTAAGTAAGTCACACATAATCACGCTTCCGCAAAAGTCAGGGTGTGACACCCACATAGCAAGGGGCAAGCTTTCCCTTTTTACCAAAACGTATCACTCATTTCCAGGGAGACACCTTGTGTAGAACGTGATCTCCAACATTGAATTCCAGAGGCTTACGCCTTTTGTCAGCATAGCTCTTTTGTCTGCTCCTAGAATTGATCAAGTTGTTGCGGATTTGAAGAATCTTATCCGTCGTCTCTTGAATGATCTCAGGGCTAGTAAGTTGCTTGTCACCAATCTCATGCCAACTGAGAGGATATCGGCACTTGCGACCATATAAAGCTTCGAAAGGAGCCATCTGAATACTGGAATGATAGCTGTTGTTGTACGAGAACTTAGATGCTGAAACTAGATATTCACACTTAGAGAAATTGATATTAGCCTTAGTTATGACATCATCTAAGCTTAGACATTATTTTGAGACACATAAGATTCATGTTAAAACTAATTATCCTGTTAAAAATGTGCTTAGGAAACCTGAGATGTCGGGTAGAATGGCTAAATTGTCAGTAAAGTTAAGTGTCTATGATCTAATATATGAACCTAGAAATGCTATAACGTCTCAGGCTCTAGCAGACTTTGTGGCTGATTTCAGTAGTGATATTCAAAATGAAGTAGACCTAGAAGTACAACAATTAGGAGAAACCTTAGAATCCTGGACATTATATACTCATGGTGCATCTAATGTGAGAGATGTAGGATTAGGTATACTACTAAAATCGCCACAGGGGGACATATTACCCTAGGCTATTAGTTGTAAATTTCCTGCCACTAATAATGAAGTAGAATATGAAGCTTTGATTGCAGGATTAGAGTTGGCCAGGAATATGAATATAAAAAATTTGCAAGTATATGTTGATTCCTTGTTGATTACTAACCATTTCAATGGATCCTATGCAGTCAAAGGTGAAAGATTAATCGAATATCTTGAAATTGTCAAAAAATTAGCAAGAGATTTTGAAGTTTTTACACTTGAACAGGTACCAAGAGAGGATAATGCAGAGGCAGATGCTTTGGTAAGTTTGGGATCTACAGTCAGGATACCGAAAGGAACTCAAATACCAGTACTACATATCCTCTATCCTTTGATGGAACACTTCAAGCCTCAGGATAAGGAAGTATCAAGTATCCGGAATCCTGACGACGAATATCCTGAGAAGAATCCTGAATCATGGACATCTCCGATCATAAAATACCTTAAAGAAGGAGATATCCCAAAGGATGAGAATCCCAAGGCTTTCCGGATGAAGGTATCTTGTTTTACTATTATAAATGATGTTTTGTATAAATAGTCTCTTGCAGGACCATACCTAAGGTGCTTGGAGGATCCTGAGACCAAGAAGGTACTTCAGGATATCCATGAAGAAGATTGTGGCAATCATACTGGGGGCAGATCGTTATTCTCGAAGGTACTAAGAACATGATACTATTGGCCAACTATGAGGAAATATGCAGCAGAATATGCTTGAAGATGTGATGCATGTCAAAGGCACAACAATATACTTCATCAGCTCGTTGAGCCTCTATATCTTATTGTTTCCCCCTGACTATTCATGAAGTGGGGTATGGATATAGTGGGAAAATTGCCTAAGGCTCTAGGAGGAAAAGTTTTTATGCTAGCAATGACAGACTATTTTTCCAAATGGCTTGAAGCTGAGGCATTTGTTGGAGATTGGGTGTTAAGGAAAGCTTTTCAGAATACTACTAATCCTGCTGATGGGAAGCTTGCCCCAAAATGGGAAGGACCTTATGAAGTTGAATAAGAATCTTGAAAAGTAGCATACCGACTCAAGAATATGGAAGGGGATATGTTACGAAGATCCTAGAATGCTATACACCCAAGCTCTATTTCCGGTGAGTTTAGAATTTAATTTCTAACTCAGGATGGTCGTGCAATCTTGAGAAAGCTGTGAGTTACATTGGATACGAAAAACGCAAAACTGTGAGTTCATGTCCCCCTTTTCTTTAACTATTTTTAATTTTTATAACT
Organism: Helianthus tuberosus; assembly: GCA_030545235.1. Classification (NCBI taxonomy): domain Eukaryota; kingdom Viridiplantae; phylum Streptophyta; class Magnoliopsida; order Asterales; family Asteraceae; genus Helianthus; species Helianthus tuberosus. The sequence continues at coordinate 137,332,862 of CM060396.1, read as the reverse complement.
TCGGGGGTGAAGTACATGTTACAAACTGTTTACATACGATTACATTTGGTATGGTTAGCTAGGGAAATGTACTGCTAGATCATGTGAGTGGTGGGTACAACGCTTAAGACCATTAATCCTCATAGTATGACCGAGGGACATGAGTGATAGATCTATTTGGGTGTAGCGAGCCCACACCCATGTGGACCGGGGTTTGGCCCATGAGGTGACTATGTCGTTCCCGCCGGATGACCCGATACAAAATTTGCTAGGTTTGAGCCTTCCTGCACCATTTCACCTATATTAATGTATTAGCTACACATTAATTGATCTGTTTCCTTAATTGCTTTCATACCAGGGTTTACAAAACATACATACTTACAATGATTATAAAGGTTTTTTCGTGCACACATACTAAACACATGAACTCGCTCAACTTTTTTTGATGTTTTCAAACTACATGTATTTCAGGAAATTAAGTATGGATCTGGCGGGCGTTGAAGTTTACAAGTCATATCTCTAGTAAAATGTGTCATCCAAAGTCGAAGGGTTTGGGTTATGTATTTTATCTTGGATAAGATACATGGCTCGAAACCTAGTTTGTTAGTATCTTTTGTGAAGTCCTTATGAATCTAAAACTTGTTGGTATTGTATTTTGAACATGAAGTCTGTATTTTGGGATTTAAAACAATGTTGCTTGTAACGTTTTAAAACCATCTATGGATAAACATCTTGGATTTATCATATAGTTGTTTGTTATGGTTGAATGCAACGATATTAAGCAAGTCACACATAATCACGCTTCCGCAAAAGTCAGGGTGTGACACCCACATAGCAAGGGGCAAGCTTTCCATTTTTACCAAAACGTATCACTCCTTTCCAGGGAGACACCTTGTGTAGAACGTGATCTCCAACATTGAATTCCAGAGGCTTACGCCTTTTGTCAGCATATCTCTTTTTTCTGCTCCTAGAATTGATCAAGTTGTCGTGGATTTGAAGAATCTTATCCGTCGTCTCTTGAATGATCTCAGGGCTAGTAAGTTGCTTGTCACCAATCTCATGCCAACTGAGAGGAGATCGGCACTTGCGACCATATAAAGCTTCGAAAGGAGCCATCTGAATACTGGAATGATAGCTGTTGTTGTACGAGAACTTGATCAATCGTAAATGTACATCCCAATTACCACCAAAGTCGATAACACAAGAATGGAGCTTATCCTCTAGGGTTTGAATAGTGCGTTCAGTCTGTCCATCCATTTGAGGATGGAAGGCTGTACTAAGATTCAAGTGAGAACCCATAGCGGACTGAAAAGTTTGCCAAAGACGTGAAGTGAAACGACCATCACGGTCAGAGATTATGTCAATGGGTATAACATGACGACATATGATTTAATCAGTGTAGATTTGAGCAAGCTTCTCCACTTTGAAATCTTTGTGAATAGGAAGAAAGTGGGCTTATTTGGTCAACCGGTCAATGATTACCCATATACTCTCATGACCGGAAGGTGTTCGGGGAAGTTTAGTTATAAAATCCATAGCGATGCTATCCCATTTCCAAACAGGGATTTCGGGTTGTTTGAGAAGACCTGAAGGACGTTGATGTTCGGCTTTAACCTTTGAGCAAGTGAGGCACTTCGAGATGTAGGCGGCGATAACCTTTTTCATACCAGACCACCAATAAGACATACGCAAGTCATGGTACATCTTCTCAGCACTCGGGTGAATAGAGTTAGTATTGAAGTCCATCAAACTTCATTTCTAGCACCCATTCATAATGAGTTCACGAAGATTATCATGATCCGGCACCCTGATGCGGTTGAGGTAGTATTGAAGTCCATCAGACTTCGTTTCAAGCGGGTCAATAGAAGCACCTTGTATTTCAACAATTAGGCTACCTTCGTTGGGTGATGAGTATTGAGCTTCATGAATATAAACATGAAGGTCACTAGAGATCTGAGAATAGCGGATGCTACTAACACGAGTCTTATGAGTAAGAGCGTCGGCCACGACATTCGCCTTACCAGGATGGTAGCGAATTTTGCAGTCATTGTCGTTAAGAAACTCTACCCATCGTCGCTGACGCATATTCAGTTCCTTCTAGTTAACGATGGGTTGTAGGCTCTTATGGTTAGTGAAAACCACACACTTAGTACCATATAGGTAGTGTCGCTAGATCTTTAGCGCCAAAACTACTGCGCCAAGCTCTAAATCTTGGGTAGTATAGTTTTTCTCATGTATTTTGTGTTGTCGGGAGGCATAAGCAATGACCTTGTCCCGTTGCATGAGCACACAGCCGAGACCACGGTTCGAGGCATCGCAATATACCACGAAATCATCATTCCCATCAGGGAGGGCAAGTACCAGAGCGTTACAAAGCAGGTTCTTAAGGGTTTGAAAGGAACGACGACTTTGAAAAGTCCGAGATGAATCGACGGTAATAACCCGCCAATCCCAAGAAGGCACGAATCTCAGATGCGGATTTAGGCGTACTCCAATTCTTCATTGCTTCGATCATGGATGGGTCAACATGAATTCCTTGTTTGCTAACAACGTGCCCTAGAAATTGTACTTCATTAATCCAAAATTTGCACTTAGAAAATTTTGCGTATAAGCGTTCACCACATAAAAGTTCTAACATGAGGCGTAAATGTCGTGCATGATCAGCTTGGTTCTTCGAATAAATAAGAATATCATCGATAAAGACTATCACAAAACGATCCAGATGAGGTTTACAAACACGATTCATAAGGTCCATGAACACAACGGGTGCGTTGGTCAAACCAAAAGGCATAACCGCGAACACGTATTGTCCATAACGGGTGCGAAATACAGTTTTGGGGATATCTTCTTCGAGAACATGAAGCCGATGATAACTGTTGTGGGTGAAATTCTGAGCCCATATCCTGGATAGTATCTAGAATTATATCCTGATTACATAATTGATGTTCACAACCAGGATGCTGGATCAGGATATTGGTAACATCCTGATGCTGTATCCTGATGATTACTAACGGATTGATTGCAAGTTACGAGTACAAGTCCATAACATTCATGAAGACTTCTTCTCCTGAAGACTCGGTCCAGATTGTTAGAAAAGGAGCGTTGATGCCGCAATACTTAGTCCACAACGTTAACAAGGGAATATTCCAAGGCATCCCCCCATTATAGGAAAATTTGTTTTTCTTTGTAACTATAAATAGGTGGGTAACCAGATCGATAGGACACATCTCATTCACTGCTCTCGAACACTCACACTATCTCTCACAATTCACACACTTCTCGCAAATATTGTAACACTTAGCAACGATCTAGGCATTATCCTGCACTGTATCCTGACTTTTAAAGTAATAAGAAGAACAAGGCAGCTGCAATTGTCAGCTCCTGAGATTTTTTGCAAGCGATCTAGATTGATCAAGGGCTTTCCTCATACATCTCGTGTCAACCTTTACAATTTGCTCATTGTTTGATTGTTGATATAGCTTGGTATCCTGAGCTATATCCTGAAAACTGTTTTTGTTAACAACTTAATCAGCATATTTTTCACAAACACTGCTAGCACACTACCTAGCTTAACTAATTTGATCAATAAATTGCTTTGGTAATTTTTGACTAAAACAATTTGGCGCCCACCGTGGGGCAAGTGGTGCTATTTCTACTAAAAGCTTTCTTAAAATCACAACTTGGTTTTCTATTTTCAAAACTTTTTGCACAACTATTTTCAATGGCCTCAAAATCAAACATGAGCTCTTCTACCACGTCTGCTACAACCTCTGCAATGATTGGTTCGGTGCTTCCACCACCTCCAAGGATGTAAGCTCCTTCACAGCCTCAAGCCCCTCCAAGGAGGACCGAAACTCACACAACTCGGGATATTGTTCCTACTTAGAATGTTCATGGATCTACTACTTCAGGAAGAACCCCTTTTATGGCTTCAAATGATGAAATTCTAACTTTGTTTGGTAGTATACAGGATCAGATGAAGCAACAGCAGGAGACCAATCAAATGCTGATAAAAGAGATACAACTCTTGAAATCCAGCTCAAACAGGCCTGCTGAGGATACTGTCACTCCCTTGCAACCCAGAGCATTGCACTTCAGCTCGGCAGTGTATACTGAGAATAACCGGGGCAATACTGTACCAAGCCATTCCCAGAGACATACTCCTGAGATACCTTCATCGGTCAGGGTATCAACTGTGAGAAGTTCAGGATATGCTCCAGGATATGGCCAGAATCCTCAGGCTGGTAACGTGTCTAATAAGCTTAATACTCTTGCTACTAATAGTTTTGGATCCTTGAAGGATACAGGTGTAACCTCGGCACTCTCTAGGGAGCCTCAGAAGTTGAAGGATATGATATCCAGTGTACCTGGGGTAGTCCAGCCGATTCCAGAAGTATCCCAGGATAGCCACAGGATATCCCGGTTTGCACATTCTATTTGTGATGCTGAAATTCCAAAAAGATTTCAAACTCCCAACATGAAGCTGTATGATGGGACCACAGATCCTGAGGAGCATATTGCTCAGTATAGGGAGAGGATGGAGATTAACCCTATTCCTTCAGACCTCAAGGAAGCATGCCTTTACAAGGGTTTTGGTTCTACTTTGACAGGATTAGCCTTAAAATGGCTCTTAAACGTTCCACCTCATTCAGTTACATCGTTTGCTCATTTAGTTAATTTATTTAATAGTCAATTTTCTTGCAGTAGAAGTTTTGAGAAACTAACCAGTGATCTCTACAGGATAACTCAAGGTCCTTAGGAATCCTTGAGGGATTATGTGAACAAGTTTAGCAGGGAATCCTTAGATATCTGACAGGAATGACAACAAGAAAGTGAATACTGTTGAGGAAGAGGATCCTGAGGAGTATCATGAATTGTCAGAATTGTTATGGGTGAAATTCTGAGCCCATATCCTGATACTATATCTTGATTTTATGATAGCTGATTACGATCAGGATACCGGACCAGGATATTGGTAACATCCTGAGGCGGTATCCTGACTATTACTAACAAATTGCTTGTATACGTTGGCTACAAGGGACTGACGTTCATGAAGACCAAGTCATCCTGAAGACCCGCTCAAATTGGTCAGGATAAGGACGTTGATGGCGGAAAAATAGCTCTTGTAACGGTCAGCATTGAAGATTGGCGTGTTTTATGGAAAGTTACGAAGATTGGTCAAAGATATTAATGTTGTAACGGTTATGGAAGCTTAAATCCCGGAATTATACTTAGTAAGCGTGTCGAAAACGAGTGGAAACAGCCTGGCAATGTTCAGAAAGGAAATAATCCCAGTATCCCGGATTTTTAGCATAATATCCCGGATTTTTAGCATAGTTAGTTATTTCCTTTTACTATATAAAGGAATGCACGGATCATAGGTAGACACAACTTTGACACACAATTTCTCGTACAATCTTGCTCTCTACCACCTGTAACCACTCACAAACACTCACACTTGTGCTCGAATCGCATTGTAACACTTAGTTGATCCGTGTCATATCCTGCATTGTATCCTGTTATTCAAGCAATAAGAAGAACAAGGCAGCCGACGATTGTCAGCTCCCGAGGTTTTATACCGGAGATCTAGATTGATCAAGGGCTTTCCTCATACATCACGTGTCAACCTTTATATTTTTGCTCGTTGTTTGATTATAGATACATCTCGATATCCTGAGCCGTATCCTGAAACTGTTTTTGCAAACTAACAAACCAACATATTTTTTACGAAGTATTACTAGCACACTACCTCACAAAACTAATTTGATCATATAATTGCCTAGGTAATTTTTGACCAAAACAATTTGGCGCCCACCGTGGGGCAAGTGGTGCTATTTCTACTAAAAGCTTTTGCAAAATCATTACTTAGTTTTCTGTTTTCAAAACTTTTTGCTACACTATTTTCAATGGCCTCGAGATCAAACATGAGATCTTCCACCGTGTCTGCTACAACCTCTACAACAATTGGTTCGATGCTTCCACCACCTCCTCCGAGAACGTAAGCCTCTTCACAAGGAACCGGAATTCATGTGGCTCGGGACGTTATTCCCACTCAGAATATTCAGGGATCTGGTCCTGTTTTGGCCTCTAATGAAGAAATTCTAACTTTATTTAGTAGTGTATAGGAACAAATGAGGCAGCAACAGGAGACCAACCAAATGCTGATAAGAGAGATACAACTCTTGAAATCCAGCTCAAGCAGGCCCGCTGAGGATACTGTCACTCCCTTGCAACCAAGAGCTTTAAACTTCAATTCTGCAGTGTATACTGAGGATAACAGGGGGAATATTGTGCCTAGCCATTCCCAGAGTCATATTCCTGAAATACCCTCTTCGGTCAGGGTGTCAACTGTGAGAAATCCAGGATATGCTCCAGGATGTGCTCTAGGATATGGCCAGAATCACCAAGCTGGTAACTTGTCTGTTAACACCAGTATCCCTGTTACTAATAATCTTGGATCATTGCAGGATGCAGGCGTTACATCAGCGATAACCAGAGAGCTTCAAAAGTTGAAGGATATGATATCAAGTGTGCCTGGAATAGAGCAGCCTATACCGGGAGTATCCCGGGATAGTCACAACATATCCCGCTTTGCTCACCCCATTTGTGATGCAGAAATCCCAAAGAGATTGCAAACTCCTAACATGAAGCTGTATGATGGGACGACGGATCCTGAGGAGCATATTTCCCAGTATAGGGAGAGGATGGAGATTAACCCTATCCCGCCAGAACTTAAGGAAGCATGCTTGTGCAAGGGCTTCGGCTCTACTCTAACAGGATCAGCCTTGAAATGGCTTCTAAATGTTCCACCTTATTCAATTACATCATTTGCTCATTTGGTTAATTTGTTTAATAGTCAGTTTTCTTGTAGTAGAAGCTTTGAAAAACTAACAAGTGACCTCTACAGGATAACACATGGGCCTCAAGAATCCCTAAGGGATTATGTGAACAAATTCAGCAGGGAATCGTTGGATATCCCACACCTTGATGTTGCTACTGCAGTCCAAGCATTCAAGATGGGACTACAAAAGGATTCCCAGTTTTATCAGGATCTTGTGATGAATCCTTGCAGGAACTTGGACGAAGCTTGAAACAGGGCCTTGAGATATATCAGGCTGGAAGATGATAAGAAAATGCAAGAGAGGATGAATGCATCCTCAACATATGAACCAACTAACTGGAAGTCAGAATCCTCATACAAACCATATCGTTCTAAGCCATATGACAGGAATGATAGCAAAAAAGTGAACGCTGTTGAAAATGAGGATCCTGAGGAGTATCCTGAATTGTCAGAATATTGTTTTTCTGTTAATATACCTGAACTAATGTACAACAAAAAGCTGATTGGAAGGATAACTCCAAATGGTGCGCCTTCCATGAGGATTTCGGACATGTTACTGAGGATTGCATTGCCCTGAGGAAAGAAATAAGCTACCTACTAAGCAAAGGACATCTGAAGGATCTTCTGGGCAGAAAGAAGAATAAGGGTCAGGATATTGAGAAGGATCCTGAACGAGTAGCATCACCTCCCGCCGACGCCAAGATAATTAACTTTATCTCAGGAGGGTCCGATATCTGTGGAACTTCTTATTCTGCAGCCAAAAGACATGCAAAGGAGGCTAAGGCTGAAAGGGGGAATAAGCCAACCAGGATATCAACCCTCACGACTGATAAAATGATCACGTTCGATAGTGATAACAGGGATACTGTCCAGGATCCTCATCATGATGCTCTGGTAAAAACTTTATATGTTGCAAATCACTTTGTACACAGGATACTGGTGGATAATGGCAGCTCAGTCAACATCATCCAATTGGAAACCTTGAAGAGAATGAACATCCCCGTGATAGAGATTACCTCAAAGTCCACTGTGCTTGTAGGGTTTAGTGGAGAAGCAAAGAATACCGTAGGGGAGATAAAGTTGCCCGTGTATGTTGAAGGGGTTAACTCAATACAACGCTTCTGTGTCATGGACTCCTTATCCTGCTATAATATTATATTGGGCAGGCCATGGATTCATGATATGAAAGCTGTACCTTCCACTTATCATCAATGTATCAAGATCCCTACCCCTTGGGGAGTAGTTAAGGTGGAAAGTGATCAACAGGAAGCGAAGGTGTGTTATTCTTCTTCGATGAAATCCTCGACAAAGCCTAGTGCAGCATAGCAATTAAAGATGCGAGGCTAGGATATCATGGAGGCTTCAGAACAGGATATGAAGAGAGTTATCCTGGACCAGAATAATCCAGATATCTCGGTGCTCGTGGGAGCCAATATCCCTCAGGATATTGAAAATCGGTTAACTAACTTTTTGAAATGCAGGATGTCAACATTCGCATGGAAGCATGAGGATATGACAGGTATTTCTAAGGATATTATAACTCACAAGCTTGGAATTGACAGGTCTTTCAAACCTGTCCAGCAAAAGAGAAGGAAGTTTGCTCCAGAACGAAACGTAATTATTCAAGAAGAGATTGAAAGACTATTGAAGTCCAAGATGATCAGGGAAGTCAAATTTCCCAAGTGGCTAGCAAATGTGGTCGTGGTTCAAAAGAAGAATGGGAAATGGAGAGTTTGTGTAGTACAATATGAAACTAAATCCTGCCAAGTGCCATTTTGGATTGGGGGCAGGAAAGTTTTTAGGATACATGGTGACTAAAAGGGATATAGAAGCAAGCCCGGAACAGATCAAAGCTATCCTGGATATCAAGTCACCATCCAACATGAAAGATGTGCAAAGATTAACTGGACGAGTAGCGGCATTGAACATATTTATATCAAGATCCTCAGAAAAATGTAAAGAATTCTACGATATCCTGAAGAAGAATAAGAGGTTCGAATGGGGAGAAAAGCACGAAGCAGCCTTACAAGAATTAAAGCAATATCTTTCAACCGCACCTCTGATGATGAAGCCCGAGGATGGTGAACTATTATCCATGTATCTTGCAGTATCAGGGAATGCAGTAAGTGCTGTTTTGGTCAAGGATCACGAAGGTCAGCAGTATCCTATCTATTACGTTAGTAAAAGTTTATTAGATGCTGAAAGTAGATATTCTCATCTAGAAAAAAATGATATTAGCCCTAGTTATGGCATCAACGAAACTTAGACATTATTTTGAAACACATAGGATTCATGTTAAAACCAACTATCCTGTTAAAAATGTGCTTAGGAAACCCGAGATGTCAGGTAGGATAGCTAAGTGGTCAGTAAAATTAAGTGCTTATGATCTAGTATATGAACCTAGAAATGCCATAAAGTCTCAGGCCTTATCTGACTTTGTGGCTGATTTCAGTAGTTATATTCAAAATGAAGTAGACCTAGAAGTGCAACAACTAGGAGAAAATATAGAATCTTGGACACTATATACTGATGGTGCATCTAATGTAAGAGGTGTAGGTTTGGGTATACTACTAAAATCGCCACAGGGGGACATATTACCCCAGTCCATTAGGTGTGAGTTTACTGCTACTAATAATGAAGCAGAATATGAAGCTCTGATAGCAGGATTAGAATTAGCTAAAAATATGAATATTAGATGTTTACAAGTATATGTTGATTCCCCGTTGATTACTAACCATTTCAATGAGTCTTATGCAGTAAAAGGTGAAAAGTTAGCTGAATATCTTGAAATTGTTAAGAAATTAGCAGGAAATTTCAAATTTTTTACACTTGAACAGGTACCAAGAGAAAAGAATGCTGAAGCTGACGCTCTAGCAAACTTAGGATCTACTGTTAGGATACCGGAGGGAACTCAGATACCAATAGTGCACATCTTGTATCCTGCAATAGAACATTTCAAATCTCAGGATAAAGAAGTAGCATGTATCCTGGATCCTGGTGATGGATATCCTGAGAAGGATCCTGAATCCTGGATGACTCCAATTGTGAAGTATCTTCAAGAAGGAGATATCCCAAAAGATGCAAATCCTAAGGCTTTTAGGATGAAGGTATCTCGTTTTACTATTATAAATAATATTTTGTATAAGAAATCCCTTGCAGGTCCGTACCTAAGGTGCTTAGAAGGTCCTGAAACCAAGGAGGTACTTCAGGATATACACGAAGGAGACTATGGCAACCATACTAGGGGCAGATCTCTGTTCTCGAAGGTGTTGAGAACAGGATATTACTGGCCGACCATGAGAAAGGATGCCGCAGAGTATGCTCAGAAATGCGATGCATGTCAAAGACACGGCAACATCCTGCATCAGCCTGTGGAACCATTATATCCTATCGTATCCCCTTGGCCGTTTATGAAATGGGGGATGGACATAGTGGGAAAGCTTCCTAAGGCTCCAGGAGGAAAGGTTTTTATGCTGGCAATGACAGATTTTTGCAAAAGTTGGGGAATTAAGATGATCACGTCAACGCCAGTACATCCTCAAGCAAATGGACAGGCAGAATCCTCAAACAAGATAATTGTCAACAATTTGAAGAAAAGATTAGGTGCTAAAAAAGGAAGATGGGCAGAAGAACTACCATTTGTCCTATGGGCTGATAGGACAGCTGTGAAGAATGCTACTGGGCAAACCCCCATTTTCTTTGGTATTTGGGGCAGAAGCAGTAATCCCGACAGAAATGGTGATACCGACAGCTAGATCAAGCCTACGGGATCCTGAATCAAATCCTGAAATCTTATGTCAAGAAATGGATATTGTTAATGAAACAAGAGATGCAGCAAAGCTAAGGATGGCGGCGTACCACCAGAGGATAACCAAATCATATAACAAGAATTTAAGGACTGGAAGATTTCAAGTTGGAGAATGGGTGTTGAGGAAAGCTTTTCAGAATACTACTAATCCTGCCGATGGAAAATTAGCTCCAAAGTGGGAAGGACCCTATGAGATTGAATCGGAAGCAGGAAAAGGAGCATATCGACTTAAGAATATGGAGGGGGATATACTACCAAGATCCTGGAATGCTATACATCTCAAAGCCTATTTCAAGTGAGTTTAGAATTTAATTTCTAACTCAAGATGGTATGAATTCTGTCTCTTTTAAATATAATATAATTTATTTTATTTGAACCCAATACTAACTTGAGCATCGGAGGGGTGTTAGCCAAGCTAACACCCACCTTAGTTTAAGGTTGTTTTTCAGAATATGCTTCGGGATATAGCTCCAGGATACACACTCAGGATACTTCGAAAGATTAGAGGATTGGCCCCCTCTCTCACGTTTAAGGGATCCTGATCCCTTCACAGGTTTAAAGGTATTCACCTTTCTCATGAATTGGGTTTAAACACCCCGCCTGGAGCGCAAGTTATCCAGGGATAGTTCAAGGTGGCGGGACCAGTTCATGTAAAAGTGGCTGACAATTTCGTTACTGTTGGCTATACTCTGGATCCTTAAGGTATATGAGGATTGATCACCCTCTCTCGTGAAAGGGTATTTTCATACTCTCTAAGGTTTAAAGGTTTTCACCTTTCTAAGTCTTGGAGTTTATACACTCCCGCCTGTAGCGCACGAAAATTTGGGATTTTCCCTAGGATACTAAGGGTTTATCCCCAGTACATTAAGGGTTTATCCCCAGTAAAACTAAAGTTTTTAACAAGATTGCAAAGATATGACAAGCTGTGATTACACACGTTCTTTTGTGGATAAGAAGCTACGAAGTTTAATCACTAAGTGAAGAAATACTCAAGTATGTCATGCACTGATGCAATATCCTGCACAGACAGGGGACATCCATGCCGGGGACATTGCAAAGGATTCAAAGGTTAAGGTTGGAAATCATTGCCTAAGTGTTTCTGGTATGATTTATTATTCTTCAAGTCTTGAAAACCTTATCTAAATGATCTAAGTTTTCTAAAAAGTCATATTCAACCAAGTTTTGTCTAACATTTAGAAGACATTTCATCAGTATCCTGACCAGGATATTTGATCAGGATATTCAAAACATACCTTTCAAAATAAAAACATAATTAATAAGACTAAAAAGGTCAGTTTATTATTATTAGTCCAAAAGATTGTATTCTTGGTTTCGTCTCAAAATGAGACCCATCCACCAAGAATACAATTAAGTTTTTAAAGCATATTTACATGAACAGTTGAAGGCTTCATCCTGGAAACACAGGATCCCTCCACCTTCAGCCGTCAAACTATTCTACTTAGGATTGTTCTAAATGCAAGACAACTAGATGATTTAGACCCTACAAAATACAGACGAACAAACCAAGATACATGTTCAGTATATGTGTACAGGTTCAGTATATTTGAAACAGATATTCTTACCAGACATGTTGGAATGACTAAAAAATATATCCGTTGGAATCAGGATATCCAACAGTTATATTTTTGGGGACAATTGTTATGGGTGAAATTCTGAGCCAATATCCTGATACTATATCTTGATTTTATGATAGCTGATTACGATCAGGATACCAGACCAGGATATTGGTAACATCCTGAGGCAGTATCCTAACTATTACTAACAATTTGCTTGTATACGTTGGCTACAAAGGACTAACATTCATGAAGACCAAGTCATCCTGAAGACCCACTCAAATTGGTCAGGATAAGGACGTTGATGGCGGAAAAATAGCTCTTGTAATGGTCAGCATTGAAGATTGGCGTGTTTTTTGGAAAGTTACGAAGATTGGTCAAAGATATTAATGTTGTAACGGTTATGTAAGCTTAAATCCCAGAATTATAATCAGTAAGCGCGTCGAAAATGAGTGGAAACAGCCTGACAACGTTTAGAAAGGAAATAATCCCAGTATCCCAGATTTTTAGCATAATATCCCAGATTTTTAGCATAGTTAGTTATTTCCTTTTGCTATATAAAGGAATGCACGGATCATAGGTAGACACAACTTTGACACACAATTTCTCGTACACTCTTGCTCTCTACCACCTGTAACCACTCACAAACACTCACACTTGTGCTCGAATCGCATGTAACACTTAGTTGATCTGTGTCATATCCTGCATTGTATCCTGTTATTCAAGCAATAAGAAGAACAAGGAAGCCGACGATTGTCAGCTCCCGAGGTTTTATGCCGGAGATCTAGATTGATCAAGGGCTTTCCCCGTACATCACGTGTCAACCTTTATATTTTTGCTCGTTGTTTGATTATAGATACAGCTCGATATCCTGAGCCGTATCCTGAAACTGTTTTGCAAACTTTATTTCAGGAGGATCCGACATTTGTGGAACCTCTTATTTTGTAGCAAAGAGAAATGCAAAGGAGGCTAAGGCAGAACGGGGGAACAAGCCAACAAGGATGACAACCCTTACAACCGATAAAGTGATAACGTTTGATAGTGATGACAGGGATAGTGTCCAGGATCCCCATCATGATGGTTTGGTAATAACTTTATATATTGCTAATCATTTTGTGCGCATGATACTGGTGGATAACGACAGTTCCATCAACATCATTCATCTGGAAACGCTGAAAAGAATGTGTATTCCCCAGATGGAGATCACTTCAAAATCCACTGTACTTGTAGGGTTCAGTGGAGAGGCCAAGAATACTGTGGGAGAAATAAAGCTGGCAGTATATGTTGAAGGAGTGAATTCAATGCAACATTTATGTGTCATGGACTCCTTATCCTGCTACAATATTATATTGGGCAGACCATGGATCCATGATATGATGGTTGTCCCATCAACCTATCATCAGTGTACCAAGATTCCTCCCCTTGGGGGGTTGTCAAAGTGGAAAGTGATCAACAAGAGGCAAAAGAATGTTATTCTTCCTAGATGAAATCTTAAACAAAGCTAAAGTAGGATAGAAATTAAAGATACGAGCCCATGATATCATGGAGGTCTCAGAGCAAGATGTTAAGAAAGTTATCCTGGACCAGGATAATCAAGATATCTCGGTGCTCGTAGGGGCCAATATCCCTCAGGATATTGAAAATCGGTTAACTAACTTTTTGAAATGTAGGATGTCCACATTCGCATGGAAGCTTGAGGATATGACACGTGTTTCTAAGGATATTATAACTCACAAGCTTGGAATTGACAGGTCTTTCAAGCCTGTTCAGCAAAAGAGAAGGAAGTTTACTCCTGAACGAAACACGATTATTCAGGAAGGGGTTGAAAGATTATTGAAGTCCAAGATGATTAGGGAAGTTAAATTTCCCAAGTGGCTAGCAAATGTGGTCGTAGTTCAAAAGTAGAATGGGAAATGGAGAGTTTGTGTGGACTACACAGACTTGAACAAAGCGTGTCCTAAAGACCCATTCCCCCTACCTCATATAGACTCGATGGTGGATGCAACTGCCGGTCATGAGATGTTAACCTTTATGGATGCATCCTCGGGATTCTAGCAGATCCAAATGGACCCTTCAGACCAGGAGGATACTGCTTTCATGACACCAACAGGTATTTACTGTTATACTGCTATGCCTTTCGGTTTGAAAAATGCAGGTGCAACATACCAAATATTGGTGAATATGATGTTTAAATACAACTGGGGGACACCATGGAGGTATATATTTATGATATGGTGGTAAAGTCCAAGTAGGCGGAGGATCATCTCCGGGATATTGAAGGAGCATTTGATATCCTGGACCAGTATAATATGAAACTAAATCCTGCCAAATGCCATTTTGATGTGGGGGCAGGAAAGTTTTTAGGATATATGGTGACTAAAAGGGGGATAGAAGCAAGCCCATAACAGATCAAAGTTATCCTGGATATCAAGTCACCGTCCAACATGAAAGATGTGCAAAGATTAACAGGACGAGTATCGGCATTATGCATATTTATATCAAGATCCTTAGAGAAATGTAAAGAATTCTACGATATCTTGAAGAAGAATAAGAGATTCAAGTGGGGAGAAAAGCATGAAGCAGCCTTACAGGAATTAAAGCAATATCTTTCAACTGCACCTTTATTGATGAAGCGCGAGGATCGTGAACCATTATCCCTGTATCTTGCAGTATCAGGGAATGCAGTAAGTGTTGTTTTGGTAAAGGATCATGAAGGTCAGTAGTATCCTGTCTATTATGTTAGTAAAAGTTTATTAGATGCTGAAACTAGATATTCACACTTAGAGAAAATGATATTGGCCTTAGTTATGAGACACATAAGATTCATGTTAAAACTAATTATCCTGTTAAAAATGTGCTTAGGAAACCTGAGATGTCGGGTAGAATGGCTAAATTTTCAGTAAAGTTAAGTGCCTATGATCTAGTATATGAACCTAGAAATGCTATAACGTCTCAGGCTCTAGCAGACTTTGTGGCTGATTTCAGTAGTGATATTCAAAATGAAGTAGACCTAGAAGTACAACAATTAGGAGAAACCTTAGAATCCTGGACATTATATACTCATGGTGCATCTAATGTGAGAGGTGTAGGATTAGGTATACTACTAAAATCGCCACAGGGGGACATATTACCCTAGGCTATTAGTTGTGAATTTCCTACCACTAATAATGAAGCAGAATATGAAGCTTTGATTGCAGGATTAGAGTTGGCCAGGAATATGAATATAAAAAATTTGCAAGTATATGTTGATTCCTTGTTGATTACTAACCATTTCAATGGATCCTATGCAGTCAAAGGTGAAAGATTAATCGAATATCTTGAAATTGTCAAAAAATTAGCAAGAGATTTTGAAGTTTTTACACTTGAATAGGTACCAAGAGAGGATAATGCTGAGGCAGATGCTTTGGCAAATTTGGGATCTACAGTCAGGATACCGGAAGGAACTCAAATACCAGTACTACATATCCTCTATCCTTTGATGGAACACTTCAAGCCTCAGGATAAGGAAGTATCAAGTATCCGGGATCCTGACGACGAATATCCTGAGAAGAATCCTGAATCATGGACATCACCGTTCATAAAATACCTTAAAGAAGGAGACATCCCAAAGGATGAGAATCCTAAGGCTTTCCGGATGAAGGTATCTTGTTTTACTATTATAAATGATGCTTTGTATAAAAAGTCTCTTGCAGGACCATACCTAAGGTGCTTGGAGGATCCTGAGACCAAGAAGGTACTTCAGGATATCCATGAAGAAGATTGTGGCAATCATACTGGGGGCAGATCGTTATTCTCGAAGGTACTAAGAACATGATACTATTGGCCAACTATGTGGAAAGATGCAGCAGAATATGCTTGAAGATGTGATGCATGTCAAAGGCACAACAATATACTGCATCAGCCTGCTGAGCCTCTATATCCTATTGTTTCCCCCTGACCATTCATGAAGTGGGGTATGGATATAGTGGGAAAATTGCCGAAGGCTCTAGGAGGAAAAGTTTTTATGCTAGCAATGACAGACTATTTTTCCAAATGGCTTGAAGCTTAGGCACTTGTTGGAGATTGGGTGTTAAGGAAAGCTTTTCAGAATACTACTAATCCTGCTGATGGGAAGCTTGCCCCAAAATGGGAAGGACCTTATGAAGTTGAATCAGAATCTTGAAAAGTAGCATACCGACTCAAGAATATGGAAGGGGATATGTTACCAAGATCCTAGAATGCTATACACCTCAAGCTTTATTTCAAGTGAGTTTAGAATTTAATTTCTAACTCAGGATGGTCGTGCAATCTAGAGTAAGCTGTGAGTTACATTGGATACGAAGAACGCAAAACTGTGAGTTCATGTCCCCATTTTGTTTAACTATTTTTAATTTTTATAACTTCGGGGGTGAAGTACATGTTACAAACTGTTTACATACGATTACATTTGGTATGGTTAGCTAAGGAAATGTACTGCTAGATCATGTGAGTGGTGGGTACAACGCTTAAGACCATTAATCCTCGTAGTAGGACCGAGGGACATGCGTGATAGATCTATTTGGGTGTAGCGAGCCCACACCCATGTGGACCGGGGTTTGGCCTATGAGGTGACTATGTCGTTCCCGCCGGATGACCCGATACAAAATCTGCTAGGTTTGAGCCTTCCTGCACCATTTCACCTATATTAATGTATTAGCTACACATTAATTGATATATTTCCTTATTTGCTTTCATACTAGGGTTTACAAAACATACATACTTACAATGATTATAAAGGTTTATTCGTGCACACATACTAAACACATGAACTCGCTCAAATTTTGTTGATGTTTTCAAACTACATGTATTTCAGGAAATTAAGTATGGATCTGGCGGGCGTTGAAGTTTACAATTCATGTCTCTAGTAAAAGGTGTCATCCGAAGTCGAAGGGTTTGGGTTATGTATTTTATCTTGGATAAGATACATGGCTTGAAACCTAGTTTGTTAGTATCTTTTGTGAAGTCTTTATGAATCTAAAACTTGTTGGTATTGTATTTTGAAAATGAAGTCTGTATTTTGGGATTTAAAACAATGTTGCTTGTAACGTTTTAAAACCATATATGGATGAACATCTTGGATTTATCATATAGTTGTTTGTTATGGTTGAATGCAATGATATTAAGCAAGTCACACATAATCACGCTTCCGCAAAATCAGGGTGTGACACCCACTTAGCAAGGGGCAAGCTTTCCCTTTTTACCAAAACGTATCACTCCTTTCCAGGGAGATACCTTGTGTAGAATGTGATCTCCAACATTGAATTCCAGAGGCTTCGCCTTTTGTCAGCATAGCTCTTTTGTGTGCTCCTAGAATTGATCAAGTTGTCGTGGATTTGAAGAATCTTATGCGTCGTCTCTTGAATGATCTCAGGGCTAGTAAGTTGCTTGTCACCAATCTCATGCCAACTGAGAGGAGATCGGCACTTGCGACCATATAAAGCTTCGAAAGGAGCCCTCTGAATACTGGAATGATAGCTGTTGTTGTACAAGAACTTGATCAATCGTAAATGTACATCCCAATTACCACTAAAGTCGATGACACAAGAACGGAGCTTATCCTCTAGGGTTTGAATAGTATGTTCAGTCTGTCCATCCGTTTGAGGATGGAAGGCTGTACTAAGATTCAAGTGAGCACCCATAGCGGACTGAAAAGTTTGCCAAAGACGTGAAGTGAAACGACCATCACGGTCAGAGATTATGTCAATGGGTATAACATGACGACATATGATTTCATCAGTATAGATTTAAGCAAGCTTCTCCACTTTGAAATCTTCGTGAATAGGAAGAAAGTGGGCTTATTTGGTCAACCGGTCAATGATTACCCATATACTATCATGACCGGAAGGTGTTCGGGGAAGTTTAGTTATAAAATCCATAGCGATGCTATCCCGTTTCCAAACAGGGATTTCGGGTTGTTTGAGAAGACCTGAAGGACGTTGATGTTCGGCTTTAACCTTTGAGCAAGTGAGGCACTTCGAGATGTAGGCGGCGATAACCTTTTTCATACCAGACCACCAATAAGACATACGTAAATCATGGTATATCTTATCAGCACCCGGGTGAATAGAGTTAGTATTGAAGTCCATCAAACTTCATTTATGGCACCCATTCATAATGAGTTCACGAAGATTATCATGATCAGGCACCCAGATGCGGTTGAGGTTGTATTGAAGTCCATCAGACTTCGTTTCAAGCAGGTCAATAGAAGCACCTCGTATTTCAACAATTAGGCTACCTTCGTTGGGTGATGAGTATTGAGCTTCATGAATATAAGCATGAAGGTCACTAGAGATCTGAGAACAGCGGATGCTACTAACACGAGTCTTATGACTAAGAGCGTCGGCCACGACATTCGCCTTACCAGGATGGTAGCGAATTTCGCAGTCATTGTCGTTAAGCAACTCTACCCATCGTCGCTGACGCATATTCAGTTCCTTCTAGTTAAAGATGTGTAGTAGGCTCTTATGGTCAGTGAAAACCACACACTTAGTACCATATAGGTAGTGTCGCTAGATCTTTAGCGCAAAAACAACTGCGCCAAGCTCTAAATCTTGGGTAGTATAGTTTTTCTCATGTATTTTGAGTTGTCGGGAGGCATAAGTAATGACCTTGTCCCGTTACATGAGCACACAGCCGAGACCACGGTCCGAGGCATCGCAATATACCACAAAATCATCATTCCCATCAGGGAGGGCAGTTCCTTCTAGTTAAAGATGTGTTGTAGGCTCTTATGGTCAGTGAAAACCACACACTTAGTACCATATAGGTAGTGTCGCTAGATCTTTAGCGCAAAAACAACTGCGCCAAGCTCTAAATCTTGGGTAGTATAGTTTTTCTCATGTATTTTGAGTTGTCGGGAGGCATAAGCAATGACCTTGTCCCGTTACATGAGCACACAGCCGAGACCACGGTCCGAGGCATCGCAATATACCACCAAATCATCATTCCCATCAGGGAGGGCAAGTACCAGAGCGTTACAAAGCAGGTTCTTAAGGGTTTGAAAGGATTCCTCTTGCTCGGGAACCCAGGCAAAAGGTTTCTCTTTCTGAGTTAACGAAATAAGAGGAACGACGACTTTGAAAAGTCCGAGATGAATCGACGGTAATAACCCGCCAATCCCAAGAAGGAACGAATCTCAGATGCGGATTTAGGCGTACTCCAATTCTTCATTGATTCGATTTTGGATGGGTCAACATGAATTCCTAGTTTGCTAACAACGTGCCCTAGAAATTGTACTTCATTAATCCAAAATTCCCACTTAGAAAATTTTACGTATAAGCGTTCACCACGTAAAAGTTCTAACATGAGGCGTAAATGTCGTGCATGATCAGCTTGGTTCTTTGAATAAATAAGAATATCATCGATAAAGACTATCACAAAACGATCCATATAATGTTTACAAACACGATTCATAAAGTCCATGAACACAGCGGGTGCGTTGGTCAAACCAAAAGGCATAACCGCGAACACGTATTGTCCATAACGGGTGCGAAATACAGTTTTGGGGATATCTTCTTCAAGAACACGAAGCTGATGATAACTGTTGTGGGTGAAATTCTGAGCCCATATCCTGGATAGTATCTAGAATTATATCCTGATTACATAATTGATGTTGACAACCAGGATGCTGGATCAGGATATTGGTAACATCCTGATGCTGTATCCTGATGATTACTAACGGATTGATTGCAGGTTACGAGTACAAGTCCATAACGTTCATGAAGACTTCTTCTCCTGAAGACTCGGTCCAGATTGTTAGAAAAGGAACGTTGACGCCACAATACTTGGTCCACAACGTTAACAAGGGAATATTCCAAGGCATCCCCCCATTATAGGAAAATTTGTTTTTCTTTGTAACTATAAATAGGTGGGTAACCAGATCGATAGCACGCATCTCATTCACTGCTCTCAAACACTCACACTATCTCTCACAATTCACACACTTCTCGCAAATATTGTAACACTTAGCAACGATCTAGGCATTATCCTGCACTGTATCCTGACTTTTAAAGTAATAAGAAGAACAAGGCAGCTGTGATTGTCAGCTCCTGAGGTTTTATGCCAGCGATCTAGATTGATCAAGGGCTTTCCTCGTACATCTCGTGTCAACCTTTACAATTTGCTCATTGTTTGATTGTTGATATAGCTTGGTATCCTGAGCTATATCCTGAAAACTGTTTTTGTTAACAACTTAATCAGCATATTTTTCACAAACACTGCTAGCACACTACCTAGCTTAACTAATTTGATCAATAAATTGCTTCGGTAATTTTTGACTAAAACAATTTGGCGCCCACCGTGGGGCAAGTGGTGCTATTTCTACAAAAAAGCTTTCTTAAAATCACAACTTGGTTTTCTATTTTCAAAACTTTTTGCACAACTATTTTCAATGGCCTCAAAATCAAACATGAGCTCTTCTACCACATCTGCTACAACCTCTGCAACGATTGGTTCAGTGCTTCCACCAACTCCAAGGACGCAACCTCCTTCACAGTCTCAAGCCCCTCCTAGGAGGACCGAAACTCACACAACTCGGGATATTGTTCCTACTTAGAATGTTCATGGATCTACTACTTCAGGAAGAACCCCTATTATGGCTTCAAATGATGAAATTCTAACTTTGTTTGGTAGTATACAGGATCAGATGAAGCAACAGCAGGAGACCAATCAAATGCTGATAAAAGAGATACACCTTTTGAAATCCAGCTCAAACAGGCCTGCTGAGGATACTATCACTCCCTTGCAACCCAGAGCATTGCACTTCAGCTCGGCAGTGTATATTGAGAATAACCGGGGTAATACTGTACCAAGCCATTCCCAGAGTCATACTCCTGTGATACCTTCATCGGTCAGGGTATCAACTGTGAGAAGTTCAGGATATGCTCCAGGATATGGCCAGAATCCTCAGGCTGGTAACGTGTCTAATAACCTTAATACTCTTGCTACTAATAGT
Source organism: Helianthus tuberosus (assembly GCA_030545235.1). Classification (NCBI taxonomy): domain Eukaryota; kingdom Viridiplantae; phylum Streptophyta; class Magnoliopsida; order Asterales; family Asteraceae; genus Helianthus; species Helianthus tuberosus. The sequence continues at coordinate 137,311,689 of CM060396.1, read as the reverse complement.
TTTGGATCCTTGTAGGATACAGGTATAACCTCGGCACTCTCTAGGGAGCTTCAGAAGTTGAAGGATATGATATCCACTGTACCTGGGGTAGTCCAGCCAATTCCAGAAGTATCCCAGGATAGCCACAGGATATCCCGGTTTGCACATCCAATTTGTGATGCTGAAATTCCAAAAAGATTTCAAACTCCCAACATGAAGCTCTATGATGGGACCACGAATCCTGAGGAGCATATTGCTCAGTATAGGGAGAGGATGGAGATTAACCCTATTCCTTCAGACCTCAAGGAAGCATGCCTTTACAAGGGTTTTGGTTCTACTTTGATAGGATTAGCCTTAAAATGGCTCTTAAACGTTCCACCTCATCCAGTTACATCGTTTGCTCATTTAGTTAATTTATTTAATTGTCAATTTTCTTGCAGTAGAAGTTTTGAGAAACTAACCAGTGATCTCTACAGGATAACTCAAGGTCCTCAGGAATCCTTGAGGGATTATGTGAACAAGTTTAGCAGGGAATCCTTAGATATCTGACAGGAATGATAACATAAAAGTGAATACTGTTGAGGAAGAGGATCCTGAGGAGTATCATGAATTGTCAGAATATTGTTTTTCTGTTAATATACCCGAACTAATGTACGCTATGCAGGGTTTGGGAGATAAAGTGAGGTGGCCCAGGAAGAACCAACAAAAGACCAATTGGAAAGATAAATCCAAGTGGTGTGCCTTCCATTAAGATTTTGGACATGTCACGGAAGATTGCATAGCCCTGAGGAAGGAAATAAGCTATCAGCTAAGCAAAGGATACCTGAAGGATCTTCTGGGCAGAAAAAAGAATAAGGGTCAGGATATTGAGAAGGATCCTGAACGAGCAGCATCACCCCCTCCAGATGCCAAGATAAATAACTTTATTTCAGGAGGATCTGACATTTTTGGAACCTCTAATTTTGTAGCAAAGAGAAATGCAAAGGAGGCTAAGGCAGAACGGGGGAACAAGCCAACAAGGATGACAACCCTTACAACCGATAAAGTGATAACGTTTGATAGTGAAGACAGGGACTGTGTCCAGGATCCCCATCATGATGGTTTGGTAATAACTTTATATATTGCTAATCATTTTATGCGCATGATACTGGTGGATAACGACAGTTCCAACAACATCATTCAACTGGAAACGCTGAAAAGAATGTGTATTCCCTAGATGGAGATCACTTCAAAATCCACTGTACTTGTAGGGTTCGGTGGAGAGGCCAAGAATACTGTGGGAGAAATAAAGCTGGCAGTATATGTTGAAGGAGTGAATTCAATGCAACATTTCTGTGTCATGGACTCCTTATCCTGCTACAATATTATATTGGGCAGACCATGGATCCATGATATGAAGGCTGTCCCATCAACCTATCATCAGTGTACCAAGATTCCTACCCCTTGGGGGGTTGTCAAAGTGGAAAGTGATCAACAAGAGGCAAAAGAATGTTACTCTTCCTCGATGAAATCTTAAACAAAGCTAAAGTAGGATAGCAATTAAAGATACGAGCCCAGGATATCATGGAGGCCTCAGAGCAAGATGTTAAGAAAATTATCCTGGACCAGGATAATCAAGATATCTCGGTGCTCGTAGGGGCCAATATCCCTCAGGATATTGAAAATCGGTTAACTAACTTTTTGAAATGTATGATGTCCACATTCGCATGGAAGCTTGAGGATATGACATGTATTTCTAAGGATATTATAACTCACAAGCTTGAAATTGACAGGTCTTTCAAGCCTGTTCAGCAAAAGAGAAAGAAGTTTACTCCTGAATGAAACGCGATTATTCAGGAAGGGGTTGAAAGATTATTGAAGTCCAAGATGATTAGGGAAGTCAAATTTCCCAAGCTTGAGGATATGACAGGTATTTCTAAGGATATTATAACTCACAAGCTTGGAATTGACAGGTCTTTCAAGCCTGTTCAGCAATGAAACACGATTATTCAGGAAGGGGTTGAAAGATTATTGAAGTCCAAGATGATTAGGGAAGTCAAATTTTCCAAGATGATTAGACTCGATGGTGGATGCAACTGCCTGTCATGAGATGTTAACCTTTATGGATGAATCCTCGGGATTCTAGCAGATCCAAATGGAACCTTCAGGCCAGGAGGACACTGCTTTCATGACACCAACAGGTATTTACTGTTATACTGCTATGCCTTTCGGTTTGAAAAATGCAGGTGCAACATACCAAATATTGGTGAATATGATGTTTAAATACAACTGGGGGACACCATGGAGGTATATATTTATGATATGGTGGTAAAGTCCAAGAAGGCGGAGGATCATCTCCGGGATATTGAAGGAGCATTTGATATCCTGGACCAGTATAATATGAAACTAAATCCTGCCAAATGCCATTTTGATGTAAGGGCAGGAAAGTTTTTAGGATATATGGACACTAAAAGGGGGATAGAAGCAAGCCCAGAACAGATCAAAGTTATCCTGGATATCAAGTCACCGTCCAACATGAAAGATGTGCAAAGATTAACAGGATGAGTATCGGCATTATGCATATTTATATCAAGATCCTTAGAGAAATGTAAAGAATTCTACGATATCTTGAAGAAGAATAAGAGATTCAAGTGGGGAGAAAAGCATGAAGCAGCCTTACAGGAATTAAAGCAATATCTTTCAACTGCACCTTTATTGATGAAGCCCGAGGATGGTGAACCATTATGCCTGTATCTTGCAGTATCAGGGAATGCAGTAAGTGCTGTTTTGGTAAAGGATCATGAAGGTCAGTAGTATCCTGTCTATTATGTTAGTAAAAGTTTATTAGATGCTGAAACTAGATATTCACACTTAGAGAAATTGATATTGTCCTTAGTTATGACATCAGCTAAGCTTAGACATTATTTTGAGACACATAAGATTCATGTTAAAACTAATTATCCTGTTAAAAATGTGCTTTGGAAACCTGAGATGTCGGGTAGAATGGCTAAATTGTCAGTAAAATTAAGTGCCTATGATCTAGTATATGAACCTAGAAATGCTATAACGTCTCAGGCTCTAGCAGACTTTGTGGCTGATTTCAGTAGTGATATTCAAAATGAAGTAGACCTAGAAGTACAACAATTAGGAGAAACCTTAGAATCCTGGACATTATATACTCATGGTGCATCTAATGGGAGAGGTGTAAGATTAGGTATACTACTAAAATTGTCACACCCTGACCACGTATGACATAAAAAACGTGGCGGAAAACGTCGGGGAGTGTTGTAACAGAATTAATTGCTTCCTAACCATGGCATTCAAAGTTGTATTTTATTTATCAACATAAGAGTTACATTGTCTTAAACAGGAAACAAAGAGTACAAAACATAATTAAACTAAGTCTATCTTCGTTTTATGTTTCTAAGGCATAGGTACGTCAGCATATAAATGCCTGTGAGATACATAGGTTTTGTGAAAACAGGATTCATGACTTGGGTTTTAAAAGAAAGGTTTAATAAAAATTAGTCATGAATCTTGTTAAGTGTTTTCTTTTATAAATCATATGAAAACTTGATAAGAAATCAGATTATATAAAAGAAAGGTGTATGGTTAATGAAATAACCAAGTAAAATGAGTTTATATAAAATAAACTGTTTTGTAAAATAATGTCTTGTGAAAAATATGTTATTTGTGTAAAATGTAATATGTCTATACTGAAATGATTTAAATAACGCTATGATATGTAATATTATACAAACACTTATATATAGGAAGTACCAGCGGCGTATCCACCATGTTTGTACCATATTACACACGCCTCGTTACTCAAACCATTTACCCAAACCAACCACCAATGTAAATTGTTCATGTATAAATCAATTGTCAAGTGTTATTGTGTAAACCATATCAAAATGTCCATGTCTAATGTAAATCACCAAATGTGTATATCAATGTCAAAATGTTTATGTTTAATGTAAATCATATAATGTGTATCCAAAAATATCATGTATGGCATGTGAAATATATCAACTAAACCATAGGTAAAATGCACAAAAACAGGGTATTGAATTAAATATAGTTTAAGTCAAAGTTAAGTTTTGTGGAACAAATGCATACTATACTGATACAAACATTTATGCGGTATTGTTATAATGCATACATCCAAGCCTTGTGACTGTGGCGATAAACCTTTAAACAAATTAAAGGTTCATCTAAGTTATGTGTATCGAATTCGGTCATTCCTTCCATCCAAACATACCTAGGATGTCAGGAACGGGAGTTGTCAATTCCTATGGTACCACTACCAACTAACGAACGGCGTAGCTAATGTTAATGAATGTATATTGTCCCATTTGAACAAACCAAATGTCATACCAAAATGTAAACATGTGAAAACAATGCACTAAGTATGTAATCAAAGGAACATACATAGTGTGAAATGTAATGTAAAACAATGTACTAAGTATGCACACAATGGACATACATAGCATGAAATGTAATGTATAACAATGTACTAAATATGCACACAATGGGCATACATAGCATGAAATGTAATGTAAAACAATGTACTAAATATGCACACAATGGGCATACATAGCATAAACACAATGAAATCATGTACTATAAGTGTACTATTGAACATAACAAGCATATGATATGAAAACATGGAAAAGCATGAAAGTAACAAGTAGGCACATGTGTTTCACCCCAAAATGTTTGGAAAACAGTAAAAGAGGGGTCTATGTACTCACTTGAGATTGCTTAGTAGTCCTTGAGTAATAACCAAACAATGCTAGAGATCACGGATATCAAACGGCACCTAATATAGGTAACCATGTTAATAAACCGGACCTATATCGGAGGATTGGATAGAATGAGGGTTCGTAAACCAAACGAGTATGGAGACTCGTGTAATATGGTTTAACAAAGCCCACATACTAAAACAAAACCTAACCTAAGTGCTTACGACCCATTACGACCCGTTTAGGTAGCTTATGCTACTTTAACGCGTCGTTCGCGTAAAACACGTTCGGACCGCTTAACTAGTCCTATGACAAGTAATATATGCCTTAACATGTCTAATATTGTTGCCAAATCAGTTTAGATACCAAAAGTTATGTTACATATGCTTAAAATGAATTTTGGCGTACAAAGGGTATTTTGATAATTTACCTAAGGCATATAAACTAGCTATCATACAACTAACAAAACATCGTGACCATAAGGTATAACCTCGGAAGGTTATTCCCTATATAACTATGGTCACCTAATGTGTTTGGTCGGATCCTAATGATCGACCAAACGGGTCGGGTTCGAAGGTATAAGCGATTTATTAGATCGCTTACCCTTACGACCCTAGACAACGTGGTAAACAGTAGGCATAGTCACAAGGGACTATAACCATCGTGATTACGCTCACGTTGCAAAGTTCAAACGAACTTCGCATTGACCATAAACTGGTCAATGCAGAAAGTCAAACAAAGTTTGACTTTCGGACTCGAAAAGCCATAAAAGAACGAAGGAACACTTACAAAGGGTCCCCGAAAGCTAATCTTGATTCAAGTAGCTCAGGTATGAAACAATGGTTTCAACTTAGAGCTTCTCAAATCAGATTCTTGTGGGTTTTGCAATGAATGGGGTTGGGTATTTATAGATTTCGGTTCACCGTTAGGATCGTTTCTTGATCACATCCCTACACTTGTTGGCAAGCTCATGTACATCAAATTGGCCCCCCATAAGCAGGAAACAACACTTGGAATTGGATTGGGAGTGCTAAACAGCTGTTAACAGCTGTTAAAAATGGCTTTTGCTGATCAGAAGGGGCCTCGCGTGACGCCAAAGGGGCTAGGTGTCACGCCAAGGTCCTTCTGATCAACACCCAATTTCCAAAGTTTCTAATTCAGTCCCCGTTGTGTATTAAGGCCATTTCCGACATGTTTAAGGCTCGTTAAGACATTTTCAAGGCCCTAAAATGATTCCTAAACATTGTGGACATGAAACATGCTCAAAAATATCCCGGATGTCGGTTCGTTTGGTCGTACGATCGCGATGTTCGCTTAATTACGACGGAATGCGCATAAGCCCGAAAAACGATCCAAATGACGCGACGAATGGATTTTTCTCAAGTCAAACACTAAAATAAAATATCTTAGTGTTTACATAAATTTTTGGATGTCCGGATGTATTCAGAACGTAAGTTATGCGCGAAAATGCAAACTTGTGCACTTTTTGACGCTTTTAGTCCCTGAATTACCCAAAATTTATTTTAGCATACCGAACCCCTCAAAGCTTATTTCTAAGCTATGTAAAGGATATTTATGGTGTGTTTAACTTATGGTCATGTTCTGGAATGTTCGTTACAGTTCAAATTGGCATACTTTCGCAGTTTGTCAAATTTAGTCCCTGTAAGCGAATTAACTTGTTTTTGCCATACCAAAGCCTTCAAAACTTATTTCTAAGTTATGTAAGGGTTATTTAAGGTATGTTAAGCATAATTTGATGTTCTGGAGTATTTTTCGTGTTAAACTGAGTACGTTTACGCATCAGTTTGCTTATAACTCTCCAGAAGGTGATATAGAGTTTGAAATTACACAAAAGTCAAAACATGAAAAATGTCAAACATAAATAAACAAACATTGGGATCAAATAACTTTGTTTTATTGATAACCGAACTGTTCACAATGATTACAAGCACATATGTTACAGTCTCCCATACTTGTGGAAATTTCGTCCCGAAATTTATTTAGAGGAAACTCGTGGGAAAAGATGCGGATATTTCGCCTTCATTTGATCTTCGCGTTCCTAAGTTAACTCGGGTCCACGTTTAGCTTCCCAACGAACTTTGACCAAAGGAATGCACTTGCGTTTGAGCCACTTGACTTCACGTTCCATGATTTCCACTGGCTTCTCAACAAATTTCAGTGTTTTATCAACACGAATTTCGTCAAGTGGTATGTGGAGGTTCTCATCAGCTAAACACTTCTTGAGATTGGATACGTGAAAGGTTGGATGAACATTTCCAAGTTCAGGAGGTAACTCAAGTCTGTTGGCTACCTTACCGATTCTTTCGATGATCTTGAATGGTCCAACGTATCTAGGTGCAAGTTTTCCTTTCTTTCCAAATCTGATCACACCTTTCCAAGGTGAGACCTTAAGTAATACACGATCACCGACTTGAAATTCTAAGGGCTTGTGTTTTGGGTCCGCGTAACTCTTTTGACGGCTTCTAGCTGTCTGAAGGTTATCACGAACTTTTTTAACCTTATCTGTTGTCTCTAAAATGAGGGCAGGTCCAGTAAGCTGAGCCTCGCCGATCTCATTCCAGCAGACTGGTGAACGAAATTTTCGACCATAGAGAGCCTCGAAAGGAGCCATTTTGATGCTGGTGTGATAACTGTTGTTGTAGGAGAATTTGATCAACGGAAGATGTGAATCCCAACTACCACCAAAATCGATCACACAAGCTCTAAGCATATCCTCCAGAGTCTGGATTGTTCTTTCAGATTGACCATTCGTTTGCGGATGATAAGCTGTGCTCAGATTAAGTTGGGTCCCCATAGCAGATTGCATGGTTCTCCAAAAATGAGAAGTGAAACGAGCATCTCTGTCAGAAATGATGTTCAAAGGAACACCATGTCGAGCTACAATTTCATCCACATAGATTTTAGCAAGCATGTCAGCAGAAAAATCCTCACGGATTGGCAAGAAATGCGCTGACTTAGTAAGACGGTCAACAACTACCCAGATGGCATCATGACCTTTCTTTGGGCACGGAAGTTTGGTAATGAGATCCATAGTAATGTTTTCCCATTTCCAAACTGGGATCTCTGGTTGCACCAATAAACCAGAAGGACGCTGATGTTCAGCCTTAACCTTAAGACAAGTAACGCATTTTGATACATATAAGGCAATGTCTTTCTTCATACCAGGCCACCAATACTGAATACGAAGATCCTTATACATCTTATCTGAGCCAGGATGAACAGAATAACGAGACTTATGGGCTTCATCCATAAGCAAGGTGCGAAGGTTATCTAGGCTTGGGACCCACAAACGGTCCATGAAGTAATTCGATCCGTTGTCCTTCAGTTCCAGATCAGGGGTTATGTGATAGGGAAATTCCTTATCCATCAAACCTTGTGAAACACAAGATTGTTGAGCCTGAGAAATGCGTGCTTGGATATCGGATCGAGCTTGAATAACAGATTGAATATGAACACAATGAAGCTTAGTACGTTCCTTACGACTCAATGCATCGGCTACGACATTCGCCTTACCAGGATGGTAGCGAATTTCGCAGTCATAGTGTCTCCAGATCTTAAGAGCGAAGACAACTGCACCCAACTCAAGATCATGAGTGGTGTAGTTTTTCTCATGTATCTTCAACTGCCTCGATGCATATGCTATAACTTTGTTCCTTTGCATCAGAACACAGCCAAGACCCAATTTAGATGCATCGCAATAAACGACGAAATCATCATTGCCCTCAGGCAAAGTCAAAACAGGCGCGTCACAAAGCTTTTGCTTCAAGTTTTGAAAAGCTTCCTCTTGTTTGAATCCCTAATCAAAGGGCTTGTTCTTCTGAGTTAGAGCGGTTAGAGGAACTGCAATCTTTGAGAAGTTCTCAATGAAGCGGCGGTAATAACCCGCTAGACCAAGAAAATAACGAACTTCAGTAGGAGTAGTAGGCGTATCCCAATCCTTGATCGCACTGATCTTGGAGGGATCTACATGAATACCTTGTTCGTTGACAATATGCCCCAAAAATTGAACTTCTTTAAGCCAAAATTCGCACTTGGAGAATTTGGCGAAAAGTTGCTCTTTCTTTAGGAGTTCCAAAGTAAGACGAAGATGTTGCTCATGATCAGCTCACGTCTTAGAATAAATCAAGATTTCGTCAATAAAAACAATGACGAACTGATCCAAATAAGGTTTACAGACCCTATTCATTAAGTCCATGAAAACAGCAGGAGCATTAGTCAAACCGAATGGCATGACTGTGAACTCGTAATGCCCATAACGAGTGCGGAACGCTGTCTTGGGAATGTCTTCTTCATGCACATGAAGTTGATGATATCCAGATCGCAGATCAATCTTTGAAAAATAAGAAGCGCCCTGTAACTGATCAAAGAGATCATCAATGCGAGGTAGGGGATATCGATTCTTGATGGTAAGCTTGTTAAGCTCACGATAATCGATACACATCCTAAAAGATCCATCCTTCTTCTTGACAAAAATTACGGGAGCACCATAGGGTGAAAAGCTACGACGGATAAAACCTTTATCAGAGAGCTCCTGAAGCTGCTTAGACAACTCTTGCATCTCAGACGGTGTAAGACGATATGGAGCTCTGGCAATGGGATTTGCACCAGGTACGAGATCAATACGGAACTCGACTTGGCGTGCTGGAGGTAGACCAGGTAACTCTTCAAGGAATACTTCAGAATAATCCCGAACAACAGGAATATCTTGAATAGACTTACCTTTGCCTTTATCTGCTGTGACAGGTGCCAAGAAGGCCACATAATTCTTTCGCAGATACTTCCGAGCTTTAAAACAAGACATGAGTTTGAGACCACCAGCAGGTTTCTCACCACGAACCTGTAGGATCTCGCCTGTCGAAAGCGGCACACGAACAATCTTCTCAAAACAAACTACCTCTGCGTGATGCTTGGCTAACCAATCCATACCCACAATAACGTTAAAGCTTCCAAGTTGCATAGGCGTGAGGTCAATAGGAAAAAGATGGTCGTTAAGGTTCAATTGGAAGTTGCGAAGAACAGAATCAAGAACAATGGGTTCACCACTAGCAACTTCTAATGTCAAAGGTTTACCTAGTTTCGTTCTAGACACGCGAAGTAATGGCTCAAAAGCTAATGACACAAAACTCTTATCGGCACCCGAATAAAAAAGAACAGATGCAGGTTGATTATTAATAAAGAACGTACCGTTCACCACTTCATTGTCTGCCTATGCCTCTTGTGCATTCATGTTGAAGACTCGCCCTCGAGCCTGAGCCTTATTCTGATTTGGATTCGCATTCACCAATCTTGGACACTGATTACGGTAGTGGGTCAGATCCCCATAGTTGTAACAAGAACCTGGCGGGTAGTGTGGTCGTGCAGCTTGACCTTGTTGCTGAGCAGGAGGCTGAGCAACTCGTTGAGCCGGGTTCTGAACTGCCCGATTCTGAGCAAACCGACAAACATCAGCAAGATGACCTGACTTCCCACAGATAGTACAGAAACGGCACGGATGATGCGGCTTATGGTGACTGTTGCATCTATTGCACAAAGGTGCATTCCCTGTATAGGGCTTCTTCGCTGGAGGTTGTGCGGGTTGGTTGGGAGCTGCCTGGTTAACTTGGGCAGTGACAGCAAAATTTTGGGAAGCCTTACGCTTCCTTGACCTTTTCGAAGAACCAGAATCCTTACCCTTCTTGTTTTGACCTTTCTTGCTATCTTCTTTGTCAGACGCCTGCTTCTTACCTTTGTCACCCTTTTTATGCAGCTTTCCCTTTCGAACCTGCGACTCAGTCAGTGTCGCTGCTAACTCGATCGCCTGACGGAGTGTGGTAGGGTTACTACCAGTAATGATGTCTTGTACTGAGTCAGGTAGACCATCGATGTACCTTTCGATAGCCTTGTCGAGTGGGGTAACCATTGTTGGGCATAGCAGACTCAACTCCTCAAACCTATCAGTATACGCCCTGTGCTCGCCACTGTCCTGTTTCAAGTCATCAAACTCTCTCTCCAAAGCTCGCTGTTCATGATGAGGACAAAACTCCCTCATCATAAGAGCTCTAAGTTCAGCCCAAGTTTGCGCTAGAGCAACTTCTGCACCACGGTCTCTCATAACCCCGTTCCACCATGTAAGAGCCCTCTTCTGAAACACACTTGAAGAAAACTCGACCTTGTGATTGTCAGGATATTGAACATGATGGAAAGTGTTCTCAATGCTCTCGAACCATTGAAGGAGCCCAGTTGCTCCCTCAGTACCCCTAAACTTGAGTGGTTTAGCCGAAGTGAAACTCTTGAAATTGCATGGAGCATTGTTGTTGTTGTTGGCTTGGTTCCATTGAGCAAAGAGGTTTGGGAATTGAGCAGCCATCTGCTGCGCAATAATTTCTGCCAGTTCGGCAGTCGCTATCTGGTTTTCGCGTCGAGGAGGCATTCTAAAAGAGGAAAACATGAAAGGAAACGAGTGAGATGATTGGATGAAGAGATAGAGATGAAACAAAATCAACAAAAGCAAAGATGGTGGTCATATGTTTGTTACCACAAGGTAAACAAACGACACATTGACTAATCAAAGCAAATGGGTCAAAAATAACGTATCGCGAAGATATGCTCGCCTATAAGTGAACACTCACCCCAAGCGTTCCCAGGTAAGAGTGACTGGTCCAATTATGTGGATTTGTACGAACACTCTAGCCTTAGACAGAAAACCCAGGGTACAGGCATTCACTCTTCCAGTTTGCACGTGTTCACACTATTTAGAACCCAAAACTTTGACGAGATTTTGAAAATTTGAAAGGCAGAAGGAAAAAAATCAAACTGGAAGGGTTCAAAACCTTACAACAGAGGGTTCAAAACCTAGTAATCAATCATCCTATAACAGATGATTAGTTTTCAAAGCGGATTCGAACTTGATGTTCCCATTGTGGTTATCACCTAAGGATAGGTGAAGTGCATGTTTTAAAATCTAAACACAAGATAACTTGTGTTGGGGTCATAGAAAGGTTATAGTCTAGGTCAAAGCATGACTAATAACCTAATTCCCTATAACCATTGGCTCTGATACCAACTCTTATGTCACACCCCGACCACGTATAACATACAAAATGTGGCGGAAAACGTCGGGGAGTGTTGTAACAGAATTAATTGCTTCATAACCATGGCATTCAAAGTTGTATTTTATTTATCAACATAAGAGTTACATTGTCTTAAACAGGAAACAAAGAGTACAAAACATAATTAAACTAAGTTTCTCTTCATTTTATGTCTCTAAGGCACAGGTCCACCCTAGTGTATCCCGATCAAACCTATGCACCTGCTCGTGAAACACTTGTGAAAATAGGTACGTCAGCATATAAATGCCTGTGAGATACATAGGTTTTGTGAAAATAGGATTCATGACTTGGGTTTTAAAAGAAAGGTTTAATAAAAATAAGTCATGAATCTTGTTAAGTGTTTTCTTTTATAAATCATATGAAAACTTGATGAGAAATCAGATTATATAAAAGAAAGGTGTATGGTTAATGAAATAACCAAGTAAAATGAGTTTATATAAAATAAACTGTTTTGTAAAACAATGTCTTGTGAAAAATATGTTATTTGTGTAAAATGTAATATGTCTATACTGAAATGATTTAAATAACGCTACGATATGTAATATTATACAAACACTTATATATAGGAAGTACCAGCGGCGTATCCACCATGTTTGTACCATATTACACACGCCTCGTTACTCAAACCATTTACCCAAACCAACCACCAATGTAAATTGTTCATGTATAAATCAATTGTCAAGTGTTATTGTGTAAACCATATCAAAATGTCCATGTCTAATGTAAATCACCAAATGTGTATATCAATGTCAAAATGTTTATGTTTAATGTAAATCATCTAATGTGTATCCAAAAATATCATCTATGGCATGTGAAATATATCAACTAAACCATAGGTAAAATGCACAAAAACAGGGTATTGAATGAAATATAGTTTAAGTCAAAGTTATGTTTTGTGGAACAAATGCATGCTATACTGATACAAACATCTATGCGGTATTGTTATAAACAAATTAAACCTTTAAACAAATTAAAGGTTCATCTAAGTTATGTGTATCAAATTCGGTCATTCCTTCCATCCAAACATACCTAGGATGTCAGGAACGGGAGTTGTCAATTCCTATGGTACCACTACCTACTAACGAACGGCGTAGCTAATGTTAATGAATGTATATTGTCCCATTTGAACAAACCAAATGTCATACCAAAATGTAAGCATGTGAAAACATTGCACTATGTATGTAATCAAATGAACATACATAGCCTGAAATGTAATGTAAAACAATGTACTAAGTATGCACACAATGGACATACATAGCATGAAATGTAATGTATAACAATGTACTAAATATGCACACAATGGGCATACATAGCATAAAATGTAATGTAAAACAATGTACTAAATATGCACACAATGGGCATACATAGCATAAACACAACGAAATCATGTACTATATGTGTACTATTGAACATAACAAGCATATGATATGAAAACATGGAAAAGCATGAAAGTAACAAGTAGGCACATGTGTTTCACCCCAAAATGTTTGGAAAACAGTAAAAGAGGGGTCTTTGTACTCACTTGAGATTGCTTAGTAGTCCTTGAGTAACAACCAAACAATGCTAGAGATCACGGATATCAAACGGCACCTAATATAGGTAACTATGTTAATAAACCGGACCTATATCGGAGGATTGGATAGAATGAGGGTTCATAAACCAAACGAGTATGGAGACTCGTGTAATATGGTTTAACAAAGCCCACATACTAAAACGAAACCTAACCTAAGTGCTTACGACCCATTACGACCCGTTTAGGTAGCTTATGCTACTTTAACGCGTCGTTCGTGTAAAACGCGTTCGGACCGCTTAACTAGTCCTATGACAAGTAATATATGCCTTAACATGTCTAATATTGTTGCCAAATCAGTTTAGATACCAAAAGTTATGTTACATATGCTTAAAATGAATTTTGGCGTACAAAGGGTATTTTGGTAATTTACCTAAGGCATATAAACTGCCTATTATACAACTAACTAAACATCGTGACCATAAGGTATAACCTCGGAAGGTTATTCCCTATATAAGTATGGTCACCTAATGTGTTTGGTCGGATCCTAATGATCGACCAAACGGGTCGGGTTCGAAGGTATAAGCGATTTATTAGATCGCTTACCCTTACGACCCTAGACAACGTGGTAATCAGTAGGCATAGTCACAAGGGACTATAACCATCGTGATTACGATCACGTTGCGAAGTTCAAACGAACTTTGCATTGACCATAAACTGGTCAATGCAGAAAGTCAAACAAAGTTTGACTTTCGGACTCGAAAAGCAATAAAAGAACGAAGGAACACTTACAAAGGGTCCCCGAAAGCTAATCTTGATTCAAGTAGCTCAGGTATGAAACAATGGTTTCAACTTAGAGCTTCTCAAATCAGATTCTTGTGGGTTTTGCAATGAATGGGGTTGGGTATTTATAGATTTCGGTTCACCGTTAGGATCGTTTCTTGGAGAAGAGGGAATGATCACATCCCTACACTTGTTGGCAAGCTCATGTACATCAAATTGGCCCCCCATAAGCAGGAAATAACACTTGGAATTGGATTAGGAGTGCTAAACAGCTGTTAAAAATGGCTTTTTCTGATCAGAAGGGGCCTCGCGTGACGCCAAGGGGGCTAGGTGTCACGCTACGGTCTTTCTGATCAGCAACCAATTTCCAAAGTTTCTAATTCAGTCCCCGTTGTGTATTAAGGCCATTTCCGACATGTTTAAGGCTCGTTAAGCCATTTTCAAGGCCTTAAAATGATGCCTAAACATTGTGGACATGAAACATGCTCAAAAATTTCCCGGATGTCGGTTCGTTTGGTCGTACGATCGCGATGTTCGCTTAATTACGACGGAATGCGCATAAGCGCGAAAAACGATCCAAATGACGCGACGAATGGATTTTTCTCAAGTCAAACACTAAAATAAAATATTTTAGTGGTTACATAAATTTTTGGGTGTCCGGATGTATTCAGAACGTAAGTTATGCGCGAAAATGCAAACTTGTGCACTTTTTGACGCTTTTAGTCCCTGAATGACCCAAAAGTTTATTTTAGCATACCGAACCCCTCAAAGCCTATTTCTAAGCTATGTAAAGGATATTTATGGTATGTTTAACTTATGGTCATGTTCCTAAATGTTCGTTACAGTTCAAATTGGCATACTTTCACAGTTTGTCAAATTTAGTCCCTGTAAGCGAATTAACTTGTTTTTGCCATACCAAAGCCTTCAAAACTTATTTCTAAGTTATGTAAGGGTTATTTAAGGTATGTTAAGCATAAGTTGATGTTCCAGAGTATTTTTCACGTTAAACTGAGTACGTTTACGCATCAGTTTGCTTATAACTCTCAAGAAGGTGATATAGAGTTTGAAATTACACAAAAGTCAAAACATGAAAAATGTCAAACATAAATAAACAAACATTGGGATCAAATGTCACACCCCCAAAATCCACACGCGGAGTATCACCGCTTGGAGGTGTGACTGGCCAGGATCAAGCCACCAATCATATTGAACAAGGATGTAAGTAAACATAATTCAACCAAACAATATGAAAGGTGTTCAAAAACCAAAGCATAGTTAAGTGTTTAGCGAAAGCATAATTTGTAAAACCCATAGCAAGTATTAAGTATGAAATAAAGTAATGATTAAAGCATGGCACACCCTGCCATGTCCCACAACGACTGTTCCTCCCTGTGCGAGCTCCATGAGTACCTAATGACCTGCAAGGCATGTAGCAACGAATCAACAACAAAGTTGAGCGAGTTCACAGTTGGTTGTTTGGTTATAGTATTCATTTCATAAATCATATGTTCGTTTTGTAAACCATGTATCGTATTAATCCGTATCGCGGCCAATCCAGGCATGTGTGCGATGATTAGTGGGGGCTTCCCATGTGTTACTAGACCACGCGTATCGACTGCTACGAAAATGTAAGAGGTGCCCTAAGTCAATGTCTATCAGCATTGACCCTTTGCCCATAGTCCATTAGTACACGCCCGTCCGACTGGCACGGTGTGAGGTTTGTTAAACCTAATAGCGCTATTAACTAATGACCCGCTCGCCATAGGCCTCGGCGATTAAGTCGATAAATGTGGGACTTCCTTTGATAGAGTTGATGGTCTTATAGTCGTGTACGTAGGTTTTACGTACGTGCCCTTCAATCCAAGGACAGTAATAAGTATAACTGTACGTAGGTTTTACGTACGTGCCCTTCAATCCGAGGACAGTATAAAGTAGTTTAATAGTAATGGTTGTACGAGTAGTTATTCAATCCCATTCCCAACCCCTGGGAATCCCATGCCTTGGCTAGTGTGAACTCACCTTGGTTTACTCGGCAGATACACGGAGAGGTCAACTCGAGCTAGTTGAGGCTAACCACGTCCTAACATGGATACCATACAAGTCAGGTCTAGGTTCGAGTAAAGCACGTATGGTTACACATAAGTTAACAGGTTGCAAACACGTATAGATCATAGCAAACACGTATAACACATTAGCAGTCAAATTCATAACATACTAACACTTGTACGATCCCAAAGATAAAGCCCAATAAACAGGCGGCCCTAACCTATTGTGCGATCAGCACAACTTGTGCGATCCACAATGGGTTGTGCGATCAACCTTATACCCTGCCCAATAACATAAGCAGACATTTCAACTTGTGCGATCCAAAGGATCTTGTGCGACTGGGGACATCTTGTGCGACTGAACTTGTGTGTTTGGTCTTGTGCGCTTAGTTTAACAAACTTTCTAAAAATCATGCAAATCCCTTTCTCAAATAATACCAATAATCACGCCAATCCGTTACAAGAAATTCAACGGTTTCCAATTTCACATTTATTGACCGAATCCATCATTTACCAAACCATTCCCCATGAACCCTAACATAATTCTAACAATTACGTCGATTACATCATATCATCATACGATAGTCAACAGTCATAACTGAGTTATTGGAATCATCAAGTAATCATCAAGTAACATTATCATTATCTTGACATCATCATTATGCACTTTCTTTATTATAATCCATCAAGCATTCACAAATATATCCATTCATTCAATATTAAAGGATTCACATAATCCTACAATTTTGTCAGTAGGTCACATGTTGGGCAATTAAATAGATTCAATAGATCACACTCATATTACACATGTATATCTATAATGTTCTATTAAAATGGCCGACAACTATGTTTATCACCTCAAGAGATTATTGGACCAAACTATGACATGTAACATAAATCAATCACCTCATCATAACAACTCTCGATGTCATGCAAACACTATCATTATGTCCCCCTAGTTAAATACCAATTCATTCATCATACACTCACTAACAAATTGGTGTGATCAACAAGAATTCTAACCAACACTAACTGTTATATGATTAAGTTATCATCTTTAACACACAAGATATTAGATCATCCCCATTACACTAAACTTCATCGTATTGAAATCTATCATTCATTCAGATTCACCATTTCAAAATCATTAGCAATCAAATCTCGATAAACATAAACATCTCGGCAATCATCATAACTCAGCCAAAGAAATCTCGATAAACATAAACAAGTATTCACATAACAATCAAATCAGCATAACAAGAAATCACATCTGATTTTTACGCACTAACCGAGGTGGAAAGGGTACTAGATTGTTCGAAAGGAATGGCTTTGAAAGCTTAAAGTTGCCGTTACACACAGGAGGACTACTCTAGGGTTTCGGGTTTTGGTGATTAGACGTTAACGTAAAAGTGGGGAACAAGATATTAAAACATTGCTATTGGGCCCGAGGCCCTTGTGTTGATTTGGCCGGCCAACCGGTTGACGAAAACACTTTTGTGTTTTCGTGATGGGTGATTTCGCAGGGGGGGGGGGGGGTTTCGGCTAGAGTGTTTTCGAGTGGGGCAGGGTAAACAGCCCAAGGTTCCATGTTTTAATTGTACCATCATAACATAAATACCAAAAGGTATTGTTAACCTATACACATATAGTGCACACTATACATAAGCACAAAAACAACACTTGCATTGCACATCAAGTATAACATATCAATCACAACACGATATAGTGTATTACAAACGTGCGCAGTTGCGAAACAAACAAGTCGTGTAACAAACTACTTAAACAATTTACGTGCAATAAATGCGAAGGTGGAAATCTTGGAAACTCGAGTTGTCACATTATCCCCAACTTGAAAGAAATTTCGTCCCGAAATTTAGCATGCGGTTACTGAGGAAGCTAGTTAAGTTTGCACGGTTTACTGGTTTTCCTGGGGTGTCACATCATCCCCCCGTTGATTTGGAATTTCGTCCCGAAATTCTGTAGTAGCTTCAGCCTCAGTAGTGGTTGCATTGTTTCCGAACAACGGGGGATACTTAAGTTTCATTTGATCTTCTCGTTCCCAGGTAAACTCTGGGCCACGACGGGAGTTCCAACGAACTCGAATAAGAGGTATTCTGGTACGCTTGAGGACCTTAACATCCCGGTCCGTGATTTCAACTGGTTCCTCGACGAATCGTAACTGCTCGTCGATAGTGAGCTCCTTCAAAGGAACTATGTGGGTCTCATTTGACAGACACTTCTTTAGATTTGACACGTTGAAAACGTTGTGAACTGCACTGAGTTTTGCTGGTAGATTCAGTTTGTAGGCCACCTTGCCTATTTCCTCGATGACTTCGAAAGGTTCGACGTATCGTGGGTTAAGTTTGCCTCGTTTACCAAAATGAACCACACCCTTCCAGGGTGAAACTTTGAGTAGCCCTCGTTCCCCAACCTGGAGCTTGAGTGGTTTCCTGTCCTTATCGGCGTAACTTTTCTGACGGTCACGAGCTGCCGCCATTCGTTGTCGTATTTGAGCAATTCGCTCTGTTGTGTCTACCACAAGTTCTGGACCAGTGATCTGACTATCTCCCACCTCTTCCCAATAAAGAGGTGACCGGCATTTACGCCCGTACAATGCCTCGAACGGAGCAGCTTTAATGCTGGTGTGGTAGCTGTTATTATACGAAAATTCCACAAGTGGCAGATGCTTTTCCCAGCCGTTGCCAAAGTCAATTACACATGCCCTAAGCATGTCTTCGAGGGTCTGGATGGTGCGTTCAGACTGCCCATCCGTTTGCGGGTGATAAGCTGTGCTCATATCTAGCCGTGAGCCAAAGGACTTGTGCATTGCTTGCCACAACTCAGAAGTAAAACGTGCATCACGATCGGAAATAATAGAGGTGGGCACCCGTGCCTCAAAACCACTTCCTTCAAGTAAATGTCTGCTAAAGTAGAGAACTCGTCTGTTTCTTTGATAGCCAAGAAGTGTGCAGACTTTGTGAGTCTGTCCACAATCACCCAAATAGTATCGTTACCACGTTGAGATCTAGGCAGGCCAGTAACGACATCCATGGAAATTTGCTCCCATTTCCATTGTGGTATCTCTGGTTGTTGGAGTAGGCCCGATGGTTTCTGATATTCCGCTTTGACTCTCGCACAAGTCAAACACTTGCTAACGTAAGTTGCTATATGAGCTTTCATGCTGGGCCACCAATATGTAGTTTTCAAGTCGTGGTACATCGTATCCGAACCAGGATGTACTGAGTAGCGAGACTTGTGTGCCTCATCCATCACAAGCTCTCGTAGGTTGCCATAAAGTGGGACCCAAATGCGTCATGTTACGTAGTAAGCACCATCTTCCTTTTGCTCTAATCGTTGCCTTGAGCCACGTAGGGCTTCAGCCCTGATGTTTTCTGGTTTCAATGCTTCTACCTGAGCATCTCGTATCTAGGAAGGAAGTCTAGACAGTATAGTGAGTTGTAAAGCTCGTACGCGCTTAGGCGTAGTGTCCTTTCGACTGAGGGCGTCACCACAACATTGGCTTTGCCTGGGTGGTACCTGATCAAGCATTCGTAGTCATTCAGTAGCTCGACCCATCGTCGTTGTCGCATATTCTGTTCCTTTTATTTGAAGATATGCTCGAGACTCCTATGATCGGTGTAGATGGCGCACTTGGTACCGTACAGGTAGTGTCTCCATATCTTAAGTGCAAAGACAACAGCTCCCAGCTCTAGATCGTGTGTAGTGTAGTTCCTTTCATGAACTTTAAGCTGGCGTGAGGCGTAGGATATAACTTTATCCCACTGCATCAATACACAACCAAGACCCTGAATGGATGCGTCGCAGTAAACCACAAAGTCGTCTGTGCCCTCTGGCAATGAAAGGATAGGTGCACTTTAAAGTCTATCCTTTAAATGCTGAAATGCTAACTCCTGTGCGTTTCCCCATCGATAGACAACGCCTTTCTGCGTTTGTGAGGTGAGGGACTGTGCAATCTTGGAGAAGTCCTTGATGAACCTTCTGTAGTAACCTGCCAAGCCCAAGAATTGGCGAATTTCTGTTGGTGTACGAGGTGCAGGCCAGTTCTTAATCGAGTCTACCTTGGACGGATCAACGTGAATCCCATCCTTGTTTACCACATGGCCTAAGAAATGGACTTCACGAAGCCAGAAGTCGCATTTTGAAAACTTGGCGTACAGCCGTTCTGCTCGAAGGAGTTCCAAAATGAGTCGTAAATGCTGCTCGTGTTCTTCCTGACTCTTCGAATAGATCAGGATGTCGTCGATGAAAACTATGACGAACTTGTCCAGGTAAGGCTTGCACACTCGATTCATCAAGTCCATGAAGACCGCAGGTGCGTTTGTCAGCCCGAATGGCATGACCAGAAACTCGTAATGGCCGTAGCATGTTCTGAATGCTGTTTTGGAGACGTCCTCGTCCCGGACTCTCAGTTGATGGTAGCCTGACCTCAGATCAATCTTTGAATAGTAGCTCGACCCTTGCAGCTGGTCGAACAAGTCGTCAATGTGGGGGAGAGGTTAGCGATTCCTCACGGTCACCTTGTTCAGTTCGCGGTAATCTATGCACATGCGGAAGGTACCGTCTTTCTTCTTCACAAATAATACTGGAGATCCCCAGGGCGAAGAGCTAGGACGAATAAAACCCTTTTCCAAGAGTTCTTGTAGTTGCGTAGAGAGTTCTTCCAACTCTGATGGAGCTAAACGATACGGTGCATGAGCTATTGGTGCAGTTCCAGGAGCTAGTTCAATCTGAAACTCGACTTAGCGATGAGGCGGAAGGCCAGGTAATTCCTCAGGAAATACCTCAGGATAGTCGCGTACAATTGGAAAATCCTCTATCTTCTTATCTTTCTTCGAGGTGTCTGTAACGAGAGCTAAAATTGTAGTGTGGCCCTTTCGTAAACACTTTTGGGCCTTAAGGAAAGAGATAATGCTCACAACAGCACCACTCTTGTCGCCACGAATCATGAGAGGTTCATCACCTGAACGAGGAACACGGACGATCTTCTTATTGCAAAGAATCTCTGCTCGGTGTTGGGATAACCAATCCATACCAATAACGATGTCAAAACCATCATACGTTGGGCTCATTCCTAGCATCACCCTGACCAATCACGAACACTCGACCCCTGGCACCATTGTCGTCGTTATTACCCCCGTTGTTGCCTCCATCGTTGTTCCTATTTCCTTGGTTGTGGTTCTGATTCTGGTTCTGGTTCAACTGTGGGCAGTGTCTCATGTAGTGACCTTCAGCACCACACTGATCACATCCCTTGTTGCCCTGCTGTTGCTGCTGATTCTGTGGAGCTTGTGGCTGCTGTTGTCGGTTCTCGTTTGCAGGACGTGAGCTTCTACAATCTTTGGCTTCATGACCAAGCTTGTTGCATCTCTGACAACGATCTTTGTTGCACGGCCCGCTGTGGTGTAAATTACATCGATTGCACTTAGGGTGATTTCCCTTGTACTCACCATGACCTTGACTACCAGATGATTGCTGACTGGGGCTCCTGTACTCATCCGTTTTCGCTGCTGCGACTAAGATTGAACCGAAGTGGAACCCTTGCTCGAATTCCATCCCACTTGCGTTTCTTGTCACTAGGAGCATCCGAAGTAATTATAGCAGTATTAATACGTTTCTATTTCTGACCCCGTTATCGTGAGGTTGAAGAACTCTACCTCCAACTTATGAATGTCAACACGATTGCAATATTCCTCTTTGATCCGTTCCTTGAAGGTGTTCCATGGGGTGGCATTAGCAGCAACCAACCCCAGCATTTGGACCTGAGCGTTCCACCATGTGAGCGCTATACCCTCGAGGGTACCGGTAGCATACTTCACCCTGCGAGCCTCATGGCATTCACACATCTTGAAAACAGATTCGAGCTTTTCAAACCAGTGGAGGAGTCCAACGGTTCCTTCGGTGCCACTGAAAGTATTAGGACGACAGTCCATGAACGTCTTGAATATGCATACAGGTGGCTGAGCGTTCTGACCTTGTTGCGCGAGGAAGGAAAGACTGGGTTAAGCGCGAGAGTTGGGTCATGAGAGTAGGATCTAACATCCTAGGGTAGGTTCGTAACAGCAGGTTATACCTCCTGCCTAAGCGGCTGCGAATACTGCCGTAACTTGTTTGTTGATAAGAGCCGTCCGCTGGGTTTGAGTTAGGTTCACACGTCCATTCATGATCTTCACATCGAAGGAAACACAAATAGGAAAGGTGTCGCTAATGTGTGTAAATGTGGAGTGACAGAAGGAAGCAAGCACACATGTGTTTTCAAACTATAGTTGCTACGTTTATCTAAGCATACCATGAGCATGGTTCTATGTAATCTAGCAAGTAGGCAATAAAACATAAACTATATCACCTAGAATGTCGAGCCTTGCACGTGGAGCGAAGCGTCGTTGTGGATCGTTGAGCACTGTTCAGGTTATAGTCTAGTTTTAACAAAAACTTTTTCCCTTATTAAAACCAAGTTCACTATAACCAATGGCTCTGATACCAATCTGTCACACCCCCAAAATCCACACGTGGAGTATCACCGCTTGGAGGCGTGACTGACCAGGATCAAGCCACCAATCATATTGAATAAGCATGTAAGTAAACATAATTCAACCAAACAATATGAAAGGTGTTCAAAAACCAAAGCATAGTTAAGTGTTTAGCGGAAGCATAATTTGTAAAACCCATAGCAAGTATTAAGTATGAAATAAAGTAATGATTAAAGCATGGCACACCCTGCCATGTCCCACAACGACTGTTCCTCCCTGTGCAAGCTCCATGAGTACCTAATGACCTGCAAGGCATTTAGCAACGAATCAACAACAAAGTTGAGCGAGTTCACAGTTGGTTGTTTGGTTATAGTATTCATTTCATAAATCGTATGTTTGTTTTGTAAACCATGTATCGTATTAATCCGTATCGCGGCCAATCCAGGCATGTGTGCGATGATTAGTGGGGGCTTCCAATGTGTTACTAGACCACGCGTATCTACTGCTACGAAAATGTAAGAGGTGCCCTAAGTCAATGTCTATCAGCATTGACCCTTTGCCCATAGTCCATTAGTACACGCCCGTCCGACTGGCACGGTGTGAGGTTTGTTAAACCTAATAGCGCTATTAACTAATGACCCGCTCGCCATAGGCCTCGGCGATTAAGTCGATAAATGAGGGACTTCCTTTGATAGAGTTGATGGTCTTATAGTCGTCTACGTAGGTTTTACGTACGTGCCCTTCAATCCGATGACAGTATAAAGTAGTTTAATAGTAATGGTTGTACGAGTAGTTATTCAATCCCATTCCCAACCCCTAGGAATCCCATGGCTTGGCTAGTGTGAACTCACATTGGTTTGCTCGGCAGATACACGGAGAGGTCAAATCGAGCTAGTTGAGGCTAACCATGTCCTAACATGGTTACCATACAAGTCAGGTCTAGGTTCGAGTAAAGCACGTATGTTTACACATAAGTTAACATGTTGCAAACACGTATAGATCATAGCAAACACGTATAACACATTAGCAGTCAAATTCATAACATACTAACACTTGTACGATCCCAAAGATAAAGCCCAATAAACAGGCGGCCCAACCTATTGTGCGATCAGCACAACTTGTGCGATCCACAATGGGTTGTGCGATCAACCTTATACCCGGCCCAATAACATAAGCATACATTTCAACTTGTGCGATCCAAAGGATCTTGTGCGACTGGGGACAACTTGTGCGACTGAACTTGTGTGTTTGGTCTTGTGCGATTAGTTTAACAAACTTTCTAAAAATCATGCAAATCCCTTTCTCAAATAATACCAATAATCACGCCAACCAGTTACAAGAAATTCAACGGTTTCCAATTTCACATTTATTGACCGAATCCATCATTTACCAAACCATTCCCCATGAACCCTAACATAATTCTAACAATTACGTCGATTACATCATATCATCATTCGATAGTCAACAGTCTTAAATGAGTTTTTGGAATCATCAAGTAATCATCAAGTAACATTATCATTATCCTGACATCATCATTATGCAGTTTCTTTATTATAATCCATCAAGCATTCACAAATATATCCATTCATTCAATATTAAAGGATTCACATAATCCTACAATTTTGTCAGTAGGTCACATGTTGGGCAATTAAATAGATTCAATAGATCACACTCATATTGCACATGTATATCTATAATGTTCTTTTAAAATGGCCGACAACTATGTTTATCACCTCAAGAGATTATTGGACCAAACTATGACATGTAACATAAATCAATCACCTCATCATAAAAACTCTCGATGTCATGCAAACACTATCATTATGTCCCCCTAGTTAAATACCAATTCATTCATCATACACTCACTAACAAATTGGTGTGATCAACAAGAATTCTAACCAACACTAACTGTTATATGATTAAGTTATCATCTTTAACACACAAGATATTAGATCATCCCCATTACACTAAACTTCATCGTATTGAAATCTATCATTCATTCAGATTCACCATTTCAAAATCATTAGCAATCAAATCTCGATAAACATAAACATCTCGGCAGTCATCATAACTCAGCCAAAGAAATCTCGATAAACATAAACAGGTATTCACATAACAATCAAATTAGCATAACAAGAAATCACATCTGATTATTACGCATTAACCGAGGTGGAAAGGGTACCAGATTGTTCGAAAGGAATGGCTTTGAAAGATTGAAGTTGCCGTCACACACAGGAGGAGTACTCTAGGGTTTCGGTTTTGGTGATTAGACTTTTACGTAAAAGTGGGGAACAAGATATTAAAACATTGCTACTGGGCCCGAGGCCCTTGTGTTGATTTGGCCGGCCCACCGGTTGACGAAAACACTTTTGTGTTTTCGTGATGGGTGATTTCGCAGGGGGGGGGGGTTTCGGCTAGAGTGTTTTCGAGTGGGGCAGGGTAAACAGCCCAAGGTTCCATGTTTTAATTGTACCATCATAAAATAAATACCAAAATGTATTGTTAACCTATACACATATAGTGCACACCATACATAAGCACAAAAACAACACTTGCATTACACATCAAGTATAACATATCAATCACAACACGATATAGTGTGTTACAAACGTGCGCAGATGCGAAACAAACAAGTCGTGTAACAAACAACTTAAACAATTAACGTGCAATAAATGCGAATGTGGAAATCTTGGAAACTCGAGTTGTCACATTATCCCCAACTTGAAAGAAATTTCATCCCGAAATTTAGCATGCGGTTACTGAGGAAGCTAGTTAAGTTTGCATGGTTTACTGGTTTTCCTGGGGTGTCACATCAGATAACTTTGTTTTATTGATAACCGAACTGTTCACAATGATTACAAGCACAGATGTTACTAAAATTTCCACAGGGGGACATATTACCCTAGGCTATTAGTTGTGAATTTCCTGCCACTAATAATGAAGCAGAATATGAAGCTTTGATTGCAGGATTAGAGTTGGCCAGGAATATGAATATAAAAAATTTGCAAGTATATGTTGATTCCTTGCTGATTACTAATCATTTCAATAGATACTATGCAGTCAAAGGTGAAAGATTAATCGAATATCTTGAAATTGTCAAAAAATTTGCAAGAGATTTTGAAGTTTTTACACTTGAACAGGTACCAAGAGAGGATAATGCTGAGGCAGATGCTTTGGCAAATTTGGGATCTACAGTCAGGATACCGGAAGGATGCAGCAGAATATGCTTGAAGATGTGATGCATGTCAAAGGCACAAAAATATACTGCATCAGCCTGCTGAGCCTCTATATCCTATTGTTTCCCCCTGACCATTCATGAAGTGGGGTATGGATATAGTGGGAAAATTGCCTAAGGCTCTAGGAGGAAAAGTTTTTATGCTAGCAATGACAGACTATTTTTCCAAATGGCTTGAAGCTAAGGCATTTGTTGGAGATTGGGTGTTAAGGAAAACTTTTCAGAATACTACTAATCCTGCTGATGGGAAGCTTGCCCCAAAATGGGAAGGACCTTATGAAGTTGAATCAGAATCTTCAAAAGTAGCATACCGACTCAAGAATATGGAAGGGGATATGTTACCAAGATCCTAGAATGCTATACACCTCAAGCTCTATTTCAAGTGAGTTTAGAATTTAATTTCTAACTCAGGATGGTATGAATTCTATCTCTTTTAAATATGTTTGTATTGATTTATTCGTTTGAACCCAATACGAACTTAAGCATCGGAGGGGTGTTAGCCAAGCTAACGCCCACCTTAGTTTGAAGGTGTTTTATAGGATATGCTTCAGGATATTACTCCAGGATATATGCTCAAGATGAACCGAAAGATTAGAGGATTGGCCCCCTCTCTCACGTTTAAGGGGTCCTGATCCCTTCAAAGGTTTAAAGGTATTCACCTTTCTCTCGAATTGGGTTTAAACACCCCGCCTGGAGCGCAAGATATTCAGGGATAGTTCAAGATAGCGGGACATGTACATGTTAAAGTGGCTGACAATTTCGTTATTATTGGCTATATCCTGGATCCTTAAGGTATATGAGGATTGATCACCCTCTTTCACATAAGGGTATTTTCATACTCTCTAAGGTTTAAAGGTTTTCACCTTTCTAAGTATTGGATTTTATACACTCCTGCCTGTAGTGCATGAAAATAAGGGTTTATCCCCAAGATATTAAGGGTTTATCCCCAGGATATCAAGGGTTGATCCCCAGGATATTAAGGGTTTATCCCAGGATATCAAGGGTTTATCCCCAGGATATTAAGGGTTTATCCCCAGAAAAATATGATTGTGTATACATCAAGAAATTCCTAAGTATTCAAATATGCTGAACACAGGGGACATACACCTTGATACAATTCAAAGGATGAACTCAGTTTCCTAAATGTGCACAGGGGACATCCATGAGGGGAATGTTGCAAAAGGTTCAAAGGTGGAAAATTGGAATCAACTCTCTACGAGTCTTTGGTATGATCTCCCTTTTTCATCCTTTGAAACTTCATCTAAATAACCTAAGTTTTTAGAATTATGTATTTTTGATTAGATGTTAAGTTTAATAACGCTATCCTGACCAGGATATTTCTTCAGAATACTTTTCAGGATATTTTCTTAAAATGTTTTCTAAGGATATTTGAAATAATAAAGGAGAAAAATATTTTCAAATCAAACACATGCAATGTAATAAAAATACAACAACAAAGATAAGGCCGAAAGGTTAGTTATTAATTAATCACATGCAAAAGGTTGCACTATTGGCTTCATCTCAAAATGAGACCCATCCACCAACACTACAACTAGTTCTAAACCATATTTACTTAAACAGTTGAAGGCTTCGTCCTGAAACCCAGGATCCCTCCACCTCCAACTGTTTATTGTTCAAAAAAGCTTACTAAGGATTGATGACCAAGGGCTTCGTTGTGACAACCCTCACTAAACCAGCTATCCGTA
This sequence comes from Helianthus tuberosus, assembly GCA_030545235.1. NCBI lineage: Eukaryota > Viridiplantae > Streptophyta > Magnoliopsida > Asterales > Asteraceae > Helianthus > Helianthus tuberosus. The sequence continues at coordinate 137,284,110 of CM060396.1, read as the reverse complement.
CGACTTAATTAATGATTAATTACTGCTTAATTACTGTGCTTGCTTGAACTTGTGAATAAACTGCTACGTGAATACTGATACATGTACTTACTTGCATCATACTTTACTTACCGTCACTACATTATTTACATGCTGAACCTTAGTGACAAACATGATGCACAAAAACACAGTAGCACAATAAACGGATAACCTATTTGACATGCTGATAAAGCCAGCATCAGGCAAACACTGCCTCTAAGGCCTGTATGAGCCAGAAATATTTTGCTACACTAGTGGTGAGTGTAGGGATACAAGGGTTGTAGAACTGCGTCTCTAGGAATAAGTTTCAATGACTGGATGTGCCTAAAACGTGCTCTACGCACAAAATTCAGCACTTTACTTAATAATTCAGCTTTTAGCTAACTAATAAAGTGCCAAAACATGAGAAAAAATATTACTAGACACTTTCCAAAGTGTCAGAAATGAGTTGTGTCACTAAAAAGGGTATTAACGACACTTTAAAGCTTTGTTAAGCACTTTAACGGATTACTATCCAACCGAACAACCGGACTATACCCGGAACAGAAAATATTGTTATTTTCATTATTTATCTTTTTCTGAGCCAGTTAGGGTCCCTGAATACCCTAACACCCGTCATAACACACGACACACAACTAACCGGGTTAAGCACTTAACTAACTTACTTAACCTAACTATTATCCTAACTAACTAGTTGGAATCGGACCAAGACCCCCCCCCCAACCGAATCGGTCACCAAGTGACCCCACTCTTGTCCTAGTTTTGATTATAATATTCATTAGTGCTTAATATCTAGCAAGCATAGTGACCAATGGTTAATACACCTACTAATTGTCTATAAGTATGAGCTTATACACACATGATCTTTTCCATCACACAACACAACTCAAAACTCTCTCCCTCTCTCTAAGGAAGCTACGGCCGAACACCCCCTTGTGCATACATCCGATTTCGAGTTTAGTTCAAGCCATTCCAATCATCTACAAGTGTTAAGGGTCGCATATAAGGAACCTTGGAGCAAACGGAAGGCGAAGGACCTCTCTACTTTGCTTTTATCCACCCTATTTGCGTCTAGATTCTTCCCTAGCCTCGAGCTAGTGGTATGTTACTTAAATCACCTTCTCAAACTATTTTGAAGTGGTTAAAACGATGTGTAACGGTTAAAACTCGAAATCTTACAAGATAATGCTTTAAAGTCTACTTAAAACACTAAAATGTTGGTTAATAGCACATATGTTGTGTAAATCATGTAGTATTTGATTTGTGTGATTATTTGGACCCGATCTATGTTGTGGTAGCTCGGATCATCATATAACCCGGTTTAGTCATGATCTTGGATTATGACATAAAGCTTGTTTAAGTATAACAAGGGTTAGAAGATGAAACTCTACCACACTCGAATCATGAACTTGTGTAAAAGTGTTTTAGCTTGTAAAATAGTGATTAAAACTAGTAGATCTACGTATCTACAAGCGGTATTTTCAAAGGACCACGTGTCAAGAGAACACATATTTTTAAAGACGGATCTTACACTAACACGAATGGTTTTTAGAACACACAAGTGTGTAAACACTTGTGTAACACAAAGTTTCCACAAAATAACTATTTTTGAAAAAGACGACGAGAAGTTGTAAAGACGGAACTTCCATAAAAACGAGGTTTTTACAAAATCGGATAGTTTTATATAAAGATCCACTAAAAGTAATGGGATTTACTTCATAGTTTGAATAAATCACAAGTTCATGAAATTTATGCGATTTATATACATATTTTGACTAGTTTGTGATTTGAACATTGTTTTGGTTGAATGATAAAAATGGTTGATTTGATTTATAAAAGAAAATGATATGCTTGAAAGCGTGGCCACCTCCAGTTACAGAGGAAACTCTGGCGAAATTTTTCCAAAAACCTAACACTTAGAAATATTTTCACTAAAAGTGTTAGAAATACATTTTGACTTGTTTTCAAAATATAAGTTTCGCCACAACTATATTTACAAAACATCGGAGGTGGGATTTCACAAAATAAAACGTGATACATATATATATTTAGTATATATTTTTCACAACATCACTTGTATAAGTGTTTATGATTATTTTGCGAACGACGTAAATATTATTTTTAGGGTAAAAATAGTATTACTAAGTATTATTTTGGGAAAATCACATGTATTAAGATATAATATTTTTGGGAAGAATATTCATATTTTGGAGTTAGGAATAAAATATATTAAGTGAGACTTAATAGTGTAATCCGAATTATACGAACGCACATGTATTAAATCCCCCATCCTTGGGAAGGAAAAATGACTACCAAGTATATACAGAATGTAAACACGAAATAGTTGCCTAACTATTTCCCAAAAACTTAAACCATAAAGCTAAGGCACGGCCGTCCGTCTAATAGAATTAGTACGTGTAGGTCGTCACACAGCTGTTTGATTTGGAGGCATACTTGGTAGAGACGCACCACGGTGAGTTCATGTCCCCCTTTTCTCTAACTGTTTTTAGTTTTCTTAACTGCGGGGGTGAAATACATGTTACTTTGATTACAAGTACTTTATACATGGTATGGTTAGCGTAAGGAGGTTTACTACTTAGATCATGTGAGTGGGTAGGAGCAATATGAGGCCATTAGTCCTCATGGCAGGACCGAGGGACAGGAGCGGTAGATCTATCTGGGTGTAGCGAGCCCAGCCCCAGGCCAAACTAGAAACGAACCTTGGGGTGACTTTGTCCACATACTAATGCCGTGGCGAAATCTGCTAGGTTTGAGTCTCCCTATTTGCACTTCACATATATCAGTGGCCTTGCAAACCATTGGTGATCTCAATTCCCTTATTTGCTACATACCAAGACTATTTTTGTACTCACAAAGGTTTATTTACTCACTTACACATGAACTCGCTCAACATTATTGTTGATTTCTCAACTTACATGTATTTCAGGAAATTAAAGGATCTGGCGCGGTATGACACGTTTTCCCGCTGCACTATTTACGAGGTCATCCGGGTTTAGGGAATGTGACTCTTTCCTGGACAAGTCACAGTCCTTAAGCTACGCTTATGTTATGTTGTTGAACAATGTTTATGTCATTAGAATGTGTTTCCGTTAAGACAATGTTATTGTATTTGGATTTTAAAACTTAATCGAATGGATGATCTTGCATGATTTTATTTCATATAGCTTTGTTATGGTTAAGCTATGGTATTAAGAAGTCACACCAAATTAACCACGCTTCCGCAAAGCCAGGGTGTGACAGCTTGGTATCAGAGCTCTGATCATAGCGAACTAGGATTCCTTCTCGAGTCTAGACTATGATCACTAGGGCTCTCACGAAAACATTTTTACTGCAAACCACTTAAGCCCAGATCCAAAACTTTTTACAAACAAACGTTGAGCACATTTTATTATTTATAGGCTCAGTCTAGAAAGGCTGAGGCTCGGTCTGAGAGGCCGAGGCTCGGTCTGGGAGATCGAGGTAGTTGGCTAGTGGGACTAGGAGAAGTTGGCTAGTGGGACTAGGAAGAGCAGTCTGAGAGGCTGGGAGAATCGGCTAGTGGGACTAGGAGAATTGGCTAGTGGGACTAGGAAGAGCAGTCTGAGAGGCTGGGAGGCTAGTGGGACTAGGAGAACTATTTGAATGCTTACTTGGTAACTTATGTGATTATCTGATTGTATGATTGACTGTTTGTGCATGTTTGTGTTTATGTTACAGACACCATGGACACCTCTGGCACTGGTGATTCAGACACCACAGGACCTAGACCTATAGTCTTAGATGACCTAGAGCCCTCAGAGCATGGGGTCCACACATCCGACGTTACTAGCACGGACGAGGATGATTTCCAGCCCTTCGCTTTACCTGATGGTGCTGATGAGCTCGCTGATGGCCCTTTGGCCGGGGACCTACCGTTAGTGGAGATCCCTGCTCCCATACCCTTAGCTGTTTATCCTGCTTATGATTTGCTTCTCGACGCCGATGATGATGACGACGTCGATCTGTTTGATGACGAGCCGTTAGAGGATGAGGTTCAGGGCGAGGCCCTTCTTGCTGCTGGAGATCTTTTGTTGATCGCAGATGCTCCCGCTGAGGAGTCACCTGCTCACTCTCCGGTCCCAGACTCTTTCGAGTCTGTGGCCTCCGCACCTTCACACACTCAGAGTGCGCAGCACTTTTCTCATGGATCAGATCCCGACCAGACATCCTCTGTTGCCCCTATTCCTAGTTTTACTTTCGACCACGATGATGTGGAGGATTCCGATCCTGTCTTTCCCCCAGGATTCGACCCAGATGAGGATATAGAGTTTATACCCATGGATCAGCCTATGGAGGATCCAGTCGACCTAGTTGATCCCATCGACCCTGAGTTCGATTTTGAGATGGCCTTTGATGAGCCCGAGCAGCCACTAGACCCTGCTCCTGACCCAGTGCTTGAGCATGACCTTGCTCATGCTGGCATGTTTATTGAGCCTGTCGTTGCTGACCCACCTATCGATAATCACCCTGTAGATGCTCCATTATTGGAGGACGATCACGTCATTGCTGCTGATCAGGTTGATCCCCCACTTATTGCTGATGCACCAGTTGACCCTCTTGTTGCACCTCACCATGATCCTATGCCAGTTCAGTTTGATCGTGCCCTTTTTGAGACACAGGTGGACCCACGAGACGAGCACGCCTAGTGTGGGTGGATTCCTGCAGATGACGAGGTCCCACCTTTTCCCCCTCAGATCACTGATACCCGTCACATTGATACCTCCTTTTCATTTCCTCGGTTTACACCTCCAGCGTGACCTGGAGAAGGTTCTTCGGCTCACCCTTTTGGACATGTACCGGTATCTATCTCTGCTATTCCACCGTCTGCTACTTTTCCCCCTGTTTCTCCATTTCATGTGGCACCTTTTGATCCCACCATTGAGCCGTTCCTTTGGACATCATCTTCTGCTATGCCACCGACTGACCCCTGCCATTCTTTCCATATGGGGTATACCATTGAGGACATTTTGATGTCTTTTGTCGCCCAGCACGAGGCACACACGCAGCGCATTCAGGAGCTTGAGAGAGCTCAGACGCCGCCGTGTCAGTGCCAGGTTCAGACCCACTCTCCGTTGCAGCCCTCTCGACCTGTACCACCAGACTATGCTGCACGCCTTTTTGCCCTGGAGCAGCAGGTTGCTTCGTTCTTGCGTACCCAGAGAGCCATGGAGGAGAACTGGCTCCATTTGCGATGCTTGTTTTACACTCACTTTCCCCCTCCTCCACCGTCATCCGTGTAGAGCTCTTCAGTACCGTATAGGTAGACGCTGGTGAGAAGACGGCGAATGCTTTTGACTGCACAGCATTTTTGGAGACTACATTATGATTCTGACTTTTGTTGACATGTATTTGATGTATCGACACTGATTTGATATAGTTTTTGGACTAGGGTGATGTAGCCCTTAGTCGACTGATGTTGTATGACACTGTGATGTACTTGTACGCTTACTATGTGGTCTCAATATATGGCAATCGCAGTATTCTCATCATATTTGTTGCTTGATTTGGTTATTTATATTCTATGACATGGGATGTTGTGTGATTGATGTTTGTGACATGGGATGTTGTGTGATTGATATGATTATAACATGAGATGTTATGTACTATTACTATCATTATATACGTACGCTATATTATGGCCTGACCAACGTAAACCATCTTCTAGAAGATGCCACCGAGACGTGAGACACGCATGCCTACCAATGAGGCAGAACTCCAACAAGTCATCGCTGCTGCCATCGCACAATACGCCGCTTCGCAAGGAGGACCCAGCGGAAGCAGCTCAAACAACAATGGCAACAATAATCCACCTCATGGTAATACTAAGTCATTTAGACATACCATGATCTAATTGGATATCTATAGCAAAGATGCTAATGCCGTTCACATGTTACAATGTATGTGCAGGGTGCACCTACAAGAAGTTTCTAGACTGCAAACCGGTCAACTTTGATGGCACTGGAGGTGCTGTCGCCTTTGTTCGTTGGGCCGAGAAAACCGAATCTGTTCTTCGCATGAGCAAATGCGCACTAGATCAGCAAGTCACCTATATCTCAGGGCTATTCTTGGATGGAGCCCTCTCTTGGTGGAATTTGCAAGTATAGACACTTGGTGAAGCTGCTGCCTACGCGCTAACCTGGACCGAACTGAAGGAACTTATGCGCAAAAAGTACTGCTCTCGCGCGGAAATCCAAAGATTGGAAACCGAGTTCTGGCATTTGAAAATGGACGATCCAAAGATCGCAGAATACGTTCAAAGGTTCCATGACTTATCGCATGTGGTACCCTACATGGTCACTCCGGAGTTCAAGCGGATTGAACGTTTCATTTGGGGATTAGCTCCTCAAATTATAAGCATGGTGACCTCATCCAAGCCTGCGACCATTACTGAGGCGATTGATCTGAGCGTGGCTCTCACAGAGGAGGCTATTCGCCTGAACAAGTTTGGTGATGCTGAGCCTAAGAAGAAAGAGACTCACGTCGAGTCATCAAGAGGTAACAAACGGAAGTTCTCGAACTTCAAGCAGGGCGACAGTGTGGTTGTTAAGAAAGGAGGGCCAAGCACGCCAGCTCAGGTTACAGTTGGTAGTGGAAAGAAAGGAAAGGGATATATGGGCACCCAGCCCAAGTGAAACACCTGCCAGCGTCACCATTCTGGCCGATGCGGGCCAAAAGTATGTGAAGCTTGTGGAAATACTGGCCACTTGAAGGATTCTTGCTGGGCTAGTGCTGGCCGGGGAGGCCAAGGAGGATTTGGGAATAGAAATAATAATCGTGGTGGTATTGGGAATCGCCCACAGGGGAACAATGGAGGAAACGGGAATCGAGGCAACAATGCGAATCAAGCTGGTAATGCGAACCAAAACAACAACCAAGCTGGAAATGGAGGTGGAAACGGGCAAAGACTTGGATCCTTTAACTGCGGTGATATCGGGCACTTTAAGAGGAACTGCCCAGAGTTAAACCAAGCCCGTGGAAGAGTGTTCCAAATCGAAGCGAGGGAAGCGCGCCAGGACCCCAATGTCGTTACTGGTACGTTCCCTGTAAACCAACGCTATGCATCCGTTTTATTTGATACTGGTGCCGATTATAGCTTCGTATCGTTAGAGTTTAAGAATATGCTTGGTTTAGCCGCTAATAAGTTAGATATTCCCTACTCAATCGAATTGGCGAATGGGAAGTTAGTAGAAGCCAATGAAGTTATCAGAGGCTGTGTGATCGAATTAGGAGAACGTGAGTTTGCTTTGGATCTACTACCAGTCCAGTTGGGAAGCTTTGACGTAGTAGTAGGAATGGATTGGTTATCAGGCAACAAGGCTGAGATAGTTTGTCACGAAAAGGTTGTTCGTATCACAACCGAAGATGGCAAAACAATCGTGGTTCAAGGTGAGAAGCGTGATACGCCGTTAAGAATTATCAGCTGCCTGAAAGCGCGAAAGTGTTTGCAGAAGGGATATGTTGCCTTCCTGGCACACATTGTGGATAAGAAGGTTACTGAGCCGAGAATCGAAGACATCCCTGTCGTGAGGGAATATCCAGAAGTCTTCCCAGAGGACTTACCTGGACTGCCACCTCAGAGACAAGTAGAGTTCCACATCAACTTAGTTCCAGGCGCCGCGCCTGTGGCTAAGGCACCTTATAGACTTGCTCCGTCTGAGATGCAGGAACTGTCGACACAACTTCAAGAGTTGTTAGACAAGGGTTTTATCCGACCAAGCTTCTCGCCTTGGGGAGCTCCGGTCCTGTTTGTCAAGAAGAAGGACGGTAGTTTTCGTATGTGCATCGACTACCGGGAGCTGAACAAGCTGACGATCAAGAATAGATATCCTCTGCCAAGAATCGATGATCTATTCGATCAACTGCAAGGCTCAAGCTTTTATTCAAAGATCGATCTTCGATCTGGATACCATCAGTTAAGGATACAAGAGGAGAGTATCCCAAAGACAGCCTTCAGAACTCGTTATGGACACTACGAGTTCCTTGTTATGCCGTTTGGTTTGACAAACGCACCTGCAGTCTTTATGGACTTGATGAATAGAGTTTCCAAGCCATACTTGGACAAGTTCGTGATTGTGTTTATCGACGACATCTTGATTTATTCAAGAACAAAGGCTGAGCACGAGCAGCATCTAAGAGCTATTTTGGAGTTGCTGAAGAAGGAACAGTTGTATGCCAAGTTCTTTAAGTGCGAGTTTTGGCTACGTGAAGTCTAATTTCTTGGACACGTGGTAAATGGAGATGGAATCCACGTGGATCCAACAAAGATCGAAGCGATCAAGAATTGGGAAATGCCAAAGACGCCAACCGAGATTCGACAATTCTTGGGATTGGCTGGCTACTATCGAAGGTTCATTGAGGATTTTTCAAAAATCGCTCAACCTTTGACGCTCCTTACCTAGAAAGATAAGAAGTTTGATTAGGGAATCAAACAGGAAGAAGCGTTCCAGATATTGAAGGATAAGCTCTGCAATGCGCCAATCTTAGCACTACCGGAAGGTACAGATGATTTTGTGGTATACTGCGACGCTTCGCGTCAAGGATTGGGTTGTGTGTTGATGCAACGCCAAAAGGTTATTGCTTACGCATCGCGTCAATTGAAAGTGCACGAAAAGAACTATACCACACATGATTTGGAGCTTGGCGCAGTAGTATTTGCTTTAAAGATCTGGAGACACTACCATTATGGTACAAAGTGTACAATCTTCACAGATCACAAGAGCCTACAACACATATTCAACCAGAAGGAGCTGAATATGAGGCAAAGACGATGGGTTGAGTTGCTGAACGATTACGACTGCGAGATAAAGTATCATCCAGGGAAGGCGAATGTGGTCGCCGATGCCCTAAGTCGAAAGGAGAGGATCAAGCCCATAAGGGTTAGGGCTTTAGAAATGATTATCCGAACCGATCTTTCCTTGCGCATTCGTGCCGCGCAGGAAGAAGCTCTCAAGGAAGGAAACCTTGAAGAAGAATATCTCCGTGGGATGGAGAAACTACTGGTACCAAACGAGGAAGGAACGTTATGTTTTGAGAAAAGGATTTGGGTTCCTTTGTTTGGAGGTTTAAGGAAGGTTATTTTCGATGAAGCTCACAAGTCGCGGTACTCTATCCATCCAGGAGCGGATAAGATGTACCAAGATCTCAAGGATTACTATTGGTGGCCTAGGATGAAAGGCGATGTTGCTGTTTATGTGAGCAAATGTTTAACATGCGCTAAGGTTAAAACGGAATACCAGAAGCCTTCAGGACTTCTGCAACAACCTGAGATTCCCAAGTGGAAATGGGAACAAATCTCAATGGATTTTATTACAAAGTTGCCAAGAACGCCGAGAGGCCATGACACTATTTGGGTAATAGTGGATCGATTAACAAAGTCATCACACTTCTTACCTATCAGAGAGAAGGATAATACGAGCAAGTTGGCCGAAATTTACATGAGAGAGATCGTTACGCGCCATGGAGTACCTCTCTCAATCATCTCTGATAGAGACGGAAGGTTTGTGTCAAGGATATGGCAATCCTTCCAAGAAGCCTTTGGCTCACAATTGAATCTGAGCACTGCGTTTCATCCGCAAACTGACGGTCAAAGCGAGCGAACGATACAGACATTGGAAGACATGCTGAGAGCGTGTGTTATGGATTTGGGCGGTAGCTGGGATAAGCATTTACCTTTGGTCGAATTTTCATACAACAACAGCTACCACACCAGTATTGGTGTCGCACCATTTGAAGCCCTTTACGGACGCAAGTGCCGATCACCCCTATGCTGGGCTGACGCAGGTGATAGGCAGCTTGCTGGTCCCGAAATCGTCCAAGAGACGACGGACAAGATTGCGCAGATTCTAAAACGCATCGAAGCAGCCCGCCACAGACAGAAGGCCTATGCGGATCCAAACCAGAAACACTTGGAATTTCAAGTTGGAGAAATGGTGTTATTGAAAGTTTCACCCTGGAAGGGTGTGGCACGCTTCGGAAAGCGTGGGAAGTTAAATCCGCGCTACATTGGTCCTTTCAGAGTTCTGGAAAGAATAGGACTAGTAGCATACAAGTTGGACCTACCTGCTGAACTCCAATCAGTCCACGATACATTTCATGTATCCAACCTGAAGAAAAGTCCAACTCAAGATGACATTGCCATTCCCATCGACGAGATTCATGTTGACGACACGCTCCATTTCGTTGAAGAACCGGTTGAGGTTACGGATTGGAAAGTAAACAAGACCCGCCGGAGCAGTGTCAAGCTTGTCAAAGTTCGTTGGAATGCCAGACGTGGTCCTGAATACACCTGGGAGCGTGAGGACCGGATGAAAGAGAAATACCCCCACCTATTTCCTAAGAACCCTGCATCTACAAGCAGAACTTAAAAATTTCGGGACGAAAATTTTCTACCGGGGGGAGAATGTGACAACCCTCACTAAACCAGGTATCCGTACGACTTAATTAATGATTAATTACTGCTTAATTACTGTGCTTGCTTGAACTTGTGAATAAACTGCTACGTGAATACTGATATATGTACTTACTTGCATCATACTTTACTTACCGTCACTACATTATTTACATGCTGAACCTTAGTGACAAACATGATGCACAAAAGCACAGTAGTACAATAAACGGATAACCTATTTGACATGCTGATAAAGCCAGCATCAGGCAAACACTGCCTCTAAGGCCTGTATGAGCCAGAAATATTTTGCTACACTAGTGGTGAGTGTAGGGATACAAGGGTTGTAGAACTGCGTCTCTAGGAATAAGTTTAAATGACTGGATGTGCCTAAAACGTGCTCTAAGCACAAAATTCAGCACTTTACTTAATAATTCAACTTTTAGCTAACTAATAAAGTGCCAAAACATGAGAAAAAAATATTACTAGACACTTTCCAAAGTGTCAGAAATGAGTTGTGTCACTAAAAAGGGTATTAACGACACTTTAAAGTTTTTTTAAGCACTTTAACGGATTACTATCCAACCGAACAACCGGACTATACCCGGAACAGAAAATATTGTTATTTTCATTATTTATCTTTTTCTGAGCCAGTTAGGGTCCCTGAATACCCTAACACCCGTCATAACACACGACACACAACTAACCGGGTTAAGCACTTAACTAACTTACTTAACCTAACTATTATCCTAACTAACTAGTTGGAATCGGACCAAGAACCCCCCCCCCCCCAACCGAATCGGTCACCAAGTGACCCCACTCTTGTCCTGGTTTTGATTATAATATTCATTAGTGCTTAATATCTAGCAAGCATAGTGACCAATGGTTAATACACCTACTAATTGTCTATAAGTATGAGCTTATACACACATGATCTTTTCCATCACACAACACAACTCAAAACTCTCTCCCTCTCTCTAAGGAAGCTACGGCCGAACACCCCCTTGTGCATACATCCGATTTCGAGTTTAGTTCAAGCCATTCCAATCATCTACAAGTGTTAAGGGTCGCATATAAGGAACCTTGGAGCAAACGGAAGGCGAAGGACCTCTCTACTTTGCTTTTATCCACCCTATTTGCGTCTAGATTCTTCCCTAGCCTTGAGCTAGTGGTATGTTACTTAAATCACCTTCTCAAACTATTTTGAAGTGGTTAAAACGATGTGTAACGGTTAAAACTCGAAATCTTACAAGATAATGCTTTAAAGTCTACTTAAAACACTAAAATGTTGGTTAATAGCACATATGTTGTGTAAATCATGTAGTATTTGATTTGTGTGATTATTTGGACCCGATCTATGTTGTGGTAGCTCGGATCATCATTTAACCCGGTTTAGTCATGATCTTGGATTATGACATAAAGCTTGTTTAAGTATAACAAGGGTTAGAAGATGAAACTCTACCACACTCGAATCATGAACTTGTGTAAAAGTGTTTTAGCTTGTAAAATAGTGATTAAAACTAGTAGATCTACGTATCTACAAGCGGTATTTTCAAAGGACCACGTGTCAAGAGAACACATATTTTTAAAGACGGATCTTACACTAACACGAATGGTTTTTAGAACACACAAGTGTGTAAACACTTGTGTAACACAAAGTTTCCACAAAATAACTATTTTTGAAAAAGATGACGAGAAGTTGTAAAGACGGAACTTCCATAAAAACGAGGTTTTTACAAAATCGGATAGTTTTATATAAAGATCCACTAAAAGTAATGGGATTTACTTCATAGTTTGAATAAATCACAAGTTCATGAAATTTATGCGATTTATATACATATTTTGACTAGTTTGTGATTTGAACATTGTTTTGGTTGAATGATAAAAATGGTTGATTTGATTTATAAAAGAAAATGATACGCTTGAAAGCGTGGCCACCTCCAGTTACAGAGGAAACTCTGGCGAAATTTTTCCAAAAACCTAACACTTAGAAATATTTTCACTAAAAGTGTTAGAAATACATTTTGACTTGTTTTCAAAATATAAGTTTCGCCACAACTATATTTACAAAACATCGGAGGTGGGATTTCACAAAATAAAACATGATACATATATATATTTAGTATATATTTTTCACAACATCACTTGTATAAGTGTTTATGATTATTTTGCGAACTACGTAAATATTATTTTTAGGGTAAAAATAATATTACTAACTATTATTTTGGGAAAATCACATGTATTAAGATATAATATTTTTGGGAAGAATATTCATATTTTGGAGTTAGGAATAAAATATATTAAGTGAGACTTAATAGTGTAATCCGAATTATACGAACGCACATGTATTAAATCCCCCATCCTTGGGAAGGAAAAATGACTACCAAGTATATACAGAATGTAAACACGAAATAGTTGCCTAACTATTTCCCAAAAACTTAAACCATAAAGCTAAGGCACGGCCGTCCGTCTAATAGAATTAGTACGTGTAGGTCGTCACACAGCTGTTTGATTTGGAGGCATACTTGGTAGAGACGCACCACGGTGAGTTCATGTCCCCCTTTTCTCTAACTGTTTTCAGTTTTCTTAACTGCGGGGGTGAAATACATGTTACTTTGATTACAAGTACTTTATACATGGTATGGTTAGCATAAGGAGGTTTACTACTTAGATCATGTGAGTGGGTAGGAGCAATATGAGGCCATTAGTCCTCATGGCGGGACCGAGGGACAGGAGCGGTAGATCTATCTGGGTGTAGCGAGCCCAGCCCCAGGCCAAACTAGAAACGGACCTTGGGGTGACTTTGTCCACATACTAATGCCGTGGCGAAATCTGCTAGGTTTGAGTCTCCCTATTTGCACATCACATATATTAGTGGCCTTGCAAACCATTGGTGATCTCAATTCCCTTATTTGCTACATACCAAGACTATTTTTATACTCACAAAGGTTTATTTACTCACTTACACATGAACTCGCTCAACATTATTGTTGATTTCTCAACTTACATGTATTTCAGGAAATTAAAGGATCTGGCGCGGTATGACACGTTTTCCCGCTGCACTAGTTACGTGGTCATCCGGGTTTAGGGAATGTGACTCTTTCCTGGACAAGTCACAGTCCTTAAGCTATGCTTATGTTATGTGGTTGAACAATGTTTATGTCATTAGAATGTGTTTCCGTTAAGACAATGTTATTGTATTTGGATTTTAAAACTTAATCGAATGGATGATCTTGCATGATTTTATTTCATATAGCTTTGTTATGGTTAAGCTATGGTATTAAGAAGTCACACCAAATTAACCACGCTTCCGCAAAGCCAGGGTGTGACATTCGTCCTGAAATTTCACACCCCTTTCTGCGGCGGAGCACGAGGTGTGATCATGAAAGGTTCTCATTGCATACGAAAGAAAAACATACTACATGCTCAAAAATAACATCAAACATTACATTACTGAAAACATATGTCAAGTGTTTACAACACGAGATAGCATATTGTCTTAAAAGTCACAACTTTATTTAACGATAAACAAAATGACATCCACGAGCATGAGTAAGACCACGCGCACATCCATCCTAGTTACCTGGAATACATGTGAGTTTTGGAAAAACGTCAACATAATGTTTGTGTGAATTCATGCACTTTTTGTATTTCACGTTTGTATACTTTGTATGAAAACATAGTTTGTGTCATGTATAAATCAAGTTTTCATATATAAATCAAGTATCCATGTGTACACCACGTACTCATGTATAATTCAAGTTTTTCTTGAGTACCCCACGTGCTCAAGTATAATTCCCGTTTTCTTGAGTACCCCATGTACTCAAGTATAATTCAGGTTTTCTTGAGTACCCCACTTACTTCAAGTATAAATCAAGTTTTAGTATGGTATGAATTTTATGTAAATAAAGTATTCCTGTAAGTATCAGGATTGTTAATGGGTTGAAAAGCCATTAACATGTGACACGACATAGGAAGTCACCAAACCTTAGGCATTTTTCTAGTTGGCATATTCTGAGACACAAAAGCACTACTCGATACTCGCCCTCACCGAGAGTGTGGCTGCCCGGCACCCGTTAGATCTAACCTTTTGTTCTGCGGTCAAGGTATATAGTTGATTAATGGTGCTTATGTACCCTATTCGTGACACGATTTCTCGTATCATTTCTTATAGCGCATCATACTCGGTACTCGTCCTCACCAAGTGCACTTCTTGTATTTTTATATCTCATCACACTTGATACTCGTCCTCATCAAGTGTGCTTCTTGTTATCGTACCATTTGTAAACATATTAATATTTGTAACATGTATTTCACCCCCGTAGTTATAAAACTGAAAACAGTTAAAAGAAAAGGGGGAGCATGAACTCACAACTTTGCGTTCCTTGCGTCGTAAACTTCACCGGATTTGCTTAATTAACGTCGTGACCTATACGCGTTTTCTTAACGTTAGTCACTAGACTTGTATCGCACAAGTACAGTCACTATCCTTTTGTATATGTTTTGTTGTGTTAAAAATATTCTATATTTTTAACTAAGTATCTTACTTATATTATTTTCTCAAAAATTAATATAAGTTTCTCATGTTTTGCACTTTGCACCCGAATTATGCATCTCGTATGTTGTATGTGTATTTTTGTGTTTTTTACTTCTCATGAGTATTTAGTGTATTTTTAAGTCTTAATACACTAGCACGAATAACACATACTATATACACTTAGCACATAAGTTGGTGATCAAATAATATATATTTTTCTCTCAAAAATATATATACTTAATATCCATTTTTATTCTTGAAGAAATCCTCATTTCTTATAACCAAAAATTAGGGAAACCTTGGTATTATTTTTAGATACATTTTTAGGGGATAAGTTTCTCAAAACTTATATTTTTCTAAGTGTCAAAATTTATAGAAATTTTGACAGAGTTTCCCCAAAAAATGGAGGTTTCCCATGTTTTCAAAACATGTGTTTATTTTTTCTTTTAAAATCAACAACAATCTCAACAATACAATCTTTATTTATCAAACTTGTCAAAACAAGCATATATCACAACTTATGAACTTGAAAGTTTTGTAAAAATATGTAGTAACTTACTAGCACATTTAGTAAGTCTTGTTATCTTTAAAAATAAAATTAGTTTCTCAGAAACTTTATTTTTAAAGAACTTGGAGTTTTACAACTTCTAGTCAAGTTTTACAAAAATATTTCTTTGTCAAACTTTCTTGTCGCACAAGTGTTTACACACTTGTTTATTCACTAAAATGCTTTTAGTTTGTGTAAGATCCGTTTTTTAAACAAGACTTGTATCTTTTACTTGGTTCTTCCGAAAAACCACTTGTAGATCTTTAGATCTACTAGTTTAGAACTCTATTTTACAAGAAAAATCACTTTTACACAAGTTCATGTTCATGAGTGGAAGGGTTCATCATCTTACAACTTTTACACTTAACATATTACTAGTTCATGTTCCTTGAACATGATCTAGTATGGTTAGATGACGATCCATCCCACTACTAGCAACAAACAACATCAAATATTCACAACTAGACAAGATTTACATGATTTACACAACTAGTTTCTTTTTATCCAACATATTCATCTTACTTTCAAGACTTTATGTTTTGTTCTTGTGTGTTCTCGATTTTTAACCGTTAAATCACTTATTAACCACTTTAAATAAGAACAAGATGATGTTTAGAAGCACTTACTACTAGCTCAAGGCTAGGGAAGTTCAAGAGTGCAAATGAGGTGGATAAAATAAATATAGAGAGGTTCTTGAGTTTCCGAAAGCACCGAGCCTCCTTGTATGTCACCTTGCACCTTTGTGTGTATGGAAATTGCTTGAACAAGAGCTTGGTGGTGGTGATATGGTGGTGATGGATGGCAACTGTGAGCTAGGAAGAGGAGGAAGGGAAGAGTTGTTTGTTGAAGTGTTGTGATGAGAGAAGTGAAAAGTCTTGTGTGTTTATTTATAAACCAAAGATCTTATAATCCATCATGTAAAATGTCTTAATATCCAACAACAACTTCATTTAAATAATCAAAAGAATGGTGGGGGTGTCCCCTCACACCATGACCGTCAAGTAGGGGGGGGGGTAGGGGGTTGGGTTGTAATGTGTTGGTAACTGTCTAGTTAGGAACTTAGTTAGGATTTAATGGGTTTAGTTAGTATATTAAGTGTGTTATGTAATATAAGGTGTGTTAGGGTGTTCGGGGACCCTAACTAGTTTAGAAAAATAAAAACAATGCTTCTAGCACTATTTTGGTGTTCCGGGTAATATCCGTTTGTTCGGTTAGATACTGATTCGTTAAAGTGTTAAATTACATTTTTTAGTGTCTTTTAAGTACCTTTTTGTATCCTTTCAATTCCCAACACTTGGGAAAGTATTCTGGATAATAAAACATAATTTCTGCATAATATTCATGTGCCAAAAGCTGAATTATGGCTGAATTATATAAAATTCTGCACTTAAAGTGCGTTTCGGATGCTTTTTAGTGCATATTTTTGCTTTCGCAAGGTATATATGTAAACCCTTGTATGTATTCTTGGGTTTTAATGTATTCTTGTTGTTGGACCTACACCTAGGCTCCAATTTTATTGTATGACTGCTTTCTGCAGTTCTGTTGACATAGTGTGTCTTACCGGTGAGTTTACTTAGTATTTCTAACGCAACGCTCTTGTTTTTGCGTAAAGCAATATTTTGTAGTATAAAACATGCATGAATTCACTTGTTTAGTATGTGTTCAGACATTGCTGACAATTAAGCACATAATTGCAGTCATTAACTAACAATTAAAGTGTACGGAAATTACCGGTTTGGTGCCAGTTGTCACAGTCTCCCCCCGTTAAAAGAATTTCGTCCCGAAATTCAGGCTGAACTAACTCTCGCAGGAGTCTTCTTGAATAGGTGGGGATACTTTTCTTTGAACTGGTCTTCACGTTCCCATGTGTACTCGGGTCCGTGCTTAGAGCTCCAACGTACTTTGACAAGTTTAACAGTGCTCCTCCTGGTCTTGTTGACTTTCCAGTCGGTAACTTCCACGGGTTGTTCTGTAAATCGGAGGGCGTCATCAATATGTACTTCATCCATAGGGATGATCACGTCTTCTTGTGTTGGACTCTTCTTGAGGTTGGATACATGGAACGTATCATGTACTCCGTTAAGTTCTTCCGGTAATTCCAACTTGTATGCCACGGTACCAATTCTTTCCAAGATTCTGAATGGTCCGATGTATCATGGATTCAGTTTTCCACGCTTTCCAAATCTTACTACACCCTTCCAAGGTGAGACCTTTAACAACACTTTGTCTCCCACCTAGAATTCCACTGGTTTTCTTTTCAGATCAGCGTAGCTCTTTTGTCGATCTCGAGCCGCCTTAATTCGTTCTCGGATCTGCGCAATCTTGTGGGTTGTCTCTTGTACAAGTTCAAGACCAACCATACGTTTATCGCCAGCATCTGCCCAACACAAGGGCGATTGGCACCTGCGGCCATACAGAGCTTTTAACGGTGCGGATTTTATGCTCGTATGATAACTGTTATTATAGGAAAACTCAACGAAAGGTAGATGAGTATCCCAGCTACCGCCTAGATCCATGACACATGCGCGGAGCATATCTTCCAACGTTTGTATAGTCCGTTCGCTCTGGCCATCTGTTTGTGGATGGAATACCGTGCTTAGATCTAACTGAGATCCAAAGGCTTCCTGAAATGGTTGCCAGATTCTTGAGACAAAGCGTCCGTCTCTGTCTGAAATGATTGAGATAGGCACTCCATGACGTGCCACAATTTCTCTTAAGTATATCTCAGCATGCTTTCCAGTGCTGTCTTTTTCTCGGATCGGTAGGAAGTGCGCAGACTTCGTTAATCGATCAACTATTACCCATATCATATCGTGCCCTCTCGGGGTCCTGGGTAATTTCGTTATGAAGTCCATCGAGATTTGCTCCCACTTCCACATGGGTATCTCTGGTTGTTGTAGTAGGCCGGACGGTTTCTGATATTCGGCCTTAACCTTAGCACAGGTTAGGCATTTTCCAACATGGACAGCAACGTCGCTCCTGAGTCTCGGCCACCAATAGTATTCTTTCAAATCTTGATACATTTTATCCGATCCTGGATGGATCGAGTATCTTGATTTGTGTGCTTCATCAAGGATGACTTCTCGTAAGCCACCATAGAGTGGAACCCAAATACGCTTCTTGAAGTATAAGGCACCCTCTTCGTTTGGCACCATGTATTTCAACATACCCCAGAGGTATTCAGTCTTACGGTTCTCTCCTTTAAGAGCTTCTTGTTGTGCATCACAAATGCGTGCAATGAGGTTCGTTCAAATAGTCATTTCCAATGCTCGAACCCTTAGGGTCTTAACCCTTTCTTTTCGGCTCAACGCGTCCGCTACAACGTTTGCCTTTCCAGGATGGTACTTGATCTCACAGTCGTAATCATTTAGCAGCTCGACCCATCGTCGTTGGCGCATATTTAATTCCTTCTGATCAAATATGTGTTGTAAGCTTTTGTGATCTGTGAAAATTGTACATCGAGTACCATATAAATAATGTCGCCAGATCTTCAAGCGAATACCACCGCTCCCAGCTCCAGGTCGTGAGTGGTGTAGTTTCTTTCATGTACCTTCAATTGTCTTGAAGCGTAAGCGATGACTTTCTAGCGTTGCATGAGCACGCAACCCAAGCCTTGTCGTGAAGCGTCACAGTATACCACGAATTCATCAGTGCCTTCGGGTAATGATAGTATCGGTGCATCGCATAGCTTGTTTTTAAGTAGCTGAAAGGCTTCTTCCTGTTTGTAACCCCAGTCGTATTTCTTGTCTTTTTGAGTAAGGGTCGTTAGCGGTTGAGCTATCTTTGAGAAATTCTCGATGAATCGCCGATAGTAGCCCGCTAAGCCCAAAAATTGCCGAACTTCAGTTGGGGTCTTGGTAGCTTCCCAATTCTTTATTGCTTCTATCTTGGACGGGTCTACATGAATGCCCTTCTCATTCACAACGTGACCAAGAAATTGTACTTCGCGAATCCAGAATTCGCATTTTGAGAACTTTGCATAAACCTTCTCTTTCTTTAGTAGTTCCAAGATGGTTCTGAGATGTTGCTCGTGCTCTTCTTTCGTTCGCGAGTAAATCAGGATATCATCGATAAATACAATCACGAATTTATCGAGATATGGTTTGCATACGCGGTTCATCAGATCCATAAAGACCGCTGGTGCATTCGTCAGCCCGAATGGCATCACAAGAAATTCGTAGTGCCCATAGCGTGTTCTAAATGCAGTCTTTGGTACGCTTTCCTCTTGGATTCTCAGCTGATGGTATCCAGATCGAAGGTCGATTTTGGAATAGTAGCTTGATCCTTGCAATTGATCAAATAAGTCATCAATCCTCGGTAGTGGATACTGATTCTTGATCGTGAGCTTGTTCAGTTCTCTGTAATCGATACACATCCGCAGTGTTCCATCCTTCTTCTTCACGAATAATACTGGAGCTCCCCAGGGTGAGTAGCTTGGCCTTATGAATCCTTTATCCAACAACTCCTGGAGTTGTGTAGATAATTCCTACATTTCGGATGGGGCAAGTCGATAGGGTGTCTTGGCTACAGGAGTAGCTCCTGGAACCAAGTCTATACGGAATTCGACTTGTCGTTGCGGAGGTAGTCCTGGCAGATCTTCAGGGAACACATCAGGAAATTCCTTCACCACAGGAATGTCTTCAAGTTTTGGCTCCACAGCCTTCTTGTCTACCACGTGTGCTAGGAAGGCAACACATCCTTTCCTTAAGCACTTATGTGCCTTCATACAACTGATGATTCGTAGAGGCGCGTTTCGTCTTTCTCCATGTACAATGAGAGTTTCATCATTTGCCAAAGGGATGCGAATGATTTTCTCATGACAAATGACCTCAGCTTTGTTCTTGGACAACCAGTCCATTCCGACTACTACATCGAAGCTACCCAATTGAATAGGTAAGAGGTCGATGCTAAATCTTAGTTCACCAAGTTCTAGTGTGCAGCCTCTAATAACTTCGCCCGATTCAACAAGTTTACCATTGGCTAGTTCTATGGAATAAGGAATTTCTAATCTACTAGATTCTATTCCAAGCATGCATTTAAATTCCACAGACATGAAGCTATAATCGGCGCCAGTGTCAAATAATATGGATGCAAAGTGATTGTTAATGAGAAACGTACCGGTGACGACATTAGGGTCCTCGTGTGCGTTCTTTGCTCCAATCACAAATGCTCGAGCCTGAGCATTGTTTCCCTATGGGCAGTCCTTCATGAAATTATCATTGCTTCCACATCTGAAGCATCCTTGGTTCCGCCCCTTCCCGTTACCATTCTTGTTTTCAGCACCATTTCCATTCCGGTTCTTTCCTTTTCCCCAATAGTCTTCTGTTTGATGACCCAATCTACCACATTTGTCGCACCTTGGAATGCGACAAGCTCCTTCATGACGATACTTACATTTTTGGCATATAGGCATGGAGCCTTGGTATGCCTTGGTATGCCTTGGTTGCAAGGGTCTTCGCCTCCTGAGACGGGTTAGCGTCACGCTTCTTGTTGTTGAAATCTTTTTTGTTACGAGTTGCTTTATTCAGATTCGAATGCTTTCTCTTCTTGTCACCGGACGACTCAGCATGTGTCTCGGTCTTCTCTGTTGGGTTCAACGATAACTTCTTCATACGGACACAATCTTCAGTAAGGCTGACAGCCAGAGTTACAGCCTCGGTGATTGTTTGTGGTTTGGCCAACATCACCATGCCAAGAAACTTGGGGGCCAGTCCCCAAATGTAGCGTTCGACACGCTTGAATTCGGGAGTCACCATGTAGGGAAGCACTCTAGACAGATCGTGGAACCTTCGAGTATAACCATTAATGTCAGCACCTTCCATGGTTAAGTGCCAGAACTCTGTTTCCAGCCTTTGGAGTTCAGCACAAGAGCAGTACATCTCTCTCATTCTTTCCTTCAGTTCATCCCAAGTTAGGCCATAAGCGGCATCGTCACCCAGAGTTTGGGCTTGCAAGTTCCACCAAGTCAGAGCTTCATCGACAAATAATCCAGTGGCAAAAGTGACTTACTGGTCTGCGGTACACTTGCTCATGCAGATAGTAGCTTCAGTCTTCTCCGTCCAGCGCACAAATGCTACTGCACCTCCTGTGCCGTCATAGTTCATCGGCTTGCAGTCGAGGAACTGCTTGAAAGTGCAGCCTGGAGCTGCATTGCCTTCAGATGAATCTCCGTTCCCATTACGTCTAGCGTTGCTTGGGCCGCCACTGTCTTGAGTTCGGTTTGCCTCGTACTGGGCGATAGCAGCGGAGATCCTTTCTTCCAGTAGAGCTTCCAGCTCTTCGGCAATTCTTGGCGGTGGGGGAGGAGGAGGTTGGTCACGAGCATTCACAGCTCTTCTGGGTGCCATGTTCTGACGAACACAACCCAATAGGTTTAGGCATTTGTTTGATATCGTCATACTAGACAGTAGTAGTATATATATACCACATAAGTGACGTCAAACAATTATTACTCTAGCAGAGTATTTAATAGGCTGGTGTTCATGTTTGACATTTTCTTGCACTGAGGGAATCTATACGTGGCAAGACTTGATGTGATTTCTGTGCACTGAATTCCATAATTATGTATGCATCCATAATTACGTAACTCCTTGCACAGTCCACACAGTTCGTTTCATCCTCGTATCTCTTCCTTCAGATGGGCCATCACTTTCAGATAAAGTCACGTATACTTGTGACATTCTACTTCTAGCATGTACTAATTATCACTCATAATTGCAATTAACTCTCAATCACAGATGAGTGCTACTCTCGTGCACCCTAAGTCTCGTAGTGTCTTTTCTAGACTCATATAGACAGTTTCAGGTAGTGGATGTCGCGGGATGTTTTAAGCAATGAAAACTCTTTGAAAAATTGTTTTCGTGAAAGGATCCTAGATATTGTAGACTAGACTCGAGAAGGAATCCTGGTTCACTACAATCGCAGCTCTGATACCAATCTGTCACACCCCTTTCTGCGGCGGAAGCACGAGGTGTGATCATGAAAGGTTCTCATTGCATACGAAAGGTAAACATACTACATGCTAAAAAATAACTTCAAACATTAAATTACTGAAATCATATGTCAAGTGTTTACAACACGAGATAGCATATTGTCTTAAAAGTCACAACTTTATTTAACGATAAATAAAGAAACATCCACGAGCATGAGTAAGACCACGCGCACATCCATCCTAGTTACCTGAAATACATGTGAGTTTTGGAAAAACGTCAACATAATGTTGGTGTGAATTCATGCAGTTTTTGTATTTCACGTTTGTATACTTTGTATGAAAACATAGTTTGTGTCATGTATAAATCAAGTTTTCATATATAAATCAAGTATCCATGTGTACACCACGTACTCATGTATATTTCAAGTTTTTCTTGAGTACCCCACGTACTCAAGTATGATTCCCGTTTTCTTGAGTACCCCACATACTCAAGTATAATTCAGGTTTTCTTGAGTACCCCACGTACTTCAAGTATAAATCAAGTTTTAGTATGGTATGAATTTTATGTAAATAAAGTATTCCTGTAAGTATCAGGATTGTTAATGGGTTGCAAAGCCATTAACATGTGACACGACATAGGAAGTCACCAAACCTTAGGCATTTTTCTAGTTGGCATATTCTGAGACACAAAAGCACTACTCGATACTCACCCTCACCGAGAGTGTGGCTGCCCGGCACCCGTTAGATCTAACCTTTTGTTCTGCGGTCTAGGTATATAGTTGATTAATGGTGCTTATGTACCCTATTCGTGACACGATTTCTCGTATCATTCCTTATAGCACATCATACTCGGTACTCGTCCTCACCAAGTGCGCTTCTTGTATTCTTATATCTCATCGCACTTGATACTCGTCCTCATCAAGTGTGCTTCTTGTTATCATACCATTTGTAAACATATTAATATTTGTAACATGTATTTCACCCCCGAAGTTATAAAACTGAAAACAGTTAAAAGAAAAGGGGGAGCATGAACTCACAACTTTGCGTTCCTTGCGTCGTAAACTTCACCGGATTTGCTTAATTAACGTCGTGACCTATACGCGTTTTCTTAAAGTTAGTCACTAGACTTGTATCGCACAAGTACAGTCACTATCCTTTTGTATATGTTTTGTTGTGTTAAAAATATTCTATATTTTTAACTAAGTATCTTACTTATATTATTTTCTCAAAAATTAATATAAGTGTCTCTTGTTTTGCACTTTTCACCCGAATTATGTATCTCGTATGTTGTATGTGTATTTTTGTGTTTTTACTTCTCATGAGTATTTAGTGTATTTTTAAGTTTTAATACACTAGCACGTATAACACATACTATATACACTTAGCACATAAGTTGGGGATCAAATAATATATATTTTTCTCTCAAAAATATATATACTTAATATCCATTTTTATTCATGAAGAAATCCTCATTTCTTATCACCAAAATTAGGGAAACCTTGGTATTATTTTTAGATACATTTTTAGGGGATAAGTTTCTTAAAACTTATATTTTTCTAAGTGTCAAAATTTATAGAAATTTTGACAGAGTTTCCCCTAAAAATGGAGGTTTCCCATGTTTTCAAAACATTTGTTTATTTTCTTTTAAAATCAACAACAATCTCAACAATACAATCTTTATTTATCAAACTTGTCAAAACAAGCATATATCACAACTTATGAACTTGAAAGTTTTGTAAAAATATGTAGTAACTTACTACGCACATTTAGTAAGTCTTGTTATCTTTAAAAATAAAATTAATTTCTCAGAAACTTTATTTTTAAAGAACTTGGAGTTTTACAACTTCTAGTCAAGTTTTACAAAAATATTTATTTGTCAAACTTTCTTGTCGCACAAGTGTTTACACACTTGTTTATTCACTAAAATGCTTTTAGTTTGTGTAAGATCAGGTTTTTAAACAAGACTTGTATCTTTTACTTGGTTCTTCCGAAAAACCACTTGTAGATCTTTAGATCTACTAGTTTAGAACTCTATTTTACAAGAAAAATCACTTTTACACAAGTTCATGTTCATGAGTGGAAGGGTTCATCATCTTACAACTTTTTCACTTAACATATTACTAGTTCATGTTCCATGAATATGATCTAGTATGGTTAGATGACGATCCATCCCACTACTAGCAACAAACAACATCAAATATTCACAACTAGACAAGATTTACATGATTTACACAACTAGTTTCTTTTTATCCAACATATTCATCTTACTTTCAAGACTTTATGTTTTGTTCTTGTGTGTTCTCGATTTTTAACCGTTAAATCACTTATTAACCACTTAAAACAAGAACAAGATGATGTTTAGAAGCACTTACTACTAGCTCAAGGCTAGGGAAGTTCAAGAGTGCAAATGAGGTGGATAAAAGAAATATAGAGAGGTTCTTGAGTTTCCGAAAGCACCGAGCCTCCTTGTATGTCACCTTGCACCTTTGTGTGTATGGAAATTGCTTGAACAAGAGCTTGGTGGCGGTGATATGGTGGTGATGGATGGCATCCGTAAGCTAGGAAGAGGAGGAAGGGAAGAGTTGTTTGTTGAAGTGTTGTGATGAGAGAAGTGAAAAGTCTTGTGCGTTAATTTATAAACCAAAGATCTTATAATCCATCGTGTAAAATGTCTTAATATCTAACAACAACTTCATTTAAATAATCAAAAGAATGGTAGGGGTGTCCCCCCACACCATGGCCGTCGAGTAGGGGGGGGGGGGGTTGGGTTGTAATGTGTTGGTAACTGTCTAGTTAGGAACTTAGTTAGGATTTAATGGGTTTAGTTAGTATATTAAGTGTGTTATGTAATATAAGTTGTGTTAGGGTGTTCGGGGACCCTAACTAGTTTAGAAAAATAAAAACAATGCTTCTAGCTTTATTTTGGTGTTCCGGGTAATATCCGGTTGTTCGGTTAGATACCGATTCGTTAAAGTGTTAAATTACACTTTTTAGTGTCTTTTAAGTACCTTTTTGTATCCTTTCAATTCCCAACACTTGGGGAAGTATTCTGGATAATAAAACATAATTTCTGCATAATATTCATGTGCCAAAAGCTGAATTATGGCTGAATTATATAAAATTTTGCACTTAAAGTGCGTTTCGGGTGCTTTTTAGTGCTTATTTTTGCTTTCGCAAGGTATATATGTAAAACCTTGTATGTATTCTTGGGTTTTAATGTATTCTTGTTGTTGGACCTACACCTAGGCTCCAATTTTATTGTATGACTGCTTTCTGCAGTTCTGTTGACACAGTGTGTCTTACCGGTGAATTTACTTAGTATTTCAAACGCAACGCTCTTGTTTTTGCATAAAGCAATATTTTGTAGTATAAAATATGCACGAATTCACTTGTTTAGTATGTGTTCAGACATTGCTGACAATTAAGCACACAATTGCAGTCATTAACTAACAATTAAAGTGTACGGAAATTACCGGTTTGGTGCCACTTGTCACACGAAACTCGGGATCCCTCCACCTTTGGCCATCATATTTTATCTAAGTGCAGGAAAAGTAAATGCAGGAAAAGTAAATTGTTTTGGGGTAACAGACCATTCAAATTTAAAAAAAGTGGGCTCTGGCCTAGGCATCAATATCAATCATTGCCCACTTGAATGCCCTCACACAACGGCATCACCACCATCCTTCTTCACCTACTCAGCCTCAGCATCCTGAGCAGCATCCTCACCAGCATCCTTACCAGCATCCTTCTTTTCTCCAGCTTTGTCCACCACCTCAGCTACCTTGGAAGTCTCACCAGCCCCAGCTTTAGAAGGATATGGCACACGATTTCTTCCAAGCTCCTTGAGTTTCAACACCCAAGAGTCAACCAGCCAGGATGGGCACTCAAGACCTGTCTCCAAGGCTTCATAAGCCATCTTGATTCGAGCAGTAGGGAGACAACAGCAGAGTTTTTGATCCTCTCTCGGAAGGAGATCAGGGCCTGTTCATGCTCAACGTGGGCGGCTGCCAGCTTCACTTCGGCATCCTGGGTGACCTTCTTCTGCTTGTCCTCATAGTGATGGTTCTTGGTTTCAGCAATCGTACCCTAGTCAGTTATGGTGGTCTCAAGTTGTTTGATTCTGGCCTCATGGAGTTTAGCTGTCCAACAGGCATCGGTGTAGAGATGAAGCAGATGCTGGAGACCCTGTGATTAAAAATACAGGTATTGGTAAAAATTTACTAACCAGGATATTTTATCAGGATATATGCGCATGATTTAGTACCAGGATATTACCTTGTTAAGGAAAGAAGTCATAGGCTCCAAGGACTCGGTAAAGCTGAGCTCTTCGTAGGAGAACCCTTCAGAAGCTGGAGTGGTGGTCCCTGAACCCTTTCTATTCTTGGACATGGAAGCATGAGTTCTTGGGTTAGGCTTAGGGACTATGGCCGGTTTGGAGCTGGTGGCAGCAGGGGTCTCCTTCTTGACATTGACAGGAGTAGGATAGATGTCAAGTTCTTCAAGATCCAGGAGAATTGGAACTTTGCTGGCATCTACATATGGGGAGTAACTTTAAAACCCTTTTACATAACAACATCAAATAATAACATGTATGCAGGATATTAAACAGGATCCTTACCAGACATGTTGGAGCTGGAGTGTTAACTTGAAGATGTTGGGTACGATGTGAAGCTTCTTTCAATCTCAGGAAGAAGTCTGATGGCTTGAATTCTTCTGTTCGAGTCAGCAAGGGGAGGTGCTAGTTTTCTGAAGTCAGCTGCATAAAACAAAAATAAAGATCAGTTCAGGATAAAGGATAGGATATAAGACATGATCATCCTAAAACCCTAAATCCTACCCTTTCTCAACCACTTCACCGGATATTCTGTTCCACCAGGGATCGAATTTCTTCTCACAAAGAAAAATTTTGATTTCCATTCCTCCTCATTCCTGGTGGCTCGGAGTATCAGAGGGTCGCTGGAGGTAGAGTAGAACAAGAATCTGCTAGAACCATGGCATCTAATCCGGTATGCTAACGGAAGATCATGAACAGAAAGCTCAGGAATGTGGGCGTTCTTGATTCGATTAAGAACGAGCAACACTCGCCAGAGCATTGGCATGGTTTGACTGAAACTAATTTTTTTGATGTGAAAAAATTCGGTGATGAAATCAGGGAAAAGGAATCAGAGGCCCAAAGTGAATGGAAAAGCATTAAAGGAGATCCAGTCGTTAGACAACAAGTCTGATCGGATCTCCCGATCGAATGGCCGGAACACCGTGCCCTCCGGGAAGATGCCGGAAGTTTTAAGGGCTAACAGGTGAGCACTGTCAAATGAGCATATCTCCTTCTCCGGGTCTTGAAGGATATTCTGAGGAATAAACATGGGAGCAGAATCGCCGGAGCTGGACCTTGTTTGTCTCGCCATATCTTCACCGGAATAATGTGCAGAAAAGAAATAAGAAGGGGGAGAAGTATTTACCTGGTAATTTCTTGGTGGAGAAAAATGGAGGTGGAAATGAGGAGTTATAGGGAAGTGATGAGTGTTTATAGCCTGGGCAGTTACAGCTTGTCACATCAAGTCTTATCTCTAAATTACCTTGGTATTCGTAAAAAATGTAACCGTTAGGACAAGGATCCTCAACGGTAACATTTTTGGGGACAATTGTTGTGAGTGAAATTCTGAGCCCATACCCTGGATAGTATCTTGAATTATATCCTGATTACATAATTGATGTTCACAACCAGGATGCTGGATCAGGATATTGGTAACATCCTGATGCTGTATCCTGATGATTACTAATGGATTAATTGCATGTTACGAGTACAAGTCCATAACGTTCATGAAGACTTCTTCCCCTGAAGACTCGGTCCAGATTGATAGAAAATTAAAGTTGAAGCCGCAATACTTGGTCCACAACGTTAACAAGGGAATATTCCAAGGCATCCCCCCATTATAGGAAAATTTGTTTTTCTTTGTAACTATAAATAGGTGGGTAACCAGATCGATAGGTCGCATCTCATTCCCTGCTCTCAAACACTCACACTCTCTCTCGCAATTCACACACTTCTAGCACATAATGTAACACTTAGCAACAATCTGGGCATTATCCTGCACTGTATCCTGACTTTTGAAGTCAGGACGGATGGACCACAACATCTAAAAAAGTTTTCTGATGAACATTTAGTCCATCCGTCCGAATGGAGATATTGTCCATTTGTTCGGATGGGCTTCAACATCCACTATCTTTGTCGTTTTCCCATTTCAGCACTGGTCTTGTTACATCTGATTCAGCTATGATACGTGATTGACGCAAGCGATAGACATATGCACTCACAGCTTCTTCAACCTATTTGGTCTTACCATACTTGATCCATCATGATCCACTCTATGATCTATTTCAGTTTCTTAATCTATTTTAGTGTTAGAATAAACCTGTGATGATTGTGACTAGACCACCATAGGGTCCTTTTAGTTAGATCAACAAATGATCTCTTTAAATAGACCACCAAAGAGTCTTTTCAGCTACATCATCACATGACATCTTTAACCAGATTAACGAATCAATCTTTTTAACTAGACCACCCAAGGGGTCTCTTTTAACTTTGGACTAGTACTTTATAATCCAAGGGTCTTAACTATTACATAGAAGCGATTAAGGATTTAAGGTAGTACCTTTGGATATCCTTCTATGAATCCCTCATATGAGGATATGGGAGATTCTACGAGGATTTGGATAACGAATATTTGGATTACACGAAAACACATAAACACATAATCACATAAACACATAATTGCTTAACTTGGCTTTCAATTTGTTATCAACTTGTTATTAGTTTGTTCGTCAACTTGTTATTGATTTGTACACACGTATTTAAAGTATACCAGGAATCTAATCCATGGACTTCAATTAGTACTTTACACATTCTCAAGAATCTAACCATGAAGATAGGAAGATCTTATAGGAATTCGGCTTTGTCCTTATTGAATCATAATATACGTATTAAAGCATACAAAGAATCTAATTAAGGACTCTGATTTTGCGCTTTAAACATCCACAAGGATCTAATCATGAAAATCGGAAGATCCTATAAGGATTTTGAAATTCGTGTAGCGGGAGATGTTTCGAAACCTTGTACTAGACGTGTTTAAGTCAATACATGAGGTAAAGTGTTCATGAAGTTAAGGTGCTAGATATGCCAAGGTGACATATGAAGCAGAATTTGGAGGTCGTGCACTACGTATGTTAAGTCAACATACAAGCAGAGTGTTCTTGAAAACTATGCATGGGGTTCTTTGGAAATATGTTTAATGTTTTTGAAACCTTACGTAATGATTTTGAAATCATATGGTAGGTGTATTAGGTAAGTATGTTTATAAAATGTTTTAAAATCATGTGAGATGGTTTTGAAATCATGTATAAGGTTTTTGAAAACATAGATAATGTTTTTGAAATTATGCACCTGGTATATTTAGTAAATATACTATGTAAAAATGTTTTTAAGCCATAGAGGTTGTTTTGAAAACACATACTATGTATGTTGTTATGAAAACCAGAATGTAATGATATGTACATAGACATATCGCATAAGACTATTGAAGGACTTATAAAAAGTACCCTTAGATATCTAAGGATTTAAAGTGGAACTTTGAGTATTCGTCCAAAGTTGTAACTTGTACCTTGTACTTTGTTTCTTAGAAGGAGGCGAGTACTTAGGATTTTCGTGGAAATTGTGAGTGTTCACATGAATGGGAGAACTTATGAAAGTAGTCTGTCTTGCAAGAAACATAGTTCCTCGGTGTGGGTATCGTAGGGGTATGTCATATATACATGTGTAACTACATTTATTTTTGTACATCAGAATTGTGAACAACGATTTATTTATAAACCAACCAAATTGTTTTAGAGTTCAAGGAAAACAAAAGAAACAAAAACATAAGATTTTAGTTATTTCAAAGCAGCATCATCTTCCAGTCAGCCAAATGCTCATTCATGGGTCGGATTTGCATTGACAAGCTTTGGGCATTTGTTCCTGAAATGACCCATCTCGCCAGAGTTGTAGCATGATCCAGACGGAAAACGAGCTTGTGCTAGATCTGATTGAAGTTGAACATGGTTCTGAATAGCTTGGTTTGGCGCAGTGGCTGAACGATAGATTTTTTCCGTATGACCAAAAAGTCCACAGTTCAAACATTTTTGGCATTTGACACTGGCATGGTGATGAAGGTTACATTGATTGCACAAAGTGTCTTTTCCTTCGTATGGTGCTTGAGCAGCAGTAGGATTTGCAACAGTTTTGTTTTGGATAGCAAAACAGCTTGTTTTGACCAAATGTGCCCATCGCCCACAGTAGGTACATTTGAGACATGGTGTTTGATTCGGATGATGACGGTTGCATCGATTGCGTAGAGGAGCTTTTCCTCTGCATGTCTTCTTAGCTGGTGGTGTTGCCACCTGGCTAGGTCCCACTTGATTTGGAGCAATCGCTGTAAGATTCTTTGAAGCTTTACGCTTCCTTGATTTTCGTGAAGGCTTGTCTTTTATTTCCTTTAGTGTCTCTTGGGTGGTTTCATCCTTGAGACGATACATGGCAATAGTTAATTCAACGGTCCGCTGGAGTACTACGCCTATTTGTTAGGAAATAGTAGCAGCCCGTTCGGACATTTGAGTGTCACTACGACGAAGAGGCATCCTAAAGATAATGGAAGACATGGGAGGAAACAAGTGAGATGTTATCGGATAATCAAAATAGAATGTTTAAATATATCTACAATGCATAAAGATTGTGATCATTTGTTTGTTTCCTAAGGCAAACAAACGACATGGTGACTAATCAAATTAAGCGGGTCATATTAATGTATCGCGAAGACATGCTTTAGCCTATAAGTGGACACTCACCCCAAGAGTTCCCAGGTAAGAGTGATTGGTCCAATTATGTGGATTTGTACGAACACTCTAGCCTTAGACAGAAAACTCTGGATACAGGCATCCACCCTTCCAGATTGCAAGTGTTCACATTATAAGACCCTAACTATGAAGAGATTTTGAAAAATTTGAAGGTTCAAAACCTTATAATAAACCATCTAAGAATAGATGATTAGTTTTCAAAACGGATTTGTAATTTGTGTTCTTGTTGTGGTTGTCACCCTAAGATAGATGACGATATTGTTTTAAGATCTAAACACAAGTATCTTGTGTTAGGGTCCTAGGAAGGTTATAGTCTAGGTCAAAGGATTACTAATAACCTAATTCCCTATAACCATGAGCTCTGATACCAACTCTTCTGTCACACCCCGACCGCGTAATACAACAAACCGTGACGGAAATGTCGGGGAGTGGAGTAACAGAATCATTGTTTCACAGGACATGGTAAATGAAGTTTTGTTTTATTGAATTAATAATTGTTTGACAAAGTCTTAAAGTGAAATAAACAAATTAAACACATTGTCTTTCTTGTTTTATGTCACTAAGGCCCTCGTCCAATACTATGTTTTGCATCATAATCATCTAACAACAGTGTCACACCCCCTAAATCCACAAGCGGAGTATCGCCGCTTGGAGGTGTGACTGACCTGGATCAAGCCACCAATCATATTGAACATAACAAGTAATAAGTAAAATTCAACCTCACTGAAAGGTGTTTCAAATCAAAAACGTAGTTAAGTGTTTAGCGGAAGCATAATTGTAAAACCCAATGTAAGTATTAAGTACGAAATAAAGTAATGTTTTTAGCATGGCACACACTGCCATGTCCCACAACGACCGCGCCTCCCTGTGCAAGCTCCATGAGTACCTAACGACCTGCAAGGCATGTAACAACGAGTCAACAACAAAGTTGAGCGAGTTCACAGTTGGTTGTTTAGTTATAACATTCGTTTTTTAAATCATATGTTCGTTTTATAAACCAGGTATCGTATTAATTCGTATCGCGGTCTCCCAGACATGTTTGCGAAGATTAGTGGGGGCTTCCCATGTGTTACTAGACCGTGCGTATCGACTACTATGAAAATATAAGTGGTGCCTTAAGTCAATGTCTATCAGCATTGACCCTTTGCCCTTAGTCCATTAGTACACACCCATCCGACTGGCACGGTGTGTGGTTTGTTAAACCTAATAGCGCTATTAACTAATGAGCTGCTCGCCATAGGCCTCGGCGATTAAGTCGATATATATGAGGGACTTCATGATAGAGGTTTGGTCCAGTGTGAAATCTTGGCATCCTACCTACGGAGGATGGACGTACGTATCCTACCCAAGGAGAATACGTGAAGTTGTAGTTACCGTTTAATTCATTAACCCATTGCCAACCCTTGGGAATCCCATGCCTTGGAGAAAGTGTGAACTCACCTTGGTTTGCTCGGTATGCTAAACTATGTGCTCACAAGTAATCAGTCAAGTCCTAAAGTATGCATGTATACACAGTCAGTTCATGTTGGTAAAGTTTCACATGCACTCTACGTCACTAAGTGTACTGGATAGTTAACATCAAGAAGCACGTAAACAGTTATTCAATTTCACACAACTCATGATTCACGTAGTTGGGTTCTCAGTCTAACCTAACATGAATTATCAATTTACAGACATGATAAGCTTAACTGGGTTAACAGAGTTAACATGCTTGACCGAGTTAACCGACTTAACATACTTAACATAGTTGGCATACTTAGCATAGTTAACATCATCTAGTTAACATACTTAACGGAGTTAACAACTTAACAAGTTTAACAAAACTAACAGAGTTACAAACTAACAGAGCTAGTGTGACAGACACTGGATGAAATCACATGCATGCCAAAAACACCTATTGGCGAAATCATACAGGCGACGAAAACCCTTTGGACGAAAACCCTTTGGTTTTCGTGGAATATGAGGTGTGACGAAAACACACAGTGTTTTCGTCTGACCCTAGTGTTTTCATGGTCTCTGTGATTTCGCTGATTACTTCATCACCATCAACAGCAGTTACGTCTCACAACAACCCTAATCTCATCTAACAGTTACATCACCAGCATTATACAGTCATTCAATCATTACTCAATATAAGCAGCTTGTTATGATCATTCAGTTGTCAACGTACGCATACAATAGAACCCTAATCTGCTAATTGTCTAACATCCCATCATCATAACAGGATCATCAATATTAACAAGATTATAAGGACCCCTAACATACCAATCCATTCGATCAAACCAATTCATGAAATCATATGAACTATCAAGTCATTGTGCAATCAAGATCACCATACCATCATCAGATCATTCATGGAAGCATAACATAATCACCTAACATCAGTATTCAATCAAACGTAACATACAGACATGTAATCATGCATGACTCGAATGACAGTGCAACTAACCGATATAAGAGATCACTAACTTGATCGGAAGGAAAGGCTTGAAAACTGGTAGTTGCCGTCGCACAGGAAAAAGGACTCTAGGGTTTGGCGATTAAGCTTTTACGTAAAGTGGGGAATAAGGTATTAAAACAGATCGCTACTGGGCCAAATCCTATTTGTTGTTTTCGCCAGTTAGTAGTGGACGAAAACACCAAAGTGTTTTTGCCACAGGGTGTTTTCGGGTGGGGGTTTTCGGCTAGGAATCCATCTTTTGTTTTATTTATAAAGCATAAATTAACACCACCATATTATAAACATACACAAATAATGCACATCAAATATATATAAAACACACTTTGCAAATAGGTACAAGATTAAATCAAATAGAGACCTTGAAAACTCGAGTTGTCACATTATCCCCAACTTGAAAGAAATTTCGTCCTGAAATTTAGCACGTGGTTACTGAGGAAGCTAGTTGTGTTGTGTAGTTTACTGGTTTTCCTGGGGTGTCACAAACAGCACCTGAAACACATGTGAAAATATGTACCTCAGCATAAAAATGCCTGTGAGATACATTGGTTTTGTTAATGGACGATTCATAACTTGTAGTTAAAAGAAATGTTTAACAAAAAGTAGTCATGAACCTTATAAAAATGTTTTCTTTTATAAATCATACAAAAATCGATAAGCAAATCAGATGATATAAAAGAAATAATGCATGGTTAAATAATAACCAAGTAGAAATGAGTTTGTATAAAATATGTCGTTTGTAAAACAATGTTTTGAGAAAATATATCATTTGTATAAAATGTATCATGTCTTTGTCGAAATGATTTAGATAACGCTACGATATGTAATATCATAAAAACACTTATATATAGGAAGTACCAGCGGCGTATCCACCATGTTTTTATCACATTACACATGCCTCGTTACTTAAATCACTTACCAAATAAACCACCAAAGATGTCTTGTTTAAACTAATGTCAAATGTTCATGTGAAATCAAATGTTATGTACGCTGAATAAAAGTATTTACTGAACCCCGTATGTAAAATGTCAATGTATAATCAAATGTCATGTGAAAACCAAATGTTATGCACAAAACAATGTTTTTGAATAAACAAATGTTTGAATCAAAAGTTATGTTTTGAAAATAAAACAATGCTTTAATTGATAGAACACTTATGCGGTATTGTTTGTCGTATACATCCAAGCCTTGATACTGACGGATAAACCCATAACAAGTTAAAGGTTTATCAAAATGTTTTCGGATTCTGTCATTCCTTACGTCAAAACAAACCTAGGATTCTAGGAATGGGAGTTATCAATTCCTAGGTTACCACTACATACTACCGAGCGACGTGATCAATGTTAATGAATGTATTTTTGACCCGTTAAACAAACCAAATGTAAGCATGTTATGTAAAAACAATGTACTAACTATGCCACGTGAACATACATAGCAAAAATGTAATGTAAATCAATGTGTACATATGCTGATTAAACATATGAAATAAATGAGTTTATGAAATCAATATGCTAACATGCTCAATCAACATACATAGCAAAGCATAAATGAAATCATGTACTATATGCGTACAAATGAACATAGCAAGTATATGTCATGAAAGCACTGTGACAACTCGAGTTTCCGACTTTCTTTTTTTTTTTTTTCGCATTTAGTGCACGTTGACTTTGACTGTGTAGTTGTTTGACTTGTTTAACTTGTAACTGTATACGTTAATTTATAATGAACAATTGTGGTTGCATGATTTTGTGTTTGGCTGTATATCATGAAACACCTGTTGAAAACTTAAACTGTTTAAAACATGGAAGGACCTGACGAAACAGACTGTTTCGCCATATACATTCCGACGAAACTGGTGTGTTTCGCCATCAAGCAACTCGACGAAACAGTGTGTTTCGCCATATCACCTCACGACGAAACTGATGTGTTTCGTCGGCCCATTGATTCGCAAAGCCCATTAAGGGCCCAGAACGGTAATTCGTGGATATTAAGTGAAACCGACTTCCTGTTTCACACTTTTATCAAAAATAGAAACCCTAGAACTCTCTCTTTTGAAAAGGCGATACCCATCATCAACCATCATCTTTCTCTCTCGAATCCTCCCTTGTTCATCCCGAATATCTCGGTTAGTGCGTGCTTGTCTAAATCGGTTTCTTTGTCCCTTGATTTCTTTATACATGTTGTGTTTATGCTTGATTTCTGGATTATAGGAGTGTATGTGTATGATGAATACTTAGGGTTTCATGAACCTCTCAATGATTATGCATGTTAGCGGGTATGCATAGAGTATGGATTTTATGAGTGTTGTTTTGTGATGATTACATGATTTTATTGATGAAGATGATGATATGATCCCTGGTTCATTGATGTTTCGGTTGTGATGCATAGATTAATGGTTGGTAACATAAGACTCATTATATTGAGCGAGGATTGAATGATTTCTGTGTTGAACGATTTCTGTATGATGAGGAATTGCTGTTTTACGGCTGTTAGGGTTTATGTGTTTTTCGCTCTGCTGTAACTGATGTCTGCGAAACTGAACTGTTCGACGAAACAGAACTCTCGGCGAAACAGAATGTGTTTCGCCAAGAGTAGTCGACGAATCAGAAGTTCTGTTTCGCCAGGGGACACCTCGACGAAACAGAATGTGTTTCGCCATTATATGTGTTTCGCCATTATATGTGTTTCGTCATTATCTGTGTTTCGCCAACATGCGTGTTTCGCCGAATAGCTGACCTGTGCAGTAACTTGAGTTAATTATGTTAAGTGTTAACTGGAATATTTGACTGCTGTTAAGTGTAGCCATCTTGTATATGATTGTGATTACGTGCTACATGTTTATACGTGCATAACTTGGACGCAAACTGATTTCACATACGTGCATACTTTAGGACGTGATTGACTTACTTTGAGCACATACCTAGCATACCGAGCAAACAAGGTGAGTTCACACTTCTACCAAGGCATGGGATTCCCAGGGCTTGGGAATGGGATTTAAGGAATAAGGTTGAATGGATTCATGCGGACATTATTACTAGACTACCATACCATCGTCCTCGGTTGTGAAGGATACTTACGTAAAACCTACGTATACTTATGCTATTTACTATCCTCGGTTGTGAAGGATACTTACGTAAAACCTACGTATACTTATGCTATTTACTATCCTCGGTTGTGAAGGATACTTACGTAAAACCTACGTATACTTATGCTATTTACTATCCTCGGTTGTGAAGGATACTTACGTAAAACCTACGTATACTTATGCTATTTACTATCCTCGGTTGTGAAGGATACTTACGTAAAACCTACATAACACTGGTACGTATTACTGTTCTCGGTTGTGAAGAACACATAGTGGTTACAAATAGTCTAGTGGTTATACAACACGGGAAGCCCCCACCAATAGAACTTACTACCGGCCCAGTAGAGCCACATGTTACAAACAAACTTACTATTACGCATTACTTACTGTGAGCTCGCTCAACTTTTTGTTGACCCTCTGTTACATGCCTTGCAGGACCATAGGTACTTTTGGAGCTTGCACGGGAGGCACAGTCGTTGTGGACATGGATCGTGATTGTGTTGTTAAACATTATAACATTTTGTACTTAAACTTTTGTTGGGTTTACATTAAATGCTTCCGCTACACACTTGTTTATATTTGGTTTTGTAAACACCTATCGTATTGATGAATGACTTTTGAGATACATACTTATGTTCAATATGATTGGTGGCTTGATCCTGGTCATGTCACGCCTCCAAGCGGTAGTACTCCGCGTGTGGAATTTGGGGGTGTGACAGATTGGTATCAGAGCCATTGGTTATAGAGAACTCGGTTTTAATAAGGGAAAAACGTTTTTATTAAAACCAGACTATAACCAGAACAGTGCTCAACGATCCACAACGACGCCTCGCTCCACGTGCAAGACTCATCACTCTAGGTAATATGGTACATGTCTTATTGCCTACTTGCTAGAATTGCATAGAACTTTGCTCCGGGTATGCTTAGGTTAACTTGACACTATTGCATGAGAACACTTGTGTGATTACTCCCTTTTG
Source organism: Helianthus tuberosus (assembly GCA_030545235.1). NCBI lineage: Eukaryota > Viridiplantae > Streptophyta > Magnoliopsida > Asterales > Asteraceae > Helianthus > Helianthus tuberosus. The sequence goes on along the minus strand of CM060396.1, from coordinate 137,246,248 downwards.
TTATCGCACTACTCGCGAACCTCTCTCACTTATGTCATATTTACTATGAAGATCATGTCTGGACGTATCAACATGACGCAAGCCCAACTGACGGCTCTTATTAACGAGCGAGTTGCTGAGGCACTTACAGCCGCACAAGCAGGAGGTCAGCATGCTCAGCCACCTGTTTGTACCTTCAAAACTTTCATGGACTGTCGTCCTACTACTTTTAGTGGCACGGAAGGAGCGGTTGGACTCCTCCATTGGTTTGAAAAGCTCGAGTCCGTATTCGAAATGTGCGAATGCCCTGAGGCTCGCCACTGGTACACTAGAAGGCATTGCGCTGACTTGGTGGAATGCGCAAGTGCAGATGTTAGGATTGGCTGTTGCTAACGCCACACCTTGGAATGATTTCAAGGATTTGATTAAAGAGGAATACTGTAGCCGTGATGATATTCATAAGCTGGAGGTAGAGTTTTATCACTTGAAAATGACTGGGTCAGAAATTGAAGCGTACACCAGAAGATCGAATGAGTTGGCTATTCTGTGTCCTACTATGGTGGACCCTCCCATTAAGCGTATCGAACTATATCTCAATGGCCTGGTGCCGGAAATTCAAAGCCACGTAACCTCAGCGAATCTTGGCACTATTCAACAGATCGTCAAGCTAGCTCATCGCCTCACCGATCAGGCAGTGGAACAGAACAAGCTGCCTAAACGCATCAACGCTACTACTACTGCTACTGTTTCAGCAACTACTCCTGCTACCCCCAGTGATAACAAGAGAAAATGGGAGGGGGATTCCAGCAAAGGTTCAGCTTTAGTACAGTCTCAAGTTCAGCAGCGAAAGACTGACAACTATCAGAGCCCAAGTCAGCAATCTTCGGGCAGTCACAGGCAGGGTGGTTATCAAGGGAACCTCCCAAAGTGTAACAACTGTAACAGGCATCACAGTGGCCAGTGCAACAAGGGTCGTTGTCGGAGGTGCCTCAGGATAGGCCATGAGGCCAAGGATTGTAGGAGCCCACGGCCTGTAACTCAGAATCAACAGCAGCAGCAAACGCAGCAGAACCAACAACAGGGTAACAAGGGATGTTTTCATTGTGGTGCTGAAGGTCACTTCAAAAGACACTGCCCTCAGTTAAACCGAAACCAGAACAACAACAGCAATAATCAGGGCACTGGGAACAACAATGGGGTAAACAACAACAACAATGGTGCAAAGGGTCGTATGTTTGTGATTGGTCAGAGTGACGCAAGGAACGATCTTAATGTGGTTTCGGGTAAGTTTCTTCTCGACGACTTTTATGTTACGGTATTATTTGATTCGGGTGCGGATATCAGTTATATGTCTCTGAAAGTTAGTAAAATGCTTAAACGCGCACCAACACTGTTAAGCACCAAACATGTAGTAGAGTTAGCTAACGGTAAAAGTCTAGAGGCCACACACATAGTTCAGGGTTGTAATCTTATCCTCGCTGGTCAGACTTTCTCTATCGATCTCATTCCTATAACTCTGAGTAGTTTCGACATTGTCATCGGTATGGATTGGTTATCCCAACAGCAAGCAGAGATCCTATGCAAGGAGAAGATCATTCGTATTCCTCGTTCTGGCAAAGAACCTCTCGAAGTTCAAGGTGACAAGAGTGGTGTCGTGAGTGGCATCATCTCCTTCTTGAAGGCTCAGAAGTGTCTGCGAAAGGGCCACGTAGCTATTTTAGCACTCGTTACTGATACATCGACGACAGAGAAAAAGATTGGGGATATTCCTGTAGTACGCGACTTTCCTCAGGTGTTTCCTGAAGAGTTACCTGGGTTACCGCCTCATCGCCAAGTCGAATTTCAGATCGAGCTAGCTCCAGGAGCAGCACCTATAGCTCGAGCGCCTTACCGCTTAGCTCCAACTGAACTGGAAGAACTGTCTAAGCAATTGCAAGAACTCTTGGAAAAGGGTTTCATACGTCCTAGCTCTTCGCCCTGGGGAGCTCCAGTATTATTTGTAAAGAAGAAAGACGGTACCTTTCGTATGTGCATAGATTACCGTGAACTGAACAAGGTGACGGTGAAGAACCGTTATCCACTTCCACGTATCGACGACTTATTCGACCAGTTGCAAGGGTCGAGCTATTACTCAAAGATTGATCTAAGGTCGGGTTACCATCAACTGAGAGTCCGGGATGAGGACGTCTCCAAAACAGCATTCAGAACTCGCTACGGCCATTACGAGTTTTTAGTCATGCCTTTCGGGCTAACGAACGCGCCTGCGGTTTTCATGGATCTTATGAACAGGGTGTGCAAACCTTATCTTGACAAGTTTGTTATTGTTTTCATTGACGACATCCTGATTTACTCGAAGAATCGGGAGGAACACGAACAGCATTTACGACTTATTCTGGAACTCCTTCGAACGGAACAACTGTACGCTAAGTTTTCAAAATGCGACTTCTGGCTTCGTGAAGTCCACTTTCTAGGCCACGTGGTAAACAAGGATGGGATACATGTTGATCCATCCAAGGTAGATTCGATCAAGAATTGGCCTGCGCCTCGTACACCTACAGAAATACGCCAATTCTTGGGTTTGGCGGGTTATTACAGACGGTTTATCAAAGACTTCTCAAAGATTGCACAGCCGCTTACATTACTGACACAGAAAGGTATTGCTTACCGTTGGAGTGATACACAGGATACAGCGTTTCAGCACTTAAAGGATAGACTTTGTAGCGCACCTATCCTCTCATTGCCTGAAGGCACGGACGACTTTGTAGTCTACTGCGATGCATCTATCCAAGGTCTTGGATGTGTGTTGATGCAGCGGGATAAAGTTATTGCTTATGCTTCACGCCAACTTAAGATTCACGAACGGAATTACACTACACACGATTTAGAGCTTGGAGCTGTTGTTTTTGCGCTCAAGATATGGCGACATTATCTGTATGGCACCAAGTGCACCATTTACACCGATCACAGGAGTCTTGAGTATATTTTCAAGCAGAAAGACCTGAACATGCGACAGCGTCGATGGGTCGAGCTACTGAACGATTACGAATGTGCTATAAAGTACCATCCAGGCAAGGCCAATGTGGTGGCCGACGCCCTCAGTCGAAAGGATACTATACCTAGACGTGTACGAGCGTTGCAACTCACTATTCAGTCTAGTCTTCCTTCACAGATACGAGATGCTCAGGTAGAATCATTGAAACCGGAAAATGTCAGGGCTGAAGCTCTACGCGGCTCAAGACAACGGTTAGAACAAAGGGCAGACGGCGCCTATTATGTAACCGGACGCATCTGGGTCCCACTCTATGGCAACCTACGCGAGCTTGTAATGGATGAAGCTCATAAGTCTCGCTACTCAGTACATCCTGGTTCAGATAAGATGTACCACGACCTCAGAACTACATATTGGTGGCCTAGCATGAAGGCCCACATAGCAACTTACGTTAGAAAGTGTTTGACTTGTGCGAGAGTCAAGGCAGAATATCAGAAACCATCAGGCCCACTCCAGCAACCAGAGATACCACAATGGAAATGGGAGCAAATTTCCATTGATTTTGTTACTGGTCTACCCAGATCTCAACGTGGGAATGATACTATTTGGGTGATCGTGGATCGACTCACAAAGTCTGCTCATTTCTTGGCTATCAAGGAAACGGATAAGTTCTCCACTCTAGCAGACATATACCTTAAGGAAGTTGTTTCGAGGCACGGGGTGCCCACATCTATTATCTCTGATCGTGATGCACGTTTTACTTCAGAACTGTGGCAAGCAATGCACAAATCTTTTGGCTCTCGTTTAGACATGAGCACAGCTTATCATCCTCAGACCGATGGGCAATCTGAGCGCACTATTCAAACTCTAGAAGACATGCTTCGGGCGTGCGTAATTGACTTTGGCAAGGGCTGGGAAAAGCATCTGCCACTTGTGGAATTTTCATACAACAACAGTTACCACACCAGCATTAGAGCTGCTCCATTTGAGGCATTGTACGGGCGTAAATGCCGATCACCTCTTTGTTGGGCAGAGGTGGGTGACAGTCAGATCACAGGTCCAGAAATGGTAGTTGATACTACTGAAAAGATTGCTCAAATACGACAACGCATGGCGGCAGCACGTGACCGTCAGAAAGTATACGCCGATAAAGACAGGAAAATACTCGAATTCCAAGATGGGGATCGAGCACTACTCAAAGTTTCGCCCTGGAAGGGTGTGGTTCGTTTTGGCAAACGAGGCAAGCTCAATCCGCGTTATGTCGGACCTTTCGAAGTTATAGAGAAAATAGGCAAAGTGGCCTACAGACTGAACTTACCTGCTGAACTCAGTGCAGTTCACAACGTCTTTCACGTGTCGAATCTGAAGAAGTTTCAGTCAGATGAGACCCACATAGTTCCTCTGAAGGAGCTCACTATCGACGAACGATTGCATTTCGTCGAGGAACCAGTTGAAATCACGGACCGGGATGTTAAGGTCCTCAAGAACACTAGAATACCTCTTGTACGAGTTCGTTGGAACTCCCGTCGCGGCCCAGAGTTCACCTGGGAGCGCGAAGATCAAATGGAACTCAAATATCCCCAGTTGTTCGAAAACAATGCAACTACTACTGAGGCTGAAGCTACTACAGAAGTTCGGGATGAAATCCCAACTCAACGGGGGGATGATGTGACACCCCAGGAAAACCAGTAAACGATAACTTACCTAGCTTCCTCAGTAACCGCATGCTAAATTTCGGGACGAAATTTCTTTCAAGTTGGGGATAATGTGACAACTCGAGTTTCCGACTTTCTTTTTTTTTTTTTCGCATTTAGTGCACGTTGACTTTGACTGTGTAGTTGTTTGACTTGTTTAACTTGTAACTGTATACGTTAATTTATAATGAACAATTGTGGTTGCATGATTTTGTGTTTGGCTGTATATCATGAAACACCTGTTGAAAACTTAAACTGTTTAAAACATGGAAGGACCTGACGAAACAGACTGTTTCGCCATATACATTCCGACGAAACTGGTGTGTTTCGCCATCAAGCAACTCGACGAAACAGTGTGTTTCGCCATATCACCTCACGACGAAACTGATGTGTTTCGTCGGCCTATTGATTCGCAAAGCCCATTAAGGGCCCAGAACGGTAATTCGTGGATATTAAGTGAAACCGACTTCCTGTTTCACACTTTTATCAAAAATAGAAACCCTAGAACTCTCTCTTTTGAAAAGGCGATACCCATCATCAACCATCATCTTTCTCTCTCGAATCCTCCCTTGTTCATCCCGAATATCTCGGTTAGTGCGTGCTTGTCTAAATCGGTTTCTTTGTCCCTTGATTTCTTTATACATGTTGTGTTTATGCTTGATTTCTGGATTATAGGAGTGTATGTGTATGATGAATACTTAGGGTTTCATGAACCTCTCAATGATTATGCATGTTAGCGGGTATGCATAGAGTATGGATTTTATGAGTGTTGTTTTGTGATGATTACATGATTTTATTGATGAAGATGATGATATGATCCCTGGTTCATTGATGTTTCGGTTGTGATGCATAGATTAATGGTTGGTAACATAAGACTCATTATATTGAGCGAGGATTGAATGATTTCTGTGTTGAACGATTTCTGTATGATGAGGAATTGCTGTTTTACGGCTGTTAGGGTTTATGTGTTTTTCGCTCTGCTGTAACTGATGTCTGCGAAACTGAACTGTTCGACGAAACAGAACTCTCGGCGAAACAGAATGTGTTTCGCCAAGAGTAGTCGACGAATCAGAAGTTCTGTTTCGCCAGGGGACACCTCGACGAAACAGAATGTGTTTCGCCATTATATGTGTTTCGCCATTATATGTGTTTCGTCATTATCTGTGTTTCGCCAACATGCGTGTTTCGCCGAATAGCTGACCTGTGCAGTAACTTGAGTTAATTATGTTAAGTGTTAACTGGAATATTTGACTGCTGTTAAGTGTAGCCATCTTGTATATGATTGTGATTACGTGCTACATGTTTATACGTGCATAACTTGGACGCAAACTGATTTCACATACGTGCATACTTTAGGACGTGATTGACTTACTTTGAGCACATACCTAGCATACCGAGCAAACAAGGTGAGTTCACACTTCTACCAAGGCATGGGATTCCCAGGGCTTGGGAATGGGATTTAAGGAATAAGGTTGAATGGATTCATGCGGACATTATTACTAGACTACCATACCATCGTCCTCGGTTGTGAAGGATACTTACGTAAAACCTACGTATACTTATGCTATTTACTATCCTCGGTTGTGAAGGATACTTACGTAAAACCTACGTATACTTATGCTATTTACTATCCTCGGTTGTGAAGGATACTTACGTAAAACCTACGTATACTTATGCTATTTACTATCCTCGGTTGTGAAGGATACTTACGTAAAACCTACGTATACTTATGCTATTTACTATCCTCGGTTGTGAAGGATACTTACGTAAAACCTACGTATACTTATGCTATTTACTATCCTCGGTTGTGAAGGATACTTACGTAAAACCTACGTATACTTATGCTATTTACTATCCTCGGTTGTGAAGGATACTTACGTAAAACCTACATAACACTGGTACGTATTACTGTTCTCGGTTGTGAAGAACACATAGTGGTTACAAATAGTCTAGTGGTTATACAACACGGGAAGCCCCCACCAATAGAACTTACTACCGGCCCAGTAGAGCCACATGTTACAAACAAACTTACTATTACGCATTACTTACTGTGAGCTCGCTCAACTTTTTGTTGACCCTCTGTTACATGCCTTGCAGGACCATAGGTACTTTTGGAGCTTGCACGGGAGGCACAGTCGTTGTGGACATGGATCGTGATTGTGTTGTTAAACATTATAACATTTTGTACTTAAACTTTTGTTGGGTTTACATTAAATGCTTCCGCTACACACTTGTTTATATTTGGTTTTGTAAACACCTATCGTATTGATGAATGACTTTTGAGATACATACTTATGTTCAATATGATTGGTGGCTTGATCCTGGTCATGTCACGCCTCCAAGCGGTAGTACTCCGCGTGTGGAATTTGGGGGTGTGACAAGCACGAAAAGCACGAAAGTAACAAGTAGGTACATGTGTTTCACCCCAAAATATTTGAAAACAATAAAAGACGGGACTATGTACTCACTTGATATTTCTTAATAGTCTTGCAATAAAAACCAAGTAACGCTTGAAGGATCACGGAATCAAACGACACCTAATATAGGTAACTATGTTAATAAACCTGACCTAAATCGGAAGATCGGATAGAATGAGGTCTCGTAAACCAAATGAGTATTGGAACTCATGTGATATGGTTTAACAAAGCCTACATTCTAAAACGGAACCTATCCTAAGTGCTTACGACCCCTTACGACTCGTTAAGGTAGTCTACGCTACTTTAACGCGTCGTTCGCGCAAAAGCGCGTTCGGACCGCTTAACTAGTCCTATGACAAGTATTATATGCCTTAACATGTCTAGTAATGTTGCATAATAAATTTAGATGTCAAAATTTAGGTTACATATGCTTAAAATGAAATTATACGTAAAACGGGCATTTTGGTCATTTTCCTAAGGCATATAAACTACCTATCATACAACTAACTAAACGAAGTGACCATACGGTATAACCTCGGAAGGTTATTCCCTATACAACTATGGTCACAAAATATGTTTGGTCGGATCCTAATGATCGACCAAACGGTTCGGGTTCGAAAGACTAAGCGGTTGTTTAGACCGCTTGACTTACGACCCTAATCAATCACAAAACTAAAAGTGACGAGTTAAACATGTTTTAACATGTTTAACTAAGTTAGAAAACAAGTTTGATATCAAAACAAAGTGTTTTGATACCCAAAAATAGCTTCGTTGCAAAATACGCATAAATACGTATTTTGACCGAAACTTTGACTCGTCACTATGCCTAATCAACGTGGTAATCAGTAGGTATAATCACAAGGGACTATAACCATCGTGATTACGCTCACGTTGCAAAGTTCAAACGAACTTTGTGTTGACAAATTCATGGTCAAAGCAAAAAGTCAAAAACTGTTTGACTTTCATGCTTGAAATGCATAACCAAGCAAGAAGGAGACTTACAAAGGGTCCAAGCTTGGATCAAGAACAAGAAAACTGAAGAATGAAGCCTTCAACCAAGAAGGGATAGCCCCAATAGCATATTAGAGAAGAAATGGAAGGAATGAGCAAGTTGAAAAGAAATTTTTGTGGGTATTTATAGAGAATCAAGCATCATTGAGATCACTCCAAGTGTAATTGAGTTAATCAAAGCATGATCCTAACCATACACTTGTTGAAAATGGATTAGAGAACTTTATAAACACACAAACCAGCCCACAAGTTGCTAAAAGATTGATTAAAAACCAGTTCAGCAGCTGATTTGGAAAGTTATGAAAAACGGCACGGTCGTGCCATGTGCCAGGAGCACCTGGGTCTGGCGCGTGGCATGAGGAAGCCTGTTTTTGCAAAAGTTTCATGTTTTGGCAGAACAGGTCCCTGCATGCTATAGAGTTGATTTTTGACGCGTTTAAGCCCCGTTAACCCATTTTCAAGGCTCTATAATGATGTCAAAGCATAGGGAACATGAAATGTGCTTGAAAACATATCGGATGTCGGTTCGTTTGGTTGTACAGTCACGTTATTCGGTTAATTACAAAGAAACACGAACGGACGTGAAAAACGATCCAAATTGCGCGACGAATGGAATTTAGCATTCCTATCACTAAAACAAAATATTTTAATGATTACAAAAATTTTTGGATGTCCGAATATGTTCAGAACGTAAGATATGCGCGTAAATGCAAACTTATGCACTTTTTGACGCTTTTAGTCCCTGTTTGATCAAATAAGATTAATTTCGCATACCGAACCCCTCAAAGCCTATTTCTAAGCTATGTAAAGGATATTTATGATATGTTTAACTATGATCAAGTTCCAGAATGTACGTTACTATACGAATCGGCAGACTTTCGCAGTTTGGCGCAAATAGTCCCTGTGAGCGAATAAACTTGTTTTTGCCATACCAAACCCTTCAAAACTTATTTCTACGTTATGTAAATGTTATTTAAGGAATGTTAAGCTTATATTGATGTTCCAGAGTGTTTGTCGCGTTAAAATGATTACGTTTACGCATCAGTTTGCGTATAACTTTCTAGAAAGCGATTTAGAGTTTGAAATCGAACAAGAATTGAAATGAGAAATTTTCAAACATAAATAAACCAATATAGGTATCAAAATACATTGTTTCATGGATAATTGAGTTGTTCAAAATTTGTACAATGATTACACAAGCACAGATGTCACAACGCCGCTGGTACTTCCTATATATAAGTGCTCCTATCATATTACCCTTCACAATGTTATCCAAAATCACTTGATGATTTTGTGTTATAATGAGATAAAGTACAAAAGAAACAAAGAACAAAGTACACTTTTCACAAACACAAAAAATGCTTGGTATTAAACATATTGCCATTTACAAAAGATTTCTCTCACAAGATTTTATTATCAAAATAATGTATTGCAATACAAAACATTTTACCATATATAGGCTTTAAAAATTTATTTTCATTTGACAACTTACGTAGTTGTCAAAGCATTGCAATACCAAACCTTTTTGCTAATCATTTGGCCAACAAAACCTATGTCACTCACCAACTTTATTGTTAAATTTTTATTTTCACATATGTTTCAGGTATTAACATTTCAAGTATGCTACACATAGAAACGCACTCTGTGACACCCGACTTTTCAGGTCGTACCGTACAATTGTAACAAGTGTTGTGAATAGGTAACAGGGCTATATTTGACTGGTTATGATGTTTATATGTGAAATTTAATGTGATGGTAAAAATAAACTTTGATAAAAATTATGTTGGCAACGGTAAGATAAACGCTTATCGCGTAACGATTAAAATGCGAAACGAATGTCGGTGACCACCCGATCAGTGTTAAAATCCTAAAAATAATCTGTTATGATTAGAATGGTAATTTTAATCATATCCATGATGAAAAATAAATTAAAACGCTAAGAAACTCTATTTTTAGAGTTTGAGCGCGTACCGCGGGATACTGCCCATATTAGATAAAATACTGTCAACGCAGCCAGTCAAGGCAACAGGTAATTATTTCAGTAATAATTTAGTGTGATCATTTTTATAGAATGATAAAAATAATTTAAAACGCACTGAAATGGGGTTAAAACGCTAGATAAAATGCCTGGTATCCAGTAAATACATGTTTTAATCTAAATTTACATATGTATATGTATATTCATATATATATATGAATTGGGTGCGTTTTTAAATGTTAACACAATCCCTCAAATTGTTTATCCACCCTAAATTAAATAAGAATGATTTTAATAATCAAAACCCACACTTTGACAAGCAAAATACTACTTATGTCATTTCTGTTTTAATATATATGAAACTGGACTGTTTTCGGACATTTAAATAAAATGGTTAACTTATTCCAAAAATTCCCAAATTTTTATGAAACGTCTCATAAGAACCAAATATTATTGTGTAAAAATATCGGGGTCCAATTCATTATTAGTATTTTATAGAAAATCGTTTACGGGACTGCGATCAGATTTGTTATTTTCTGACCGCAGCCTACGGAATAATTCGCTTAAAATTCCTCGTACATCCGATTTACGAAATTCCAGTTGGAGGATCACGGCGACATCAGTGATCATCTACAGTACTGAAAATTCGTTCAAGAACATATGATGAAGCGTGATAGCTATGTAACTTGTTGTTATCTTGTTCTAAATCAGGTATTTGACGCTTTAGCTTAGCAACATCCTCAATGTAAGAGTCTACAACTTGTTGCTTTATTGAATACTGACGCTTAAGCGTATCAATTGTTTCAGGACAATATTTCAATCTTGATTGAACAAGTTTCATTTGACTTTTCACATCTTCATATGACTCTTTCGTTATGTGATATGCAGGTTTTATTGAATCATATTCCTTTTTCATTTCTTGAAAAGCATTTTCTTTTTGTAAACATTCTTCAGTCATTTTTGAAACCTTTTCTTTCAAATTTTCATTTTCCTTTTCTAAAATCTTGCATTTTTGTGTTATCTTTTCGTCATTATCTTTCAAAAATTTTTCGTTTTCAAACATCTCTTTGCATTTATTTTTGAAAACTTCTTCAATTTTAGTCAATTCTAGATCTCTTATTCTGAATTTTTCATCTTTTTCAGTACAAACAATGCACGTTTCCATGCATTTCTTGCACGGTTCAATATTTATATTTATATTTATATTTGAGACTCCGGATAATTCAGTTGAAGTATTTACCTCAGTAATCGGCACATCGGCTTTTTCTTCCGTCTGCTTCTGGTCACCTTCCTTCTCTTGCTGTTCCTCTTCAACAAATTCATCAGCATCAATCAATTCAATCGAACTTTCAAGCTTTTTCTCAGCTTCTTCTTTCTTCTTCATCTCTTCTTCAACCTGATGTTCTTCAGTAACAGCTTCTTTTTCAACAACTTGAACTTTCACTTCCTCAGCAACCTTCTTCAAATCATCAACCAACTCTTAAACATTTTTTTCATTCTTTATTCATCCCTCTTTTTCAAACTCGCGGTCATCGCATCACGAATTATCTTGTCCAACCTTTTCAGATAAGTTTTATCTTTTACATTCGAGTAATATTCGCCAGACAGAGGAATTACTGCAAGAACATCATTGAAAACCACATCTTTTATGTGAACGACAGGATCACCATTTTTGTTGACATAGCAATCTTTTTTCTTGTCGTATCTTCCACAGTACTTTGCATCTTCATATTCTTCGTGCATTTTCTCAATTCTACAACCAGCAAAGAATCTTTCTCTTTTGGTTTTCTCTTTCAAAATTTCTTCTTGAGATTTCTCCTTGATTTCAGCAACCAAAGCATGACGTTTGTTCTTTGATACAGTTCTACCATGAGCTATGAGACGGTCATCAACAAGATCATCTTCTAGAAGAAACTCGCTCCAGTCAAACCCTTCATCATCATAGATTACTGCACATGCTCTTGACTTCTCTTTGGGATTATTTTCAATCAGTTTCGGCTCGTCTTCGCTACGATGGTAAATTGCCTTTCGGTAATAATCTTCTTTGAAAGGATTTTCATTTCCATCAACTGCAGAATTGTTGCATTCTCTTTTGAAATGACCTTTCTGATTACATTTGGAGCAGGTCACTTTGGATTTATCAAATCCCAGCTTCGTTGACGGACCACCGATTGTCTGTTTCCCAGTAATCTCCATGTACCTTTGAGCTCTGCGGATGCAACTTGCCAAACACCAGCGAATGTCAATGAGTTCCATTTCTTCCGGATCGATCTAGTCGTAGTCTTCTTTGGTTAACTTTGAGTTTCCAATTTTTCCAGCTACCAGACCTTCATATGATTCCAGGACAGATGCAAGGAAGCTCATTTGCTACTTAGTAGAGTTGATGCTCATCGCAGGAGAATTTTTCAACTTAAGAGCGATGTTGCAAAGAATTTCCTCTGATTCTTCAGGATTTGCTTTTGCCGAAGATGAATGATATCCTAGATTATAGCTTGATGAACCTTTCTGTGGGTCTTTCATCTTTTCAACACTGTATGCAGTATTTGGTGATTCACCAACGTTTATTGAAGGTGTGCTACCTTTGTAATAAAGACCAACATTCTGTTGATGTGAAGAACTGCTCATCTTGCTCTGTTTCTGCAATTCAAGCTCATGAGTTTCAATCTTTTCAATCAATACATCGAGAGTGATTGTATCATATAACCCATCATTTTTCAAAATAAAAACAAACGTTTGCCACTGATCAGCTCGTGGTAACGCTTAAATTTTTTTGTCAATCACTTCTTCTCTCGTTTTCACAATCCCAAATCTGTCTAACTCAATTTTTAAATGGCAAAAACGTTCAATCATTTGCCTCACTGTCTCTCCCTTTAAACTACCAAACAAATCAAACTCCTTTTTTAGTAAAGCAATTTTATTCTTTTTAATTTGTTTGCCTCCCTCAGCTTTAACCCTTAACGCTTCCCAAACCGATTTTGATGACGCATCATGATTTAACAATGAAAATATATCATCTCGAATAGACTGTTGAATCAAAGCTATCATCTTCTGCTCATATGAGAATTTCCGTTTGTCTTCATCGGAAAGATCATTTTGATGAATCTCTTCATGCTTGTCATTGATCGGTCGGCCGTATCCAAACTCTAAGCAGAAGCAGCTCTCGTGAGCATATGCCTTGGTCCAGTTTAGGAATCTATCTTTCCACCAAGTATAATCTTCTATATTCTCAAGTTTAGGTGGTTTTGAATAAGTTCCATAGAAATTATCATGTTTAATATTATCATTAATTGTTTTTGTTATTGATTTGGGTGTAATGGTTGAGGTTTCGGAAGACTCGGATGTGAACGCCTTGTAAAACATGTTGTAGAATTCGTCAGCCATGATATTCCTTGTTTATCGCCTTGAATCACTTCGAATCACATGAATCATGATCAAACAAAACAATTAGTTCAAACACTATCAAACAACTGGATCGGACGGGTATCCGATCGAGTGGGTCAACAGAAGTCAACAGAGTAACAATGATCAGATGACAGCGGATCGGATGGTGATCCGATCGAGTGACAGTGTTCCTTGGATCGGGTGGTGATCCGATCGAGTGACAAGCTGTCCGATCGGGTGAGATGTTGTCCGGTCGGGTGAGATGTTGTCCGATTGGGTGAGATGATGTCCGATCGGGTGAGATGATGTCCGATCGAGTGAGAGACTGTCCGATCGGGTGAGATGTTGTCCGATCGAGTGAGATGTTGTCCGATCGGGTGAGATGCTGTCTGATCGGGTGAGAGACTGTCCGATCACTTGAAATGCTGTCCGATCGGGTGAGAGGCTATCCGATCAGGTGAGATGCTGTCCGATCAGGTGACGATTCTACACTTAAACCTGAAACACAAACAAATGAAAAGATTAGGATCGGATTGCCACTCGATGATTTTGTACAACAAGTGAATAAGTGAGAGAGTGACAAGGATCGGATGGTGATCCGATCGGGTTAGGGTCAACAAAGTCAAAGATTAATAACTTGCAGCGGATCGGATGGTAATCCGTACGAATTGCCACTTGATACTTTGTCAACTTCAAGTTTTTCAAATGAACTGACAAGTATTAAGAATTCACATGCACATCACTATCACATAAAAATGAATTAGACAATCAAATTCAATTGGACCGTGGGCCACATGATATTCTGATAACAAATCAAGTTGATTAGGCCACTTATGTGACAACTCGAGTTTCCGACATTCTTTATTCGCATTTATTGCACGTTGACTTTGACGGTCTAGTTGTTTGACTTGTTTAACTTGTAACTGTATACGTTAATTTATAATGAACAATTGTGGTTGCATGATTTTGTGTTTGGCTGTATATCATGAAACACCTGTTGAAAACTTAAACTGTTTAAAACATGGAAGGACCTGACGAAACAGACTGTTTCGCCATATACATTCCGACGAAACTGGTGTGTTTCGCCATCAAGCAACTCGACGAAACAGTGTGTTTCGCCATATCACCTCACGACGAAACTGATGTGTTTCGTCGGCCCATTGATTCGCAAAGCCCATTATGGGCCCAGAACGGTAATTCGTGGATATTAAGTGAAACCGACTTCCTGTTTCACACTTTTATCAAAAATAGAAACCCTAGAACTCTCTCTTTTGAAAAGGCGATACCCATCATCAACCATCATCTTTCTCTCTCGAATCCTCCCTTGTTCATCCCGAATATCTCGGTTAGTGCGTGCTTGTCTAAATCGGTTTCTTTGTCCCTTGATTTCTTTATACATGTTGTGTTTATGCTTGATTTCTGGATTATAGGAGTGTATGTGTATGATGAATACTTAGGGTTTCATGAACCTCTCAATGATTATGCATGTTAGCGGGTATGCATAGAGTATGGATTTTATGAGTGTTGTTTTGTGATGATTTTATTGATGAAGATGATGATATGATCCCTGGTTCATTGATGTTTCGGTTGTGATGCATAGATTAATGGTTGGTAACATAAGACTCATTATATTGAGCGAGGATTGAATGATTTCTGTGTTGAACGATTTCTGTATGATGAGGAATTGCTGTTTTACGGCTGTTAGGGTTTATGTGTTTTTCGCTCTGCTGTAACTGATGTCTGCGAAACTGAACTGTTCGACGAAACAGAACTCTCGGCGAAACAGAATGTGTTTCGCCAAGAGTAGTCGACGAATCAGAAGTTCTGTTTCGCCAGGGGACACCTCGACGAAACAGAATGTGTTTCGCCATTATATGTGTTTCGTCATTATCTGTGTTTCGCCAACATGCGTGTTTCGCCGAATAGCTGATCTGTGCAGTAACTTGAGTTAATTCTGTTAAGTGTTAACTGGAATATTTGACTGCTGTTAAGTGTAACCATATTGTACATGACTGTGATTACGTGTTGCATGCTTATACGTGAACGACTTGAACTCAAACTGATTTCACATACGTGCCTACTTTAGGACGCGATTGATTACTTGTGAGCATACACTTAGCATACCGAGCAAAACAAGGTGAGTTCACACCCTTACTAAGGCATGGGATTCCCAGGGTTTGGCGAATGGGATGGAAGGAATAAGGTTGAATAGATTCGTACATACACTGATACTAGACTACCATACCATTGTCCTCGGTTGTGAACGACACATACGTAAAACCTACGTATACTTATGCTACTCGCTATCCTCGGTTGTGAAGGATACTCACGTAAAACCTACGTGAACTTATACTCAATACTATCCTCGGTTGTGAAGGATACTCACGTAAAACCTACGTGAACTTATACTCAATACTATCCTCGGTTGTGAAGGATACTCACGTAAAACCTACGTGAACTTATACTCAATACTATCCTCGGTTGTGAAGGATACTCACGTAAAACCTACGTGAACTTATACTCAATACTGTCCTCGGTTGTGAAGGACACTTACGTAAAGCCTACGTAAACTATGTACGTACTACTGTTCTCGGTTGTGAAGAACACTTATGGTTACAAATAGTCTAGTGTATATGCAACATGGGAAGCCCCCACTAATAGAACATACGATCGGCCTAGTAGCGCCACATGTTACGAAACAAACTTACAATTACGAACTTATTTACTGTGAACTCGCTCAACTAGTTGTTGATTCTCTGTTACATGCCTTGCAGGACCTTAGGTACATATGGAGCTTGCACAGGAAGGAGCAGGTCGTTGTGGGATACGGATCGTAGACGATATTTGAACTTATAACTTATGTTGGGTTTACATTAAATGCTTCCGCTGCACACTTGTTTATATTTGGTTATGGAAACACCTATCGTATTGTTGTATGACTTTTACTATTTTACTTATGTTCAATATGATTGGTGGCTTGATCCTGGTCATGTCACGCCTCCAAGCGGTGGTACTCCGCGGGTGGATTTTGGGGGTGTGACAGATTGGTATCAGAGCCATTGGTTATAGAGAACTCGGTTTTAATAAGGGGAAAACATTTTTATTAAAACCAGACTATAACCAGAACAGTGCTCTCAACGATCCACAACGACGCTTCGCTCCACGTGCAAGACTCAACATCATAGGTACTACTATTCATGTTACCTTACTACTTGCTAGAACTACATAGAACTTTGCTCGTGGTATGCTTAGATTACATTGCTCACTATTTGTTATTGCATGAGGATACTTGTGTGCTCACTCTCTTCGCACTATTCGCGAACCTCTCACCCACATGTTCTCCTTGATGTCAAGATCATGTGTGGACGCGTTAACCTAACTCAAGCCCAGTTGGCGGCTTCGATCACTGAACAAGTTACTGCAGCACTCGCAGCTGCCCAGGCAGGAGGTGTAACCTGCCATCACCACTTACTCTAGGATCCTTAGATCCTACTCTCGTAACTCAACACTTGTGCTTAATTTTGATTACTCTTACGCACACGACAAGTCAACACGCTCAGCCACCTGTGTGCACATACACGATTTTTATGGACTGTCGTCCTACTACTTTCAGCGACACTCGAATCGGCCTTCAAATGTGCGAATGACCTGAGGCTCGTAAGGTGAAATATGCCACTGATATTCTCGAAGGTACTGCGCAAACTTGGTGGAGCGCGCAAGTTACGATACTGGGGCTGGCGGCTGCTAATGCCACCCCATGGAATGATTTTAAGGAACTGATCAAACGTGAATACAGTAGTTATGATGCCATCCACAAGTTGGAAGTGGAGTTCTTTAACATGAAGATGACGGGATCAGAGATAGAAGCATTGAAACCAGACAACGTCAGGGCTGAAGCCCTATGCGGCTCAAGGCAACGCTTAGAACAGAAGGAAGATGGTGCTTACTACGTCACAGGACGCATTTGGGTCCCACTGTACGGCAACCTACGCGAGCTAGTAATGGATGAAGCTCATAAGTCTCGCTACTCAGTACATCCTGGTTCGGATAAGATGTACCACGACCTCAGAACTACATATTGGTGGCCTAGCATGAAGGCCCACATAGCCACATACGTTAGCAAATGCTTGACTTGTGCGAGAGTCAAGGCAGAATATCAGAAACCGTCAGGACCACTCCAACAACCTGAAATACCACAATGGAAATGGGAGCAAATTTCCATGGATTTTGTTACTGGCCTACCTAGATCTCAGCGCGGAAATGATACTATTTGGGTGATCGTAGATCGACTCACAAAGTCTGCTCACTTCTTAGCAATCAAAGAAACAGACAAGTTCTCTACCTTGGCAGACATTTACTTAAAAGAAGTGGTCTCGAGGCACGGAGTGCCCACCTCCATCATCTCTGATCGTGACGCACGTTTTACTTCAGAACTGTGGCAAGCAATGCACAAATCTTTTGGCTCTCGTTTAGACATGAGCACAGCTTATCACCCTCAGACAGATGGGCAGTCTGAGCGCACTATTCAAACTCTAGAAGACATGCTTCGGGCGTGCGTAATTGACTTTGGCAATGGTTGGGAGAAACATCTGCCACTCGTGGAATTTTCGTATAACAACAACTACCACACCAGCATTAAAGCTGCACCATTCGAGGCATTGTACGGGCGTAGGTGCCGGTCACCTCTCTGTTGGGCAGAGGTGGGGGGAAAGTCAAATCACAGGTCCAGAAATGGTAGTTGATACTACTGAAAAGATTGCTCAAATACGACAACGCATGGCGGCAGCTCGTGACCGTCAGAAAGTATACGCTGATAAAGACAGGAAAC
Organism: Helianthus tuberosus; assembly: GCA_030545235.1. NCBI lineage: Eukaryota > Viridiplantae > Streptophyta > Magnoliopsida > Asterales > Asteraceae > Helianthus > Helianthus tuberosus. The sequence goes on along the minus strand of CM060396.1, from coordinate 137,227,971 downwards.
TACTCGAATTCCAGGTTGGGGATCGAGCGCTACTTAAAGTTTCACCCTGGAAGGGTGTGGTTCGTTTTGGCAAACGCGGCAAACTCAATCCACGATACGTTGGACCATTCGAAGTTATTGAGAAAATAGGCAAAGTGGCCTACAGACTGAACTTACCAGCTGAACTCAGTGCAGTTCACAACGTCTTTCACGTGTCGAATCTGAAGAAGTTTCTGTCAGATGAGACCCACGTAGTTCCTTTGAAGGAGCTCACTATCGACGAACGGTTGCATTTCGTCGAAGAACCAGTTGAAATCACGGACCGGGATGTTAAGGTCCTCAAGAACACTAGAATACCTCTTGTACGAGTTCGTTGGAACTCCCGTCGCGGCCCAGAGTTCACCTGGGAGCGCGAAGATCAAATGGAACTCAAATATCCCCAGTTGTTCGAAAATAATGCAACTACTACTGAGGCTGAAGCTACTACGGAATTTCGGAATGAAATTCCAACTCAACGGGGGAATGATGTGACACCCCAGGGAAACTAGTAAACGATAACTTACCTAGCTTCCTCAGTAACCGCATGCTAAATTTCGGGACGAAATTTCTTTCAAGTTGGGGATAATGTGACAACTCGAGTTTCCGACATTCTTTATTCGCATTTATTGCACGTTGACTTTGACGGTCTAGTTGTTTGACTTGTTTAACTTGTAACTGTATACGTTAATTTATAATGAACAATTGTGGTTGCATGATTTTGTGTTTGGCTGTATATCATGAAACACCTGTTGAAAACTTAAACTGTTTAAAACATGGAAGGACCTGACGAAACAGACTGTTTCGCCATATACATTCCGACGAAACTGGTGTGTTTCGCCATCAAGCAACTCGACGAAACAGTGTGTTTCGCCATATCACCTCACGACGAAACTGATGTGTTTCGTCGGCCCATTGATTCGCAAAGCCCATTATGGGCCCAGAACGGTAATTCGTGGATATTAAGTGAAACCGACTTCCTGTTTCACACTTTTATCAAAAATAGAAACCCTAGAACTCTCTCTTTTGAAAAGGCGATACCCATCATCAACCATCATCTTTCTCTCTCGAATCCTCCCTTGTTCATCCCGAATATCTCGGTTAGTGCGTGCTTATCTAAATCGGTTTCTTTGTCCCTTGATTTCTTTATACATGTTGTGTTTATGCTTGATTTCTGGATTATAGGAGTGTATGTGTATGATGAATACTTAGGGTTTCATGAACCTCTCAATGATTATGCATGTTAGCGGGTATGCATAGAGTATGGATTTTATGAGTGTTGTTTGTGATGATTTTATTGATGAAGATGATGATATGATCCCTGGTTCATTGATGTTTCGGTTGTGATGCATAGATTAATGGTTGGTAACATAAGACTCATTATATTGAGCGAGGATTGAATGATTTATGTGTTGAACGATTTCTGTATGATGAGGAATTGCTGTTTTACGGCTGTTAGGGTTTATGTGTTTTTCGCTCTGCTGTAACTGATGTCTGCGAAACTGAACTGTTCGACGAAACAGAACTCTCGGCGAAACAGAATGTGTTTCGCCAAGAGTAGTCGACGAATCAGAAGTTCTGTTTCGCCAGGGGACACCTCGACGAAACAGAATGTGTTTCGCCATTATATGTGTTTCGTCATTATCTGTGTTTCGCCAACATGCGTGTTTCGCCGAATAGCTGATCTGTGCAGTAACTTGAGTTAATTCTGTTAAGTGTTAACTGGAATATTTGACTGCTGTTAAGTGTAACCATATTGTACATGACTGTGATTACGTGTTGCATGCTTATACGTGAACGACTTGAACTCAAACTGATTTCACATACGTGCCTACTTTAGGACGCGATTGATTACTTGTGAGCATACACTTAGCATACCGAGCAAAACAAGGTGAGTTCACACCCTTACTAAGGCATGGGATTCCCAGGGTTTGGGGAATGGGATGGAAGGAATAAGGTTGAATAGATTCGTACATACACTGATACTAGACTACCATACCATTGTCCTCGGTTGTGAAGGACACATACGTAAAACCTACGTATACTTATGCTACTCGCTATCCTCGGTTGTGAAGGATACTCACGTAAAACCTACGTGAACTTATACTCAATACTATCCTCGGTTGTGAAGGATACTCACGTAAAACCTACGTGAACTTATACTCAATACTATCCTCGGTTGTGAAGGATACTCACGTAAAACCTACGTGAACTTATACTCAATACTATCCTCGGTTGTGAAGGATACTCACGTAAAACCTACGTGAACTTATACTCAATACTGTCCTCGGTTGTGAAGGACACTTACGTAAAGCCTACGTAAACTATGTACGTACTACTGTTCTCGGTTGTGAAGAACACTTATGGTTACAAATAGTCTAGTGTATATGCAACATGGGAAGCCCCCACTAATAGAACATACGATCGGCCTAGTAGCGCCACATGTTACGAAACAAACTTACAATTACGAACTTATTTACTGTGAACTCGCTCAACTAGTTGTTGATTCTCTGTTACATGCCTTGCAGGACCTTAGGTACATATGGAGCTTGCACAGGAAGGAGCAGGTCGTTGTGGGATACGGATCGTAGACGATATTTGAACTTATAACTTATGTTGGGTTTACATTAAATGCTTCCGCTGCACACTTGTTTATATTTGGTTATGGAAACACCTATCGTATTGTTGTATGACTTTTACTATTTTACTTATGTTCAATATGATTGGTGGCTTGATCCTGGTCATGTCACGCCTCCAAGCGGTGGTACTCCGCGGGTGGATTTTGGGGGTGTGACAACTTATAAACTCATGATCACATTGACATATATTGTAATGGCCGACAAAACAATTTGTTAAAGTAGCTGCAATTGTGCCGTTCAATATGTAGTGTATCTGACATTTTTCGATGAAATCAAAGTCACATGTAACAACAAATTATTCAAAAGTTTTCACATGTAGATTATCAATGGCCTAACTTTTGAATCGATTGAGTGAGTTGTCCGATCGAGTGACCACTCTATAGATGGCACTACAAGACAAAACTTTATGTTGGCCGATCGGATGGTGATCCGATCGAGTCACCGCTCGATGATATGTCTTTAACAAAACAAAGTGCAACGAATCAGATGGTGATCCGATCGAGTAGCCGTCTGATGATTATACCACTTTTCAACTTTTATTTAAATTGAGGCTTTGATCTGTCAACAATTACATGCAAACAAGATTGATGGCCAACATTACAAATAGTGAGCTGGCACTTAACACATATATTCACATGATGTAATTGAAAGATTAACTGAATCAGTTGACTATTAAGCAAAGCAATGGATCGAGTGAAGCTTGGATCGGATGGTCACCCGATCGGGTGGCCATCCGATCGGTGAACATCAGATAGAACAACAACAGTAACAGCAAACATTTTGAACGTTTTTCGAACACAAAAATCAAGATTTTTCTTAAACCGTTAGGAATTAAGTTCTGAAAATTTGTAGGCTTGTAAATTAAGATTTTCGCACAACATATCCAAAAATCAGCGAATTTTAACCGTAAAAGAGATGGATGAAATTGACTCTGAATCTGCTGAATTTTAACCGTAAAAGAGATGGATGAAATTGTTTAATTTGGCGATTTTCAGTCAAGAACGTGAAAGAGATGAAAAATGAAGAAATTTTGACAAATCTGGATGAAATTGACTCTGAATCTGCTGAATTCGTGTGCGATTTTGTGTGTTTGATCCATGCAATCAAGCTCCTGCTCTGATACCACTTGTAGGACCGGTTTTTGACTCCAAACGATTGCGAACCGACTCGTTTAACGTGCGGAATCCGTACACGAACGTGACCGAACACACACGACGTAATTATAACTGTGATTCTATTGAATGATCTGAAAATGTACAGCACCTGAATCACGTACACAACACTTTCTCTCTCTAGCTTCTCTCTCTAACACTATAGCTCTCCAAAGTGCAAAATGGCAAAAGTTCTAAAGCTAATACCTAACTCCTCTATTTATAGGCCAAGGGGCTTAATGAGATTTCCCATTAATTACCTAAATGCCACCTTGTCTTTTCTCTAGTTATCTCTAATTATTACAATATAGGCACTTGTATTCTTCAGATTTCTACTACGGACTGATTGACGGAGACGATAGACATAAATGCACTAACATTTATGTAATGTCTCTGTAAATTTTTAGTCAATGTAAACACTTTAATTGATGAAATCAAACTTTAAATTTCATGCTTTGTGAAACAATGATTCTGTTACAACACTCCCCGACGTTTCCGCAGCAATTTGTTGTTTTACGCAGTCGAGGTGTGACAACTGGTACTACATAGAACACTAATATTTATTCTATGACCTCAGGAAAGAATGTCACTTGGAATTAGAGCATGGTTATTTGAATGCGTGTGTGACGTCACGATACACACAATTTTGTTCTAGTTCTGAAATCTTTTCTAACCAACTCTGTTTTACGTGAGCAAAGACCTGGAGGTGCTAGGCAACGCCGACTTCTGTTTTGCGTGAGCAAAGACCTACCTGTACGTTGTCGCTCTTTGGATCAAATACACCCGAAAGAGGCCCTTTAGTGACCAAAAGAAACCCAAAAATAAAAACCTATATCAAACTGAGAAAATCTCATTTGATTTGTACATTATCTCCATATCTGCTGATCCGTTCTATTCTTTTCTCAATCAGTCCAGTCAAGGTTTCAGAACTCTAGAATGGGCTTGTGAAAATATGTGGTAGGGTAACTACTCGTATGATAGCTTGTTCAAAATCTAAAATTCTGGGATTTAATCGTGATTGATTTGTGTGCTCATATAATTTAAAAATGAAAACATGGTAAATAAGTTGTAGTCCGTTATTCAATAAAAGCCTAGGGAGATAAATTTTAGAGGAAAAACATATTGGTAATCGCTCGGATCTACCAAAGTAAATTAGTGTTGATAAGTGTAGTCTAGCCCGAAACTCTGTGATTTGATCCCATAAGAAAAATTTATGCAAAATTGGTGTGTATATTGCTTGTTCTCTGTTAATATTTCATGGCTTTTTGGGTGTAAATATTTTAGTGTGCAGTATATAAACATTCTAAAATTTATGGTCGTGCGTTTATGAATCGAGAAAGACCGATACTTCATAAAACATCTCTTGCACAAAGTTTTAAAAGGGTTTATCCTCGGGATTCGAGCTGGGCCCACCGTAAACTTGGTGGGCCCCACAAAATCTAAAACAGTTTCTGTTAAGAAATAAAGGGGTGTGTTGAGACGTCGGTTGGGCCCACCGCACACTTGGTGGGCCCCCTTGGTTGAAAAATTATGACTGGGGTATATAGGGATTTGTGCGACGGATAAAACACTTTTCAAAACTTCATCTCTCAAAAGGATTTCTTTTCAATACCCGCCGATCGCATATCTCTCCTGTTTGTCTTTTCATCGGTATCATCCTCACATTCAACACAAGATACAATCTCACAATCTGATTACATCTCACTCATGTCAAAATCAAAGGAAAAATCTAAAGGTTAGTTCTTTTGTTTGTGTGTTTTATTGAATCTGAATGTCATGACGGTGAGTTGTTAGATTTGTGTTGTTTCGTTTGTTTGATTGAAGAATATTGTATGTTTAGAAGGGATTTTATGTTGAAATCGAAAGAGGTTTAGGGTTTGTAAAGCTTAACATGTTAGATTTTGACTGGAAAAAAGGAACGAAACCCTAAATTTTGGTCGGAAAAACTCGATTTGAAACCCTAGACAGTCGCCAGAAAACGCAAGTTTCCCCGGAGAAGATGATCGGAGACGGTGAGTGATGTACACGCGGCGTCTGATTGAATCGCACAAGTTGGAGTGGACAATTTTGCCCCAGAAAATTTGAGTGAAAAGTCTGTTTTGCCCCTGTGTTGACCAAACTTGTGCGACTGAAACCTTTTTAATTTTTAGTTGACCGTCTTGTGCGATTGACTTTTGTTGACCAAGTCTTGTGCGACTGAATTTCATTGACCAAGACTTGTGCGATTGATTTTTCTTGACCAAGTCTTGTGCGATTGACTCGTTTTGACTTTTGTTGAGCAGACATGTGCGCTTGACTTGTGTGATCATGTTTATTATTATTTAATCAAAATCATTTTTGAATTAATTACTTAAATGCCATCGCACAACTGATGGCTGATCGAACAATCCTTTTTCAATCACACAAGCCCTTATATTTGGGCCTGATCCAGTCTTTTTGGGCCGGCTATTGAGACATTAAATCTGTTAACCTGTTTATTATAATTTGTGATTCTTTTAACATAATATAATTATGTATTTTGTTTTTAAAGATTCAAAAAATTTTGAAACAGTTGACTTAGTTTGACCAAGTTCACGGTCAAACTCGGGAATTTTAGGTTTTAACTTATATGTGTCCACACTAATTCGTCTCCTTTGGTGCAGATACAGGAAAGAAAACGACATGTTCTCATGTTCCAGCATGGGAAAAGACGATGAACGTTGCTTGTTATTTATCAGATCCTCCAAAGGGTTTCAAAATGTACAAGTCGATGATCGTGAGTCTGAATACTTGTAGACTGGCTCATTCACTTCGAGAGAATCCTGTTATTCATGAAGATTGGATCAAGGATTTCTAGGATAATGCGATGGCAAAGAAAGGAGATGTAGTCATCAAGTCAAAGGTTCAGGGAACAGAGGTTTTAATCAATGAGCAAGACATTCGTGAGGTTTTGTTATTTGGTGATGAGGCAGATGATCAAGTGGAGTATCCGAAAGAAAAGGTTATGGAAGTATTGGTGAAAATTAGTTATGAGGGAGCGTGTCCTCCTCCCACAATTAAGAAGCTGCTGCATCCATACTGGAGATTTCTAGAGATTTCTGGCACATATCTATCTAGTATGTATTAGTGGGAACAAGAGTGGTCTTGATAAGCTGACGTTGAAGCAGACATCTGGAGTGGTTTCAGTAGTTGAAGGATGGAAATACATGTGACAACTCGTACTTTAGACCTATCTTGTAACGTTACGTGAGTTACTCTAATTGAATAAATGCATGTTATGTGAATATATGTTGTGTTGTATGTATGTATGTATATGAACGAGCCAAACACACAACACACACACCCGATCGCACAAGCCCACTTGGGGCCGTATCTCTTGTAATCGGACCATAAGGGCAGCCCATGTATGGGTTCGGCCCACACATCTCACACGCATAACATTAGGGTGTGTAACTATTCTACACTTTACCAAAAACATTCACATACACAAACCCTAGGAGCTCTCATTCTCTCTCTCGCCTCCTCTTGGAACCGGCGACAACTTCCTTGTTCACCCGAGACCTTTCTCGTTCATCCTCTAATCCGGTTAGTGTTTTATTAATGGCTTGTATTATATGTGATGTTGTTAATAATTGGATTACATGATCGGTTAGGGTTATGCTAGTAACTCGGTTGATATGTTGTATGATATGTGTATGCATGATAAACGGATTGAAGTTTGCTATCCTTGTTATTGTTCTAGTTGTAAATCGGATTACATGATTAGAACCGAATGAATGTATGTAATCGGCTGGATACATGTTAGATTTCGAATGGTTTGATGATGGTGTTAGGATGATTTGGGATTGGTAATGATGAATGGAAACCGAAAGCTTGTTAATCGGCTGATATGTATGTATTCGGGTTGCTGATAATATGATTGATGGTTTTGACTAAGTTGTTGTTCATATTCATGATTAGGGTTCTTTAGAAAACAATTGATATATGCTTGTTTGATCGATAATATGCAAACTGTTAGTTGTTAATTGATTGTGGACAAATATGGAAACCTTGTAATTGATGGGCAAGATAAATGTTTGTAACTGATTTCCATAAATTCTGGATTTTTAAACCTGATCGCACAAGACCTCATGTCATACAAGGGGTCTACTCGCACAAGGAGTCTAGTCGAACAAGTCATCTGATCGCACAAGATGACCTGCTCGCACAAGACACTCACAGCCGCACAAGGCTGTTCGGATCGCACAAGTTGTGTGTTTAATTAACGGTTGGGCCGGGTAAGTGTTTGGGCCGGATGAGTCCACTCGCACAAGATATATCCAGTCGCACAAGGGCACCTGATGTCGCACATGATTGCTTGATTGTTTGTTGTTATTGGGCCGTATGATCATATGTTGGGCCGGGTATGGATGGGCTTAACGAGTGGATCGCACAAGGCTTATTGACTTGTGCGAGCCCATTCTATAAAAATCGTACAAGTGATAGTATGTTGTGACGGTGCCTGCTAGTATGTTAATGTGCCTAATATGTGTTGCTATGATCCGTGTGTGTGTTCTTACATGTTATCCTACCTGATACCTATGTGCATTACTTGAGTCAAAACCTGACTTGTATGGTAACCCTATTAGGACGCGGTTGACCACTCATAGTTCAAGAAACCCTTTTGTGTATCTGCCGAGCAAACCAAGGTGAGTTCACACAGCCAAGGCATGGGATTCCCAGGATGGGAATGGGTTGGATTATTTATTCGTTCAGTTTATGGAACTTAGATATATGATTCCCGGTAGAGGAGGGATTATGGATAAGAACAAGACTAGACTGGTTATACTAATTTAAACGATCTTCGCACACACGCCAAGGGTCGGCCGCGATATTATGACAATCTTCGCACACATGCCTAGAAAGGGCCGCGAACTATATACTCTAATCTTCGCAAACATGCCAGGAAGGGCCGCGATACTACTATACCTAGTCTAGCAAACATGGGAAATCCCCACTATACTTCGCAAACATGCCTAGAGGGCCGCGATACGATATATACGATACATGATTACTAATGAACATACGAACTGCTTTACGAACACTATAACTAAACAAACTCCCTGTGAACTCGCTCAACTAGTTGTTGACTCTCTGTTACATGCCTTGCAGGACCTTAGGTACTTATGGAGCTTGCACGGGAGGCACGGTCGTTGTGGGCACAGCTTGTGGATGTTATGAACAATATTTAAACATTTGAAATGGCTACTTATGATTGGGTTTATTTATGCTTCCGCTAAACATTGAATTTACACTTATGTTTTGAACACCTTTCATATTGGTTTGGTTGTTTTACATTTAATACTTACTATGTTCAATATGATTGGTGGCTTGATCCTGGTCAGTCACGCCTCCAAGCGGTGATACTCCGCGTGTGGATTTTGGGGGTGTGACAATACAACTACTCAAAGTGTGTATTTTATGATATGATGGCTAATGTCAAAACCATAAATGAGAAGTATTGGTACAAGTTTCCCAGATTTGTGCAGCTGATCATAGAGAAGAAATATCCAAGGTTGCCAATTACTGTAAAAACTTATAACGTCAAGATGATGAATCACTTGGTATTCACATGGCTGAATCAAAAGTCAAGAGATAATGTTGGGATAAAGTATCAAAACAAACGAAAGTTATAGAAATTTGGAGCTTTTGCTGAAATTCAAGAAGAGGCACCTTCTCAGATAAATGCCACTGTAGCAGAAGAGCATGACGTAGAAATAATTGAAGCTCTGTTGGAACTCAAGAACCAGTTGAGAATGTGGATCTGACTGGTATTGAAAGCGAGGAAGATATTGCAGATGATAGAATGGTTGATAATGAAGAAGGGAATGAGAGTGTTAATGAAAGTGAAAAATAAACAGAGATATGTTGGTGCACTAATGTCTGTTAACTTCGTCTTTATCGAATCTTGTATTGTATTAGATAAATCAGGGCACGGAAATCGAGAAAACAATATTTTAGGGTAATTTCGCTTGAAATGGACATTCTGTCATTTCAAACGAAATTAGTGAGTTCAAGCGAGATTACTAATTCTGCACGGAATTAGGTAATTCCGCATGAACTGGTAATTCCGTTTGTAACTGTTTCAAGCGGAATTAGTTCCCTATAAATACTGAACTTGTTGGTGTCATTTGAAACGGAATTAGAACATTGTTTTCAGAGCCGAGGTGCTACCGGATTGTTATTTGAATTGTAAAAGCTCAGGAAATCTATAAAAGAAAATAATTAGAAAGTATCAAGCTGTGTTACGTCAATTTCATTGATTCCGCCTTTGATTTTGATGCTGAACTCTTTAGATTGACTCGTTAGGGTCACACGACGATCCAACAAGTGGTATCAGAGCTCAGGACGAGGAGTTCATACCATTTCAGTTTGATTTCATCGGATTCTATCACTTCTAGTCCTTCTTTTCTGATTTGAACAAAATTTAACGGTCAAAATGGCTTGATTTTCACATATTATAAGCGAATCATAGTTTTAACTAATCCGTGAAACAATTGGACCTTAATTCGAAAAAATTCTGATAAAATTTGTTAATTCCGTTTGAACAATAGATCGAACATGCTGACGTCATCGTAATTCCGTTCGAAATCTTCACTGTAATTCCGCATGTAATTACACATTATACCTAATTCCGCTTGAAAAGTGCAGTCAATTTCAAACGAGATCTAATTTCGTTTGAAACGTTCAAACGAAATTACTAATTCCGCACCAAAGTACCAAATTTCATTTCAATTGGCATAATTTCGTTTGAAATTAAGCTAATTCCGCACGGAATTAGTTTCTGTTTGGTAATTTCGTTTGTAATACCTAATTTCGTGTGAAAAGTTAATTCCATTTGAGCTATTTCGCTTGAAAATCTTAAAAACCAAAAATTTTTCTAAGTGTTTGTTGATTATTTCAGGAACTTGAAAGATGGATGAGTTTATGAATCCTTTCAGTGACATGTTTGCTTTCGCGGGAAACACCGGAGATGATACTTCAAACAATACAAATGAAAGCACTCCAAGTGCGAAGAAAACTCTGTCTGATGCTTTAAGTGTGGAGAGTGCATATGGTACATATAACAAACCTCCAAAGTTGATGGCGATTGAAGAATACAATAGGTGGGCCAAAAGATTTTAAGAATGGCTAAAAGCGTTTGCGTACCCAAGCTGGAAATGTTTAAAGAATGGCTTCAATAATGGAAGACCAGATTGTGAAAATTTGACAGAAACTGAAGATATAGAGAATTTTGTTGCTGAACAAAAGTGCATTGCATTGCTTCATCAGTCTGTGAGAGACGACTTAATATCTTTGATTGAGTACACAAATGCTCAAGATCTTTGGGAAAAATTGAGAGTGAAATGTGTGGGTAGTGCTGAGATAGTAAAAAACAAAAAGAAACTGTTAAGAAAAGAGTTTGATTTATTTGGCTGTTTGAAAAACGAATCTGTTTCTAAGATGATTGAAAGATTCGGGCATTTGAAGTTGGAGCTGGCAAGACACGGGGTTGTATATTCTCGAGAAGAATTAGTTGACAAATTGTTTGACTCGCTGCCGGATGAGATGGATTGGCAATACTTTGCTTTGATGTTGAAAAATTTGATAAAATCGGAGGATCTGACGGTTGATCTGTTGATTGAAAGACTAGAGAGTCATGAGCTGGAGATCAAGAAATAAAAAAAAGTCAATCATTCCTCATATCAGCAGAATGTGGAGCTGTACTACCCAAAAAATATGATTTCCAAGAATGTGTTTCCTAAAACAGCTTTCCCTGCTGAAAATTCTAACACATCAAGTAAAGAGAGTTCAAGCAGTGGTTTTCATAGTGGTTCTTCGTCAACTTCAAGCCAATCAGCCTCAAAGAACTTGTTTCAATGCAACATTGCTGTGGATTTAAAGAATGTTCAAAATTTCAGTGAAGAATTCCCAAAACTGCAGATGGTGTTCTTAGCTTCTGTGCTAGAGTCATATGAGAGTCTTGTGGCAGGAAAGATTGGAAAAACTAACCTCACCAAGGAGGACTACGATCAGATCGACCCGGAAGCGATGGAGTTGATCGACATCAGGTGGTGTATGGCTAGTGCAGTCCGATGAGCACAACGGTTCATGGAGATTACTGGTAGACATTCTATCGGAGGGCCATCCACAAAACTTGGCTTTGACAAATCAAAAGTCACGTGCTTCAGGTGTAAACAAAAAGGACACTTCAAAAGAGAATGTCGTAACGCACCAACTGATGATACTGCAAATCCATTTCGTGAAGATTACTACAAAAGAGCGATCTATCATCAGAACAAATCAGAACCGCCCAGAATGAAGCAGCTTGAGGATAACCCCAAAGAAAAATCCAGAGCTCTTGCTGTTATTCATGATGACGAAGGTTTTGACTGGAGCGAATTGTTACCGGAGGAGGATGCGGTAGGATAAGCATTTTTGGCAAAGATTGTTCCTTTTAAAGACAACAGAACAGAAAAGGAAAAATTTGTCAACAGAAGGATGAAAGCCCAAACCAGGATGAGCAGAATCTATAACACATATAAAGAAGCTAAAAGAGCAAAAAGATGGGATGCCGACAAAGAATGTTACCTTGATCCACAAGGAAACATTGCGGTTGATCCAGATATTGATGCTCTCATCCAGCAATTTGCTGAAGAAGAAGAAACCAGACAGAGAGAATGGTGGGGAGGTGGAGAAGAGAAAGTAGAAGAAAAAGAAAAAGAAAAGGAGAAAGAGCAGCAGATAAAGAAAATTGATGATGGAATTATTGATACATCACAAGAAGTCACCGCTGAAAATTTGAAGAAGATGGCTGATAAAGTTCTTGCTACAAAAGAACTAGAGGTAATTTCTGGTTCTGGAACTGAGTCCAAAAACAAGGTCAGTTCAAATAATACACATGAGTCAGGTAAGAAAGTTAAATCATAGAACGACTGCAAAAATTGCATGAAAGAGTGCAAAGTTTGTAGTACAATTACTTACCTCAGTGGTAAGAAAGTTGAAGAACTGACTGGTAGAGTCAGAAGTGTTGAAGATCAGATCTTAAACCGTGATAAATTTTTGAAAGCTTCGAACGACAGATTAAAAGAATTAACTGAAAAAATTGAAAATGATAAAAATGACATAGAAAGAATAAGGAAAGAAAACGAAAAGTTGATTCTTGAAAATCGTCACATTTCAGAAAATTTTGAGAAGCTAAAACGAACGGTTAAAGATTCTGTTGAAAGAAATTGTAAAATAACCAAAGAAGAGTTAATCAACCAGCAACTGGATGAAATTGCTAAGTTGAAGCTTCAGTTTCAAGAAGCTAAAATTGAAAATGAACGCATCCAGTTGAAACTGAACAGTTACAACTCTGCAAGCTTTGTTTTACAACACATTGTTCCCAAACCCATCGGGAAAAACAAAGCAGGTGAAGATGTATACTTTGATGGAACCGGGGTTGGGTTTCACCAGGTTCCACCACCAGTGTTAAACAATTTCTCAAAGAAGAAATCAGGGTTGGTTAATGATGAAGAAGAAAGTGAAGTTAAGCTTCTAGACACGATTGATGTCACATTTACCACATCATCTGATGAAGATAGTGTCCAATCTGAAATTGTTAAAAGCATGGCTGAAAATGTTTTGAAAAATGAAAGTGACACTACTGAGGATGATGAATGCTTTTTGGATAGATATATTCCGAAACCAAAATCCAAAAACAACTTAAATGAAGAACCTACTCTTGTCATGTACACGATGTCGGGATCAGATAAGTTGTATTCGGATTCTGAGTTTCCACTGGAGAATGTTAATGTTGCTAAATTGAAAAATGTGTTCAAATTGATTGAAATTGATCTGTCTGAAGTGGAAAGTTTAAATCAGACAAAGAGGCAAATGAATTTTGAAAAGGATAAAGCTTACTACAAGAAGCCTGTTGTTCCACCGTGTTCTTATAACAACAATCAAAACAAATGGTCGGGTAGATATCAGGGTGGTAAGAATTATCAGAAAAAGAATGTTCAAAACAAAAAGTTTGCTGAGAAAAAGGTGTTTGTGAAAAGTTCAAGTTCAAGTTCACTTTCTGATGAAGAATCTAAAATCTTTTCAAAATCAAACAAAGAGTTCTTTGAGAAGAAGGCCTCATAACTTCAGACCGAAGGCACAAGTCGGGTAGTTGATACTCGTACATTCTTTAAATGCAACAAAGTTTGACACATTGCAAGAAAGTGAACCAACTTAAAGCCTAAGTCTGAAGTTGTTGAGAGTCAGAAAAAGAAAGCTGATGTAAAAGGCAAAGCTCCAATGGTTGTTGAGAAGAAAGTTTTGAAAAATGAAAACAACAAGATCAAAACTGAACCCGTAAAGAATGTGGTAACTAAAACTGACAAATTTTACAAACGGGTTGCTTCGTCTCAACAAGCATGGAAACCAAAATCAGTTGAATAGACCACAAGTTCTCCAAAACCAAAGGTGTCTGAGACTGCAAAATCATCATCTTCAACTAAGAAGATGCATGTACCTTTGGATTACTATGAGAAACTTGAATCACAAGAGGCTACTACTTCAGAAAAGAAGAATGCACCAAAGAAAGACCAATCCTCTGGTCAACCTTCTAAAAATGATTTCTTTTTATATAAAAAGGTTGAGATTGGGTCCGAGGAGAGCTTAAAGATGACTGATAAGAATTTTCCGCCACTTTACACTGCTGAAACTCACATCAAAGTTAAGCTACCTGAGTCAAAAGAGGCTGGGTGGCATCAACTTCTAACTAAGTGATTGTGATATGTGCAGGAGCTTATAAAAATCCGTTTCACGTTGGATTATGGATAGTGGAGCTTCTCGGCACATGACGGGGAAGAAGACCCTACTGTATGATGTTAGAGGGTTTAATGGAGGTTACGTGGGATTTGCAGGGAATCAAGGTGGTCGAATAGTTGGTGAAGGAACTCTATCGAATGGAATTGTCACGTTTGGAAGAGTAAACTACATCGTCGAGCTTGAAAACAATCTTCTGAGCATCTCTCAGATTTGTGATCGTATGTATACAACGCACTTTACAGACAAAGAATGTTTGATCTTGAAACCAGGATTTGTTGTTCCCGAAGAGTGGGTTATCATGAGAGCACCCAGAGTCAATGATCTGTACGTGTTGGACATGAGTGTAGCAACTACTACCACGGGACAGGCTCATTGTTTTATGTCAAGAGCAACGGAAAAAGAATCACAGTTATGGCATCGAAAGATGGGTCATATTCACTTACGAAAAATTAATCACCTGGCACATAACGACTTAGTAATTGGTGTTCATGTGAAAGGTTTTCATCTTGAGGGGGAGTGCATTAGCTGTGTTAAAGGCAAGCAAAAGAAGAAATCTCACCCTAGGAAGAAGGAAAACTCAATCTCGAAACCTTTAGAGAGACTCCATATGGATCTGTTTGGTCCAGTGAACGTCAAAAGCATAACTGGGGATCTCTATTGTCTAGTAGTTACAGATGATTACTCAATATTTTTATGGGTATTATTTTTGAAGACAAAAGATGAGACGTTTGATCGTTTGATGACGCTTTTCAAGAAGATAGAAAACCTGTACCAAACCCGCATCAGAAGATTACGTAGTGACAATGGTACAGAGTTCAAGAATTTCAAAATGGAAGAATATTGTGATGAAAGAGGTATATTGCATGAATTTAGCATGCCTTACACTCCGCAGCAAAATGGAGTAGCTGAAAGAAAGAACAGGACGCTAATTGAAACGGCCAGGACGATGCTTGCTGATTCTAAACTACTTGTTAACTTTTGGGCAGAAGCAGTGTCAGCCGCATGCTATACGCTCAACTGGGTTCTCACAGTGAAGAAATTCAACAAGACGTGTTTTGAGCTAATTAATAATCGCAAACCGAACCTGAAGTTTCTGGAACCGTTTGGGTCTCCCTGCACAGTTCTATAACCTTTTGGAAAGTTTGGTGCAAAGAGCATTGAAGGAATATTTGTGGGTTACTCAAGTCCTTTGAAACAAGTTTTTGTTCCGAGCTTAAAGCGGATTATTGAGGCACATAATGTTGAATGTCAAGGCTACACAATGCCACCACAAAATCCCGGTGATTCATGGCGTTTTCACTATGACACTTTATGGAATTCGTTTGACATGGAAGAGGAAGAAGAAGAAGATTTCTTTGATGAGTTGGATATTCAGAGAGAGTATGAGTCATCGCAGGAAAGGTTTCCAGCTGAATATTCTAGGCGTCAAAATCGAGCTTCAAATGACGATGAAGCAGATCCTAGTAATGCTGGTGAACATGATGATATTCAACAATCTTCAGAAGTTGCTCATGATACTCAGACGACAGTGAATGATAATCAAGAATCTGAGAACATACCAGTATTTGATCATGGTGATTCAGATTCTGAGGGGGAGCAGATCCAGATTTCAAATCAAACAATTCCAGTCAGTGAACAAGGTGCAAATCAGAATGTCACAAATTTGGAAGGCGAGGTAGGTGTTCCAGTCGAGGTGATGCCGAGAACTCTTTCGTACCATCCAGAAGAGCTGATAATTGGAGAATTACAATCAGGCGTTCGCACTAGACGTCAAATTGACCAAGGCCTTACTTGTTTTTATTCTACAGTAGCTCCGTTACAAACTGAGTTTTCACTTAGTTGTTTTATGTCACACCCCCAAAATCCACACGCGGGGTATCACCGCTTGGAGGCGTGACTGACCAGGGTCAAGCCATCAATCATATCAAACATAGTATTTAAGTGTAAAAGTAGGAACATGTAATTCATCGTGACATGACTGATGTTCATAACCAAACATTGTTTAAGTAGCGGAAGCATAATAATGAAAACCCAAAGTGGTTATAAGTTCAAATATCGTCTACGATCCGTATCCCACAACGACCTGCTCCTCCCTGTGCAAGCTCCATATGTACCTAAAGTCCTGCAAGGCATGTAAGAGAGAGTCAACAACTAGTTGAGCGAGTTCACAGTTAATAGTTTGGTAATAATGTTCGTATAGTAGTTCGTATGTTCGTTTAGTGATCATGTATGTATCGTATCGCGGCCCTCTAGGCATGTTTGCGAAGATTAGTATTCGTATCGCGGCCATTCCAGGCATGTTTGCGAAGATTAGTGGGATTTTCCCCATGTTTGCTAGACTAGGTATAGTAGTATCGCGGCCCTTCCTGGCATGTTTGCGAAGATTAGAGTATATAGTTCGCGGCCCTTCCTAGGCATGTGTGCGAAGATTGTCATAATATCGCGGCCGACCCTTGGCGTGTGTGCGAAGATCGTTTAAATTAGTATAACCAGTCTAGTCTTGTTCTTATCCATAATCCTTCCTCTACCGGGAATCATATATCTAAGTTCCATAAACTGAACGAATAAATAATCCAACCCATTCCCATCCTGGGAATCCCATGCCTTGGCTGTGTGAACTCACCTTGGTTTGCTCGGCAGATACACAAAAGGGTTTCTTGAACTATGAGTGGTCAACCGCGTCCTAATAGGGTTACCATACAAGTCAGGTTTTGACTCAAGTAATGCACATAAGTTTACGCATAACTAACAGGTTTCATGCACGTATAGATCATGGCAGCATTTTAACAGTCAAACAATACATTCAACTTGTGCGATTTAAATAAGCCCAATAGCACTCGGCCCAACATGTTGTGCGCTCCACAACATGTTGTGCGATCCAATGTATCCCGGCCCAATTATCATAACAGATCAATAACACATTCTCGGCCCAAGTATATAACATATAAGTGACTTGTGCGATCCAAGTAGACTTGTGCGATCTACTTGGGTTGTGCGACTGACTTTGGGCTTGATCGGCCCAATCAGCATAACAACTTGTACGATTGACAAGTCTTGTGCGAATGGACCCCTTGTGCGACTAGGGGTCTTGTGCGACCAGTTTACAACATCCGATATTTGTGTTAATCAGTTACGATCATTTAATTGTTTCTTTATTTACAATAATCAATTAACAGTTTCCATCCTAATTGTTCGATCAAACCCAGTAATCATCCACAATTCATATGTATTCTAATCATAAACAATCATAATAACAATCATCATTTCAATGCAGGAACCATCACATCTATTCTTTTATCAAAGTCAAAAAGGGTCACCTAGGGTCTATGCATTTAAAAGGACAAGCTACAATTTACCAAACCAATTGTTATAATAATTGTTGCATGTGAGTTAGTGATTAGGTTGTCAGAATCATGTGTGGATTCATATGATTATCATATCCCAAGTTCTTTGCCTCTACTAACATTATACCATTCATGTATATCAAAACAATCCCTATTATCACATTAATGTTTAACATATCCATCAACAAAACCGAATCATCATCACAATAAACTACAATGGCCGACCACCATATAATCAACTCAAAGATTATTGGACCAAAATAAATCATAGCCGACAAACTCAATTAATGGATACACAACAATTTGAAGATCACCATGTGCGGCCCACTCACATGATCGGCAATAAGAACAATTTAATTTAAATTCGCCAAACATTTCACGTGATTACTTGATCTAGCATTTCATACCAATCGGTTCAATCACATCAAACAATCACTCTATATTAATAGCATTATATCATCATATAAACATCAATCGAACAACAACACATAATCATGAACACTAACCGATTAAGGAGAGAGTAGGGAATTGATCCGAACACAGAGATCTTCGATGGAGAGAATGTTTGGCTGCCGTCGGGTTCGTGAGGGAGAGAGAGAGCACTAGGGTTTGGTGTGATATTGTGTGATTAACAACAAATGAGAAAAACAACTCCCTAATGGAGTGTGTGAGCGAATAAGGGGAGTGGGCCGAACCCCACCTTGGGCCGCCCTTTGATCGGATGTAAGGAGTATAGCCCAAATGAGCTTGTGCGATCGAGTGGTGTTGTGCATTCGGTTTTATTTCGTGATAGACAGCATATAAACATATACTAGCACAACACATATTCACATAACATAGCATTCCATTTAATCATTCAATTCACATAGTCACCTAGTGTTTACATCACATCAAAGTACAAGATAGGTTCGGAAATACGAGTTGTCACATTATCCCCAACTAAAAAGAAATTTCGTCCCGAAATTTGGTACGCACTCACTGAGGAAGCTAGGTAAGTTGTATTGTTCACTGGTTTTCCTGGGGTGTCACATCCTCCCCCCGTTGATCTGGAATTTCGTCCCGAAATTCCGCAGTAGTAGCTTCAGCCTCAGTAGTGGTTGCGTTGGTTCCGAATAACTGGGGATATTTGAGTTCCATTTGATCTTCACGCTCCCAGGTGAACTCTGGGCCGCGGCGGGAGTTCCAACGAACCCGAACAAGAGGGATTCTCGTGTTCTTGAGGACCTTAACATCCCGGTCCGTGATTTCAACTGGTTCTTCGACAAAGTGCAACCGCTCGTCGATAGTGAGTTCCTTTAAGGGAACTATGTGGGTCTCATCTGACGTACACTTCTTCAGATTCGACACGTGAAAGACGTTGTGAACTGCACTGAGTTCAGGTGGTAAGTTCAGTCTGTAGGCCACTTTGCCTATTTTCTCAATAACTTCGAAAGGTCCAACATATCGTGGATTTAGTTTGCCGCGTTTGCCAAAACGAACCACACCCTTCCAGGGTGAAACTTTAAGTAGCGCTCGATCCCCAACTTGGAATTCGAGTAGTTTCCTGTCTAAATCAGCGTATGCTTTCTGACGGTCGCGAGCTGCCGCCATGCGTTGTCGTATTTGTGCAATCTTCTCTGTAGTATCAATAACCATTTCTGGGCCTGTGATTTGACTTTCTCCCACCTCTGCCCAACAGAGAGGTGACCGGCATTTACGCCCGTACAATGCCTCGAATGGTGCAGCCTTAATGCTCGTGTGGTAGCTGTTATTGTATGAGAATTCCACAAGTGGCAGATGTTTTTCCCAACCGTTGCCAAAATCAATTACGCACGCCCGAAGCATGTCTTCTAGAGTCTGAATAGTGCGCTCAGACTGCCCATCTGTCTGAGGGTGATAAGCTGTGCTCATGTCTAATCGAGAGCCAAAAGATTTATGCATTGCTTGCCACAGTTCTGAAGTAAAACGTGCGTCTCGATCAGAGATGATAGAGGTTGGCACACCGTGCCTCGAGACCACTTCTTTTAAGTAAATGTCTGCTAGTGTAGAGAACTTGTCTGTTTCTTTGATTGCCAAGAAGTGAGCAGACTTTGTGAGTCGATCCACGATCACCCAAATAGTATCATTTCCGCGCTGAGATCTAGGTAGGCCAGTAACAAAATCCATGGAAATTTGCTCCCATTTCCATTGTGGTATCTCAGGTTGTTGGAGTGGGCCTGATGGTTTCTGATATTCCGCTTTGACTGTCGCACAAGTCAAACACTTGCTAACGTAAGTTGCTATGTGGGCCTTCATGCTAGGCCACCAATATGTAGTTCTGAGGTCGTGGTACATCTTATCCGAACTAGGATATACTGAGTAGCGAGACTTATGAGCTTCATCCATTACAAGCTCGCGTAAATTACCATAGAGTGGGACCCAGATGCGTCCTGTTACATAGTAGGCGTCGTCTGCCTTTTGTTCTAACAGTTGCCTTGAGCTGCGTAGGGCTTCAACCCTGATGTTTTTCTGGTTTCAATGCTTCTACCTGAGCATTTCGTATTTGAGAAGGAAGGTTAGACTGTATAGTAAGTTGTAAAGCTCGTACGCGCTTAGGCGCAGTGTCCTTTCGACTGAGGGCGTCAGTCACAACATTGGCTTTGCCTGGGTGATACCTGATCGAGCATTCGTAGTCATTCAGTAGCTCGACCCATCGTCGCTGTCGCATATTGAGTTCCTCCTGTTTGAAAATATGCTCGAGGCTTCTGTGGTCAGTGTAAATAGCACATTTGGTACCATACAGGTAGTGTCGCCATATCTTAAGTGCAAAGATGACCGCTCCCAGCTCTAGGTCGTGTGTAGTGTAATTCCGTTCGTGAATCTTAAGTTGGCGCGAAGCATAAGCAATGACTTTATCCCTTTGCATCAATACACATCCAAGACCTTGGATAGATGCGTCGCAGTAGACTACAAAATCGTCCGTGCCTTCAGGCAATGAGAGGATAGGTGCGCTACAGAGTCTATCCTTTAAGTGCTGAAACGCTGATTCCTGTGTATTACCCCAACGGTAAACAACACCTTTCTGCGTCAGTAGTGTGAGCGGCTGAGCAATCTTCGAGAAGTCTTTAATAAACCTTCTGTAGTATCCCGCCAAACCCAAGAATTGGCGTATTTCTGTTGGTGTGCGAGGAGCGGGCCAATTCTTGATCGAATCCACCTTGGATGGATCGACATGAATCCCATCCTTGTTTACCACATGGCCTAAGAAGTGGACTTCACGAAGCCAGAAGTCGCACTTTGAAAACTTAGCGTATAGTTGTGTCGTTCGAAGGAGTTCCAAGATAAGTCGTAAGTGCTGCTCGTGTTCCTCCTGACTCTTCGAATAGATCAGGATGTCGTCGATGAAGACGATAACAAACTTGTCGAGATAGGGTTGGCACACCCTGTTCATAAGATCCATGAAAACCGCAGGCGCGTTTGTTAGCCCGAAAGGCATGACCAGAAACTCGTAGTGGCCGTAGCGTGTTCTGAATGCTGTTTTGGAGACGTCCTCATCCCGGACTCTCAAATGATGGTAACCTGACCTCAGGTCTATCTTGGAGTAGTAGCTCGACCCTTGCAACTGGTCGAATAAGTCGTCGATACGCGGGAGTGGATAGCGATTCTTCACAGTAACCTTGTTCAATTCACGGTAGTCAATGCACATTCTGAATGTACCGTCTTTCTTCTTCACGAATAGCACTGGAGCTCCCCAGGGCAAAGAGCTAGGACGAATAAAACCCTTATTCAAAAGCTCTTGTAGTTGCGTAGAGAGTTCTTCCAATTCTGATGGAGCTAGACGATAAGGTGCTCGAGCTGTGGGCGCTGCTCCAGAAACTTGTCACCATGAATTACCAAAGGTTCTTAACCAGCACGAGGAATGCGGATGATCTTTTCTTTGCAAAAGATCTCTGCTCGATTGTTGAGGTAGCCAATCCATACCAATAACGATGTCAAAATCATCACAACGTTGGGGTCATTCCTAGCATCATTCTGACCAATTACAAACACTCGACCCCTGGCACCATGGCCGTCGTTATTACCCCCGTTGTTGTCTCCACTATTGTTCCCGTTTCCTTGGTTGTGGTTCTGATTCTGATTCTGGTTCAGTCGTGGGTAGCGTCTCATGAAATGATCTTTAGCACCACACTGATAACATCCCTTGTTATCCTGCTGTTGCTGCTGATTTTGTGGAGCTTGGGACTACTGTTGTCGGTTCTTGTTTGCAGGACGTGAGCTTCTACAATCTTTGGCTTCATGACCAAGCTTGTTGCATTTCTGACAACGATCTTTGTTGCACGGCCCGCTGTGGTGCAAATTACATTGATTCCATCCTGCCCTTGACTACCAGAAGGTTGCTGACCAGGACTCTGGTAGTCATCGATCTTTCGCTGTTGTGCCTGGGAGTGTACCGTAGTCGAACCCTTGTTGGAGGTTCCATCCCACTTCCGTTTGTTGTCACAGGAAGTAGCAGAAGTAGTAGTAGTAGTAGTAGTAGCACCGATACGTTTAGGCAGCTTGTTCTGTTCCACTGCTTGGTCTGTGATATGATGAGCAAGACGAGTAACATCCTGGATAGTAGCAAAGTTAGCAGAAGTCACATGACTTTGAACCTCTGGTACTAAGCCCTTGAGGTACAGCTCAATGCGCTTGATGGGAGGTTCCACCATAGTTGGGCATAACACTGTCAGTTCGTTGGATCGTTTCTTGTACGCTTCTATCTCTGACCCCGTCATCTTCATGTTAAAGGACTCCACTTCCAACTTGTGGATGACATCGCGACTGTAGTATTCACGTTTGATAGGTTCCTTAAAATCATTCCATGGGGTGGCATTAGCAGCCGCCAGCTCCAACATCGAAATCTTGCGCGTTCCACCAAGTTTGCGCAGTGCCTTCGAGTATATCAGTGGCATATTTCACCTTTCGAGCCTCAGGTCGTTCGCACATTTGAAGGCCGATTCGAGTGTCGCTGAAAGTAGTAGGACGACAGTCCATAAAAGTCGTGTATGTGCACACAGGTGGCTGAGCGTGTTGACTTGTCGTGTGCGTAAGAGTAATCAAAATTAAGCACAAGTGTTGAGTTACAAGAGTAGGATCTAAAAATCCTAGAGTAAGTGGTGATGGCAGGTTACACCTCCTGCCTGGGCAGCTGCGAGTGCTGCAGTAACTTGTTCAGTGATCGAAGCCGCCAACTGGGCTTGAGTTAGGTTAACGCGTCCACACATGATCTTGACATCAAGGAGAATCATGTGGGTGAGAGGTTCGCGAATAGTGCGAAGAGAGTGAGCACACAAGTATTCTCAAGCAATAACGTATAGTAGGTTCTGTAATCTGAGCATACCACGAGCAAAGTTCTATGTAATTCTAGCAAGTAGGTAAAGTAACATGAATAGTAGTACCTATGATGTTGAGCCTTGCACGTGGAGCGAAGCGTCGTTGTGGATCGTTGAGAGCACTGTTCTGGTTATAGTCTGGTTTTAACAAAATCGTTTTCCCTTTATTAAAACCTAGTTCTCTATAACCAATGGCTCTGATACCAATCTGTCACACCCCCAAAATCCACACGCGGGGTATCACCGCTTGGAGGCGTGACTGACCAGGGTCAAGCCATCAATCATATCAAACATAGTATTTAAGTGTAAAAGTAGGAACATGTAATTCATCGTGACATGACTGATGTTCATAACCAAACATTGTTTAAGTAGCGGAAGCATAATAATGAAAACCCAAAGTGGTTATAAGTTCAAATATCGTCTACAATCCGTATCCCACAACGACCTGCTCCTCCCTGTGCAAGCTCCATATGTACCTAAAGTCCTGCAAGGCATGTAAGAGAGAGTCAACAACTAGTTGAGCGAGTTCACAGTTAATAGTTTGGTAATAATGTTCGTATAGTAGTTCGTATGTTCGTTTAGTGATCATGTATGTATCGTATCGCGGCCCTCTAGGCATGTTTGCGAAGATTAGTATTCGTATCGCGGCCATTCCAGGCATGTTTGCGAAGATTAGTGGGATTTTCCCCATGTTTGCTAGACTAGGTATAGTAGTATCGCGGCCCTTCCTGGCATGTTTGCGAAGATTAGAGTATATAGTTCGCGGCCCTTCCTAGGCATGTGTGCGAAGATTGTCATAATATCGCGGCCGACCCTTGGCGTGTGTGCGAAGATCGTTTAAATTAGTATAACCAGTCTAGTCTTGTTCTTATCCATAATCCTTCCTCTACCGGGAATCATATATCTAAGTTCCATAAACTGAACGAATAAATAATCCAACCCATTCCCATCCTGGGAATCCCATGCCTTGGCTGTGTGAACTCACCTTGGTTTGCTCGGCAGATACACAAAAGGGTTTCTTGAACTATGAGTGGTCAACCGCGTCCTAATAGGGTTACCATACAAGTCAGGTTTTGACTCAAGTAATGCACATAAGTTTACGCATAACTAACAGGTTTCATGCACGTATAGATCATGGCAGCATTTTAACAGTCAAACAATACATTCAACTTGTGCGATTTAAATAAGCCCAATAGCACTCGGCCCAACATGTTGTGCGCTCCACAACATGTTGTGCGATCCAATGTATCCCGGCCCAATTATCATAACAGATCAATAACACATTCTCGGCCCAAGTATATAACATATAAGTGACTTGTGCGATCCAAGTAGACTTGTGCGATCTACTTGGGTTGTGCGACTGACTTTGGGCTTGATCGGCCCAATCAGCATAACAACTTGTACGATTGACAAGTCTTGTGCGAATGGACCCCTTGTGCGACTAGGGGTCTTGTGCGACCAGTTTACAACATCCGATATTTGTGTTAATCAGTTACGATCATTTAATTGTTTCTTTATTTACAATAATCAATTAACAGTTTCCATCCTAATTGTTCGATCAAACCCAGTAATCATCCACAATTCATATGTATTCTAATCATAAACAATCATAATAACAATCATCATTTCAATGCAGGAACCATCACATCTATTCTTTTATCAAAGTCAAAAAGGGTCACCTAGGGTCTATGCATTTAAAAGGACAAGCTACAATTTACCAAACCAATTGTTATAATAATTGTTGCATGTGAGTTAGTGATTAGGTTGTCAGAATCATGTGTGGATTCATATGATTATCATATCCCAAGTTCTTTGCCTCTACTAACATTATACCATTCATGTATATCAAAACAATCCCTATTATCACATTAATGTTTAACATATCCATCAACAAAACCGAATCATCATCACAATAAACTACAATGGCCGACCACCATATAATCAACTCAAAGATTATTGGACCAAAATAAATCATAGCCGACAAACTCAATTAATGGATACACAACAATTTGAAGATCACCATGTGCGGCCCACTCACATGATCGGCAATAAGAACAATTTAATTTAAATTCGCCAAACATTTCACGTGATTACTTGATCTAGCATTTCATACCAATCGGTTCAATCACATCAAACAATCACTCTATATTAATAGCATTATATCATCATATAAACATCAATCGAACAACAACACATAATCATGAACACTAACCGATTAAGGAGAGAGTAGGGAATTGATCCGAACACAGAGATCTTCGATGGAGAGAATGTTTGGCTGCCGTCGGGTTCGTGAGGGAGAGAGAGAGCACTAGGGTTTGGTGTGATATTGTGTGATTAACAACAAATGAGAAAAACAACTCCCTAATGGAGTGTGTGAGCGAATAAGGGGAGTGGGCCGAACCCCACCTTGGGCCGCCCTTTGATCGGATGTAAGGAGTATAGCCCAAATGAGCTTGTGCGATCGAGTGGTGTTGTGCATTCGGTTTTATTTCGTGATAGACAGCATATAAACATATACTAGCACAACACATATTCACATAACATAGCATTCCATTTAATCATTCAATTCACATAGTCACCTAGTGTTTACATCACATCAAAGTACAAGATAGGTTCGGAAATACGAGTTGTCACATTTTATTTCGCAGATTGAACCGCGAACATAAAGGAAGCACTAACTGAAGATTCTTGGGTCAATGCTATGCAAGAAGAGTTGAGTCAGTTTGAGAAGTTAGGAGTGTGGAAATTAGTAGACTTGCCTGATGGTCACAGGAAGATAAACACCAAGTGGGTGTTCAAGTGTAAGAGAGATGATCGAGGGGTTATTATTCGTAACAAAGCTCGACTCGTAGTCCAGGGCTTTAGTCAGCAGGAGGGTATAGATTTCACTGAATTATATGCTTAAGTTGCTAGACTTGAAGCAATCAGAATCTTCCTAGCATTTGCATCTTGGAAAAATTTCAAAGTTTATCAGCTAGATGTGAAATCGGCGTTTCTCTATAGGAAGGTAAAAGAGGAGGTTTATGTCGGACAACTACCGGGCTTTACCGATACAATCCACAAAGACAAGGTTTATTTACTGGATAAAGCGTTGTATGGTTTACACCAGGCCCCGAGAGCTTGGTACGAGACATTGTCTCAACACCTACTAGCCAACAGCTTCATCCGTGGAAAAGTGGATGCCACTCTTTTCACCAAACAAGTCGATGGACACCTTCTGATAGTTCAGATATACATGGACGACATCATATTTGGGTCAACAAATGAAAATCTGTGCAAATATTTTGAAAGAGTTATGAAGTAGAAATTTGAAATGTCATCGATGGGTGAGATGAAATTCTTCTTAGGACTTCAGGTTGATCAACTGCCAAAGGGAATTTTCATACATCAGACGAAGTATGTTCATGATATCTTTGAGAAATTTGGGATGTCAGGTTCAACTCCAGCCTCCACCCCGTTAGCGACGAACCATGGGATAAACCCTGATCTCACCGGAGAGAAGGTAGATGAAATGTTGAATCATTCCATGATCAGACCGTTGATGTACTTGGCAGCTTCAAGACCCGATATTATGTATCCAACCTGCCTTGCAGCTAGGTTTCAGTCTAATCCCAGAGCTTCACATATGATGATTGTGAAAAGGATATTACGCTGCCTGAAAGGAACTCCATCATTGGGGTTGTGGTATCCAAAAGAAGGTGATTTCACGCTTGAAGGGTATTCTGATTCTGATTTCGGATGCTGCAAAGTTAACGCTAAATCAACAACAGCAGGGTGCCAGTTTTTCGAACCACGATTGGGCACATGGCAATGCAAGAAGCAGACCTCTGTAGCTTTATCCACATGTGAAGCTGAATATGTATCTGCTAGCAGTTGCTGTTCTCAGATCTTGTGGATCCAGCAATAGATGAGAGACTACAGTTTGCAATTTCTTAACACCCCTATCTTTGTTGATAATGAAGCAGCGATAAACATGACTAAAAATCCTGTTCATCACGCTAAAACGAAACACATTGAAATTCATCATCACTTCATCTAGACTGTTTCGAGAAGAAGCTGATACGAATTGAGAAAATCCACACTGACGAGCAAAAAGCTGATTTACATACCAAAACGTTTGATAAAACTCGTTTTCAATACTTGCTAAAATTGAACGGTATGAAGCTTTTATCGGTGTCGGAGTAGATTCTTGGCGTTGATGAAGGAGACATTGTAGATGATGTTGAGAAGCAATCTGCAATGGTTTGTCGATTTTTTACTTGTTTTGTTATTTAGGGGGAGTATAGGGTAATATTTTCATAAAATACAAAAACAGTAAAAAAAAAATTCAAAAATCCAAAAACATGAGATATTTTCAAAATACAAAAACAATAGAAAACCGAAAAGAGCTTGTGTAAAAAGGGAAAATGATAGTACATCGGCTTGACAGTTACGGTATGCTAAAGATATGTAAAGTTTAAAAGTTTTAAACAGTCTCGCTGATGATATGCCGATAGGTTTTTAAACATTTAGTAGGTTTGTTCGGGATATAAACCTAAATCTTTACTTGCTTATTTTGTGGGGAACACTACTTGGATATATAGGTAACCCCTGAAATCTTGTTTGAAAGATCCCTCTTTCTGAGATACTAGGTCTTTATACTCAGTGATATCTGGGGTATTATCCCGGGACTTCTGATTTTGCGGAAGCAATGGCCTAGTCCCCGGAGAATACTTTATGCTTGCTTGAAATAAAATCCTGCCCTCAGCATAAAAAATGATGAAACATTGAAAAATACTAATCATGTGCTGTTGTAAAAAAGATCCTCTAAAGGGGACCCACTTAAAGTCGAAGCCGTCATCTCTCTGCTGAACGGAAGTTCTGACCTGAGCTCTTATGGCCCTCGTAATTTAACCCCTTATAGATATCATCTGTGGTATACTCACCTGTAAGACTGAATATTGGGATCTGGATACGGGAGTATATTCAAGAGGTGGGACACATGAATGAGTTTAAGTCTCTAAAACACTAAATTCGTATCCTGAACAGATTGAAAATTGTGTGAGAATTTAAGTGGATCATTATATCGAAAATCTAAGTGAATTATTTAATTCTGAGTATGAAATTAAAGCTTAACGGTACTTGTAGCTTGTCGAATAGCTGATATGATTCCCGAACACGCTCACCAAAAATATGTTTGTAAATAGTTTACATTTACAGCATTTTATTTATGTAATTCATTTCTAGTTTAGAAACTTTATTAAAAATCCAAAAAGATTTTACATTTCTGCTTTATTTTCCGACAAATCAAAGTGGAAAGCTGATCTTCAGATTCGCAATTTGAAGCAGATGCAGGAAGTTTCAGAGCTGGATGATGAATCGTGAGCTTAATATGTTAAACTTGAGAAAATTGAAAAGTCAAAACAAGTTCATTAAATTGAGACTTGAAAATTTCAGAAAATTGTTTGAACTAGTTTGTATAAAATGTCAGTGTGTTTTTGTCTCAGATCAACCAAGGTCATTAAGTTGGACTTGGTAGACAAATTAAGTGCACAAGGTCATTAATTTGGACCTGGATACTTAAGTGGATTTCTAAATTCTGACAAGACTAACAAAAGAAGTCAAATGGTAAGTTTGGATTGAAACTGTTATTGTCATATATCTTATATTTAGGTAGAGATTGTGTAGGTAACATGTTTGATATTGAGAAAACAGAATAGCAAAATCCCAGCTAACTGATAGGGGGAGTCTGAAGACTTAAAAGTCAGATACAGTTTCTGGATCAACATTTTAAGGGGAGATTGAAAGTTAAAGTTTAAAGATAGAAGATTGAAGGATGCTTTACAATGTCAAGACAATTTAGAGCAGAGAATGATAAATCAAGACTAAAGGCTGAAAACTGGATGCTAAAGACTTCGTCAACATCCAAGGGGGAGTCTGTTGGTGCACTAATGTCTGTTAACTTCGTCTTTATCGAGTCTTGTATTGTATTAGATAAATCAGGGCACGGAAATCGAGAAAACGGTATTTTAGGGTAATTTCTCTTGAAATGGACATTCTGTCATTTCAAACGAAATTAGTGATTTCAAGCGAGATTACTAATTCTGCACGGAATTAGGTAATTCCGCATGAACTGGTAATTCCGTTTGTAACTGTTTCAAGCGGAATTAGTTCCCTATAAATACTGAACTTGTTTGTGTCATTTGAAACGGAATTAGAACATTGTTTTCAGAGCCGAGGTGCTGCCGGATTGTTATTTGAATTGTAAAAGCTCAGGAAATCAATAAATGGAGATAATTAGAAAGTATCAAGCTGTGTTACGTCAATTTCATTGATTCCGCCTTTGATTTTGATGTTGAACTCTTCAGATTGACTCGTTAGGGTCACACGACGATCCAACAAGACACTTGCTGAAGGCCTCACAGTAGAAACTAAAGATGTTAATGAACCATTTCATATGAGCCCTCCTCATGTTGAACCTGTTATTACAACGGAAACTGCTGATGCTGATAAATCTCAAGAAGAATCTACCGTTGATCTTCCTCCAAGGAAACGAAGCAAAAGAGATCCTAGGATCAGTGGTGAGATGAATGTTGAAGTTCAGACAACCACAGAAACAGCTACACCCACTGGCACTTCGTAACCAAAGATTAACTACACACCGTCAGAACTCAATCCAAAAATCATTGATTTTATATTAAATAAAAGAGCGGAAATTTATATGCCTGCCCCTAAACCAGGTGAGGGTTCAAGTAGTGGTCCATCTGAAGCTGATGTTCTTAGAGCTGCTGCAAGCTGCTGCTGTTCAAGTTAAAGCAGCAGCTAAGTTAAAACAACTTGCAACCCCTGAAACTGTTGAGACTGCTGAGAGTTCCGATAGTGAAGATTTGTTTGAAGAAACTGAGACAACAATTCTGATGCAAAGAACCTCTACTCTTGAAGAAGACAAGATATTCAAGGATGCACTGATTATTAGCCTTATGGTAGAATTGGTGGTTAAAAATCAGAAGATAACTGAGTTGGAAACAAATCTGGGAGCCCCAGTGCTGTAGTAATGGATACGAAACAAAAGCTTGAAGGAAAATTTCCTAAAGAGTTTGTTGGTCCACCAAAGGAATCCACTGCTGAAGAGAGAGAACAATAGAGGAAAGAGCACGAAGATGCTATGAACATGTATTATAAAATTCTTCCTTGTACAGCAAACCAAAAACCAAGGAAGAAAATGGTGGTTATGAGGAATGTAGGGGCTGAGAGGAACTTGCAGTTTGGTGATAAACCTGACAGGTATGTAATCAACACCGAGAAGAGCAAAAAGGGGAACAAATCGGGTATTAGAAGCTGGGCATACAATGATGAAAAGGAAATGTTTATTGTGCCGAGGAAAAATGGTGATGTGGAGTATTATGCTAACTCTGAAGCATTCAACTCCTGGACTCCAGTTGATTTGAGGGAACTTAGCAATGCAGGATTTCATGATCAAGTCAAGAATCCAAATTGCAAGATTGGAGTTAATTGCTTCAATAAGCTGCAGCAACAAGCACGAGTCAATTTTAGAGACATGAAGTTGGCTCAGTCTACTATTGAAGAGGATAAAGAAGTGTTGGATCCTGTAACAGGGAAGCCATATAAGATAGTTAAGTGGCCTGCAACAAAACAAACAAACATAGTGCCATTGTTAAAGGAGCTTCTTGATAACACTCTGAAGAACTTCTAGTTTTGGATGTATGATCCTGTTTCTGGTCAAGCCGTTATTGTGTGTGATGATGCTGAATACAAATTTATTGATACTCGAGACTTGATGTGTTTTGGTGAAAATGACATCAATCTCTTGGCAAAGTCACAGATTTAGAGTGATCCTCAGTATGAAGTGTGGGCCAAAAGCTTGACAGGATCTGTGGCCCAGATAATGAATTTTAAATTGTGGTCAGGGCAGCGTACTAGGGTGGAGACACAATTGTTTGGTCCGTATGTTGGAAGAAATATACCGATCTTACCAGAATTGCTGAGGAAAAAGAAGGAACAAGCTAGTGTAGGTTTGTAAGGGTATAATCTAGTGTAGGTTTGCATCTGTCTTGGATTATTTTGTATGGGTTGGGTTCGAGACACTTAGCGGTTTGTTTGGTTATTTTGTGCTCCATAGGGTATGGGCTTGGCCCAATGTAATTGGATCTCCTATGCTTGTATAAATAGGGGACTCCTTAGACATTTATGGTTGTTGATTATTGGATAAACTCTCTTGTTTTGTGCGACTAGGATACCACATGAATCATTAAGTTCATGTGTTCTAGTTTGCTTTGAATCAATTTATTGCTTTTCAATCTTCGACGTCTTGCTTATAGTTCTGCTACTTGTTTGGTGTTTGATATCTGATTGTATTGTTTTGGAACTTACAATTGGTATCAAATGAAATGTTTGATGTTCCATTCCTGAAGAGTTTGTTGCAAATGGTCCAGAAGAAGAGCAAGTCGTTGACCAAACTGAGTCGGTAGCAGTTCATCATTTAACGAGTTTGTCACCAACTGGAACTGCTCCAGAAGTTGCTATTCCTACAAGTGTCCAACGTGATCATCCTAATGAAAATGTTATTGGACCGGTAGAGGCTGGAGTGTGATCGGACAGTCGCGCTCCGGTCAAAGATAATATTTATATGCCCTAACTACCCTTAACAAATAGCTAGTGGTAGTGAGGGGTCGAACCACGAAGAGTATGTGGTTTGTGTGTGGATTCGATTGAATTATCAAGAATGTCACGTATTATGAAGCTTACTAGAATTTCTTTATGTTTTTCTTTAATTGAGAGATGTGAGTTTAAACTAAGTGAATTGATTAAGATGATTAACAACTAATGATTAACGATTACGAGAAAATTGATTACGAGAACAATAATAAGAAAAAGGAATCACACCCGGTTTCGGTAATTGCTCACTTAGGATTTCTACAAGTTTTAGATTCAACTCAAATGCATTCGATTAACGGATTTAGTGTACCGTGACTTAGGTGCTAATAGCTATCAACGTCCCGAAGAACGGACAAGAATACACTTTTATATCAACACAAGTAAATCCTAACAATGACAATGCACAATTACATATCACCATTTCGCAAAGTCATAACTTTTAACATCGTTCGACAGTTTACGAATTCAAAACAAATGTAATACTATTGTCAAAAGTTTCAAAAATCAAATACAAATTGTCACTAAGTTGAAACAAGAACAATTCGAAATCCTAGAATTAACAACTACCTACACCGGGGTGAAACCGAGATGATTAGCCGCTCATGGTTGAAAAAGCTTGATCACCGGATGTTTGGAACGTGAATGAGAACATCTTGAAGCTTGATGGATGAAGGAATGATGGATGATTAGGGTTTATGGATGATTATGGTGAGATGGTTGATGGATTGGATGAATTAGGGTTTGTATGTTTTTTATTGTGTGTTAGATGATGATGATTCGGGTTGTAGGTTGATGATAGATAGAATTGGTAGGTGAATGATGTTGATACTTGGCTCCAAGATGAAGATTCAAACTCCAAGTGAAGTGTAACCCCCGAGTTGAATGCCCCTCGACCAATAAACATCGACCGTGACTCAAAAAGTCCCAAAATTCGCGTTTTGCAATTCCCTTAGCCGTCGCCGACGGCATATAACCCGTCGCCGACGGGCTGTAAATATGTCGAAGCCGTCCGACGGCTTAATTGACTGGATACGAGGACTTGTGGCCGACGGGGTATTTTAAAAGGGCGTCGCCGACGGCTTGGGACCCGTCGGCGACGGGTTCTCTAGTCCACTTCTCCCATTTTCTTCGTTTCGCACTTCCGGCTGATCCGTAACGCGTCCCGATGCTCCGGTTTTTGACCCGATGACTCGTAAAGCTCCCGAAAAGCCCTTAAACTCCATCAAACCTGCACAAACACAAATCTAATTAAAAGTAGGCCATTCAAGATTAAAACTCATATAAAAACATAAAGCTACACATTTACGAGCACCAGTTTTCAACCACGTATCACATCCCCACACTTGTCTTTTGCTTGCCCTCAAGCAAATCTGTTTTTCCCTTTCACGTGGGTTGAACAAAGAACTCACTCCCCATTCCCGAGACTAAGGTTAAGGTCTATTGTCATACAAAAGTTCAAACCTTTTACAATTTACAACATATTTAACGGTAAGGTGAGTATTCACATATACAATGGTTATCCAAGATTAACCCGCCCGTAAAACTAACAAGTCATGCACATCCCTCACAATGTTCTCTCCACTCGGCTTATAATTTGGCTAATATTTATAATGTATTAGCACTACAAAGAATATTCACTCAAAACCGATTAGAACACATACCCGCATAAGCTTGCAACTAAATCATTCTCCACCATTGATCACAAACACTAAACACAAGTCATAAGGTCTTTATGAGGGTTGTAACGGGGCTAGGCTAAGAGTAGGAATTGGGATATTTTAAAGTGGCTAAAGCGATGAAAATTCGATTTTTATTGCAAACCACTAACTTAAACAAAACTACATATAAACATCAACTATGGGCAATAATCTTTCACCCTTTTATTCGACAACTACCAACACTTTTTTTTTTTTCTTCAACAATTTTCAATTTTTTTTTTCATAATATTTTCTGTTTTTTTAAGCAAACAATCAAGAATAACTATATAAATACGACTCCTATAATCGAACTTTCATCACACGGGTTTAAAAGAAAAAGGTTTAAGGGTTATGGGCTATAGGGTGGTCAAACAAAAGGTTTAGGCTCAAAATTGGCGACTATGGAATTTGTTCGGGTAAGGATAGATAAATGGTTTTAAGAGAAAAGGTTTACCTAATGCCTTAATCATTCTCGTGCTTGTATTCGGTCTATGGTCTCAAACGTATCAAAAGTTGCAAGTTCTGCAATACGCGACTAATGGTCCACTCAAACAAAGAAACATGTAGATGTAGATGTAAATCTATGATATAAAAGTGGCTCAAACCTCATGTATAAGGGTATGATATGTGATATGCATAAAATGCTAGTTTCTTAGGCGGATTATTCCAAAATAACCACCCGCTAAATACCCGTTATGCTTATTAATTTGAACTTGACCATGACAAAAGACCAAATGGTTTGTGACATCCCTCGTTGACTTGGTTACTTGTGCTTTTAAGATCGCTTTTGAAACAAGAAATTTTGAAAAATTTTTGAAATTTTCCCCCATCCCCACACTTGAGGTAAACATTGTCCTCAATGTATAGAATTTAAATGAACGGGTCAAAATCGAAAACTTTTACTACTCCCCCATCCCCACATTTGAGGTACATATTGTCCTCAATGTGTAAGAACTAGAGTTTTAATGCACAAGGGATGTGACACGGCTAATTCCCCCAAAATTTCACCCCGGAAAATAAAATACAATGTACAATCCACTTATTCCTAACTAAGAATCAAAGTAAAAGGAAACATATGCATCTGATTTTTGTCGCTTGATACTCATATCTCCTTCGCCTCTTCATAAAAACGGTTGTCCCGCGAACATGTTGTACCTACAAATTCTAATCCTTGTGTAGAAGCATGCTTCTCACAACCATCAAAATTTGTTAGTTATCTAGTTCTACCCTTTTTATGAAACATATTACCAAGCCATGTGTTATTTCACTTCGATTTATGTGGACAATAATTTACAACAACAACAAACCTAACTCACTTTCGTAGGAATCACGGTTGCATTTAGCTTATG
Organism: Helianthus tuberosus; assembly: GCA_030545235.1. Taxonomy (NCBI): domain Eukaryota; kingdom Viridiplantae; phylum Streptophyta; class Magnoliopsida; order Asterales; family Asteraceae; genus Helianthus; species Helianthus tuberosus. The sequence continues at coordinate 137,192,991 of CM060396.1, read as the reverse complement.
CAACAAGCCCTTTTAAACCCCCCAATAGCTTGGGAGGACGAGAGGTCTCGTGAGGGTTATATAGGGAACACACCCACAACGTTCATTTAGCTAGGCGAAAATAAATAACATGAAATAAAAAAAATAATGGAAACAAAATAATATACAACAACAACAACAAAAACATACCTCGCCTCTACCGCTGATATCGCTCGTTGGGATCAACTGGCGGGTTGGGCTTGTATTGATAACCAGTGAGGGCCTCAAACATCTCCCTATAGTCATCGAGTGGGTTTGACTCTCCTTGTGGCGGTGGTTGGTAAGGAATCGGAATGAAACTAGAACCGACTGCCTCGGGCCAATGAGGGGTGGGATCGGATGGGCCTAGTGGATGAGGAAGATTGGAGTAATCGGTCTTCGGGCTGCCTCATCCTCTTGCCTCTTTGCCAACTGTTCCATTTGTGACCTCTGCATTGCTTGGAACAGTTGTTGCTCTTCCATAAACTTATTCATTCGCTCCCGATGGGGTGCTTGAACTGCCCAAAACTCCTGCATTTGAGGTCCCTGTGCCTCCTCATAGGCTTCCCTCCTTCGATTATACTCTCGGCCTTCACCTATGCATGCAGAGACATTGTCATATATCTCTTGCTGTCCCCGATCAAAATTTTTGTAGGAAGGCACCCGTCTAATGTTCACAAAGCCCGCCACATCTGCATTAATTTCTCTATGCGGCCTCATGTATCTTTGTCTTGGTCTTTGTGGACCGGAGGGTTCAACTTCCTCCTCTTCATCACCCATCTCTTCATCTTCTCCCGATTCCGGTGGTGCCCCTGAAGTAAGGAACTCATACTTATGACCCAACCTGTCGGTCACAACATACTTGTTCCCCGAAAGTTTAACTTCTATATTCCAGTTCTTCTTCATGGAAGCCTTGTTAATTTCCTCCAACGGTTTAGTTACCCATAGTGATTCCGGAGGTAAGCAATTTTGTTGAACAATCATGGCACTAATGAGGCGTGCGTATGGAATAAAACGCCTCTGGGATGACTCCCGAGTAGCCCACGTATTCATCATCACTATGTGTCTCCATGACAATGTCGGGGTCCCGTATAGCAAAGAATGCACCACCCTACAGTCACCCGCTCTAACACCTCCACGATCACCAAACCTCACCAAAATGTTCTCAACATTAATCCCTTGGAGAATCTTTCCCTCAATCGTCATTTGCTTTCTCTTTGCCTCTCCTCCATCATGGTAAGGTAAAGTAGCCGCGGTCATCTGCTCTGGATCACCATCATTCATATGATTATCCAAAAATTGTTGCATAGTTGGATAGTCATATGCTTGCACCCCTAGAGAATCAAAGCGTGCAATGCAGTTGATTATTTCGAATGACACCGTCATTAAACCCCAGCCTGTTTTACCAACCAATTTCCACTCAGCAGGAGGACTATCTTTATTCACAAACCTCAACGTCGACAACCACTCGCACACATCCATCAAATACACCCGCGAAGTGTTATCTTCACACCAATCAAGCACCCTTTCCCAACCTTGGCGTTCAAACATTTGTGTTATTCCGATTTATTTGAACTCTTCAACATTCACCACTCTTTCACATAAACTCCTTTCCGAAACTGAGGTACTCACTTTGTTAACCATTTTCCATTTCCAAAGCTTGGCCTCTAACTTCCTATCTTGGTACGCGGATAAGGATTTGTTCTTCTCATCATCCCATATCTTTGCGTTTTGACTATCCCTAAACTTTGCCCACTCCCAATCTTGCCTATACAATCCCGCATCACCTTCTTTGATGGAGCTTAATTGCTCCCATTTCCTCGGTATTAAACCGGAAGAAGAACCGACTCCTGATGATGAAGCTTGCCTTGTAGTCTTTTGTCTTTTACCACCGGCCATAACTACAATCACAAACAAGCAAAACATCAATATAAACCCAAACCTTTACTAAACTCTCAACTTTGAACATGATGTGTGATGTTGACATTTTAATTAACAAGTGAATGTAAAATCGCCTCTTTAAACTTCCAAAGTCGCTCACTTTATCATATACTTATCAATTTCTTGTTAATCTTACAATTTCTTGTAATTTCAACAATATATTCAACATCACCTTCATGTTCAATCATGTAAATAACAAGTGTAATCACATCACTATGGTTATAACATGCTCAAATTCCATCCAAAACAACTAATCGTACTCAAAATCATGCTAGAATAACATACATTGTCTAAACAACCTACTCTTAAACTAATAAGTTTAAAATTTCGGAAGAAAAACAAATATCATATGATAATCATGCATAGAGTCAAGGAGAATCCATACCTTTGTGTTGTTAAACAAGAAGAACTAAGAAAAGATGGAAAGCAAGAACTTGATGAACATCCTTTCCAAAAAACCTAGGTAACACGCCCAGAAATTTTGCAAAATAGCAAGAATTGATGAAAACCGTGTTGGGGGTTTTGTTCCTCTCGAGAAATTACTCAGAATGGACTCAAGAATCCGGTGATTTGGTGTAGATTTAAGAAAGTTATGAGAGTTTGAAGGTTTCTAGGGTTCTTGAGGGCTTTTGGAGAAGATGGTAATGGTAGGTGATGTTTAGAGAAAGATGGCAGGGCTTTTTAGAGGGTATAGATGATGTGGAATGAATGTGGGTCGATTGTAGTGGTTGAGAATGAGTTAAAGTTGAGTTTAGATGGTTAAAATGGTGTTTGTTTCAGTTTTAAGCATAAAGGAACGAACCAGCCGCCGACAGCAGACAAGAGCCCATCGCCGACGGCTGATAGCCCGTCGCCGACGGGTTGTCAAAATTGTGAAACGGGCCGACGGCTTTTCTTCCTGTCTACGGGCTAAGTGTGCCGACGGGGCTTTTTCCGAAGCCGTCGCCGACGGCCGCCACCCCGTCGCCAACGGGCTTTAATTTAAATTTATTTTTTTTTTTGAAAAAATATAAGGATTTTTATGAACTTTCTTTAAAGGAACTATGTACAAAAAAAAAATCCTAGAAAATATTAAAAATGTTTTTGTGATTTTTTATAAGTTAAATTTTAAAAACGCGGAAACCGTTAACGGCCCTACCACCCCCCGAAAAGTCGTGTATTGTCCCTAATACACACAAATAAGTCTTAAAACATACCTTTTTGTCTTCAAAACCTATTCGTGATATCCGAACTTCACACAATCAAGAGAATTAGTACGAGACAAAAACGATTAAACACAAGAACACACAAACAATTAAATAGATGGTACATAACTTTACAAAAGTTGTTACCGGTCCTTTTCATTCGACCTCATAAACCGGAATGCTTACCACAAAGCTCACCGATTCCTTGTTTTCATCCAACTTTTCGTTACCGTCGAGGAACGGTTTTAGTCGATGACCATTTACCGTTTGTCGTATTCCATCCTTTGGATCCTCGATTGTAACATCACCCAATTGTCCGACCCGGGTAATCACATAGGGTCCCATCCATTTGCTCCGGAGCTTCCCGGGAAAGAACTTGAGCTTCGAATTGTAGAGCCACACTTTTTGTCCAACCTCGAGCTCTTTCTTCCTCAACTTGGCATCATGCCCCTTCTTCATCCCATCCTTGTATTTGGACGCGCATTCATATGCCATTTCCCTTAGCTCCTCCAACTCACATAACTTGAGTTTTCGTTCCTTACCTGCATCATCATATTGAACATTCACTTCTTTAATAGCCCATAATGATTTGTGCACAAGTTCAACCGGTAAATGACAATTTTTACCGTAAACCAACCGGTAAGGTGTAGTGCCAATGGGTGTCTTATGTGCCGTACGGTAGGCCCATAAAGCATCGTTCAATTTAATTGACCAATCCTTACGGTCCTCCCGCACGGTCTTTTGCAAAATCTCTTTGATTTGCCTATTTGACACCTCAACTTGCCCGCTTGTTTGCGGGTGATAGGGGTAGCGATTCTATGGTCAACACCAAACCGTTTTAAAAGTTTTCCAAACCGAAAGTTTTTAAAGTGAGATCCTCCGTCACTTATGATGACACGAGGAATCCCAAACCTTGAGAAAATATTGGTTTGAACAAAATTACATACTACGGAATGGTCGTTCGTCTTGGTGGCTATTGCTTCAACCCACTTTGACACATAGTCAACGGCCACCAAGATGTACAAGTTGCCATATGAATTGGGGAATGGGCCCATGAAATCAATACCCAGACATCGAAAACATCGACTACAAGGATTGGTTGCATGGGCATCTCATCCCTTTTTGAAATACCCCCTATTTTCTGGCACTCTATGCAATTCTTTGAAAACTTATTAGCATCTTTAATAATAGTAGGCCAATAAAGGCCACTATTCAACACTTTGTGACCCGTTTTGTGACCACTAAAATGGCCACCACACGCATACGAATGTAGATGCTGCAACACGCTTGGAATTTCCTCATCATCTATGCATCTTCTTATCACTTGATCCACACACTCCTTCCTCAGGTGCGGTTCTTCCAACCGGTAGTACTTGATTTGGGACATAAAGTGTTGCCTCTTCCGTCTATCCCAATGTGCTGGCATATCCCCTGTAACAAGATAATTGACAATGTTAGCATACCATGGTAGTTTATCTAATTTCATTATGTGCTCATCTGGGAAAGACTCATTGATCTCTACAGTTGTAGGATCTTCTTCAACCATCAACCGAGACAAATGGTCCGCCACAACATTCTCGGTACCCTTTTTATCCCGTATCTCCAAATCAAACTCTTGTAGCAACAACACCCATTGGATCAATCTCGGTTTAGCATCTTTCTTCTCCATGAGGTACCTAACTGCAGTGTGATCAGAAAAAATAATCACTTTACTACCCCATATATATGCCCAAAATTTATCCAACGCATATACCACCGCAAGTAGCTCTTTTTCGGTAGTGGTGTAATTCAATTGTGCATCCGAAAGAGTCTTACTCGCGTAGTATATGGCAACGGGTTTCTTTTCAACCCGTTGTCCCAACACGGCCCCCACCGCATAATCACTCGCATCGCACATAATTTCAAAAGGAAAAGACCAATTTGGAGATTGCAAGATTGGGGCCTCAACTAACTTCTCTTTCAAATTGTTAAAAGCATTTTGGCAATTTTCATTAAAATCAAACGGTTGGTCTTTTAACAACAAATTACATAAAGGCTTGGTTATATCACTAAAACCCTGAATAAATCGCCGATAAAACCCTGCGTGACCTAGAAAAGACCTAACACCTTTAACAGTCGTGGGATACGGTAAAGTAGATATAACTTGTACCTTAGCACGATCAACCTCTATCCCACGACTTGACACCACGTGTCCCAACACTATTCCCTCTTGAACCATAAAATGGCTCTTTTCCCAACTTAAGACCAAACTAGTTTCGACACACCTTCTTAACACTTTATCTAGTTGGTCCAAACAAGCCTCAAAAGATGACCCAAAAATTGAGAAATCATCCATGAATATTTCCAAAGACTTCCCCACCATATCTGAAAAGATACTCATCATACACCTTTGGAAGGTGGCGGGGGCGTTACATAATCTAAACGGCATTCGCCTAAATGCGAAAGTGCCGTAGGGACAAGTAAACGTGGTCTTTGCTTGGTCTTCCGGATGGATGGCAATTTGGTTATAACCAGAATAGCCATCTAAGAAGCAATAAAATTTTTGCCCCGACAATTTCTCAACTATTTGATCAATGAACGGTAAAGGAAAATGATCTTTGGAAGTCGCGGTATTCAACTACCTATAATCAATACAAATTCGCCACCCGGTTACCGGCCGAGTGGCTACCACTTCACCTGCGTCATTTTTGACGACTTGTATGCCCGCTTTCTTGGGAACCGTCTGTGTTGGGCTCACCCATTGGCTATCCGAGATCGGGTAAATAATACCCGCATCGAGCCATTTCAGCACTTCCTTCTTCACTACCTCCCGCATGTTCGGATTTAATCTCCGTTGTGCATCTCGAACGGGAGTCACATTCTCTTCCGTGATGATTTTGTGTATCACCACCGAGGGACTAATACCCTTCAAATCAGCAATGGTCCATCCAATCGCCGCCCGATTAGTGACCAAAACACCCATCAATTTATCCTCTTGCTCCACGGTTAAGTTTGATGCAATGATAACCGGGAGCGTGTTGCCTTCACCAACATAAGCATAATTGAGATGCTTAGGCAACACTTTCAATTCAACCTCCGGAGGCTCTACCAATGACGGCTTCAACTTGGTGTCAATGCTCTCCGGTAAACTCTCAACTTGGTGCATCCATGTCGGTTTTCCCTCTCTAACCGCAAGCACATCCAAACTGTTCACTTCCTCGTCTATGCTCTTATCCATCTCCACCTGTGACCTGTCAAACATATAACAATCCTCCATTGTGTTTTCCCCATCTACGACTGTGTCGCAAAGAGGTATACACGTGTCAACGACGTCCGCCATATAGCATTCATCGTCAAGTGGAGGGTTCATAAGTCAGGAAAAAACATGCAACCTCAACCTTCGGTTTCCAAATGTCATGTCAATCGTTCCCGTTTTGCAATCAATTTGAGAATTTGCGGTTGCTAAGAACGGTCGACCCAAAATCACCGTAGGTTGCTTGGTTGGGTCCTTGGCCACGTAATCAAGTTCTAGAAAGTCCACCGGATAGTAAAAATCCTCAATTTTCACTATCACATCCGAAACAACTCCACGGGATAGTTTGGGTGTCAAATCGGCTAACACCACGGTGGTGTTTGACGATTGAAGTGGACCAAACTCGTATTGGTCATACAAACTACCCGGTAGAAAGCTCACGCTAGCAACAAGATCTAGAAGTGCCTGGTTGATTTTAAAATCGCCTACTTGAATTGAAATGATAGGCGCACCCGGATCTTGGAGCTTAGGTGGAAGTGTACCCGAAAGAATCGAACTCACGTTTTTGGTTAAATCTAATTTTTTTTGGAAATTTGTGAGTGCGTTTTTGGGTACACAAATCTTTCAAGTACTTAGCATACGACGGTACTTGTTTGATTGCATCCAAAAGAGGTAAATTTATTTTTACTTGTTTAAAAATTTCCAACAACTCTTCTTGTTGTGGACCTCTTTTGTTTACAATTTTCTTTATGGGTCCCTTCAATGCTTCGGGATAAGGGGCGGTATTAGCCTCCACACCCTTTTCCTTAGCCTTGGGGACGGGGATGGTCACAACGGGAGTATCATTGTTCTTTTTCAAGTCATTTTTTACTTTGACCCGTTTGACCATTCTCATTTTCATCCTCACTAGCATCTTCCACCACCCCTTCAACAAACTGGGGTGATGGTGTTTTGACACCATTATCAACGACTCGACCACTACGTAAAGTAATTTTATTAATTGGTACCTCACGTGTGTTCCTTGAGTTTGACCCTTGATGCTTAGGGTTCACCGCGGTGTCACTTAGGAGCCTTCCCGTGCTTCCTCTCATTTGAGCCATTTCCTCCGCGAGTTGGCCCACTTGCTTTGCCAATGCCTCATGTGCTTTATCTCGAATCTCATTTGTCTTCTTTATCTCCTTGATATCATGGTGAGATTCTTTTATATTGTTTTGAGATTATTTTTGCATATTCAACAAAGCATCCATTTTGGCACTCAAATCATCACCACCGGTTTGATTGTTCGACCCGCTTCCATTACCGCCTTGATTGTTGTAATTCCTTTGGTACCCACCTTGGTAATTATTGTTCCTACCTTGGTACCCTTGATTGAAATTACGTTGATAACCCCCTTGGTTACCACTTTGACGGTTGTTGTACGATGATCCACCTTGATTACCTTGATTACCCGATTGAAAGTTCAGGTTCATTTGATTCGAAGTGTTACCGTACCGGAAATTAGGGTGATTTCTCAACCCCATACGGTAAGTGTTGGAGTTCATGTCGTATTGTTTCCTATCTCCATACACTTGGTTGACTTCTTCGGTGTAGCCACTCGACCCCGTTGGACATTTTTCCGCTCTATGTCCAATATCACCACAATCTTCACATACCTCGAATTGAACCGCATTTACTTCCTTTTTCTTCATTCGAGCCATTTCCCGCTCTAAGGTAGAAATCCGATCTTTAGAGTCAAGATCGGGAAGTGACCGTGAAATGGGATGCTTCTTAGCTCGATCGGCCGATTCTTTCTCTTTCGAACGTTTACTCATCCGTTCCAAGAATTCCCAATCATCATCTTCATGGTTGCTTAGAAGGGTCCCATTGCTCGTTGATTCAAGTCGGTTCCATGTGTTGTCATCTAAACCCCCTGCAAAGCACTTAACCAACTCCCACTTCTCAATTTGATGATGTGGGCATCTTCGCATCATTTCTTTAAATCTTGTAAAGGCTTCATGCAACGGCTCGCCTGGTAATTGGCGAAAAGACCTAATTTTATCACGAGCATCATCGGTCTTCGCCATAGAATAGTATTCATCTAGAAAAGCTTGTTGCATTTCTCCCCATGTGCGGATGCTATTGGCCGGGAGTGTAAGGAACCATTGCTTCGCTTTGTCTTTCAATGAGAATTGGAACAAACGAAGTTTAATCTCCTCTAGTGCAAAGTTATGCCTCCCGATAGTGCTACAAATGGAAGAAAACTCTGTCAAATGTGTGTACGGTTCGTCGTTAGATCTTCCATTAAAATGAGGAAGTATGTTGATGTAATGTGGTTTACAATCAAACATTCTCCTCTCATAAACGATTGGTGAGTCGTTCTCGGTGACAACCGGCCTAAAACGATCATTCACTCCCCGTAGAGGTCGTTGACGACGATGGGGACCGTTAGCTTCTTGATTGACCAGTCTTCTATTATCCCGTCTTTCACCTCTTCGATCATCTCTTCGATCCTATCTTCTATTATCCCTTGGGTTACCACCTCCCACGAAACGAGGAATCCGGTTAGGGTTTGCATTGTTGTTGTTGTTATAAAACCCATCATTCCGGTTCCGTTGGTCATTGTTTCGTGGTTGACGGTTGTTCCCATAACCGTCATTTCTTCCACCTCCGTAACCGTATTCGTCGTCCCCAACGTAATTGGCATGTTGGTAGCCAAATTCCGCATCATCATACCTTCTAGCGTTGTAGACGTTTCCCCTATTAACGTAGCCCCAATCTTCATCATCGTTAACCCGATCATCATAGTACCCCCCGTCATCCGAATTTTCCGTATGAACACTCACATGTTCCGGCGATTGATAACCGGGAACACTATACGGTTCATCATCGGGGATTGCATTCCTCAAGTCATCGATGTTGAAGAATGGGTCTTCATTTGCGGGATTGCCGCGATCACGATTTCCCCGACGGTCGGAATTGACATTCCGGTCATCTAGGTTAATGGGTAAAGAGGTTTGTCGATGAAGGTTTTGTTGTTGAGGTGTTCTTTGATTGTGGTTGGGATTTTGGTTTTGGAAAGGTGGTGTGGGTGGTCCGGTATTGTTTTTATTACCACCCGGTCGCTCTGTAGGTATAGGTTGCATATTAGGAGCGGGATTGAAATTGCCTCGGTATTGAAATTGGTTCGGATTTTGATTTTGGTTGAAGTTTTGGTTCGCCATTGAATCGGTTTCAATGGATGGTGTATGTTGTGGTGTGTTGGTGGTTTGATTAGAAGCAAGTGTTGCTTCTAACCGGCTTGCTAGATTTCTGCTTGCTACCCTTTCGATTTCCAGTTCGTAGACTAAAGGTGAAGTCCTCCCGGAGTTCTGCGTATGCATGCACTACCTGTAACCTGCACAAGTAACACACCCGCGTAACAAGGAAAAAGACAAAGTGCAAAAAGAAACTAAACAATTTAAACAGATAATCACAAAATTCAAACAATATCCAAACACAAAGCGCACGCACTCCCCGGCAACGGCGCCAAAATTTGATCGGACTGTCGCGCTCCGGTCAAAGATAATATTTATATGCCCTAATTACCCTTAACAAATAGCTAGTGGTAGTGAGGGGTCGAACCACGAAGAGTATGTGGTTTGTGTGTGGATTCGATTGAATTATCAAGAATGTCACGTATTATGAAGCTTACTAGAATTTCTTTGTGTTTTTCTTTAATTGAGAGATGTGAGTTTAAACTAAGTGAATTGATTAAGATGATTAACAACTAATGATTAACGATTACGAGAAAATTGATTACGAGAACAATAATAAGAAAAAGGAATCACACCCGGTTTCGGTAATTGCTCACTTAGGATTTCTACAAGTTTTAGATTCAACTCAAATGCATTCGATTAACGGATTTAGTGTACCGTGACTTAGGTGCTAATAGCTATCAACGTCCCGAAGAACGGACAGGAATACACTTTGTAATCAACACAAGTAAATCCTAACAATGACAATGCACAATTACATATCACCATTTCGCAAAGTCATAACTTTTAACATCGTTCGACAGTTTACGAATTCGAAACAAATGTAATACTATTGTCAAAAGTTTCAAAAATCAAATACAAATTGTCACTAAGTTGAAACAAGAACAATTCGAAATCCTAGAATTAACAACTACCTACACCGGGGTGAAACCGAGATGATTAGCCGCTCATGGTTGAAAAAGCTTGATCACCGGATGTTTGGAACGTGAATGAGAACATCTTGAAGCTTGATGGATGAAGGAATGATGGATGATTAGGGTTTATGGATGATTATGGTGAGATGGTTGATGGATTGGATGAATTAGGGTTTGTATGTTTTTGATTGTGTGTTGGATGATGATGATTCGGGTTGTAGGTTGATGATAGATAGAATTGGTAGGTGAATGATGTTGATAATTGGCTCCAAGATGAAGATTCAAACTCTAAGTGAAGTGTAACCCCCGATTTGAATGCCCCTCGACCAATAAACATCGACCGTGACTAAAAAAGTCCCAAAATTCGCGTTCTGCAAATCCCTTAGCCGTCGCCGACGGCATATAACCCGTCGCCGACGGGCTGTAAATATGTCGAAGCCGTCCGACGGCTTAATTGACTGGATACGAGGACTTGTGGCCGACGGGGTATTTTAAAAGGGCGTCGCCGACGGGTTCTCTAGTCCACTTCTCCCATTTTCTTCGTTTCGCACTTCCGGCTGATCCGTAACGCGTCCCGATGCTCCGGTTTATGACCCGATGACTCGTAAAGCTCCCGAAAAGCCCTTAAACTCCTTCAAACCTGCATAAACACAAATCTAATTGCAGGTCCCTTAATCTGAGGATCGATAACGAACCAAATCACTTGTTTATAGCAAACACGGTCACGTGTGCGGAATCCACGTAACTATGCCAAATCAAACATATAAAGCAATAATAACAAAGGATTAATCAATGAAACACACTCGATTGATTAACGGGATGAGAACCGATTACAAACTGATACAAACACAGTTCAGACAGAATTTCGGCAGAGTTTTGTTACTGGTTATTATCTCATCTCTGGTTCATAATGAAACAGGATGTTGTTTATATAGTCCCTGGGCCCAAGTTTACGGCGAAACACAAAGTGTGCGACGAAACTGAACATGGGCCAGTCATTGGGCTTGAAACAGCCCATTACACGACGAATCAAAGTGTGATTCGTCATGACCTTCAACGAAACAGAAGTAAAGGACATTGGTCTGTTTCGTCATGATGTGTTCCGACGAAACAGACCTGTTTCGTCGAGGACTGCAACTGTTGTGGTTGTTTCTGTTAACAGACAGCAACAACAGCAACATATAAACATAGTAATGACCATACTACCTTTTAATGCAACATGCATTGTTAATAATACTTTACATACCAAAAGAGACAAACAAGTCGTACACAAGCAGATAGGAGGATATCTGACTTGGTCAACATAACATACAGACTCGATAATTAATAAAAGACCATACAAAATACATCATTAAACAAGACTAGTTACAGACACTAAAAATGTATCAACAAACTCCCCCTTGTCTGTTACTCGTCTTCGGTCTTCTATTCTTCCATCTCAGTGTTGCTCGGACCACGAACTGCCCGAATGTATGCCCCGGTAATAACAAAAACATGCTACGCGCTGAAACTTTAAAGCTTGACGTGCGTCCTGATCTTCATAGAAAATATCATGATGATATAACCTGCTGACATCAGCCTCGGACATGTTGACTATCCACATCGGATCCAACATCCGGTAATTTGCACGACCATCTCTAAACACAATTACAGCTTCATGAGTATCCGAGTCGTAGCACCATAATGCCATGTCTTCAAGAAAATCCTGCTGCATTGGCATCAATGGGATTTTATCTACAACCCTCGGAGGCTGGTACACAAGCTTGTATCTGCAAGTGTTGGTGTCCGAATCAAGAGTAAACTTAATCGGTTGATAGACTGGAAATTGTGGCTTGTATGATTCATCCTTCCAACCTGTCTTCTTGTTTACTTTAACCAGTCGCTCAAATAAAGTAGCGCCATCGTATTTTGACCGATTGATAAGCTCAAGCCTTGTCAACGCAGCAACATCATAAAATGGCAAGGAAAGAATGCTCAGCAGTGAATTGAAATACAGAATTCCGTATTCACGTTTGATAGCAATGCAGTGTATATCTTGAACAAACATCCAGCATAGAATCCTTCCACTTGGCTTTGCCTTTTCAAATTGCAAGTAGTCTACTTGAGCTTTTTCAGGCATAGGCTTGGAGACTTTAGATAGAAACTGTTTTCTCCATTCAGAAAATGCATCTGTGTCTTTTTCAGACGAATTTCGATTCTTTAAGTGCTCGTCTATGTCATCAATATTCTCCTTCATCCAATCTTCATCAAACGAAGAAAATTCAGTACCATCTGTTCGAACATACGTTGATTTTGATGCTTCACCTTCAAACACAATCTCATCAATATCTTCAACATTAGTTGTATCAGTCTCAGTCGACATTTTATCTATCTCAGCATCATCAATTTCTCTCATAGAATGTAGAATACTCAATTGTTCCTGAGAAAGATCTTCTATTAACTCCCCTTCTTCAAGCAACTCTCCCGTAAATGGATGAATAGCCTGTAAAGCAATATCAGCACTGCTTACTACAGAAGAAGTACCTGCGATCTGTTGAACTTTTCCAGTAGAAGTTCCCTGAGATGATTCGACCACTGTAGGTTGAACTGTAACAACTTCAGAAGAAAGTGCGGTTTGCTGCTTCTGTGATGTACCTGAAGTGTCAGGATTCCCTTGATCTTCCGTATCATCATCCTTTTTCTTCAGTACCTCTTGTTGTTTACAATGATAATCCCACAAAACAGCAAGCCTTCTCTCTTTCTCTTCATCAACAGCCTTCAAGCGAGCATTTTCAACTTTAAGCAAATCAATTTCAGCTTGTTGTCACTCTATTACTGTTTGCTGTTGACCAACGGTTGACTTCAATTTGTTAATTTCTACCGTTTGTTTAAGTTGATCATGCTTCGTGAGATTACCAAAATGAGATTGCCTCTGAAGACGATCAGCAGCTGCTTCAAGTGTAGAGAATAGGTATGTGATCTTTTCATCTTGAGAAAATCCGGAAAATGTCCTATGACGTTCAGCACTGATCCCCGAAGTGGTTGCTCTGATTGCAGAAGCCATAGTTCTTTCAGGAATTGCCTGAGGAGTAACAGATGGAGTAGCAGCAGCTGATGTAACAACTGGAGTTTCTGTAGCTGAAGTAACTACAGGAGCTTCTTGTACAGGCTCCTGAGGTACAGATTGTACAGGCTCCTGAGGCACAGATTTCCGAGTATAAGTACTCAAATATCTCCTAGATTTCTTCTTTTGAACTTCAACAGCTTTCTCAGCTCTTCTTTTTGTTCTTCTTTCACCTTCAGGATCCTCTGGAACATATTCTGGATCATCCTCAGTTCTAATCTGTCTATACCTTCTTACTCCACGTATATCGATATACATTTCGTATCCAGGTTCTACTATATGATCACTAGAACTAGAATCAGATTCATCATCACCATTTGCTGAAGAACTACTAGCTGATGTATCAGAAGCTGCAACCTTGCTCGATGTACCAACAGCACCTGCATCACCACCTTCATCGCCTTCGTCATCACTATCATTTCCTGACTCATCTGAATCAACCGGGTCAGGACCAAATTTTTCTATCCTTTTTCTTTCCAACTCAGGCTCTTCGTTGTCAAATTGGCTGTCATCATGACGCCATTTGTCATTTGCTGGAGCAACATAATCAGGATTCACTAGTGTGCCAAAAAGCTTCCTTGGAGGAACGCTTTCTTTGTATCTTTTGGCGGCAAGAGTCTTGATTAGCCTTAACGAGTTGAAATTCATCGCTTCGATCTTCAGAATATCATTGTCAGCCTTCGGAAGGTCTGGATGTTGAACATTCATAATCATTTGCAGAAACCGAGGATACATCCAAAACTTGTTTCCGGTTGTTCTACTTCCTGTCCTTGTCATATTCTCTTTCATGTTGCTGAAAATGTAATTTGAGATGCTAAACGGTTTGTTTAACACCAAAGCAACCATGAAACCAACGAGATCATCTCCAGCCATATCATATCCAGACCGTCTATTGCTGAGACACTGAATAAGAATATGCAATAAAAACTTGTAGCGTAATGGAAGATCACCTTTGTTGATTTGTTTGACGAAAAGGTCTCCTTTACACTTCATCCTTAGCAAACAGCCTCGTGAACACATGATTGGGATTGAATATGGAGCATCCAGTTGATCTTGTAATTGAAGAACTTCATTCAATATCTCCGGAGTAACAACGACATACAGATCATTAACACGACCTCTTATAATATCCTTTCCATCGATTTGGACTACGCTTGCAGAATCCCAGAAAGCTTTAATCAGTGATTTGTAGACGGGCGTCGAGTATGTAACAGCATGATTGATACGTGACTCCCTGATCCACTTCGTGATATCTTTAAATTCCGTGAGCTTATCTTCAGGATCCAGATATGCAACTTGATTATGACGCTTCTCTGACATAATCTCCTCTTCAGTTTTGTTTTCTTTCTTTATCGCCTTCTTGCGTTTTCCTTTTTCTTGCGGTGCTTTCGGAGCCATCTGTACATGTAAATGTCAAAAATAAGCAACAATCACATTACTTATGCATTTAGACATGTATGGATACAATTTTATGTATCCACTTAACAGATAACCTAACAAACCAAGTCTACTGTGAACAAACAGCAACAACAGAAAACAGCTAAGGCATTGACGACGAAACAGAAGATCAACGACGAAACAGAAGGTTGTGCGACGAAACAGAGGGTTGACCATTGACCAGTTTGATTCGTCGACGTTTTGATTCGTCGAGTCTGTTTCATTTCATTTCTGATCCGTCGTCTCTGATTCGTCGTATGTTTGATTCGCCGAAATTAGGGTTAATGTGATT
The DNA here is from genome assembly GCA_030545235.1 of Helianthus tuberosus. Lineage (NCBI taxonomy): Eukaryota > Viridiplantae > Streptophyta > Magnoliopsida > Asterales > Asteraceae > Helianthus > Helianthus tuberosus. The sequence continues at coordinate 137,177,658 of CM060396.1, read as the reverse complement.
CGTCAATTTTGGGGGTTTTTGTGTTTCGCCGTTTTGTGGTTTAAACAAAGAACAAATACAAACACAAACACATTCAACATCATTATTTATACCCCAAAACAACTTGTAAAACCTATAAATGATTTCCGATTCAAAAACCCATTTAAAACAGTTAAGAACTTTATCAAACAAAAACCCCTGTTTTTGTTACATAAACCCACATCCAAATCAAAGCAAATCAAACATACTAGAACTTAAATCTAACTTAAATCAAACACAATACATTCAACATCAACACATATATTATCAAAGAAAAACAAGGTCTCAAAGGGGTCTCTGAGGGTTTCGGATGAAAAACCGACAGTTCAAAATGTTCGGAATGTGAACCGGAACGTTTTACTACCTTTGATATTTGTAAGATTTTGATGAAAAACAGATGGTTTGAATGATTGAGAGGGTGACCGTAGGTATGGGGTTTTGTGTGTTTGAAGAAGATGAAAAGTTTGATGTTTTGAAAAAGTGAACAACTGGGACCCTTATATACACCGCCTTGATTCGACGAATCTGATACTTCGACGAAACTGGATTGGGCCCGGCGAAACTGAACGAAGTTGGGCTTAAACTTGGGCCTGAAATTTGCCCATGACGAAACTGATTTGGGCTTATGTGATTCGTCGATGTTTTGACGAAACAAATTTGATTCGCCGACGATGGTCTGATTCGTCGACCCTTCTGATTCGTCGACCATTCTGTTTCACCAACAGGTTTTTAAAAAACACAGAGGCTGGTAAGATTTTGCAGTCAAAACAGTGGTAAGATTTTGCAGTCAAAACAGATTATGAACACATTTCCATTCTGTTTGAATTTTCAAATGCAAGAACGTTTTTATGAAGAAGGTTTTAGGCTTCCGGTAGAAAACACCAAGCAACAACTTCGGCTTAATCAAAAACGAACTTTACACAAATATACTAAAAACAAATTTAAAGCACGGTAAACTAAACGAAAATGCGGAAAACTGTGAAAAACACTAAACAACTGTACAAGTGCAATCTTTTTGCGAATTTCAAGGACAAGGAATCATACCAGCTTACGGTCTTAGTCAACATGATTTTGATTTCTGTTTAAAGCTCTGGATAAGTATACTACCTCGATTATCGGTATTGTGGTCCACATAAGCTCAAACTAATCAGACGTAATCATAATTTAAGAGATACGATTAACGGTAAGGATTATACTTACAAGTCGATGTAAATCCACTCACGACACATTCCCGTATGAAGGTATGCACGAGAATTCATCTTACCGGTGAGTATACCGATTATCATCTGTTTGACCGTATAAAAATGTGAGAAACTCACTTATTTGATTGAAAACAAGCCCTATGTGATAGAATCACTTATTGATGAGGAACTTGATTTTCAGATGCATGAGGGCACAGGAGCAAGTCCGTGAACAGGTCAGTACCTCCGTACAGCAGAGAGACGAACTTGACTCCCGCAAAGAATCTGTGATAATTTATCACTTATTTTGTTTGGACATGTGATTGTTGATCACTTATTGAGGTCGAATGCAGTATGTACACGTATGTATGGTATCATGGAAGATCTTAGACTTCGTCTCCGTTATTTTTACGGTTTGATACAACCATGATACCCAGATGATAAGCAGCATAAAGACCGAATATTTCAGATCTCGGCAATCTCTCACACGAGATTTCGGTACTAAGACCATATGCCAATGAATGGTTCCCACCTGACTTGAAGTCTGTTAGGTTTGTATCATCCTGCACATTTTAGTCTGATTGTGAGCCTACCGATACATTGTTAGTAGAGATACTTATCATTTTTCTTTTTGTTTTTCATTTTGAGCACATTGACCGACCACACCAGTGAACATCATCATTTTCCTTTATCCAAGAAACTCATTTTTGGTTTTTCTATTGTTTTTGAATTTTTGAATTTTTCAAACGAAACGACAGAAAGTAAAGACATCTTTTTGGATTTTGAACTTTTGCAATGTTTTTGTATTTTCTTGAAATATCTCCCCCTAAAATTCGCAAAGTTTACGAAAACTAAAATCTTTTTGAATTTTCAAAGTTTATAAAGAAAATATTTACAAAAACGATCAGCCAAAGAAGTTTACTCGGGTATCACCTTAATGCCATTGACCAAAAGTAGATAATCAAAACGTGATTTATCAAAAGCTTTTGTAAATAGGTCGGCACGTTGGTGATCAGTGGGGACATGAACGACATCGATTAACCTCTTGTCAAAACAATCACGTATGAAGTGATATTTAATGTCGATGTGTTTAGTCTTAGAATGTTGCACAGGATTTCTAGTGATCTATAAGGCAGCATTATTATCAACAAAAATATGAGTAGATAGGAATTCTAAACCGTAGTCGCGCATTTGTTGTTGTATCCAAAGAACTTGGGAGCAACAACTCGAGGCAGCAATATATTCTGCTTCACATGTTGATGTAGCAACACACGTTTGCTTCTTGCACTGCCACGTGACCAGGCGATTTCCTAAGAACTGACATCCTGCTGTTGTCGATTTACCATCGATTTTGCATCCACCAAAATCAGAATCACTGTATGCAATTAATTCAAAACTATCATCCCTAGGGTACCAAAGACCAAGGTCCGGGCATCCCTTCAAATAGCGAAAAATCCTTTTGATAGCAGACTGATGAGAGGCCTTCGGGTTTGCTTGATATCTTGCAAGCAGGCATGTTGGATACATTATATCAGGCCTCGAAGCGGTGAGATACATGAGAGAACCAATCATGGCGCGATAGTATGAGGAGTTGATGCTTTCACCCTTCAAATCCGGAGTAATTCCGTGATTCTGCGGAAGAGGGGTACCAATGGGCGTTGCATCTGACATTTGGAATCGGTTCAAAATGTCACCAACATATTTAGTCTGATGGATGAATATCCCAGACTCTGTTTGTTGAACTTGTAGGCCCAAGAAGAAAGTCATCTCTCCCATAGCGCTCATTTCGAACTTTTCTTGCATAACACTTTCGAATTGCCTGCACAAAGAATCATTAGTGGAACCAAATATTATATCATCAACATATACCTGCACCAGCAGAAGATCTCCATCTAGTTCCTTGATAAAGAGTGTGCAATCAATAAGACCTCGTCAAAATCCATTCTCCAGAAGATAGTTTGATAAGGTTGCGTACCAAGCCCTAGGTGCTTGATGTAGACCATAAAGAGCTTTGTTGAGCAACCAAACCCGATCGGGGTGAATAGGATCTTCAAAACCTGGAGGTTGTTCGACGTGCACCTCTTCTTGAACTATACCATGAAGAAAAGCACTTTTGACGTCCATCTGGTAAACTTTGAATCCTTTGAAAGAAGCATAAGCTAAGAAGATCCTAATAGCTTCCAGACGTGCAACGGGTGCATAAACTTCATTGTAGTCAATGCCTTCTATCTGGCGAAAACCCTGAACAACCAGTCTCGCCTTGTTGCGAATAACAATTCCACGGTCGTCCTTCTTGCATTTGTAAACCCATCGTGTGCCAATTTTCTTGTAATTATCCGGCTTTTCAACAAGCTTCCAAACACCAAGCTTTTGAAATTGTTGCAGTTCGTCCTGCATGGCTTCAACCCAAGAATTATCTTTTAAAGCTTCCTTCCAAGACTTTGGTTCTTCTTGTGAAACGTAACAAGCAAAGGACCAATCGTTTTGAAGACCAGATTCTCTAATGGCTGAATATAAACCAGCATTCTGGTTATTTCTCAGCTGATTTCGCGTCTGCACACCGCTTTGGACATCTCCTATAATGTTCCGCTGTGGATGGGTATTGTGAATCCTCAATTCAGGATTTTCAGGAACACTAGCATTAATACCCAAATTGTTAAGATTAAGATCAGCAACCAACTCCGCACCAGGAATATGAGTGGAAGTGGATGCGTTTCCTTCAGTAGTATCATCATTCTGCACTTGAGGTGTTTCTAAAGAAGTGCCATGAACAGGAACAACCGGGGCAGAAGTGCCTTCAGTCGCATCAAGATGTTCATCATCTTCCGATGACTCAGTAGCATCTTCAAATACCTCATTTTGAACAGTTTTGTTAACCGAATTAGAACCTTGAGGGCTAACAATAACAGGTCTTACCAATGGCGAGCCGGCAGCGTTGTCACTATCAAATAACATTTAAACAGCTGCAGATTCTTCATCAAAGGTAGGCAGATTAAAGGAGTCAAATATCCCATCGTAATCGAACATCCAAGGATCACCCGGAGCTCTAACAGGACTTGTATACCTTTGAACCCTTACTTCATTCCAAAGCTCAATCTTTTTGGTGGTCAGATTCCATACACGACAATTTGGAGTTGCATATCCAAGGAAGAAACCTTCGATAGCTTTTGCGCCAAACTTACCATCTGGGTCAATCATGGTACAGGACCGCCAAAGGGTTCAAGGAAAGAAAGATCCGGTTTCCTTTTCTGTAGAAGTTCGAAACAAGTTTTGCCAAGCCTCTTAACTGTATGAACTCTGTTCAAAGTGTAGCATGCAGTCGACACATCTTCTGCCCAGAATTGAACAGGAAGCTCCGACTCTACTAACATAGTTCTTGCGGTCTCAATAATCATGCGATTCTTCCTTTCAGCGACACCGTTTTGTTGTGGAGTATAGCGAGAACTGTATTCATGAAGAATGCCTTTAGAAGTACAGAACTCATCCATCACACGGTTCTTGAATTCAGTTCCATTGTCGTTTCGGATCCTCTTCACTTTCAAAGTGTATAAATTCTCCAACATTGTGAGAAGATCCTTGAGAATTCCAGGAGTGTCACTCTTGTGTGCCATGAAAGCTACCCAAGAAAATCTAGAATAATCATCAGTAACAACAAGACAGTAAGCATCTCCGAATGTTGTCTTGTGCTTCATAGGTCCAAAAAGGTCCATATGAAGACGTTCGAGAGGCATGCTAACAGAATTGATTTTCTTCAGAGGGTGAGATTTCTTTGTTTGTTTCCCTTTCTGGCACGAAACACAGATATCTTGTAAATGAAAACTTCTCACAGGCACACCATTCACAAGATTGTTTTTCACCAAATGGTTCATTTTCCTCAAGTGAATGTGCCCCATTCTTCTGTGCCAAGAAATAGACTCCTTCTCTGTGGCTTTTGAGACAAAACATTGTACTTGCGCAGATGTCGTAATGGCTTGGCTCATGTCAAGAATATAAAGATCATTAATTCTTGGAGCCGATAAGAGAATCCATTCATCAGGAATCTTGAATCCAGGTTTAAGCACATAACAACCGGCATCATCAAAATGCACGGTGAACTTTTTATCGCAAATTTGCGACACACTGAGAAGATTATGATCAAGTTGACGAACATAATTAATCTTTTCGAAGCATACCACACCATTTGAGATCATTCCTTCTCCGGTGATATATCCGCCTTTGTCTCCTGCGAACGCGACATAGCCTCCTCTAATATTTCTCACATCGTACAGAAGCCGTAAGTCGCCCGTCATGTGCCTGGATGCCCCACTATCAACAATCCAATGACTACTGATAGTTCCTCCTGGAACACCCTGCACATATCATCCATTGATTAGTTAAGGATGGGGACCCAAGCCACAGTGGTCTTGGGTCGTCCCTGAGAATCACGAATAGTGATCTCGATCTGGTGATGATTCTCCAACATAACAGCTCCCCCTGAACTTTCACCTTTCTTAGGTTTCCAAGTTTGTTTTTGTTTACCAGATTCAGTTTTGAAAACAGATTTTGAAACTTCTGGTTTTAAAGGTGAACTTGGTTCCCTTGGAACAGATTTGACCTCAGATTTTAAGACCTTTTCTATTTTCTTCACATTTTGATGTCGTTGTTTCGTTTCCGGTTCTTTAACAGTTCTTTTATCAAGTTTTAACGAAAAGGGACGACATTAAGGGTAAGTCTTTTCAGGTGGTGCTTTCTCAACAAATTTTTCTTTTGGAGTGTTTGCACAATCTTTGATGATGTGCCCAAACTCCCCGCATTTAAAGCACGTTCTCCTCTCAACAAATTTAGGAGAATCGGATCGACGATCAGATGTCGAACCCGTAGAACCTGAGGTACTTGGCTTTTCTTCACACCCATTTGTTTGTTGAGTGTAATTGTTTTGACTATTACGCTTTAAAATCTTGACTTTTTGTACAAAATCGGTGTTTAATTTGTTTGCAAAAGTCTCAATTTTATCAGTACCCTCAGATGCCACAAATCTGACATCATTTCTTTTCTTTTGATAACGAGCTCCATTTGTTTCAAAACTTGATTTAGAAACATTTGGCCTTTGAGCTCGTTGAAATGGTTGTTTACCCTTAGGAGCAAAAGGTTGTTGCTTTGTTGGGAATTTTTTTATTTCCAAATTGCTTTTTGATTTCAGCCTTAGGAATTGGATCACATTGAGTTACAGTAACTCCCGGAATGGACTTTCCCAAAAACTTACTTGTGTTATTTTCAAAAACGTTATCAATCGATGATGGATTGACATTTTTAATTGGAAAATCATTATCTGAGTAGATTTTAGAATCACCAACCAAAGTATACAACACATTGTTACTCTTAACAGTAGACACAGGTTTCTTGTCATCCTTGACAGAATTAATCACTTGTTTGGCAACTTGTTGCACAACAGGAATAGGAGGATCACAAAGAATATGATTCTCAATTGGAATTTCTATTCCCTTTTTCTTGTCAAGTGATTCATCCTGGTTTTTTGCATCTGTTTCATCATCAGATGAATCATAATCCTCAACAGATGGAGGACTTTGATTCACTGTTGTTGAAGTTTTTGTTTCATCAGATGACGTTCTCGAGGAGTTGTCCGGTTTGAACCCTAATCCAGTAGTAAGTTCCTCATAATTAAGAGGCACACTGGGTTCAAAACGAGGCATATCCTCTTCATCAGGTGGTGCTGCATAATTGTGTCTCAAAGGGGGCGGACATTTCTTATACCCAACACCACTCTTGTTTTTCTTCAGTTGTTGAACGTCAATAATGTGATCGAGCACAAATCGGGAGTTAGAATAACTCTCCAATTTTTGCTTGATCGCATCGTGCTCGCACTTGGCAATGGCTATTTCCTTTTTGGTTTCCTCAACAAGATTAATGTATTTGTTAATACTAATTTGTTTATGATAAACATCTTTGGTAGTTTCGGAAACACTTTTCTTTAAATTTTCAATTAAAGATTTGAAGTCCTTTTCATTTCTCGTTAAAGCCATGTTTGCCTCTTTGCACTTTGACATATCAACAACCAAATGTTGATTGTGACTATGAATTGTGTCACATTCAAGTTTCACTCTTTCACATTCCTGTTTCATATACGCACGGTCATTACAAATTCTAGGAGTTTCAGATGTTACCTGACTCGACGAGGCTGAAACATTTGCCATAAAGGCAGTTTGAAAAGAAAAAGATCCGTCTTTAGAGAAGAACTTCTCCATTTCTTTAGATGCTATCCCAGCCTTCTTAATAAGAACAGATTTCTGAGACTTCAACTTCTCTGCTTCACTCAACAAATCATCAATAGAACTCACTTCTTCTTTTACATCACCCGAAATAGAACTTTCTTCATCAGAACTCCCGGTATAACCCGAACTGTCGTCACTTTCAGAAAATTCTTCCCTACGAACGTGCTTGATGTGATTGATGATCTTTGCGTAGCACGCGGTTCCTCCTCCTTCATTATCACCTTCCCCCAATTGTAAAGACCAATTACACCCTTCATCTGTTTGAACAACCAATGCACGAGTGTTGTTTGATGGCCCAGACTGGTTCTGGTTGGTGGTGTTGTTCACAGCTACTATCCCTCTTCCACGATTTTCTTGATTTCCTTGATTGGCATTTGAAGTACCTGTCTGATTTCTGAAAGGGTTCTGATTGCCTTGCTTGGGTGGTCGAGTGCATTCACGTTTAAAGTGACCCTTCTCGCCACAATTGAAGCATGTAACGGTTTCTTTATCAAACCCGTACTTCGTATCCTGCTTACTTTCCAAGGAACTTCTTCCCGTTCGAGCCATGAAGTCCTTTGCCCTTCTGACTGCACTCGCAAACGCCCACTTTATATCCATCAACTCCATTTCATCACGGTCGATTTGTTGATAATCTTTGTTGGTCATACTGATGTTCCCAATTTGACCTGCAACCAAACCGCAGTAAGCACTGACCATCGTATTAATGAGTTCCGAATGCTCCTTTGCAACTTCAATGCTAACTTTTGAGAGGTTCGAAGTATCAACTTTGATAGTATTCGTGTCTTGGGGTGGAGGATTGTTGGTATAATGTACTTGTTGTGGTGGCGGTTGTGCTTTAGATTTGGATAACGATTGTGAAAGATAAGCACCTAAATCAAACTCTGGTTGAGTAGGTTGAGGGAACGTTGGAAACGGAGATGAGTTTGTGTTGGAAACAAACGCCGTTTGAAGCTTAGGTTGCTGAACAGAACTAGAACTTGCAGAAGGAGCAAAACCAGGCAAATACATTTCTGTATTTTGAGTAGCTCCAATCCTTTTAGCTTTCCGATTTTCCTCTTCACTCTTGTGCTCCAACTTCTGAACAAATCCATAGATAGTGACAGTTTCCCCTTCCAGAGCACCCGTATGTTTTAGAAGTTCAATGAACGGACTCCACAAAGGAGGTAAAGCATCAGCTAAACGTGCAATCATTTCCACATGAGATGTAGCAACCTTATAAGAACTCATTTCACTGATCAAATGATAGAAACGAGAAGTAATATCATTTAGGGTTTCATTTTCCAAAGATTGAAATGATTCAAATTCTTTCTTCAGAAGATCATGGCGTATTTTTCTAGAAGCTGCATTTCCTTCTCCTCTTGTTTCCAATGCATCCCATAAAGCTTTTGTGCTCTTACTATAAGAAAATTGATGATAGAGGTCTTTATGAAGAGCTTGTGTTAGAAAATCAAACGCCTTCTTCTCTAATTCATAGGCTTTCTTGTCTTGTTCAAGCATATTAGAAATACCAGCGGCAGTTGATGCTACTGCTTCTAGTTCCGGGCTACATTCAGTAGTGAAACACGTCCAAAGTTCAACGTTTTACCCTTGAATGTATGTATGAAAACGACCCTTCCATGATGGATAGTCGTTCATATGATTTAGCTTTGGTGGGCGATTGTTGCTTCCCGTCTCACTTTCACTGAGCAATAGATTTTGAATGTTTTGGTTTTGATTAGAAACCATTGCCCATTGATTTGCATTCACTGCTTGTTGTTTTTGAGGCAACTGATTCATTAACTCGGCAAGCGAAGGCTGATTTTTAGCTGGTTGTGATTCCGAACTCCAATCCCACGGACCTTTGTTACTCATATTTGGTATATGTATGATAGTACCTGCACACACACTTGAAAACACAAGGTTAGAATGATTTTACAAGTCCTCTGTGTAAAACAGAAGTGAATTCGACGAAACAGATTCCACGAAACAGATTTGTTTCGTTGAAATGAAAAATGACGAAACAGACTTGTTTCGTCCAAGATATTATGACGAAACAGAACTTGTTTCGTCGAAGATATTTTTGACGAAACACTAGTGATTCGTCGACTGCTTGTTTCGTCAAATCTGAGTCCCAGAAAGCTGGTTAAGATATTTAAAATATCTTACTGACACAAGGTAAGTTGATGGACCTGTTTTTCAACACAACATGCTTTTTCAAAAACTAATGATCACAATTGTTACACTAAAGTCAAGTTAATGTTTTATATTGTAAAACTCTTTGATTTCAACAATTCAAAGATCAAATCCACAAGTATTATAAGAACTCTTTGAAGATATGAAGAACACACTCAAGAACAAAGAATTTTCCTGGTCACCGATGATTTTCCGAAACACGAAAATGCACAAGACTTTCACTAAAAACCCGGTTTAAAGCATGAACAAACAAACTGACAAGGTTTTTGATAAAACTCTTAGCAAATAACAATCAAACAACAGATTTTATGAATATTTTTCCAGAAATATAATTTTTCAAGAACAAATTTTCAGAAAAACACACACAAAAACTTGATAAAAACCGAACAATGTTTGATTTTAAACAAGGATTAGAGCCAAACGCTCTGATACCAATTGTAGGTCCCTTAATCTGAGGATCGATAACGAACCAAATCACTTGTTTATAGCAAACACGGTCACGTGTGCGGAATCCACGTAACTATGCCAAATCAAACATATAAAGCAATAATAACAAAGGATTAATCAATGAAACACACTCGATTGATTAACGGGATGAGAACCGATTACAAACTGATACAAACACAGTTCAGACAGAATTTCGGCAGAGTTTTGTTACTGGTTATTATCTCATCTCTGGTTCATAATGAAACAGGATGTTGTTTATATAGTCCCTGGGCCCAAGTTTACGGCGAAACACAAAGTGTGCGACGAAACTGAACATGGGCCAGTCATTGGGCTTGAAACAGCCCATTACACGACGAATCAAAGTGTGATTCGTCATGACCTTCAACGAAACAGAAGTAAAGGACATTGGTCTGTTTCGTCATGATGTGTTCCGACGAAACAGACCTGTTTCGTCGAGGACTGCAACTGTTGTGGTTGTTTCTGTTAACAGACAGCAACAACAGCAACATATAAACATAGTAATGACCATACTACCTTTTAATGCAACATGCATTGTTAATAATACTTTACATACCAAAAGAGACAAACAAGTCGTACACAAGCAGATAGGAGGATATCTGACTTGGTCAACATAACATACAGACTCGATAATTAATAAAAGACCATACAAAATACATCATTAAACAAGACTAGTTACAGACACTAAAAATGTATCAACACTAATTAAAAGTAGGCCATTCAAGATTAAAACTCATATAAAAACATAAAGTTACACGTTTACGAGCACCAGTTTTCAACCACGTATCAGAGTGTTGACTAGAAGTCAGTCAGGAATCATCAACAATTACACGTTTACGAGCAAAAGATAATTGACACGGCTCTTTTGGAACCTAGCTGGGTAGACACGATGTAGGTTGAGTTGAATCAGTTTGAGAAACTGAAAGTCTGGAAGTTGGTTACTCTACCTGCTGGAAAGAAATCACTCGGAACTAGATGGGTCTATCGCAACAAGAGAGACGATATCAGAGTGATTGTTCGAAATAAAGCAAGACTGGTCGTCCAAGGGTTTAAGAAATTGAAGACCTTGACTACAACGAAGTATATGCTCATGTGGCCCGACTGGAGGAATTAAGAATCTTTCTCGCATATGCATCCTACATGGGATTCAAGGTCTATCAGATGGATGTCAAGACGGTGTTTCTCTATGTGTCACAGCCACCGGGCTTTGTGTACAAACAGTGTCCTCGTCATGTTTATAAGCTTGATAAGGCTTTATATGGGTTGCATCAGGCTCCTCATGCATGGTATGACACTCTGACGGAGCATCTGCTCGCTCATGGATACACTCGGGGAGTAATTGATCAGACACTGTTCATTCGAAAGGTGGGAGAGGATCAAATCTTAGTGCAGGTCTATGTGGACGACATCATCTTTGGATCCACTAGTGAAGCACTGTGCAAGGAAATCGAGGAGGTCATGAAGAAGCAATTTGAAATAAGTGCGTTGGGAGAGATGAGCTTCTTTCTTTCTGGGTCTGCAGATTCATCAAGATTCCAAAGGAATTCTCATTCATTAGGGAAAATATGTTGATGATATCATCGCAAAGTTCAAACTTCAAGATGCTAAACCTGCAAATACTCTTATAGCAGAAAGACCAGTGATGACTGAAGATCTGGAAGGGGAAGCTGTTGATGCTACACAGTACCGGTTGATGATTGGCTCGTTGATGTATTTGACAGCCAATAGACCAGCTATCATGTTTGCTGTGTGTCAGTGTGCTCGTTATCAAGCTGCCCCTAAACTTTCTCATTTACATGCTATTCAGAGAATCTTTCGATATCTTAAGGGCAGGCCTTGGCTTGGACTTCTGTATCGAAAGGAATCTCCATTTGATATGTGTGCTTTTTCTGACAGCAATTTTGGAGGTACTGGTAGGGACATGAAGTCTACGTCAGCTGGATGCCAGTTTTTGGGGGATCGCCTCATCTCCTGGCAATGCAAGAAGCAGCAAACTGTTTCTCTATCGACTACAGAAGCGGAATATGTGGCCGCTTCAGCCTGCTGCTCTCGGGTTATCTGGATTCAAAACCAGATGGTGGACTACGGTTTGAAATTTTCCCAAACTCCAATTTATTGTGACAATGATGCAGCTATCCAAATAGTGAAAAATCCAGTATATTTTTCAAAAACCAAGCACATTGCCATAAAAATTCACTTCATTCATGATTCTTTCAACCAGGGTTTAATTAAAATGGATCAAATTCATACTGACGACAATGTCACAGATATTTTTACAAAACCGGTTGATAAAGCATGTTTTCTTGCTCTTCTTGAACTTCTCAAAATGGTCGATTTCGAGGATTGACCGCGGTCACACAAAAAATATTTTTCTTCATTTCTGTAAATTTATTTCTTACCATTATTTTTCGTTTCATTTTTATTTTCAATTTTAAACAAAAATTTAGGGGGATGTAGTCTCTCCGAAAAATACAAAAACATTAGAAAAATCAGAAAAATACAAAAATAGTTGTTTGTTATGCCTTTGCTACAACCTGGGAAATGAAATAATTTCACTATGTGGATTAAGGTTGACTCATGTAAGACCAATATTGAAATGGTCTGAATCTAAAGCGATATGTTGGTAGGCTTTATCCTGATGGCTGGATTCGTTGACTGGTACTGCATTGAACACTAATATTTATTCTATGACCTCAGGAAAGAACGTCAGTTGGAATTAGAGCATGGTTATTTGAATGCGAGCATGACGTCCCGATACACACAATTTTGATCTAGTTCTAAAATCTTTTCTAACCAACTCGTGTATCTCCTTTGTTTTGCGTTAGCAAAGACCTGGAGGTGCTAGGCAACGTCGGCTTCTGTTTTTCATGAGCAAAGACCTAGTTGTACGTTGTCGCTCTATGGATCAAATACACCCGAAAGAGGCCCTTTAGTGCCCAAAAGAAACCCAAAATTAAAAACCTATATCAAACTGAGAAAATCTCATTTGATTTGTACATTGTATCCATCTCTGCTGATCCATTCTGTTCTTTTCTCAATCCAGTATAGTCAAGGTTTCAGAACTCTAGAATGGGCTTGTGAAAATATGTGGTAGGGAAACTACTCGTATGATAGCCTGTTCAAAATCTAAAATTCCGGGATTTGATCGTGATTGATTTGAGTGCTCATATAATTTAAAAATGAAAACATGATTAATAAGTTGCAGTCTGTTATTCGATAAAAGCCTAGGGAGATAAGTTTAAGAGGAAAAAGATATTGGCAATCGCTCGGATCTACCAAAGTAAATTAGTGTTGATAATGGAAGTCTAGCCCGAAACTCTGTGATTTGATACCGTAGGAAAAATGCATGCAAAATTGGTGTGTATATTGCTTGTTCTATGTTAATATTTTATGACTTTTTGGGTGTAAATATTTTACTCTACAGTATATAAACATTCTAAAATTTGTGGCCATGTATTTACGAATCGAGAAAGACCGATACATCATAAAACATCTCTTGCACAAAGTTTTAAAAGGGTTTATCCTCGGGATTTGAGCTGGGCCCACCGTAAACTTGGTGGGCCCACAAAATCTAAAACAATTTCTGTTAAGAAATAAAGGGGTGTGTTGGCGGTTGGGCCCACCGCACACTTGGTGGGCCCCCTTGGTTGAAAAATTGTGACTTGGGTATATAGGGATTTGTGCGACGGATAAAAGACTTTTCAAAACTTCATCATTCAAAAGGATTTCTTTTCAAAACCCTCCGATCGCACATCTCTCATGTTTGTCTTTTCATCGGTATCATTCTCACATTCAACACAAGATACAAACTCACAATCTGATTGCATCTCAGTAATGTCAAAATCAAAGGAAATATCTAAAGGTACAGGAAAGAAAATGACAGGTTCTCATGTTCCAGCATGGGAAAAGACGATGAAAGTTGCTTGTTATTTATCAGATCCTCCAAAGTGTTTTGAAATGTACAAGTCGATGATCATGGGTCTGAATACTTGCAGATTGGCTCATTCACTTCGAGAGAATCCTGTTATTCGTGAAGATTGGATTAAGGAATTCTGGGATAATGCGACGGCAAAGAAAGGAGACGCGGTCATCAAGTCAAAGGTTCAGGGAACAGAGGTTTCAGTCAATGAGCAAGACATTCGTGAGGTTTTGTTATTTGGTGACGAGGTAGATGAACGAGTGGAGTATCCGATTAAAAAGGTTATGGAAGTATTGGTGAAAATGAGTTATGAGGGAGCGTGTCCTCCTCCCATAATTAAGAAGCTGCTGCATCCATACTGGAGACTTCTGGCACATATCTATCTAGTGTGTATTAGTGGGAACAAGAGTGGTCTTGATAAGCTGACGTTGAAGCAGACATCTGGAGTGGTTTCATTAGTTTAAGGATGGAAATACAACTACTCAAAGTGTGTATTTAATGATATGATGGCTAATGTCAAAACCATAAATGAGAAGTATTGGTACAAGTTTCCCAGATTTGGGCAGTTGATCTTAGAGAAGAAATATCCAAAGTTGCCAATTACTGTAAAAACTTATGACGTCAAGATGATGAATCACTTGGTATTCACATGGCTGAATCAAAAGTCAAGAGATAATGTTGGGATAAAGTATCAAAACAAGCGAAAGTTAGAGAAATTTGGAGCTTTTGCTGAAATTCAAGAAGAGTCACCTTCTCAGATAAATGCCATTGTAGCAGAAGAGCATAACGTAGAAATATTTGAACCTCTGTTGGAACTCAACAACCAGTTGAGAATGTGGATCTAACTGGTATTGAAAGTGAGGAAGATATTGCAGATGATAGAATGGATGATAATGAAGAAGGGAATGAGAGCGTTAATTAAAGTGAAACAGAAACAGAGACACTTGCTGAAGGCCTCATAGCAGAAACTGAAGATGTCAATGAACCAGTTCATATGAGCCATCCTCATGTTGAACCTATTACTACAACGGAAACTGCTGATGCTAATAAATCTCAAGAAGAATCTACCGCTGATCTTCCTCCAAGGAAACGAAGCAGAAGAGATCCTAGGATCAGTGGTGAGATGAATGTTGAAGTTCAGACAACCACAGAAACAGCACCACCCACTGGCACTTCGCAACCAAAGATTAACTACACACCGTCAGAACTAAATCCAAAAATCGTTGATTTTATATTAAATGAAAGAGCGGCAATTTATATGTCTGCCCCTAAACCAGGTGAGGGTTCAACTAGTGGTCCATCTGAAGCTGATATTCTTAGAGCTAATGCAAGCTGCTGCTGTTCAAGTTGAAGCAGTAGCTCAGTTAAAACAAGTTGCAACACCTGAAACTGCTAAGACTGCTGAGAGTTCCGATAGTGAAGATTTGTTTGAAGAAAATGTGACAACAATTCTGATGAAAAGAATCTCTACTCTTGAAGAAGACAAGTTATTCAAGGATGCACTGCTTGCTAGCCTTATGGAAGAATTGGTGGTTAAAAATCAGAAGATAACTGAGTTGGAAACAAATCTGGGAGCCCTTAGTGCTGTAGTAATGGATATGAAGCAAAAGCTTGAAGGAAAATTTCCTAAAGAGTTTGCTGATCCACCAAAGGAATCCACTACTGAAGAGAGAGAACAACACAGGAAATAGCACGAAGATGCTATGAACATGTATTATGAAAATCCTCCTCATACAGCAAACCAAAAACCAAGGAAGAAAACGGTGGTTATGAGGAATGTAGGGGCTGAGAGGAACTTGCAGTTTGGTGATAAACCTTACATGTATGTAATCAACACCGAGAAGAGCAAAAAGGGGAACAAATCGGGTATTAGAAGCTGGGCATGCAATGATGAAAAGGAAATGTTTATTGTGCTGAGGAAAAATGGTGATGTGGAGTATCATGCTAACTCTGAAGCATTCAACTCCTGGACTCCAGTTGATTTGAGGGAACTTAGCAATGTAGGATTTCGTGATCAAGTCAAGAATCCAAATTGCATGATTGGAGTTAATGGCTTCAATAAGCTGCAGCAACAAGCACGAGTCAATTTTAGAGACATGAAATTGGCTCAGTCTACTATTGAAGAGGATAAAGAAGTGTTGGATCCTGCAACAGGGAAGCCGTATAAGATAGTTAAGTGGCATGCAGTAAAACAAACAAACATAGTGTCATTGTTAAAGGAGCTTCTTGATAACACTCTGAAGAACTTCTAGTTTTGGATGTATGATCTTGTTTCTGGTCAAGCCGTTATTGTGTGTAATGATGCTGAATACAGATTTATTGATACTCGAGACTTGATGTCTTTTGGTGAAAATGACATCAATCTCTTGGCAAAGTCACATATTTAGAGTGAACCTCAGTATGAAGTGTGGGCCAAAAGCTTAACAGGAGCTGTGGCCCAGATCATGAATTTTAAATTGTGGTCAAGGCAGCGTACTAGGGTGGACACATAGCTGTTTGGTCCGTATGTTGGAAGAAATATACTGATCTTACCAGAATTGCAGAGGAAAAATAAGGAACAAGCTAGTGTAGGTTTGTAAGGGTATAATCTAGTGTAGGTTTGCGTTTGTCTTGGATTATTTTGCATGGGTTGGGTTCGAGACACTTAGCGGTTTGTTTGGTTGGTTTGTGCTATATGGGGTATGGGCTTGGCCCAATGTAATTGTATCTCCTATGCTTGTATAAATAGGGGATTCCTTAGACATTTGTGGTTGTTGATTCTTGGATAAACTCTCTTGTTTTGTGCGACTAGTATACCAGACGAATCATTGAGTTCATGTGTTCTAGTTTGCTTTGAATCAATATATTGCTTTTCAATCTTCGACATCTTGCTTGTAATTCCGCTACTTGTTTGGTGTTTGATATCCGATTATATTGTTTTGGAACTTACAATTGGTATCAAATGATATGTTTGATGCTCCCATTCCTGAAGAGTTTGTTGCAAATGGTCCAGAAGAAGAGCAAGTCGTTGACCAAACTGAGTTGGTAGCAGTTGATCAATTAACGAATTTGTCACCAACTGGAACTGCTCCAGAAGTTGCTATTCCTACAGGTTTCCAACGTGATCATCCCATTGAAAATGTGATTGGACAGATAGAGGCTGGAGTGTTGACTAGAAGTCAGTCAGGAATCATCAACAATTTCTTGTTTTCATGTTTCATCTCACAAATCGAGCCAAAGACAATTGACATGACTCTTTTGGAACCTAGCTGGGTAGACACGATGTAGGATGAGTTGAATCAGTTTGAGAAGCTGAAAGTCTGGAAGTTGATTACTCTACCTGCTGGAAAGAAATCACTCGGAACTAGATGGGTCTATCGCAACAAGAGAGACGATAGCGGAGTGATTGTTCGAAATAAAGCAAGACTGGTCATCCAAGGGTTTAACAGATTGAAGGCCGTTTCATCTCACAAATCGAGCCAAAGACAATTGACATGACTCTTTTGGAACCTAGCTGGGTAGACACGATGTAGGATGAGTTGAATCAGTTTGAGAAGCTGAAAGTCTGGAAGTTGATTACTCTACCTGCTGGAAAGAAATCACTCGTAACTAGATGGGTCTATCGCAACAAGAGAGACGATAGCGGAGTGATTGTTCGAAATAAAGCAAGACTGGTCGTCCAAGGGTTTAACAGATTGAAGGCCTTGACTACAACGAAGTATATGCTCCTGTGGCCCGACTGGAGGCAATCAGAATCTTTCTCGCATATGCATCCTACATGGGATTCAAGGTCTATCAGATGGATGTAAAGATGGCATTTCTCTATGTGTCACAACCACCGGGCTTTGTGTACAAACAGTGTCCTCGTCATGTTTATAAGCTTGATAAGGCTTTATATGGGTTGCATCAGGCTCCTCGTGCATGGTATGCCACTCTGACGGAGCATCTGCTCGCTCATGGATACACTCGGGGAGTAATTGATCAGACATTGTTCATTCGAAAGGTGGGAGAGGATCAAATCTTAGTGCAGATCTATGTGGACGACATCATCCTTGGATCCACTAGTGAAGCACTCTGCAAGGAAATCGAGGAGGTCATGAAGAAGCAATTTGAAATGAGTGCGTTGGGAGAGATGAGTTTCTTTCTGGGTTTACAGATTCGTCAAGATTCCAAAGGAATTCTCATTCATCAGGGAAAATATGTTGATGATATCATCGCAAAGTTCAAACTTCAAGATGCTAAACCAGCAAATACTCCTATAGCAGAAAGACTAGTGATGACTGAAGATCTGGAAGGGGAAGTTGTTGATGCTACACAGTACCGGTTGATGATTGGCTCGTTGATGTATTTGACAGCCAGTAGACCGGCTATCATATTTGTTGTGTGTCAGTGTGCTCGTTATCAGGCTGTTCCTAAACTTTCTCATTTACATGTTGTTCGGAGAATCTTTCGATATCTTAAGGGCAGGCCTTGGTTTGGACTTCTGTATCGAAAAGAGTCTCCATTTGATTTGTGTGCTTTTTCTGACAGCAATTTTGTAGGTACTGGTAGGGACATGAAGTCTACGTCAGCTGGATGCCAGTTTCTGGGGGATCGCCTCATCTCCTGGCAATGCAAGAAGCAGCAAACTGTTTCTCTGTCGACTACAGAAGCGGAATATGTGGCCGCTTCAACCTGCTCCTCTAGGGTTATCTGGATTCAACACCAGCTGGTGGACAACGGTTTGAATTTTTCCCAAACTCCAATTTATTGTGATAATGATGCAGCTATCCAAATAGTGAAAAATCAAGTATATTTTTCAAAAACCAAGCACATCGCCATAAAAATTCACTTCATTCATGATTATTTCAACCAGGGTTTAATTAAAATGGATCAAATTCATACTGACGATAATGTCGCAGATATTTTTACAAAACCGGTTGATAAAACACGTTTACTTGCTCTTCTTGAACTTCTCAAAATGGTCGATTTCGAGGATTGACCGCGGTCACACAAAAAATATTTTTCTTCGTTTCTGTAAATTTATTTCTTACAATTGTTTTTTGTTTCATTTTTATTTTCAATTTTAAGCAAAAATTTAGGGGGATGTATGTAACAACTGTGCTTGTAATCACTATGAACAGTTCTGTTATCAATAAACCAATGTTATTTGATCACAATGTTTGTTTTGTTATGTTTTACATTTTTCATGTTTTGACTTTTATGTAATTTCAAACTCTACATCGCTTTCTGGAGAGTTATACGCAAACTAGTGCGTAAACGTACTCAGTTTAATGCGAGAAATACTCCGGAACATCATCATATACTCAACATACCTTAAATAACCTTTAAATAACTTAGAAATAAGTTTTGAAGGCATTGGTATGGCAAAAACAAGTTAATTCGTTTACAGGGACTAAATATGACAAACTGCGAAGGTATGTCAATTTAAACTGTAACGAACATTCCGGAACATAACCATAAGTTAAACACACCTTAAATATCCTTTACATAGCTTAGAAATAGGCTTTGAGGGGTTCGGTGTGCTAAAATAAACTTTTGGGTCATTCAGGGACTAAAAGTGTCAAAAAGTGCACAAGTTTGCATTTTCGCGCATAACTTACGTTCTGAATACATCTGGACATCCAAAAATTTATGAGAGCATGACTATATTATATTTTAGTGTTCGCCTTAAGAAAAATCCATTCGTTTCGTCATTTGGATCGTTTTTCGCGCTTATGCGCATTCCGTCGTAATTAAGCGAACATCGCGTTCGTACGGCCAAACGAACCGACATCCGAGATATTTTTGAACATGTTTTAAGTTCCCTATACTTTAACTTCATTTAAGAGCTTTGAAATGGGGTTAACGGGCCTTAAACGTGTCAAAAATGGCCTAAATACAGTTCAGGGACCAAAACTGTAATTCTGCCAAAGTTCACCCATACGATGCGTATGGTATATATACCATACGATGCGTATGGGGTCTCCAGACCAGGTGCAATGTTTAAACAGCTGTTAACAGCTGCAAACCACTCCTAATCCCAATGCCAAGTGTTGATCTCTTATGGTGAGTGACCAAATGAGCCACCATAAGCTTCCGACACTTGTACGGGTGAGATCAAGGCACGTTTCCCGATAAACGATCCTAACGGTGGTGCATTTACTATAAATACCCATCCATACTCAACACAAAAACCCACAAATCTGATTAAGGAAGCTCTAAGTTGGAACCTTCGTTTCATACCTGAGCTATTTTAATCTGGGTTAGCATTCAGGGACCCTTCGTAAGTATTCTTTCGTTCTTTTCCTTATTATTTACTGCTTTTCGAGTCAGAAAGTCAAACTTTGTTTGACTTTCAGCGTTGACCAGTAATGGTCAATGCGAAGTTCGTTAGAACTTCGCAACGTGATTGTAATCACGATGGTCATAGTCCCTTGGGACTATGCCTACTGATTACCACGTTGTTTAGGGTCGTAGGGTAGGCGATCTAATAAATCGCCTATACCTTCGAACCCGACCCAGTTTGGTCGATCATTAGGATCTGACCAAATACGTTAGGTGACCATAGTGTAGGGAATAACCTTCCGAGGTTATACCTTATGGTCACGACGTTTAAGTAGTTGTATGATAGGTAGTTTATATGCCTTAGGTAAATTACCAGAATACCCTTTTCATACATAATTGGTAATTAAGCATATGTAACCTAAACTTTTGTCACGTAACTGATTTTGTAACATGTTTAGGCATATAATACTTGTCATAGGACTAGTTAGGCGGTCCGAACGCGTTTCACGCGCACGACGCGTTAAAGTAGCATAAGCTTCCTAAACGGGTCGTAATGGGTCGTAAACAATTATGTTAGGTTTCATTTAGTATGTAGGCTTTGTTAAACCAAATGACACGAGTCTCTACACTCGTTTGGTTTACGAAACCTCATTCTATCCAATCATCCGATTAAGGTCCGGTTATTAACATAGTTACCTATATTAGGTGCCGTTTGATTCCGAGATCTCTAGCATTACTTGGTGATTATCTTTATACATCTGAGCAATCTCAAGTGAGTACATAGAACCCCCTCTTTTAAATGTTTTCAAGGTGTTTATGTGAGTACATAGACCCCTCTTTTACTGTTTTCCAAACTGTTTTGGGGTGGAACACATGTGCCTACTTGTTACTTTCATGCTTTTCCTGTTTTCACATCATATACCGACTATGTTTGTTAGTACATTATAGTACATGATTTCATTACTTTTCTGCTATGTATGTTGACTGATAACATGCTAAGCACATTGATTTACATGACTTTTCTGCTACGTATGTTGACTGATAGCATGCTAGCACATTGATTTACATTACCTTTCTGCTACGTATGTTGACTGATAGCATGCTAGCACATTGATTTTACAAGACTTTTCTACTTTGTATGTTAACTTAGCATACTTAGTACATTGTTTTCATATGACATGTATACAACTACTATGACATTTGGTTTGCACAAACGGGTCTTTATTACGTTCATTAACATTTGCTACGCCGCTCGGGAGTAAGTAGTGGTACCATAGGACTTGACAAATCCCATTCCTGACATCCCGGGTTTGTTTGGATGTAAGGAATGACTGAATCCGAATACAATTCTTTTGATAACCTTGACTGAAAGGGTTATCCGACTGTCTCAAGGCTTGAATGTATGCGTTAACTTACCACATAAATGTTCGTATCAATGTATCATGCATCACTTTACAAAGCATAACTTTTTGATATAATCAAAATACTTTGTTTTGTACATTTTTACTTATGGTTTAAGTAGTCTTATTTTACTTACCATACATATCATTTTGGTTATACATTACTTGACTACTTTTGGACTATCAACATTTGACATGGTTTATACAAGGACTTTTGACTATTGGTTTAAACATAGACATTTGACTTGGATATTTGACATAGACATTTTTACATGATTTACATCTTGACATGAACATTTTACATTGTTTGGTTTGGCTTGATTAAGTGATTAAGTAACGATGCGTGTGTAATATGATACAAGCATGGTGGATACGCCGCTGGTACTTCCTATATATAAGTGTTTGTATGGTATTATATATCGTAGCGTTATTTGAATCATTTCAGTTTTATACATAGAACATTTCATACAAATAACATACTTTTCACAATACATTGTTTTACAAACAACTTATCTTATACAAACTCAGTTTACAATGGTTATCCATTTAACCATACACTATTCTCTTATTTATACATATCATCTGATCTTATCGTTTTTCAAGTGATTTACAAAACAAATCAAATTACAAGGTTCATGACGAAATATTTTCTCAAACACAAGTCATGAATCTTATTTTCACAAACCTATGTATCTCACAGGCATTTTTATGCTGACGTACCTATTTTCACATGTGTTTTCAGGAGCTTTTCCATAGGATGTTGATCATGATACTAGGGCGGACCTGTGCCTTAGAGACTTTAAAAGAAGATAGACTATGTTTAATTATGTTCTGAACTCTTAAATTTCCTGTTTGAAACAATGTAACACCTTTGTTTATAAATAAAATACAACTTTGTTTGCCATGGATTTGAAACAATTAATTCTGTCGCAACACGCCCCGATGTTTCCGCCGCGATTTGTTGTTCTACGCGGTCGGGGTGTGACAGAAGAGTTGGTATCAGAGCCAATGGTTATAGGGAATTAGGTTATTAGTAATGCTTTGACCTAGACTATAACTTTTCTAGGACCCTAACACAAGTTATCTTGTGTTTAGATCTTAAAACATATACATCACCTATCCTTAGGTGATTATCAAAACAAGAACCAAAATTTTCCGAAACGATTTTTGAAAAACAATCATCTGTTTTTGAATAAATTATTACAAGGTTTTGAACTCTCTTTTATATGGTTTTGAACCCTTTTCAGTTTGGTTTTTGGCCTTGTGCCTTCAAATTTTCAAAATCCCGTCAAACGTTTTGGGTTTTAAATAATGTGAACATGTGCAAACTGGAAGGGTGAATGCCTGTATTCTGGGTTTTCTGTCTAGGCAAGCACTTCGTATACATCTCATCAGACGCGAGACCAGTTGTGCTTACCTGGGAATTCTTGGGATGAGTGTTCACTTATAGGCGAGCATGTCTTCATTATACATTATTTTTGACCCATTTACTTTGATTAGTCACTGTGTGTTGTTTGTTTGCTCTGTGATACGGACGAATGACCACCATCTTTGCTCTTGTTGATTTTGTTTCATCTCATTCTTTTCATCCAATCATCTCACTCGTTTTCTTTCATGTTTTCCTCTTTTAGAATGCCTCCTCGACGCGATCCTCGAACTTTTACTATTGAAGAGATCGCAGCCCTGGTTTCTCAGCAAGTGGCTGCTGTACTTCCCGGGGTTGTAACTCAAGTCCACGATATATTTAACAACAACGGCAATAACAACAACAATAACGCACACTGTAATTTCAAGAATTTCAATTCTGCAAAGCCGCTTAAGTTTTCTGGGTCGCAAGGAGCAACTGCGCTCCTACGGTGGTTTGAAAGTATCGAGAGCACATTCTTACATGTGCAGTGTCAGAATGCGCGTAGGGTTGAATTTGCTTCAAGCGTGTTTGAGAAGCGAGCGCTTACCTGGTGGAATGGTATTAAGCGCGATAGGGGTGCCGAAGTGGCGTTGGCACAGACATGGGAAGAGCTTCGGGCTCTCATGATGAAGGAGTTTTGTCCCCGTCATGAAATTCGAGTTTTGGAACGAGAGTTTGATGACTTAAAGCAAGATGGGGCTGAACACCGTGCATACACGGATCGTTTTGAAGAACTCAGTCTATTGTGTCCCACCATGGTTACCCCTCCAGATAAAGCGATCGAGAGGTATATTGATGGGCTACCCGATTCTATTCTGGAGATTTTGACTGGTGTAAATCCTACTACCCTTCGCCAAGCTATCGAGTTGTCTGCTACCCTCACTGAGACTCTAGTCAGGAAGGGTAAACTCACCCGCAAGGGTGATAAAAATAAGGAGACTAATTCTGAGAAAAACAAGAATAAGGGTAAGGGTAAGGAAGGTGAAGCATCAAAGAAATCAAGGAAGCGAAAGGGTGCCCAAAATTTTGCTGTTACTGCACAGGCTCAAGCTGCACCAAATCAGCCTGCGCAACCACCTGCCAAGAAGACTTATTTTGGCAATGCACCTTTGTGCAACAGGTGTAACGGCCATCACCAACCACATCTCCAGTGTCGTCAGTGCACCAACTGCGGAAGATCTGGTCATCTTGCTGTCGACTGCCGCATTCCTGTCAATCAGAACCAGGCAGTTCGTAACCAAGCTCAACAGGTTGCTCAGCCTCCTGCCCCGCAACAGGGCCAAGCTGCACGACCTCATTTTCCTCCTGGTTCGTGCTACAATTGTGGGGATCTGACCCACTACAGGAACCGGTGCCCAAGGCTAGTCAACCAGAACCAGAATCAGAATCAGGCTCCGGCTCGAGGCCGAGTTTTTAACATGAATGCCCAAGAGGCGCAGGCGGATGATAACGTGGTGAACGGTACGTTCTTTATTAATAATCAGCCTGCATCTGTTCTCTTAGAACGAAACTAAGTAAATCTTTGACAGTAGAGGTTGCTAGTGGTGAACCCATTATTCTTAATTCTGTTCTACGCAACTGCCAGTTGAACCTTAACGATCATCTTTTTCCTATCGATCTCACGCCTATGCAACTTGGAAGCTTCGACGTCATTGTGGGTATGGATTGGTTATCTAAGCATCACGCAGAAATAGTTTGTTCTGAGAAGATTGTTCGTGTGCCGCTTTCGACAGGCGAGATTCTGCAGGTTCAAGGTGAGAAGCCTACCGTTGGTCTCAAACTCATGTCTTGCTTTAAAGCTCGGAAGTATCTGCGGAAGAACTATGTGGCTTTCTTAGCACATGTTACAGAAGATAAAGGCAAGGGTAAGTCTATTTTAGATATTCCTGTCGTTCGGGATTATTGTGAAGTATTCCCTGAAGATTTACCTGGTCTACCTCCAGCACGCCAAGTCGAGTTCCGCATTGATCTCGTACCTGGTGCAAATCCCGTTGCCAGAGCTCCATATCGTCTTGCACCATCTGAGATGCAAGAGTTGTCTAAACAGCTTCAGGAGCTCTCTGATAAAGGTTTTATCCGTCCTAGCTTTTCCCCTTGGGGTGCTCCCGTTCTTTTTGTCAAGAAGAAGGATGGATCCTTTAGGATGTGTATCGATTATCGTGAGCTTAACAAGCTTACCATCAAGAATCGATATCCCCTACCTCGCATCGACGACCTCTTTGATCAGTTACAAGGCGCTTCTTATTTTTCGAAGATCGACCTGCGTTCTGGATATCATCAACTTCGGGTGCAAGAAGAAGACATTCCGAAGACAGCGTTCCGTACTCGTTATGGGCATTATGAATTCACAGTCATGCCATTCGGTTTGACTAATGCTCCTGCTGTTTTCATGGACTTAATGAATAGGGTCTGCAAACCTTATTTGGATCAGTTCGTCATTGTTTTTATTGACGATATCTTGATTTACTCTAAGACGCGAGCTGATCACGAGCAGCATCTTCGTCTTACTCTTGAACTCCTAAAGAAAGAGCAACTTTTCGCCAAATTCTCCAAGTGCGAATTTTGGCTTAAAGAAGTTCAATTTTTGGGGCACATTATCAACGAACGAGGTGTTCATGTAGATCCCTCCAAGATCAGTGCGATTAAGGATTGGGATACACCTTCTACTCCTACTGAAGTTCGTTCATTTCTTGGTCTAGCGGGTTATTATCGCCGCTTCATTGAAAACTTCTCTAAGATTGCAGTTCCTCTAACTGCTCTAACTCAGAAGAAAATGCCCTTTTACTGGGGATTCAAACAAGAGGAAGCTTTTCAACACCTGAAGCAGAAGCTTTGCGATGCGCCTGTTCTATCATTGCCTGAGGGTGATGATGATTTTGTCGTGTATTGTGATGCATCGAAATTGGGTCTTGGCTGTGTTCTTATGCAAAGGAACAAAGTCATAGCCTATGCATCGAGGCAATTGAAGATACATGAGAAGAACTACACCACTCATGATCTTGAGTTGGGTGCAGTTGTCTTTGCTCTCAAGATCTGGAGACACTATTTGTATGGTACAAAATGTGTGGTTTTCACTGATCACAAAAGTCTTCAGCATATCTTCAACCAGAAAGAACTCAACATGAGACAACGACGTTGGGTTGAGCTTTTAAACGACTATGATTGCGAAATTCGCTACCATCCTGGTAAGGCGAATGTCGTAGCTGATGCATTGAGTCGTAAGGAACGTACTAAGCTTCATTGTGTACGTGTTCAATCTGTTATTCAAGCTCGATCCGATATTCAAGCACGTATTTCTCAAGCTCAACAATCTTGTGTTTCACAAGGATTGATGGATAAGGAATTTCCCTATCACATAACGCCTGCTCTTGAACTGAAGGACAATGGATCGTATTACTTCATGGACCGTTTGTGGGTCCCAAGCCAGGATGATCTTCGTGCCTTGCTTATGGATGAAGCCCATAAGTCTCGTTATTCTATTCATCCGGGCTCAGATAAAATGTATAAGGATCTTCGTATTCACTATTGGTGGCCTGGTATGAAGAAAGACATTGCCTTATACGTATCAAAATGCCTTACTTGTCTTAAGGTTAAGGCTGAACATCAGCGTCCTTCGGGTTTATTGGAACAACCAGAGATCCCAGTTTGGAAATGGGAAAACATTACTATGGATCTAGTTACCAAACTCCCGCGCACAAAGAAAGGTCATGATGCCATCTGGGTAGTCGTTGATCGTCTTACAAAGTCAGCACATTTCTTGCCAATCCGCGAGGATTTTCCTACTGACAGACTTGCTCAAATCTATGTAGATGAAATTGTGGCTCGACATGGTGTTCCTTTGAACATCATTTCTGACAGAGATGCTCGTTTCACTTCTCATTTTTGGAGAACCATGCAATCTGCTATGGGAACCCAACTTAATCTGAGCACCGCTTATCATCCGCAAACGGATGGTCAATCTGAGAGAACAATCCAGACTCTGGAGGATATGCTAAGAGCTTGTGTGATCGATTTTGGTGGTAGCTGGGATTCACATCTTAAATTGATTGAATTCTCCTACAACAACAGTTATCACACTAGCATCGGAATGGCTCCTTTCGAAGCTCTCTATGGTCGAAAATGTCGTTCACCAGTCTGCTGGAATGAGATTGGCGAGGCTCAACTTACTGGACCTGCCCTCATTTTAGAGACAACTGACAAGGTCAAGAAAGTTCGTGATAACCTTCAGGCAGCTAGAAACCGTCAGAAGATTTACGCGGACCCAAAACGCAAAGCCTTTGAATTTCAAGTCGGTGATCGAGTATTACTTAAGGTCTCACCTTGGAAAGGTGTGATCAGATTTGGAAAGAAAGGAAAACTTGCACCTAGATACGTTGGACCATTCAAGATCGTCGAAAGAATCGGAAAGGTAGCCTACAGACTTGAGTTACCTCCGGAACTGGGAAATGTTCATCCAACTTTTCACGTATCAAATCTCAAGAAGTGTACAGCTGATGAGAACTACTCCATACCGCTTGACGAAATTCGTGTTGGCAAAACACTGAAATTTGTTGAGAAACCAGTGGAAATCATGGAACGTGAAGTCAAGTGGCTTAAACGCAAGCGCATTCCTTTGGTCAAAGTTCGCTGGGAAGCTAAACGTGGACCTGAGTTTACTTGGGAACGCGAAGACCAAATGAAGGCGAAATACCCACATCTTTTTCCACGAGTTTCCTCTAAATAAATTTCGGGACGAAATTTCCACAAGTAGGGGAGACTGTAACAACTGTGCTTGTAATCACTATGAACAGTTCTGTTATCAATAAACCAATGTTATTTGATCACAATGTTTGTTTTGTTATGTTTTACATTTTTCATGTTTTGACTTTTATGTAATTTCAAACTCTACATCGCTTTCTGGAGAGTTATACGCAAACTAGTGCGTAAACGTACTCAGTTTAATGCGAGAAATACTCCGGAACATCATCATATACTCAACATACCTTAAATAACCTTTAAATAACTTAGAAATAAGTTTTGAAGGCATTGGTATGGCAAAAACAAGTTAATTCGTTTACAGGGACTAAATATGACAAACTGCGAAGGTATGTCAATTTAAACTGTAACGAACATTCCGGAACATAACCATAAGTTAAACACACCTTAAATATCCTTTACATAGCTTAGAAATAGGCTTTGAGGGGTTCGGTGTGCTAAAATAAACTTTTGGGTCATTCAGGGACTAAAAGTGTCAAAAAGTGCACAAGTTTGCATTTTCGCGCATAACTTACGTTCTGAATACATCTGGACATCCAAAAATTTATGAGAGCATGACTATATTATATTTTAGTGTTCGCCTTAAGAAAAATCCATTCGTTTCGTCATTTGGATCGTTTTTCGCGCTTATGCGCATTCCGTCGTAATTAAGCGAACATCGCGTTCGTACGGCCAAACGAACCGACATCCGAGATATTTTTGAACATGTTTTAAGTTCCCTATACTTTAACTTCATTTAAGAGCTTTGAAATGGGGTTAACGGGCCTTAAACGTGTCAAAAATGGCCTAAATACAGTTCAGGGACCAAAACTGTAATTCTGCCAAAGTTCACCCATACGATGCGTATGGTATATATACCATACGATGCGTATGGGGTCTCCAGACCAGGTGCAATGTTTAAACAGCTGTTAACAGCTGCAAACCACTCCTAATCCCAATGCCAAGTGTTGATCTCTTATGGTGAGTGACCAAATGAGCCACCATAAGCTTCCGACACTTGTACGGGTGAGATCAAGGCACGTTTCCCGATAAACGATCCTAACGGTGGTGCATTTACTATAAATACCCATCCATACTCAACACAAAAACCCACAAATCTGATTAAGGAAGCTCTAAGTTGGAACCTTCGTTTCATACCTGAGCTATTTTAATCTGGGTTAGCATTCAGGGACCCTTCGTAAGTATTCTTTCGTTCTTTTCCTTATTATTTACTGCTTTTCGAGTCAGAAAGTCAAACTTTGTTTGACTTTCAGCGTTGACCAGTAATGGTCAATGCGAAGTTCGTTAGAACTTCGCAACGTGATTGTAATCACGATGGTCATAGTCCCTTGGGACTATGCCTACTGATTACCACGTTGTTTAGGGTCGTAGGGTAGGCGATCTAATAAATCGCCTATACCTTCGAACCCGACCCAGTTTGGTCGATCATTAGGATCTGACCAAATACGTTAGGTGACCATAGTGTAGGGAATAACCTTCCGAGGTTATACCTTATGGTCACGACGTTTAAGTAGTTGTATGATAGGTAGTTTATATGCCTTAGGTAAATTACCAGAATACCCTTTCCATACATAATTGGTAATTAAGCATATGTAACCTAAACTTTTGTCACGTAACTGATTTTGTAACATGTTTAGGCATATAATACTTGTCATAGGACTAGTTAGGCGGTCCGAACGCGTTTCACGCGCACGACGCGTTAAAGTAGCATAAGCTTCCTAAACGGGTCGTAATGGGTCGTAAACAATTATGTTAGGTTTCATTTAGTATGTAGGCTTTGTTAAACCAAATGACACGAGTCTCTACACTCGTTTGGTTTACGAAACCTCATTCTATCCAATCATCCGATTAAGGTCCGGTTATTAACATAGTTACCTATATTAGGTGCCGTTTGATTCCGAGATCTCTAGCATTACTTGGTGATTATCTTTATACATCTGAGCAATCTCAAGTGAGTACATAGAACCCCCTCTTTTAAATGTTTTCAAGGTGTTTATGTGAGTACATAGACCCCTCTTTTACTGTTTTCCAAACTGTTTTGGGGTGGAACACATGTGCCTACTTGTTACTTTCATGCTTTTCCTGTTTTCACATCATATACCGACTATGTTTGTTAGTACATTATAGTACATGATTTCATTACTTTTCTGCTATGTATGTTGACTGATAACATGCTAAGCACATTGATTTACATGACTTTTCTGCTACGTATGTTGACTGATAGCATGCTAGCACATTGATTTACATTACCTTTCTGCTACGTATGTTGACTGATAGCATGCTAGCACATTGATTTTACAAGACTTTTCTACTTTGTATGTTAACTTAGCATACTTAGTACATTGTTTTCATATGACATGTATACAACTACTATGACATTTGGTTTGCACAAACGGGTCTTTATTACGTTCATTAACATTTGCTACGCCGCTCGGGAGTAAGTAGTGGTACCATAGGACTTGACAAATCCCATTCCTGACATCCCGGGTTTGTTTGGATGTAAGGAATGACTGAATCCGAATACAATTCTTTTGATAACCTTGACTGAAAGGGTTATCCGACTGTCTCAAGGCTTGAATGTATGCGTTAACTTACCACATAAATGTTCGTATCAATGTATCATGCATCACTTTACAAAGCATAACTTTTTGATATAATCAAAATACTTTGTTTTGTACATTTTTACTTATGGTTTAAGTAGTCTTATTTTACTTACCATACATATCATTTTGGTTATACATTACTTGACTACTTTTGGACTATCAACATTTGACATGGTTTATACAAGGACTTTTGACTATTGGTTTAAACATAGACATTTGACTTGGATATTTGACATAGACATTTTTACATGATTTACATCTTGACATGAACATTTTACATTGTTTGGTTTGGCTTGATTAAGTGATTAAGTAACGATGCGTGTGTAATATGATACAAGCATGGTGGATACGCCGCTGGTACTTCCTATATATAAGTGTTTGTATGGTATTATATATCGTAGCGTTATTTGAATCATTTCAGTTTTATACATAGAACATTTCATACAAATAACATACTTTTCACAATACATTGTTTTACAAACAACTTATCTTATACAAACTCAGTTTACAATGGTTATCCATTTAACCATACACTATTCTCTTATTTATACATATCATCTGATCTTATCGTTTTTCAAGTGATTTACAAAACAAATCAAATTACAAGGTTCATGACGAAATATTTTCTCAAACACAAGTCATGAATCTTATTTTCACAAACCTATGTATCTCACAGGCATTTTTATGCTGACGTACCTATTTTCACATGTGTTTTCAGGAGCTTTTCCATAGGATGTTGATCATGATACTAGGGCGGACCTGTGCCTTAGAGACTTTAAAAGAAGATAGACTATGTTTAATTATGTTCTGAACTCTTAAATTTCCTGTTTGAAACAATGTAACACCTTTGTTTATAAATAAAATACAACTTTGTTTGCCATGGATTTGAAACAATTAATTCTGTCGCAACACGCCCCGATGTTTCCGCCGCGATTTGTTGTTCTACGCGGTCGGGGTGTG
Organism: Helianthus tuberosus; assembly: GCA_030545235.1. Lineage (NCBI taxonomy): Eukaryota > Viridiplantae > Streptophyta > Magnoliopsida > Asterales > Asteraceae > Helianthus > Helianthus tuberosus. Next base: position 137,146,259 of record CM060396.1, on the reverse strand, counting down.
ACAATGTAGTCTCTCCGAAAAATACAAAAACATTTGAAAAATCAGAAAAATACAAAAATAGTTCATTGTTATCCTTTGCTACAACCCGGGAAATGAAATAATTTCACTATGTGGATTAAGGCTGACTCATGTAAGACCAATATTGAAATGGTCTGACTCTAAAGCGATATGTTGGTTGGCTTTATCCTGATGGCTGGATTCGTTGACTGGTACTGCATAAAACACTAATATTTATTCTATGACCTCAGGAAAGAACGTCACTTGGAATTAGAGCATGGTTATTTGAATATGAGTGTGAAGTCCCGATACACACAATTTTGTTCTAGTTCAAAAATCTTTTCTAACCAACTCGTGTATCTCCTTTGTTTTGATTGAGCAAAGACCTGGAGGTGCTAGGCAACGTCGGCTTCTGTTTTACGTCAGCAAAGACCTAGCTTTACGTTGTCGCTCTGTGGATCAAATACACCCAAAAGAGGCCCTTTAGTGCCCAAAAGGAACCTAAAAATAAAAACCTATATCAAACTAAGAAAATCTCATTTGATTTGTACATTATATCCATCCCTGCTAATCCATTATGTTCTTTTCTCAATCCAGTCCAGTCAAGGGTTCAGAACTCTAGAATGGGCTTGTGAAAATATGTGGTAGGGAAACTACTCGTATGATAGCCTGTTCAAAATCTAAAATTCCGGGATTTGATCGTGATTGATTTGAGTGCTCATATTATTTAAAAATGAAAACATGATAAATAAGTGGCAGTCCATTATTCGAAAAAAGCCTAGGGAGATAAGTTTAAGAGGAAAAAGATATTGGCAATCGCTCGGATCTACCAAAGTAAATTAGTGTTGATAAGTGTAGTCTAGCCCGAAACTCTGTGATTTGATCCCGTAAGAAAAATGCATGCAAAATTGGTGTGTATATTGCTTGTTCTATGTTAACATTTCATGACTTTTTGGGTGTAAATATTTTAGTCTACAGTATATAAACATTCTAAAATTTGTGGCCGTGCATTTACGAATCGAGAAAGACCGATACTTCATAAAACATCTCTTGCACAAAGTTTTAAAAGGGTTTATGCTCGAGATTTGAGCTGGGCCCACCGTAAACTTGGTGGGCCCCACAAAATCTAAAACAATATCTGTTAAGAAATAAAGGGGTGTGTTGAAACGGCGGTTGGGCCCACCGCACACTTGGTGGGCCCCCTGGTTGAAAAATTGTGTGACAGATAAAACACTTTCAAAACATCATCATTTAAAAGGATTTCTTTTCAAAACCCTCCGATCACACATCTCTCCTGTTTGTCTTTTCATCAGTATCATTCTCACATACAACACAATATACAAACTCACAATCTGATTGCATCTCAGTAATGTCAAAATCAAAGGAAAAAATCTAAAGTTACCGGAAAGAAAACGACAGGTTCTCATGTTCCAACGTGGGAAAAGACGATGAACGTTGCTTGTTATTTATCAGATCCTCCAAAGTGTTTTGAAATATACAAGTCGATGATCGTGGGTCTGAATACTTGCAGATTGGCTCATTCACTTCGAGAGAATCCTGTTATTCGTGAAGATTGGATTAAGGATTTCTGGGATAATGCGACGGCAAAGAAAGGAGACGCGGTCATCAAGTCAAAGGTTCGGGGAACAGAGGTTTCAGTCAATGAGCAAGACATTCGTGAGGTTTTGTTATTTGGTGACAAGGTAGATGAACGAGTGGAGTATCCGATTAAAAAGGTTATGGAAGTATTGGTGAAAATGAGTTATGAGGGAGCGTGTCCTCCTCCCACAATTAAGAAGCTGCTACATCCATACTTGAGATTTTTGGCATATATCTATATAGTATGTATTAGTGGGAACAAGAGTGGTCTTGATAAGCTGACGTTGAAGCAGACATCTTGAGTGGTTTCAGCAGTTGAAGGATGGAAATACAACTACTAAAAGAGTGTATTTGATGATATGATGGCTAATGTCAAAACCATAAATGAGAAGTATTGGTACAAGTTTCCCAGATTTGTGCAGCTGATCTTAGAGAAGAAATATCCAAAGTTGCCAATCACTGTAAAAACTTATGACGTCAAGATGATGAATCACTTGGTATTCACATGGCTGAATCAAAAGTCAAGAGATAATGTTGGGATAAAGTATCAAAACAAGCGAAAGTTAGAGAAATTTGGAGCTTTTGCTGAAATTCAAGAAGAGGCACCTGCTCAGATAAATGCCATTGTAGTAGAAGAGCATAATGTAGAAATAATTGAAGCTCCTGTTGGAACTCAAGAACTAGTTGAGAATGTGGATCTGAATGGTATTGAAAGTGAGGAAGATATGGCCGATGATAGAATGGTTGATGATGAAGAAGGGAATGAGAGCGTTAATGAAAGTGAAATAGAAATAGAGACACTTGCTAAAGGTCTCACAACATAAACTGAAGATGTTAATGAACCAGTTCATATGAGCCCTCCTCATGTTGAACCTGTTACTACAAAGAAAACTGCTGATGCTGATAAATCTTGAGAAGAGTCTACCTCTGATCTTCCTCCAAGGAAACGAAGCAGAAGAGATCCTAGGATCAGTGGTGTGATAAATGTGAAGTTCAGACAACCACATACACCCACTGGCACTTCGCAACCAAAGATTAACTACACACCATCAGAACTCAATCCAAAAGTTACTGATTTTATGTTAAATGAAAGAGCGGCAATGTATATGCCTGCCCCTAAACCAGGTGAGAGTTCAAGTAGTGGTCCATCTGAAGCTGATGTTCTTAGAGCTGCTGGGTTGCTGCAAGCTGCTGCTGTTCAAGTTGAAGCAGCAGCTAAGTTAAAACATGTTGCAACCCCTGAAACTGTTGAGATTGCTGAGAGTTTCGATAGTGAAGATTTGTTTGAAGAAAATGAGACAACAATTCTGATGCGAAGAATCTCTACTCTTGAAGAAAACAAGATATTCAAGGATGCACAGATTGCTAGCCTTATCGAGGAATTGGTGGTTAAAAATCAGAAGATAAATGAGTTGGAAACAAATTTGGGAGCCCTCTGTGATGTAGTTATGGATATGAAGCAAAAGCTTGAAGGAAAATTTCCTAAAGAGTTGGCTGATCCACCAAAGGAATCCACTGCTGAAGAGAGAGAACAACAGAGGAAAGAGCACGAAGATGCTATGAACAGGTATTATGAAAATCCTCCTCGTACTGCAAACCAAAACCCAAGGAAGAAAATGGTGGTTATGAGGAATGTATGGGATGAGAGGAACTTGCAGTTTGGTGATAAACCTGACAAGTATGTAATCACCAACAGGAAGAGCAAAAAGGGGAACATATCGGGTATTAGAAGCTGGGCATACAATGATGAAAATGAAATGTTTATTGTGTTGAGGAAAAATGGTGATGTGGAGTATTATGCTAACTCTGAAGCATTAAACTCCTGGACTCTAGTTGATTTGAGGGAACTGAACAATGCAGGATTTCATGATCAAGTTAAGAATCCAAATTGCAAGATTGGAGATAATTTCATCAATAAGTTGCAGCAACAAGCACGAGTCAATTTTAGAGACATGAAATTGGCTCAGTCTACTATTGAAGAGGATGAAGAAATGTTGGATCCTGCAACAGGGAAGCCATATAAGATAGTTAAGTGGCCTGCAACAAAACAAATAAACACAGTGCCATTGTTAAAGGAGTTTCCTAATAACACTCTGAAGAACTTCCAGTTTTGGATGTATGATCCTGTTTCTAGTCAAGCCGTTATTGTGTGTGATGATGCTGAATACAGATTGATTGATACTCGAGACTTGATGTGTTTTGGTGAAAATGACATCAATCTCTTGGCAAAGTCACAAATTCAGAGTGATCCTCAGTATAAAGTGTGTGCCAAAAGTTGGACAGGAGCTATGGCCCATATCATGAATTTTAAATTGTGGTCAGGGCAACGTACTAGGGTGGAGACACAGCTGTTTGGTCCGTATGTTGGAAGAAATATACTGATCTTACCAAAATTGCAGAGGAAAAAGAAGGAACAAGCTAAGAAGCAGCAGAAGAAACAGAAGTGAAGTCAAAGACGCCAAGCCAACACAAACCTAGGGGGATATTGTAAGGGTATAATCTAGTGTAGTTTTGGGTCTGTCTTGGATTATTTTGTATGGGTTGGGTTCGAGACACTTAGTAGGTTTGTTTGGTTATTTTGTGCTCAATGGGGTATGGGCTTGGCCCAATGTAATTGGATATCCTATGCTTGTATAAATAGGGGATTCCTCAGACATTTGTGGTTGTTGATTCTTGGATAAACTCTCTTGTTTTGTGCGACTAGGATACCAGACGAATCATTGAGTTTGTGTGTTCTAGTTTGCTTTGAATCAATATATTGCTTTTCAATCTTCGACTTCTTGCTTGTAATTCCGCTACTTGTTTAGTGTTTGATATCTAATTGTATTGTTTTGGGACTTACAAAACATACTAAGACTTGTTTTGGATTTGTTTTTTTTTTTTTTTGAGTTGCACTTTTAGTACATGATGTCTTTATATAATTTCTCATAATTATAATAAATTCAAGGTTTAATATATTAGTTAAAATATTATATTTTAATTTATGTTATTTGCATGTATTGCATGTATATCACTTAAGGGTTTCGTTAAAAATTAATACATTTTTAACTCATTTTGACACATGGTTTCCATATATGCATGTTTGGGGTTTCATAACCAAAATACCGTTTGTTGAGTGTTATACACTTATAAGTATTCCCAAGTATAGGTGATGTAGCGTGTGCTATGATAAAGAAGAACAAACACGTTGATTCTTTGAATACCTGTGTAGGTCTTTTCCCAACCCCAAAATTCAACCCAAAGGGCACGGAATTTGAAGTGAAAAGTTAAGTAGTTTCAAAATTCAAGTCTGCCTTTTCCAATTACTAGAGAAACATATAAATAGGAACAGAAATTCGAAATGGGCCTAAAAAAGACAATGGGCCAAACACAAGCCCAAAAACAAAATGCCCAAAACACTTCAAAAAACATAAAAACGTAAATAACTAATAGAAATAACCAATTTTTGGCCCGGACGATGACCCAAACTACCGTAAGCCGTTTGCAGCAAGATGGAGCTCATTCTTACGTTCGTTTCGCCTGGTCGCACGCCCAAAACTTATGGTCAACAAAGTACCCGAATGTTTTGTGGCTAACTTCTTAGGCTTGCTAGGAACAAGAGTTATCTTCACACCACCAAACAGAAAGCTATAAGTATTGGACCGCCCGTTATGCTCTATATTACGTTCATACTCCCAATGTCTACCCAACAATAAGTGACACGCGTCCATAGGGACCACATCACACACAACATCATCTTTATATGTGGACCCAATAGAAATAGAAACAAGGGCTCTTTTAGATACCGTCACTTCACCTCCCTTTTTAAGTCATTGAAGCTTATAAGGCTTCGGGTGACACTCTGTCTTCAAAGCCAACTTCTGGACCGCCTCTTTAGATATCAAATTATCAAAACTCCTAGAATCAATAACAAACGTGCAAACCTTTCCCAAAATGGTTCATGTTGAGTGGAAGATGTTATGCTTAAGCAAGTCATCCCCATCTGCCTTTGGTGTATAACAAGAGCGTCTGACTACCAAGTTCACTCCAACATCACCGGTCACAACCTCTTCTTCGTACTCAGCTTCTTCATAGTACACTGGGTTATTTTCATATTCTTCATACTGATCATCCTCGGACTCAGCAAACAAGTGTCTTTTACCAGCCTTCTTACACTCAGCTTGACGATGGCCCGTCTCAGCACAATTGAAACATCTCGGACCACTACTACCAGCCCCCTTATGTGACACTTGTGTCACTTCAACCATCAAACAAATTCCAAACCAATAAAATAATGTGTTTCATATTTGGGAATTGTATAAATATGTGTATCATTTGCACATATCATTTCTTGTTCAATTTCGGGCTCTAAATCGCTTTCTGGAAGGTTATACGCGCACTGATGCGTAAATATAACCAGTTTAATGCAACAAACACTCCGGAATAGTGACATAGGCTTAGCATACCTTAAATAACCTTTACATAACTTAGAAATAAGTTTTGGAAGGTTTGTTGTGCCGAAATCAAGTTTATTCGCTTACAGGGACTAAATTCGACAAACTGCGAAAGTATGCCGATTCGTACTGTAACGGAAATTCCGGAACATGACCATAAGTTAAACATACCCTAAATATCCTTTACATAACTTAGAAATAGGCTTTGAGGGGTTCGGTGTGCTAAAATAAACTTTTTGGTAATTTTGGGACTAAAAGCGTCAAAAACTGCATAAGTTTGCATTTTCGCGCATATCTTACGTTCCGAATACATCCGGACATCCAAAACTTTATGTAATCATTAAAATATTTTATTTTAGTGATTGGCATGATAAAATTCCATTCGTCGCGTAATTTGGATCGTTTTTCGCATTCGTTCCCTATACTTTAACTTCATTTTAGAGCCTTGAAATGGGATTAACGGGGCTTAAACCTGTCAAAAATGGATCAAAAACCATGTTTTGCACATTCAGGGACCAAAATTGACAATCTGCCATAGTTATCTTAGGAAGGGACCAAAGTTGAAAATCTGATTTCCAGCATGTTCCAGCTGTTCCCCTCATTTGCACATGGTTTTAATGAAACTAGGGGCTCTTTTTGGGGTACCCATGGTACTCTAAAACCATGGGCACACATGTAAGGTCCTGATCGAAGCTTGGTTTTCGATGAACGATCCTAACGGTCTTGGTTTTCCTATAAATACCCCCACCCTCTTGCTTCAAAACTCACAGTTTGATCTGATTTGGCTCTCTAAGTTGAAGTTATACACTTCATACATGAGAGTAATCGGATCAAAACTCCATAGCTTGGACCCGTTGTAAGTCCTCTTTCGGTTTTTTTTTCGCGTTTTAGCGTGAAAGTCAAACATTGTTTGGCTTTCAGCTTTGACCAGTTTATGGTCAACATGAAGTTCGTTTGAACTTCGTAACGTGAGCATAATCATGATGGTTCTAGTCCCTTGTGACTATACCTTCTGATTACCATGTTATTTAGGCATAGTGGCGAGTCGTAGTTTCGGCCAAAATACGTATTCTTGTGTATTTTGTAACCAAACTACTTTTAGGTATCAAAACCGTTTGTTTTGATACCAAACCTATGTTTCTAAATTTGTTAAACATGTTTTAACATGTTTAGCTTGTCACTTTAGGTTTAGTGCTTATATAGGGTCGTAAGGTAAGCGGTCTAAACAACCGCTTAGACTTTTGAACCCGACCCGTTTGGTCGATCATTAGGATCCGACCAAACACATTAGGTGACCATAGTGCTATAGGGAATAACCTTCCAAGGTTATACCTTATGGTCACGTCGTTTAGTTGGTTATATGATAGGTAGTTTATATGCCTTAGGAAAATTACCAAAATGCCCTTTTTACGCCAAAATTCATTTTAAGCATATGTAACATAATTTTTGACATCTAAAGTGATTAGGAAACAATATTAGACATGTTAAACCATATATTACTTGTCATAGGACTAGCTAGGCGGTCCAAAAGTGTTTTACGCGAACGACGCGTTAAAGTAGCATAAGCTACCTAAACGGGTCGTAATGGGTCGTAAGCACTTAGGATAGGTTTCATTTTTGAGTGTAGGCTTTGTTAAACCACATTACATGAGTTCCTATACTCATTTTGTTTACGAAAGCTCATTCTATCCGATCTTCCTCCGGTTATTTACATAGTTATATATATTAGGTGGCGTTTGATTTCTGTGATTCCCCTAGCTTTGCTTGGATGTTGTTCAAGACTTCTAAGCACCCTCAAGTGAGTACATAGTCCCCTCTTTTACTGTTTTTCAAACGTTTTGGGGTGAAACACATGTGCCTACTTGTTACTTTCGTGCTTTCCATGTTTTCATATCATATGCTTGTTATGTTCATTAGTACACTTATAGTACATGATTTCATTGTGTTTTTGCTATGTATGTCCATTTGTTGCATACTTAGTACATCGTTTTACATTACATTTTATGCTATGTATGTCCATTTAGTTCATACTTAGTACGTTATTTTACATTTCATTTTATGCTATGTATGTCCATTTAGTTCATACTTAGTACATTATTTTACATTTCATTTTATGCTATGTATGTCCATTTTGTGCATACTTAGTATTTTATTTTACATTTCATTTCATGCTATCTATGTCCATTTGTTGCATACTTAGTACATTATTTTACATTTCATTTCATGCTATGTATGTCCATTTGTTTCATACTTAGTACATTATTTTCATAAAACATGCTTACATTTTGGTATGACATTTGGTTTGTTTAAATGGCTCAAAAATACATTCATTAACATTAGCTACGCCGTTCGTTAGTAGGTAGTGGTACCATAGGAATTGACAACTCCCGTTCCTGACATCCTAGGTATGTTTGGATGGAAGGAATGACCGAATTCGATAAACGTAACTCAGATAAATCTTTAATTCGTTTAAGGGTTTATCGCCACAGTCTCAAGGCTTGAATCTATGCATTTTCACAATACCGCATAGATGTTTGTATCAGTAAAGCATGCATTATTTTACAAAACATAAATTTTGATTATAATATATCAAATGCATTGTTTTGTACATTCCTTTCTTATAGGGTCGAGTAAATGCTTTTAATCAATAAAGTCCTTTTATTCACTCTACATCACATTTGTTTACTCAATAACATTTCAACATTTGTTTAAAACATTACATTTAATTATACATGAACATTTTTACATTGGTGGTTTGTTTGGGTAAGTGATTTAAGTAACGAGACATGTGTAATATGATAAAAGCATGGTGGATACGCCGCTGGTACTTCCTATATATAAGTGCTTTTATGATATTACATATCGTAGCGTTATTTAAACCATTTCAATTTTGACATATTACATTTTACACAAATTAGCATATCTTTACAAAACATTGATTTACAAACAACACATTTTATACAAATTCATTTTACTTGGTTATTTAATTAACCATACATATTTCTTTTATAACATCTGTTTCCTTATCGATTTCTATATGATTTATAAAACAAAAACATTTTTATAAGGATCATGACTGACTTTTGTTAAACAACTTTTTCTAAACTTATAAGTCATGAATCCTAAATCAATAAAACCTATGTATCTCACAGGCATTTTTATGTTGGCGTACCTATTTTCACATGTGTTTCAGGTGCTGTTGTTAGATGATTATGATGCAAACATAGGATTGGACGAGGGCCTTAGTGACAATAAAAGATGCAAGACTAGATAATTATGTTACGCTTCCTTGTTGTTAAGACATTGTAATTTCTTTAATCAATAAAACAACATTTAAATTTCCATGTGTTATGAAACAATGATTCTGTTACAACAGTCCCCGACGATTCCGCCACATTTTTTTGTTTTACGTGGTCGGGGTGTGACAGAAAAGTTTGTATCAGAGCTCATGGTTATAGGGAATTAGGTTATTAGTAATGCTTTGACCTAGTCTATAACCTTCCTAGGACCCTAACGCGAGTTTACTTGCGTTTAGTCATAAAACAATACTGTCACCTATCCTTAGGCGACAACCACAACAAGAACACAAATTTCAAAACCGCTTTGAAAAGCAATCATATGTTCTAGGATGATTAATTACTAGGTTTTGAACCCTCTAAGTCTTCAAAATCTCGTCAAAGTTATGTCTTATAATGTGAACACGTGCAAACTGGAAGGGTGAATGCATGTACTCAGAGTTTTCTGTCTAAGGCTAGAGTGTTCGTATAAATTCGCAGTATCGGACCAGTCACTCTTACTTGGGAACTCTTGGGGTGAGTGTTCCTTATAGGCAAGCATGTCTTCAGTGATACATTAATATGACCCGTTTACTTTGATTTGTCACTGTCTCATTTGTTTGCCCTAGGTAACAAACAAATGATCGCAATTTTATGCATTGCCATTCTGTTTTGATTATCTGATAACATTTCACTTGTTTCCTCCTATGTCTTTCACTTCCTCCAGAATGTCTCTTCATCGCAGCGACACTCAAATGTCCGAGCAAACTGCCAAATTTTCCCAGCGAATAGGCGAAGTAATCCTGAAGTCTTTGGATTTAGGTATCGCCATGTCTCGTCTCAATAATGAAGCCACCCAAGAAGCATCGAAAGAAGCAGAAGCCAAGCCTTCAAAAAGGTTAAGTAAGCATAAAGCTTCAAAGAAACCTGCAGCAGTTGCACCAAATCAAGCGGGACCTAGCCAGGTGGCAAAACCACCAGCCAAGAAGCGGTACAAGGGAACTGCTCCCTTATGCAATCAATGCAACTGTCATCATCCAGATCAAACACCATGTTTCAAATGTACCCATTGTGGACGATGGGGATATTTGGTTGACATATACCGCTTCGCTATCCAAAACAAAGTTGATGCAAATCTTCCTGCAACTCAACTCCGTGCCAACCCTGCTCAAGCTCACTTTCCTCCTGGATCGTGCTACAGCTGTGGCACGATGGGTCATTTCGTGAATAAATGCCCAAAGCTTGCCAATGCAAATCCAACCCACGGATAAGCATTTGGCTGATTAGAAGAAACTACTGCTTTAAATAATTTGAATCTTCTGCTCTTGTATCTTTTGTTGAACCCTGAAACATTTTGCTTTGTTTATAAATAAATTGTTGTTCACAATTCTAATGTACAGGTGTAGTTACATATGTGTATGGCATTTCCCTACGATACCTACATCAAAGAACTACGTTCTTTAAACAAACTACTCTTGTGATTTCCCCTTTCATGTGATCACTCATGATTTCCTCAAAAATTTTAAGTACTCGTTTCATTCTAAGAGACGAAGTACAGGAAATAAAGCGACATTATGAGTAATCGTGATTTTTGCACATTTGTGCCTTTGAATCCTTGGGTAATTGCAATCTCATACCCATATCATTACATTCTGAATTTCATAACAACATGCATAACATAAGTTTACAAAACAACCTTCATGATTTCGAAATGTTTCATATAGTTTGAAAACATTTTTAACATAGTATATTTACTTAATATATCAAGTGCATGATTTCAAAAGCATCATTCATGTTTTCAAAAACCTTATACATAATTTCAAAATTCATCTCGCATGATTTTAAAACATTTTATAAGTATACTTATCTAATACACTTATTTTAAGATTTCAAAAGTATTATGTAAGATTTCAAAAACATTAAACCCATTTCAAAAAGAACCCCATGCATAGTTTTCAAAAACATTTTCCCCATACATTGACTTAACCTTCAAACTCTGCTTCATATGTCTCCTTGGCATATCTAGCGCCTCAACTTCATGAGCATTTTACCTCAAGTTTTAACATAAGCACGTCTAGTGCAAGGTTTTGAAATGCCTCCCGCTTTCCAAATCCCAAAATTCATTTGGGATCTTCTTACCTTCACAATTAGATCCTTGTAGATGATTATCGTGCAAAATCAGAGTCCTTCATTGGATTCCTTGTATGCCTTAATTCGAACATTTCGATTCCTTATAATCGAAATCGAATTTTCTTTTTGAGATCTTCCTATCTTTATAGTTAGATTCTTGGAAATATTTAAAGTGCCAATCAAAATCCATGGATTGGATACCTGGTATGCTTTAAATGCATGTGCATAATTAACAAAACAAATTTACAAAATATTAACGAATTAATGATCAAGATAAACAATTTTGTGGTTATGTAATTATGTGTTATGTATTTTCTTTTGTGTTTTTTTGTTTTCATTATCCAAATCCTCGTAGAATCTTCCATACCTTCATATGAGGGATTCATAATGGGATATCCAAAGGTACTACCCTAAGTCTTTAACGGGTTTCTACGTAATCATTAAGACCCTTGGATTATATAGTACCATTCCATGATTCAAAAAGAGACCCTTTGAGTGGTCTAAGCCAGAAGATTGATTCAAAATCTGGTTAAGAATGGCATGTGATGATATGGCTGAAAAGACTCCTTGGTGGTCCACTTAAGAAGATCATTCATTGATTTAATTAAAAGGACCCGATGGTGGTCTAGTCATGCTCATCGCATGTTTGTTCATTTGGTTTTTCCCTACACATTATAAAATGCACTGTGTGGACTATGCAAGGAATTACATAATTATGGACGCGTACATAATTATGAAATTAAGTGCACAGGAACCCCAGTAAGATTTATCATGTGTAAGAACCTATAGTGGCAACAATAACAAAACGTGAACAATGTAATGAAGGTACGATGGATGCACCAATAATGCTTTATATACTTGTATATAAGTGCCCCTCTCACATTGCAAGCATGATGTTATTTAAAGTTACTAGAAGTTCAGGACTCTAACCAGTGTTCTTTGATCTTTTCAACTTCATGCTTCAAGCTCTCACAAGTTTCCTCTTGATAAATTTCGGGACGAAATTTCCTAAAGTAGGGGAGACTGTAACACCGGTGTCACTTCAACCATCAAACAGATGCCAAACCAATGAAATAATGTGTTTCATATTTTGGAATTGTATAAATATGTGTATCATTTGCACATATCAATTCTTGTTCAATTTCGGGCTCTAAATCGCTTTCTGGAAGGTTATACGCGCACTGATGCGTAAATATAAACAGTTTAATGCAACAAACACTCCGGAACAGTGACTTAGGCTTAACATACCTTAAATAACCTTTACATAAATTAGAAATAAGTTTTGGAAGGTTTGGTGTGCCGAAATCAAGTTTATTCGCTTACAGGGACTAAATTCGACAAACTGTGAAAGTATGCCGATTCGTACTGTAACGGAGATTCTGGAACATGACCATAAGTTAAACATACCCTAAATATCCTTTACATAGCTTAGAAATATGATTTGAGGGGTTCGGTGTGCTAAAATAAACTTTTTGGTCATTCAGGGACTAAAAGCGTCAAAAAGTGCATAAGTTTGCATTTTCGCGCATATCTTACGTTTTGAATACATTCGGACATCCAAAACTTTATGTAATCATTAAAATATTTTATTTTAGTGATTGGCATGATAAAATTCCGTTCGTCGCGTAATTTGGATTGTTTTTCGCATTCGTTCGTGTTTCGTCACAATTAACCAAACAACGCAACCGTACGACCAAACGAACCGACATCCGAGATATTTTTGAGCATTTTTTATGTTCCCTATACTTTAACTTCATTTTAGAGCCTTGAAATGGAATTAACGGGGTTTAAACGTGTCAAAAATGCATCAAAAACCATGTTTTGCACATTCAGGGACCAAAAATGACAATCTGCCATAGTTATCTTAAGAAGGGACCAAAGTTGAAAATCTGATTTCCAGCTTGTTCTAGCTGTTCCCCTCATTTGCACATGGTTTTAATGAAACTAGGGGCTTGTTTTGGAGTACCCATGGTATTCTAAAACCATAGGCACACATGTTAGGTCCTGATCGAAGCTCGGTTTTCGATGAACGATCCTAACGGTCTTGGTTTTCCTATAAATACCCCGACCCTCTTGCTTCAAAACTCACACTTTGATCTGATTTGGCTCTCTAAGTTGAAGTTATACACTTCATACCTGAGAGTAATCGGATCAAAACTCCATAGCTTGGACCCATTGTAAGTCCTCTTTCGTTCTTTTACGTGTTTTAGCGTGAAAGTCAAACATTGTTTGGCTTTCAGCTTTGACCAGTTTATGGTCAACACGAAGTTCATTTGAACTTCGTAACATGAGCGTAATCACGATGGTTCTAGTTTCTTGTGACTATACCTACTGATTACCACGTTATTTAGGCATAGTGGAGAGTCGTATTTTTGGCCAAAATACGTATTCTTGCGTATTTTGTAACCAAACTACTTTTAGGTATCAAAACTGTTTGTTTTGATACCAAAGCTGTTTTTCTAAATTTGTTAAACATGTTTTAACATGTTTAGCTCGTCACTTTAGGTTTAGTGCTTATATAGGGTCGTAAGGTAAGCGGTCTAAACAACCGCTTAGACTTTCGAACCCGACCCGTTTGGTCGATCATTAGGATCCGACCAAACACATTAGGTGACCATAGTAGTATAGGGAATAACCTTCCAAGGTTATACCTTATGGTCACGTCGTTTAGTTGGTTATGTGATAGGTAGTTTATATGCCTTAGGAAAATTACCAAAATGCCCTTTTTACGACAAAATTCATTTTAAGCATATGTAACATAATTTTTGACATCTAAACTGATTAGGCAACAATATTAGACATGTTAAGGCATATATTACTTGTCATAGGACTAGCTAGGCGGTCCAAAAGCGTTTTACGCTAACGACGCGTTAAAGTAGCATAAGCTACCTAAACGGGTCGTAATAGGTCGTAAGCACTTAGGATAGGTTTCATTTTAGAGTGTAGGCTTTGTTAAACCACATTACATGAGTTCCTATTCTCATTTGGTTTACGAAACCTCATTCTATCCGATCTTCCGATTTAGGTCCGGTTATTTACATAGTTATCTATATTAGGTGCCGTTTGATTTCCGTGATTCCCCTAGCTTTGCTTGGTTGTTGTTCAAGACTTCTAAGCACCCTCAAATGAGTACATAGTCCCCTCTTTTACTGTTTTTCAAACGTTTTGGGGTGAAACACATGTGCCTACTTGTTACTTTCGTGATTTCCATGTTTTCATATCATATGCTTGTTATGTTCATTAGTACACTTATAGTACATGATTTCATTGTTTTTTTGCTATGTATGTCCATTTGTTGCATACTTAGTACATCGTTTTACATTACATTTTATGCTATGTATGTCCATTTAGTTCATACTTAGTACATTATTTTATATTTCATTTTATGCTATGTATGTCCATTTAGTTCATACTTAGTACATTATTTTACATTTCATTTTATGCTATGTATGTCCATTTAGTGCATAATTAGTACATTATTTTACATTTCATTTCATGCTATGTATGTCCATTTGTTGCATACTTAGTACATTATTTTACATTTCATTTCATGCTATGTATGTCCATTTGTTGCATACTTAGTACATTATTTTCATAAAACATGCTTACATTTTGGTATGACATTTGGTTTGTTTAAATGGCACAAAAATACATTCATTAACATTAGCTACGCCGTTCGTTAGTAGGTAGTGGTACCATAGGAATTGACAACTCCCGTTCCTGACATCCTAGGTATGTTTGGATGGAAGGAATGACCGAATTCGATAAACATAACTCAGATAAATCTTTAATTCATTTAAGGGTTTATCGCCACAGTCTCAAGGCTTGAATGTATGCATTTTCACAATACCGTATAGATGTTTGTATCAGTAAAGCATGCATTGTTTTACAAAACATAAATTTTGTTTATAATTTATCAAATGCATTGTTTTGTACATTCCTTTCTTATAGGGTCGAATAAATGCGTTTAATCAATAAAGGACTTTTATTCACTCTACGTCACATTTGTTTACTCAATAACATTTCAACATTTGTTTAAAACATTACATTTAGTTATACATGAACATTTTTACATTGGTGGTTTGTTTGGGTAAGTGATTTAAGTAACGAGACAAGTGTAATATGATAAAAGCATGGTGTATACGCCGCTGGTACTTCCTATATATAAGTGCTTTTATGATATTACATATCGTAGCATTATTTAAACCATTTCAATTTTGACATATTACATTTTACACAAATTAACATATCTTTACAAAACATTGTTTTACAAACAACACATTTTATACAAATTCATTTTACTTGGTTATTTAATTAACCATACATATTTCTTTTATAACATCTGTTTCCTTATAGATTTCTATATGATTTATAAAACAAAAACATTTTTACAAGGATCATGACTGACTTATGTTAAACAACTTTTTCTAAACTTATAAGTCATCAATCCTAAATCAATAAAACCTATGTATCTCACAGGCATTTTTATGCTGACGTACCTATTTTCACATGTGTTTCAGGTGCTGTTGTTAGATGATTATGATGCAAACATAGGATTGGACGAGGGCCTTAGTGACAATAAAAGATGCAAGACTAGTTAATTATGTTATGCTTCCTTGTTGTTAAGACATTGTAATTTCTTTTAATCAATAAAACAACATTTAAATTTCCATGTGTTATGAAACAATGATTCTGTTACAACACTCCCCGATGATTCTGCCACGATTTGTTGTTTTACATGGTCGGGGTGTGACACCTTAGAAGTAGACCCGGTATTGTTAACCCCCGACCTTTGCTGACTAGGCCTACCACGAGGTACCCCACTGCCCCACCCAACGTTTCCTCCAGCAGGGGTAAATGAACCGCCCACCCGACGATTTTGCATCTCAAAGGCCAACGCCCGTTGGTGTGCCTCTGGAATGGTTAACGGGTCAAAAAGATTCACGGACTCCATGATTTGAACCCTCAGACCCCCAATATTCTGAGAAACAAGTTGTTACTCCGGTTCATGAATATCATTCCTAGCAATCAAATGGTAAAACTCTGTGGTATAATCATCAACCAATTTAGCCCCCTGTTTTAAATTTTGCACACGTTGGTACATCAACCTTTGAAATTTATGAGGCAAAAAGTTGGACCGCAAGCACTTCTTCATCTTGGTCCATGTCACGATCCTTGACTTTTCGAGCCTATTCCGTGTTAACTTCAATTGTTGCTACCATGCAGAGGCCCTACCACGTAACCTCATAGCGATCAAGGCCACCCGCTTGTTTTCAGGCAGCTCCTTGTACTCAAACACCTCCTCCACAGTAGCCAACCAATCGATGAATCCCTCCGAATTCAAACTAGTCCCATCAAATTCTGGAATATCAACTCTTATCCCAGAATCCCAACGCCTATTACCCACTCCATGTTCACCCCTTGGTCGGCCTTCCTGTTCGTCTTCGGAAGCCGAACCATCACCAAATGGGTTACTAAAATCAGATCCATACCCGTCATTGGGTCCCTGACACCTACGATTGATCAAGTCGGCCATCCAGTCAGTCAACTAATTGACCACTCGATCCAACCGTTCATCCACTCTCGCCATAAGTCGCTGCTCCAATTCTCGTTCATACACTTCATTCAGAGGCCTGTTGTTGTTTCTCCTCGGAGGCATTTTGAGCCAGGAATTCGGCTCTGATACCAACTGATGTAGCGTGTGATATGATAACAAAGAACAAACAAGTTGATTCTGTGAATACCCGTGTAGGTCTTTTCCCAACCCCAAAATTCAACCCAAAGGGCACGGAATTTGAAGTGAAAAGTCGAGTAGTTTCAAAATTCAAGTCTGCCTTTTCCAATTACTAGAGAAACATATAAATAGTAACAAAAATTCGAAATGGGCCTAAGAAAGACAATGAGCCAAACACAAACCCAAAAATAAAACACCCAAAACAATTCAAAAAACAGAAAAACGTAGATAACTAATAGAAATAAGCGTTTTTTAGCCCGGACGATGACCCAAACCGCCGTAGGCCATTTGCAGCAAGATGGAGCTCGTTCTCACGCTCGTTTTGCCTTGTCGCACGCCCAAAACTGTTCGTCAACAAAGTATCCGAAAGTTTTGTGGCTAACAGCTTAGGCTTGCTAGGAACAAGAGTTATCTTCACACCACTAAACAGAAAGCTATAAGTATTGGACCGTCCGTTATCCTCTATATTACGTTCATACTCCCAAAGTCTACCCAACAATAAGTGACACGCGTCCATAGGGCCGACATCACACACAACATCATCTTTATATATGGACCCAATAGAAATAGAAACAAGGGCTCTTTTAGATACCGTCACTTCACCTCCCTTTTTAAGCCATTGAAGCTTATAAGGCTTGGGGTGACACTCCGTCTTCAAAACCAACTTCTGGACCGCCTCTTTAGATATCAAAATATCACAACTCCCAGAATCAATAACAAACGTGCAAACCTTTCACAAAATGGTACATGCTGAATGGAAGATGTTTCGCTTAAGCCAGTCATCCCCATCTGCCTTTGGTGTATATCAAGAGCGTCTGACTACCAAGTTCACTCCAACATCACCGGTCACAACCACTTCTTCGTACTCAGGTTCTTCATCATACACTGGTTATTTTCATATTCTTCATACTGATCATCCTCAGACTCAGCAAACAAGTGTCTTTTACCAGCCTTCTTACACTCAGCTTGACGATTGCCCGTCCCACCACAATTGAAACATCTCGGAACACTACTACTAGCCCCCTTAGAAGTAGACCCGGTATTGTAAACCCCCGGCCTTTGCTGACTAGGCCCGCCACGAGGTGCCCTACTGCCGACCCAACGTTTCCTCCAGCAGGGGTAAAGGAACCGCCCACCCGAGGGTTTTGCTTCTCAAAGGCCAACGCCCGTTGGTGTGCCTCTGGAATGGTTAACGGGTCAAAAAGATTCACGGACTCCATGATTTGAACCCTCAGACCCCCAATATACCGAGAAAAAAGTTGTTCCTCCGGTTCTTGAATTTCATTCCTAGCAATCAACTGGTAAAACTCTGTGGTATAATCATCAACCGATTTAGCCCCCTGTTTTAAATTTTGCAGACGTTGGTACATTAACCTTTGAAAGTTATGAGGCCAAAAGTTGCACCGCAAGCACTTCTTCATCTTGGTCCATGTCACGATCCTTGACTTTTCGAGCCTATTCCATGTTAACTTCAATTGTTGCCACCACGCAGAGGCCCTACCACATAACCTGGTAGCGATCAAGGCCACCCGTTTGTTTTCAGGCACCTCCTTGTACTAAAACACCTCCTCCACGGTAGCCAACCAATCGATGAACCACTCCAGATTCAAACTAGTCCCATCAAATTCTAGAATATCAACTCTTATCCCAGAATCCCAATGCCTATTACCCCCTCCACGTTCACCACTTGGTCGCCCTTCCTGTTCGTTTTCGGAAGCCGAACCAACACCAAATGGGTTACTAAATTCAGAACCATACCCGTCTTTGGGTCCCTGCCTCCTACGATTGACCAAGTCGGCCACTCGGTCAGTCAACTGATTGACCACTTGATCCAACCGTTCATCCACTCTCGCCATAAGTCGTTGCTCCAACTATCGTTCATACACTTCATCGAGAGGCCTGTTGTTGTTTCTCCTTGGAGGCATTTTGAGCCAGGAATTCGACTCTGATACCAACTGATGTAGCGTGTGATACGATAACGAAGAACAAACATGTTAATTCTGCGAATACCCGTGTAGGTCTTTTCCCAACCCCAAATTTCAACCCAAAGGGCATGGAATTTGAAGTGAAAAGTTGAGTAGTTTCAAAATTCAAGTCTGCCTTTTCCAATTACTAGAGAAACATATAAATAGGAATAGAAATTCGAAATGGGCCTAAAAAAGACAACGTGCCAAACTCAAACCCAAAAACAAAATGCCCAAGACACTTCAAAAAGCATAAAAACGTAATTAACTAATAGAAATAAGCGTTTTTTTTTTGCCCGGACGATGACCCAAACCGCCGTAGGCCGTTTGCAGCACGACGGGGCTCGTTCTGACGTTCGTTTCGCCTGGTCGCACGCCCAAAACTGATGGTCAACAAAGTACCCGACTGTTTTGTGGCTAACTGCTTAGGCTTGCTAGGAACAAGAGTTATCTTCACACCACCAAACAGAAAGCTATAAGTATTGGACCGCCCGTTATGCTCTATATTACGTTCATACTCCCAAGGTCTACCCAACAATAAGTGACACGCGTCAATAGGGACCATATCACACACAACATCATCGTTATATGTAGACCCAATAGAAAAAGAAACAAGGGCTCTTTTAGATACCATCACTTCACCTCCCTTTTTAAGCCATTGAAGCTTATAAGGCTTGGGGTGACTCTCCGTCTTTAAAGCCAACTTCTGGACCGCCTCTTCAGATATCAAATTATCACAACCCCCTGAATCAATAACAAACGTGCAAACCTTTCCCAAAATGGTACATGTTGAGTGGAAGACGTTATGCTTAAGCCAGTCATCCCCATCTGCCTTTGGTGTATAACAAGAGCGTCTGACTACCAAGTTCACTCCAACATGACCGGTCACAACCTCTTCTTCGTACTCAGCTTCTTCATTGTACACTGCGTTATTTTCATATTCTTCATACTGAACATACTCAGACTCAGCAAACAAGTGTCTTTTACCAGCCTTCTTACACTCAACTTGACGATGGCCCGTCTCACCACAATTGAAACATCTCAGACAACTACTACTAGCCCCCTTAGAAGTAGACCTGGTATTGTTAATCCCCGGCCTTTACTGACTAGGCCCGCCATGAGGTGCCCCACTGCCCGACCCAATGTTTCCTCCAGCAGCGGTAAATGAACCGCCCACCCGACGGTTTTGCTTCTCAAAGGCCAACGCCCGTTGGTGTGCCTCTTGAATGGTTTTGCTTCCCAATACACCGAGAAACAAGTTGTTCCCCCGGTTCTTTAATATCATTCCTAGCAATCAAC
This sequence comes from Helianthus tuberosus, assembly GCA_030545235.1. Taxonomy (NCBI): domain Eukaryota; kingdom Viridiplantae; phylum Streptophyta; class Magnoliopsida; order Asterales; family Asteraceae; genus Helianthus; species Helianthus tuberosus. Next base: position 137,125,828 of record CM060396.1, on the reverse strand, counting down.
TGGTAAAACCCTTTGGTATAATCATCAACCGATTTGGCACCCTGTTTTAAATTTTGCAGACGTTGGTACATCAACCTTTGAAAGTTATGAGGCAAAAAGTTGGACCGCAAGCACTTCTTCATCTTGGTCCATATCACGATCCTTGACTTTCCGAGCCTATTCCGTGTTAACTTCAATTGTTGCCACCACGCAGAGGCCCTACCACGTAACCTGGTAGCGATCAAGGCCACCTGCTTGTTTTCAGGCACCTCCTTGTACTCAAACACCTCCTCCACGGTAGCCAACCAATCGATGAACCCCTCCGGATTCAAACTAGTCCCATCAAATTCTGGAATATCAACTCTTATCCCAGAATCCCAACGCCTATTACCCCCTCCACGTTCTCCCCTTGGTCGCCCTTCCTGTTCGTCTTCGGAAGCCAAACCATCACCAAATGGGTTACTAAAATCAGAACCATACCCGTCATTGGGTCCCTGCCTCCTACGATGGATCAAGTCGGCCATCCGGCAGTCAACTGCTTGACCACTTGATCCAACCGTTCATCCACTCTCGCCTTAAGTCGCTGCTCCAACTCTCGTTCATACACTTCATCGAGAGGGCTGTTGTTGTTTCTCCTCGGAGGCATTTTGAGCCAGGAATTTAGCTCTGATACCAACTGATGTAGCGTGTGATACGATAACGAAGAACAAACATGTTGATTCTGCGAATAGCCATGTAGGTCTTTTCCCAACCCCAAAATTCAACCCAAAGGGCACGGAATTTGAAGTGAAAAGTTGAGTAGTTTCAAAATTCAAGTCTGCCTTTTCCAATTACTAGAGAAACATATAAATAGGAACAGAAATTCGAAATGCGCCTAAAAAAGACAACGGGCCGAACACAAGACCAAAAACACTTCAAAAAACATAAAAACGTAAATAACTAATAGAAATAAGCGTTTTTTGGCCCGGACGATGACCCAAACCGCCGTAGGCCATATGCAGGAAGATGGAGCTCGTACTCACGTTCGTTTCGCCTGGTCGCACGCCCAAAACTGATGGTCAACAAAGTACCCGACTGTTTTGTGGCTAACTGATTAGGCTTGCTAGGAACAGGAGTTATCTTCACACCACCAAACAGAAAGCTATAAGTATTGGACTGCCCGTTATGCTCTATATTACGTTTATACTCCCAAGGTCTACCCAACAATAAGTGACACGCGTTCATAGGGACCACATCACACACAACATCATCTTTATAAGTGGACCCAATAAAAATAGAAACGAGGGCTCTTTTAGATACCGTCACTTCACCTCCCTTTTTAAGCCATTGATGCTTATAAGGCTTGGGGTGACTCTCCGTCTTCAAAGCCAACTTCTAGACCGCCTCTTCAGATATCAAATTATCATAACTCCCTGAATCAATAACAAACGTGCAAGCCATTCCCAAAATGGTACATGTTGGGTGGAAGATGTTATGCTTAAGCCAGTCATCCCCATCTGCCTTTGGTGTATAACAAGAGAGTCTGACTACCAAGTTCACACCAGCATCACCGGTCACAACCTCTTCTTCGTACTCAGTTTCTTCATCTTACACTGGGTAATTTTCATATTCTTCATACTGATCATCCTCAGACTCAGCAAACAAGTGTCTTTTACCAGCCTTCTTACACTCAGCTTTACGATGGTTCGTCTCACCACAATTGAAACGTCTCGTAACACTACTACTAGCCCCTTTAGAAGTAGACCCAATATTATTAACCCCTGGCCTTTGCTGACTAGGCCCGCCATGAGGTGCCCCACTGCCCGACCCAAGGTTTCCTCCAGCAGGGGTAAATGAACCGCCCACCCGACGGTTTTGCTTTTCAAAGGCCAACACCCGTTGGCGTGCCTCTGGAATGGTTAACGGGTTAAAAAGATGCACAGACTCCATGATTTGAACCCTCAGACCCCCAATATACCGAGAAACAAGTTGTTCCTCCGGTTCTTGAATATCATTCCTAGCAATTAACTTGTAAAACTTTGTGGTATAATCATCAACCGATTTAGCCCCCTGTTTTAAATTTTGCAGACGTTGGTACATCAACCTTTGAAAGTTATGAGGCGAAAAGTTGGACCTCAAGAACTTCTTCATCTTGGTCCATGTCACAATCCTTGACTTTCCGAGCCTATTCCTTGTTAACTTCAATTGTTGCCACCACGAAGAGGCCCTACCACATAACCTGGTAGTGATCAAGGCCACCCGCTTGTTTTCAGGCACCTCCTTGTACTCAAACACCTCCTCTGCGGTAGCTAACCAATCGATAACCCCTCCGGATTAAAACTAGTCCCATCAAATTCTGGAATATCAACTCTTATCCTAAAATCCCAACGCCTATTACCCCCTCCACGTTCACCCCTTGGTCTCCCTTCCTGTTCGTCTTCGGAGGCCGAACCATCACCAAATGGGTTACTAAAATCAGAACCATACCCGTCATTGGTTCCCTGAATGACCACTTGATTAAGTCAGCCATCCGGTCAGTCAACTAAATGACCACTTGATCCAACCGTTCATCCACTCTCGCCATAAGTCGCTGCTCCAACTATCGTTCATAAACTTCATCGAGAGCCCTGTTGTTGTTTCTCCTCGGAGGCATTTTGAGCCAGGAATTCGGCTCTGATACCAACTGATGTAGCGTGTGATAGGATAATGAAGAACAAATACGTTGATTCTACGAATACCCGTGTAGGTCTTTTCCCAACCCCAAAATTCAACCTATAGGGCACGGAATTTGAAGTGAAAAGTTGAGTAGTTTCAAAACTCAAGTCTGCCTTTTCCAATTACTAGAGAAACACATAAATAGGAACATAAATTCGAAATGGGCCTAAAAAAGACAACGGGCCAAACAAAAGCCCAAAAACAAAATGCCCAAAACATTTCAAAAAACATAAAAACGTAAATAACTAATAGAAATAAGCATTTTTAGCCCGGACGATGACCTAAACCGCCGTAGGCCATTTGCAGCAAAATGGAGCTCGTTCTCACGTTCGTTTTACCTTAGGCTTGCTAGGAACAAGAGTTATCTTCACACCACCAAACAGAAAGCTATAAGTATTGGACCGCCCGTTATGCTCTATATTATGTTCATACTTCCAAGGTCTACCCAACAATAAGTGACATGCATCCATAGGGACCACATCACACACAACATCATCATTATATGTGGACCCAATAGAAATAGAAACAAGGGATCTTTTAGATACCGTCACTTTACCTCCCTTTTTAAGCCACTGAAGCTTATAAGGCTTGGGGTGACTCTCCGTCTTCAAAGCCAACTTCTGGACTGCCTCTTTAGATATCAAATTATCACAACTCCATGAATCAATAACAAACGTGCAAACCTTTCGCAAAATGGTACATGTTGAGTGGAAGATGTTATGCTTAAGCCAGTCATCCCCATCTGCCTTTGGTGTATAACAAGAGCGTCTGACTACCATGTTCACTCCATCATCACCGGTCACAACCTCTTCTTCGTACTCATCTTCTTCATCGTACACTGGGTTATTTTCATATTCTTCACACTGATCATCCTCCGACGCAACAAACAAGTGTCTTTTACCAGCCTTCTTACACTCAGCTTGACGATGGCCCGTCTCACCACAATTGAAACATCTCGGACCACTACTACTAGCCCCCTTAGAAGTAGACCCGCTATTGTTAACCCCCGGAATTCGCTGACTAGGCCCGCCATGAGGTGCCCCACTGCCCGACCCAATGTTTCCTCCAGCAGGGGTAAATGAACCGCCCACGCCCGTTGGTGTGCCTCTAGAATGGTCAACGAGTCAAAAAGATTCACGGACTCCATGATTTGAACACTCAGACCCCCAATATACCGAGAAACAAGTTGTTCCTCCGGTTCTGGAATAGCATTCCTCGCAATCAATTGGTAAAACTCTGTGGTATAATCATCAACCGATTTAGCCCCCTTTTTTAAATTTTGCAGATGTTTGCACAAGCCCAAAAACAAAATGCCCAAAACAATTCAAAAAACATAAAAACGTAAATAACTAATAGAAATAAGCGTTTTTTGGCCCGAACGATGACCCAAACCGCCGTAGGCCGTTTGCAGCAAGATGGAGCTCGTTCTCACGCTCGTTTCGCCTGGTCGCACGCCCAAAACTGTTGGTCAACAGAGTACCCGACTGTTTTGTGGCTAACTTCTTAGGCTTGCTAGGCACAAGAGGTATATTCACACCACCAAACAGAAAGCTATAGGTATTGGACCGACGGTTATGCTCTATATTACGTTCATACTCCCAAGGTCTACCCAACAATAAGTGACACGCGTCCATAGGGACCACATCACACACAACATCATCTTTATATGTGGACCCAATAGAAATAGAAACAGAAACAAGGGCTCTTTTAGATACCATCACTTCACCTCCCTTTTTAACCCATTGAAGCTTAGAAGTCTTTGGGTGACTCTACGTCTTCAAAGCCAACTTCTGAACCGCCTCGTCAGATATCAAATTCTAACAACTCCTTAAATCAATAACAAACGTGCAAACCTTTCCCAAAATGGTACATGTTGAGTGGAAGATGTTATGCTTAAGCCAGTCATCCCCATCTGCCTTTGGTGTATAACAAGAGCGTCTGACTACCAAGTTCACTCCAACATCACCGGTCACAACCTCTTCTTCGTACTCAGCTTCTTCATCCTACACTGGGTTATTTTCATATTCTTCATACTGATCATCCTCAGACTCAGCAAACAAGTGTCTTTTACCAGCCTTTTTACACTCAGCTTGACGATGGCCCGTCTCACAATAATTGAAACATCTCGGACCACTACTACTAGCCCCCTTAGAAGTAGACCCGGTATTGTTAACCCCCTTCCTTTGATGACTAGGCCCGCCACGAGGTGCCCCACTGCCCGACCCAACATTTCCTCCAACAGGGGTAAATGAACCGCCCACCCGACGGTTTTGCTTCTCAAAGGCCAACGCCCGTTGGTGTGCCTTTGGAATGGTTAACGGGTCAAAAAGATTCACGGACTGCATGATTCAGACCCCTAATATACCGAGAAACAAGTTGTTCTTCCGGTTCTTGAATATCATTCCTAGCAATCAACTGGTAAAACTCTGTGGTATAATCATCAACCGATTTAGCCCCCGGTTTTAAATTTTGCAGACGTTGGTACATCAACCTTTGAAAGTTTTGGGCCAGGAATTCGGCTCTGATACCAACTAATGTAGCGTGTGACATGATAACGAAGAACAAAACCGTTGATTCTGCGAATACCCGTGTACGTCTTTTCCCCGCCCCAAAATTCAACCCAAAGGGCACGGAATTTGAAGTGAAAAGTTGAGTAGTTTCAAAATTCAAGTCTGCCTTTTCCAATTACTAAAGAAACATATAAATAGGAACAGAAATTCGAAATGGGCCTAAAAAAGACAACGGGCCAAACACAAGCCCAAAAACAAAATGCCCAAAACACTTCAAAAAATATAAAAAGTAAATAACTAATAGAAATAAGCGTTTTTTTTTTTGCCCGGACGATGACCCAAACCGCCGTAGGCCGTTTGCAGCAAGATAAAGCTCGTTCTCACGTTCATTTCGCCTAGTCGCACGCCCAAAACTGAAGGTCAACAAAGTACCCGACTGTTATGTGGCTAACTGCTTAGGCTTGCTAGGAACAAGAGTTATCTTCACACAACCAAACAGAAAGCTATAAGTATTGGACCGCCCGTTATGCTCTATATTACGTTCATACTTCCAAGGTCTACCTAACAATATGTGACACGCGTCCATAGGGACCACATCACACACAACATCATTTTGCTTATTTATAAAGTAGCCATTCAAAACGGTTTTGCTTCTCAAAGGCCAACGCCCGTTGGTGTGCCTCTAGAATGGTCAACGAGTCAAAAAGATTCACGGACTCCATGATTTGAACACTCAGACCCCCAATATACCGAGAAACAAGTTGTTCCTCCGGTTCTGGAATAGCATTCCTCGCAATCAATTGGTAAAACTCTGTGGTATAATCATCAACCGATTTAGCCCCCTTTTTTAAATTTTGCAGATGTTTGCACAAGCCCAAAAACAAAATGCCCAAAACAATTCAAAAAACATAAAAACGTAAATAACTAATAGAAATAAGCGTTTTTTGGCCCGAACGATGACCCAAACCGCCGTAGGCCGTTTGCAGCAAGATGGAGCTCGTTCTCACGCTCGTTTCGCCTGGTCGCACGCCCAAAACTGTTGGTCAACAGAGTACCCGACTGTTTTGTGGCTAACTTCTTAGGCTTGCTAGGCACAAGAGGTATATTCACACCACCAAACAGAAAGCTATAGGTATTGGACCGACGGTTATGCTCTATATTACGTTCATACTCCCAAGGTCTACCCAACAATAAGTGACACGCGTCCATAGGGACCACATCACACACAACATCATCTTTATATGTGGACCCAATAGAAATAGAAACAGAAACAAGGGCTCTTTTAGATACCATCACTTCACCTCCCTTTTTAACCCATTGAAGCTTAGAAGTCTTTGGGTGACTCTACGTCTTCAAAGCCAACTTCTGAACCGCCTCGTCAGATATCAAATTCTAACAACTCCTTAAATCAATAACAAACGTGCAAACCTTTCCCAAAATGGTACATGTTGAGTGGAAGATGTTATGCTTAAGCCAGTCATCCCCATCTGCCTTTGGTGTATAACAAGAGCGTCTGACTACCAAGTTCACTCCAACATCACCGGTCACAACCTCTTCTTCGTACTCAGCTTCTTCATCCTACACTGGGTTATTTTCATATTCTTCATACTGATCATCCTCAGACTCAGCAAACAAGTGTCTTTTACCAGCCTTTTTACACTCAGCTTGACGATGGCCCGTCTCACAATAATTGAAACATCTCGGACCACTACTACTAGCCCCCTTAGAAGTAGACCCGGTATTGTTAACCCCCTTCCTTTGATGACTAGGCCCGCCACGAGGTGCCCCACTGCCCGACCCAACATTTCCTCCAACAGGGGTAAATGAACCGCCCACCCGACGGTTTTGCTTCTCAAAGGCCAACGCCCGTTGGTGTGCCTTTGGAATGGTTAACGGGTCAAAAAGATTCACGGACTGCATGATTCAGACCCCTAATATACCGAGAAACAAGTTGTTCTTCCGGTTCTTGAATATCATTCCTAGCAATCAACTGGTAAAACTCTGTGGTATAATCATCAACCGATTTAGCCCCCGGTTTTAAATTTTGCAGACGTTGGTACATCAACCTTTGAAAGTTTTGGGCCAGGAATTCGGCTCTGATACCAACTAATGTAGCGTGTGACATGATAACGAAGAACAAAACCGTTGATTCTGCGAATACCCGTGTACGTCTTTTCCCCGCCCCAAAATTCAACCCAAAGGGCACGGAATTTGAAGTGAAAAGTTGAGTAGTTTCAAAATTCAAGTCTGCCTTTTCCAATTACTAAAGAAACATATAAATAGGAACAGAAATTCGAAATGGGCCTAAAAAAGACAACGGGCCAAACACAAGCCCAAAAACAAAATGCCCAAAACACTTCAAAAAATATAAAAAGTAAATAACTAATAGAAATAAGCGTTTTTTTTTTTTTTGCCCGGACGATGACCCAAACCGCCGTAGGCCGTTTGCAGCAAGATAAAGCTCGTTCTCACGTTCATTTCGCCTAGTCGCACGCCCAAAACTGAAGGTCAACAAAGTACCCGACTGTTATGTGGCTAACTGCTTAGGCTTGCTAGGAACAAGAGTTATCTTCACACAACCAAACAGAAAGCTATAAGTATTGGACCGCCCGTTATGCTCTATATTACGTTCATACTTCCAAGGTCTACCTAACAATATGTGACACGCGTCCATAGGGACCACATCACACACAACATCATCTTTATATGTGGACCCAATAGAAATAGAAACAAGGGCTATTTTAGATACCGTCACTTCACCTCCCTTTTTAAGCCATTGAAGCTTAGAAGGCTTTGGGTGACTCTACGTCTTCAAAGCCAACTTCTGGACCGCTTCTTCAGATATCAAATTCTAACAACTCCCTAAATCAATAACAAACGTGCAAACCTTTCCCAAAACGGTACATGTTGAGTGGAAGATGTAATGCCTAAGCCAGTCATCCCCATCTGCCTTTGGTGTATAACAACAACGTCTGACTAGCAAGTTCACCCAACATCCTCGGTCACAACCTCTTCTTCGTACTCAGCTTCTTCATCGTACACTGGGTTATTTTCATACTCTTCATACCGATCATCCTCAGACTCATCAAACAAGTGTCTTTTACCAGCCTTCTTACACTCAGCTTGACGATGGCCCGTCTCACCACAATTGAAACATCTCGGACCACTACTACTAGCCCACTTAGAAGTAGACCCGGTGTTGTTAACCCCCAGCCTTTGCTGACTAGGCCCTCCACGAGGTGCCCCACTGCGTAACCCAACGTTTCCTCCAGCAGGGGTAAATGAACCGCCCACCCGACGGTTTTGCTTCTCAAAGGCCAACGCCCGTTGGTGTTCCTCTGGAATGGTTAACGGGTCAAAAAGATTCACGGACCCCATGATTTGAACCCTCAGACCCCCAATATACCGAGAAACAAGTTGCTCCTCCGGTTCTTGAATATCATTCCTAGCAATCAACTTGTAAAACTCTGTGGTATAATCATCAACTGATTTAGCCCCTTGTTTTAAATTTTGCAGACGTTGGTACATCAACCTTTGAAAGTTATGAGGAAAAAACTTGGACCGCAAGCACTTCTTCATCTTGGTCCATGTCACGATCCTTGACTTTCCGAGCCTATTCCGTGTTATCTTCAATTGTTGCCACCACGTAGAGGCCCTACCACATAACCTGGTAGCGATCAAGGCCACCCGCTTGTTTTCACGCACCTCTTTGTACTCAAACACCTACTCCACGGTAGCCAACCAATCGATGAACCCCTCCGGATTCAAACTAGTCCCATCAAATTCTGGAATATCAATTCTTATCCCAGAATCCCAATGCCTATTACCCCCTCCACATTCACCCCTTACTCGCCCTTCCTGTTCGTCTTCGGAAGCTGAACCATCACCAAATGGGTTACTAAAATCAGAACCATACCCGTCATTGGGTCCCTGCCTCCAACGATTGATCAAGTCGGCCATCCGGTCAGTCAACTGATTGACCACTTGATCCAACCGTTCATCCACTCTTGCCATAAGTCGTTGCTCCAACTCTCGTTCATACACTTCATCGAGAGGACTGTTGTTGTTTCTCCTTGGAGGCATTTTGAGCCAGGAATTCGGCTCTGATACCAACTGATGTAGCGTGTGATACGATAACGAAGAACAAACACGTTGATTCTGCGAATACCCGTGTAGGTCTTTTCCCAACCTAAAAATTCAACCCAAAGGGCACGGAATTTGAAGTGAAAAGTTGAGTGGTTTCAAAATTCAAGTCCGCCTTTTCCAATTACTAGAGAAACATATAAATAGGAACAGAAATTCGAAATGGGCCTAAAAAAGACAACGGGCCAAACACAAGCCCAAAAATAAAATACCCAAAACACTTCAAAAACCATAAAAACATAAATAACTAATATAAATAAGCGTTTTTTGGCCAGGATGATGACACAAACTATTGTTGGCCATTTACAGCAAGATGGAGCTCGTTCTCACGTTCGTTTCGCCTGGTCGCACGCCCAAAACGGACCCTCGTAGCCCAAGTTAGAGCCATTTTAGTGAGTCCCCTTTTGTTACACGATCTTGGGCCTCCAAATACAAGATGGCTCGCTCCTCCACACTTGGACCCGCATCACTAGGTATACTTGTATTATGAGTAAGTTGATTATTCTCTTTGTATTATCATATTTATGTATTATACTTGTAAGAGGTTATTTTTACCGAGTGTTGGTAGTATACGTTGGCATGTATTTGTACGTATAGGAATACGTATTTTCTTGTATTTATTAAATATTTCATACTTAATATTTTTGTATATATATATATATATATATATATAATTTTCCATAACATTGTTTTTGCACAATTATAACCATAATCTTTGCATCCTTGAAATATATATATTTTAAGATATGGTTATAGAAAATATCTATATTTTGACTTGTGAAGTGTTAATGTTCATGTATATCTTAAAAATAATTTATTTTTAAGATCAAAACTAGAAAAATATATATTTTTAGTTTCCACCAAAATAATATATTTATAAGTTGTTTATCAAAATAAATATTTTCACACACTCAAAAATAATATACTTCCAAGTTTGAAAAAATACAATATATTTTTATGCTACTTGTAAAAATACATACTTTGTCATTTGTTCGGTTTTGAAAATATTGTTTACCAAGTTTTGTTATAATAAAAATTAAATTCCGGAATATTTATATAATTTGTCCCATATGTGCATTTGTCAAAATGTAACACCCTTACTAATATAAAAGGGATTTTTATACTAATAATGGCAATTAAATGTGTACTCACGAATACACATACATATAAAATACTGGTTACTAAAACTTTTACATTTAAAAAAAAATAGTACAACATAATGTAATTGAGTTTGTCGTAGATAAGTTGCGAAGTAACGCCGTGCGGAAGCTTTAATTGCGTGTGTTAGGTTCTTTGTTGAGCTTGATCTCCATCCGGGACCCTTGACATTCACATATGATCAAAACCAACTTAAAAGTTAGTTTTGATAGTTAAATAACAAGTACAACAAGGTAAATGGGTCAAACAAGCAAAATAAAACAAACATTTCCAGCAATGTATCTCTCGCGCCCCGCGATAGATTTAATGAAATTCTTCGCGGCCCGCGACACTTGTCGCGCTATGCGACACCTTTCCCATTTTCTGGTCAAGCGACGCGACGTCTTAATTTCGACAGACTATTTGGTTTTTGATGCAGCATTTGCCCATCTACATTACTTAACCAAACTCTACTTAGAACCTACCTAACTTTTGTTCTACATATCCATTTTACACAATTCTTTTTCCCACACATTCATAATTTTATTCTCCATCTTATGGAGTAGAAAACCCGACATCTGAAATTCACAAAATTTTTGATTTCAAGCTCTCGGCTTGAAATTCAATTATTCACTTTTGACCCATTCGTAATTTTATCAAACTAACTTGTTCATTACCTTTTAAATACCATGGACATCACGTTATATCAGTTTACTAATTTTCAAGGTTCAAATTACGGGTTTCTCATGCAATCTTAACCCGTTTTGCATATATACTCGTTTTGACCCGTTACGGGTATTTAATCCTTCTAAGCTTAGATTACGCATCTCTTAGCTTACACCCTATCTTCATTTTATACGTATCCCAAGTACTCAATTTAACAAAACGCTTATTTCTAAACAACCCTTAAAGGTTGTTTTCCCTATTTACCCCTCAAGGGCTTTTTGGTTAATTTTAGTTTTTCATCTTACGACGAAGGACTTTCGCCAATAGTTGACCATAATATCACTTCTAACTACAATAAAAAATATGCGTACCTGGCTAGGATCAACATATTGACCCGTTTTTAATACCTTGCGTCCATAATATGCTAATTCATAGCACCGGTAAATCATAATTGTTTTATCATGTGCGCATAAGACTCGACAAGAACTTATTAGTCATTATTTGTCAAATGGTATCTACATTACCATTTGACCCGTTTGGTCTAAACGACTAAACACTTTGCGCTTATATCAAATGGTGTTTATCCACCATTTCATTAAATAACTCTCTTTGGATTTCTAACCATTTAGTTATGACGCCCTAACCGATTTCTTACACGTTTAAATCAACTTAGTTTATGTCCCTTGGCGTCGTTTAAAGCTTCAACTTTTATCATTCATACGTGGTTAAAATCACTGGTTTACCCTCTTTACTCGTTTAGGCTTATTTATAAAGTAGCCATTCAAAACGTGTTTTAAATATGTCATTTCAATGACTAATTTGCATTTTTCGCCCCTTTTACCCATAGTCATGGTTTTTCATCATTTTGGTATGTTCCGACCCGTATCATTTCGCGTCAGGAACCATACCTTGAACATTATCTTTATCATATAAATAACTTTTGAACAAGCACTTATTCTCCAAAAGGTGTAAGTTTCACTTACCTTTCATTCGGTTATGCACTTTTCCGCGTACTCAATCCGTTTGACCCGCTTCTTTCCCAAGCCTCCACCTAGATCGTTAAGCGTCAAACTCTTGTTATCATTTACAAGGTGGTTAGATTAGTCATTAACAATCACGACTATTCCACCTTACTTATTTTCTATCAAATTTATCATTCAATCTTATTAATGGTCAGTTTGACTTTCAAAAGTCAACTGTTCCTTTTTAATATACGAAATGCACAATTAAGTTCAACGAACTCACTTAAGCATTTCTTCGACTGTTCGGTAGTCGCCAATTTTAGGCAACTAATTTAACTACATTCATCGACATAGTTCATATCCATCATCTAATCATCTACTTATATATAAAACTCGTTCGTTCATTATGAAAATTCTACGGGTTCCATCTAATAGTGAAACCCGTTTCATCATGTTATTAGGTATTCATTCGGTTACCTATTCGAATCAAGTTCTATATTTAACTAATTGATACCATGGTTTCAAACATTCATATTCATGAATAATTTACCAATTTCATTACAACATTCCAAAAACCCATCTCAACTATGTATGATCAAATACTCAAACATGCAAATAGTTTAAGTATCTAGCATCAACTATCGATTATGATGATTTCTAGCATAAACATACCATCATCTTCCTTATTTAGACAAAAACCAACTTAGCACATACAAGAGAAATCATCAAATCCCTAGTTTCTAACACCAATTCATCAAGTTTCCAACTAGGGTTTGTTTCTAAACACGAATTCAACACAATATCACTCATACATTCAACATTCATTTCCGAATTTTGATTATGAGTGTTCATAGATTTCAAAACATCACCAAATTACAAAATTTGACGTACCTTACGATCCCCTTGACTTGGTGATCGTTTATACGTGTTCATGCATCTGATTCGGGCTAGATTTGACCTTTAATTTGATGCTTTTGTAGAAATTAGGGTTAGACCCCTTTTGTTTCTCCCCTGGTCGATCGAACTAGAGCACACACTTTTGTGTGTGTTTTAATTTAATTAAATTTTATAAATGTTTTAATTAAAACACTTTCTATTTACCCACCTTTAGCCCCTCATGTTTTGGCTTGTTATTAAATAGGCCACCACCTACTTATTTCAAATAACATTCCCTCTTGTTAACTAGGTTAATTATTCCTAGCTAACTTAATGGGTTCAGGAAGTCATAACCTGTTTCATCTTTTTAAGTCCCGTTAACTCGGGCCTTTTACATATTTTGTTTTCTCAAAGTATTTATCCTCCTTTTTAATTATCATCAAGTTTATTTATTTAAATCCTGATATTTACCGTGTTAATTTTTACCACTAACGGTACTTTACCCGTCTTTTAGTATTAACGGGGTTTGATTAGCAAACCCGTTTTCGGGGTGTTACACCAAAGGTCTAATATTTGTGTTCAAAATATATATTCATATTCTTGTAATTCTTGTAATTTCCATAATTACAATTTTTGGTATTTGTGTGGTATATTATTTCAAGTTCCTAAATTTTAATATAACTAATACAAATAATATACACATAGCACATAATTCATGTGATCTCTAAATATATATTTTCCTAAATATATATTTAGTCATCTTTATTTTTGAAAACCAACCTCCATTACTTGTATTTTTATACCAAAAATTATGGGAATTTTTATATTTAAAACTATTAATCAAGATTACTAGTAAGAACTTGTTAAAACATATTTTTCTAAGTGTTTAGATTTTATAAAAAAAATCGCCATAGTTTCCTTTGTAAAATGAAGGTTTCCATGCTTTCAAGCATATCATTTTCTCTTCTAAATTACCAACAATCATCCACCACAATTTACAAGTCTAATACATGCATAAAAATGCTTTCTTCATGAAGATATGAACTTGAAATTTTGTAAAAACTTGTAGTCTTTTAACAAGGTGATTAATAAGTTCCTTTAACCTTAAAAACATGATTTTAATTCCATATGAACCATTTTTGTAAAAATTTAATCTTTACAACTTGTGATCCATTTTTGAAGAAATTCATTTTCTACAACTTTTTATGTTCTAAATACTTCAAATATTTCATTTTCACATATGTAGTAAGTCCATTTGTTTTCAAGTAACAAAACCATGCTTAACATAAAGTAACCTTTGCTCTTCGAAACTTTAATCTTTCAAATCTTTCATTTTTCATGAACTACACTTTGTAAAAACCAATTTCCACTCTTAAACATGCTTACATTTCAAGTTCACACTTCACATAATACATGCTTAACATAGATCTTTCAAGATTCTTTAACATACTTGTTAGATCATGTGTTTAATCATCATCTAACAAGTATTTATGTGGGGTTCTTTACCATACACACAAACAATCATCAAACAACTTCATCACATAGCATAAACAACTTGTTTTCTTATGATTCTTAGTTTGATTCAACTGTTCTTCTTCTTGGGTTTGTAAGATCTTTCATTTTCTTAGTTACACATAAGCTTTAACTACTAATCAAGATGAAAAATGGGTTCATAAGACACTTACTACTAGCACAAGCTTAGGGTAGAAACAAGTTGATGATGATGAAGAGAAGATGACACAAAGAGGGTGGTTAATAGCTCCCTAATGAGGTCCTTCAACTTCCAAGTCTTTGTTGGTGCATGCGTCTGTCGACTTCGTCTTCTATCGAGTCATGTACTGATGTGTTTAGATCAGGGCACGAAAATCGAGGAAGTGTGTTTATGGGTAATTCCGTTTGAAATGACACATGTCACTTCAAACGAAATAAAACATGTTAATTTCGTTTAAAGTATTTCATGCGGAATCTGATTTCATTTGAAGCAGCCTCAAACGGAATTAGCACACCTATAAATACCTCACAAACGAAATCATTTGTATCTTTTCCGGTTTGAGCCACGAAGTGCTGCCGAAGTGTCGACTAGCTGTAATTTGTCTTCAAATCAATAATATCGACAGTTAATGAGTAAATCTTTCTGAATTGAACTCAATACGTCTGTTTCCGCCTTTCGTATTGAGAAAAACTCTTCTGATTGACTTGTTTGGGTCCGTAAACGATCCTACAAGTGGTATCAGAGCTCATGAGGAAGAGTTCTTATAAATTCAGCTGCAAATTCTGATTTCTACATCTTCTTTTTCAAAATTTACAAGTTTTCATGGTTAAAATCGGCTAAATTTCTCACATTATGTGCGCAATACTGTTTTAACAAAGCCTTGAGAGTTTCAGACTTAAATTCGATCTAAAATTGATAATTTTGGTAATTTCGTTTGAAAAACAGTTCGAGAATGATGACATCAGCAGCACTTCATACGAAATTAGCTTGTTAATTCCGCTTGAAACCGGTATTCCGTTTGAAATACTGGTTGATTTCGTTTGAATCTGGTATTCCGTTTGAGTGATTCCGTTTGAACTCGTTATTCCGCTCCAACTTGTAATTCCGTTTGAGAATTTAAAATGAAATTAGGTATTCCATTTGAAAGTGTGTTATCTCAAACGAAATTAGGGTAATTTCGTTTCAAAGCTAATCCCGTTTGAACTAGGTATTTCCGTTTGAAAGGAATCTCGATTGAAACTTATTTCCGTTTGAACATAACTGTTTTGTGAACTTTGAAAAACCGAATCATGGAAGAGGAATTTATAACGCATTTGCTACTCCGGTTACCCCGATTACTATTGCAAAGAACACAATGTTAGAAAATGAAACGGGGACTATGCAAAAACCGCCTAAGCTCATGAACATTGAGGAGTATAAAGGTTGGGAAGGACATTTTGAAAACTGGGTACAAGCAAATTGTTTGGATGCTTGGGAATGTGTTTAGACAAAATATGTTAGACCTATGACTGATGATGAAGAGATTATTGCTATTAAGGATCTGAGTGCTAAAGATAGAAAGAAATACAAAGATGAAAAAATGATGTTAAGTCTACTACAACAAACTGTGAAAGAAGATATCTTGGTTTTGTTGCAACACAATGGAACTTCTTATTCAATATGGAAAGCGTTAAGATCGAAGTTTGTTGGAAGACAAGAGATGGTAAAAAACAAAAAGTCACTTCTAAAGAAAGAGTTTGATCTGTTTCGTGGTTTGAAAAATGAAAGCACAAAGCAAATCATTGAAAGATATTGCAATTTGTTAGTGAACATGAAGAGATTGAGCATTAACAAAGATAATGAAGAGTTAATCAAAAAAATTGGCTGATGCATTGCCATATGAGACATGGGGCACATATCTCATCATGTTGAGAAACAAGAAAGGTTTTAGCAGTCTGACATTGAGCAAGTTCATTGAAAAAATTGAAGCTCAGGAGATGGAGCAGAGAAAGGTCTTAAGAATGAAAGATTTTGACGGTGAACAAGATATTGGACTTTATTACAAAGGTGATGTCAGTGATAAAACCACCAACATGTCACTAAAGATTGAAACTGCTTTCAATGCAAAGAGTTCGTCTGGAGGATCATCTAAAGGATCAAGCAGCAAAACAAGTTTTTCATCATATTCATCATTTGATCCGAACATTTAAGCAACAAAGAATGGAAAGAAGCTACAATGCAATATTGTATTGAATCTTGAGAATGATCAGGATTATTCTGAAAAAGTTGCAAAAAGCCATATGTCTTTGTTGGGAACCGTGTTGGAGTCTTATGGAAGTTTAGTAGCAGGTCGGATCGGGAATCCAATGCTTACAAAAGAGGATTACGATTAGATTGATGCTGAAGAGATGGAATTGATGGATATAAAGTGGTGTTTGGCGAGTGTATTGAGGAGAGCAGAAAAGATTAAGCAAATTACGGGAAGAGATGATTACCGTGTTGCATGTGTTTCAAATTTAGGTTTTGATAAATCTAAATTTACTTGTTTTCGTTGCAGGGAAAAAGGACACTTCAAAAGGGAGTGCACTAATCGCGAAGCAAGTGGAGCTCAAAATCCGTTCAACAACAATGATTACTATCGGAAATCGATTTATCATCAAGTTACTCAACAACCACAAACTGCTCATGGCAGGAAGGAGATTGAAGAATCATCCAAAAGAGCATGTTTGGTGAATCAAGAAAATTTCAGCTGGGACAAATATATTTCAGCCGACAATAAAGCATGCCTAATCAATCAAGATGATGAAAAGTTGCCAGAAGGTTTTAATTGGGAAAATTTCAATTGGGGTGATTATGATCCAAATAAAACTTCAAATCACAAAGTGTTTGTTGCTCGAGTCGAAGAAGATAATGATGATGATAATGATTATTATGCAAAAAAATGGCAGCTCATTTGAAAGTGATGGCAGAAAGTGATAGTGAAGATGAAAAAGCTAAAAAGAAAAAGAAAAAAGGTCAAAACACCATTTAGTAGTGTTGATGAAGATGTTCCTGTGATAAGGAAAAAGATGAAAGACATTCCAGAATTCAAAGTTGATGCAGAAGCTGAAGCTAAAAATATTCATGTGAAATGTGAAAACTATGAAGCAGATAAGAAACAAAACAGTACATTGATTCATAACATGAACATACTGAAAGAATCATATGATGTTCTGAACAAAGCAATGAATCAGTACAATCAATCCAATGAAGAACAGGCAACAACAATGAAAACACTTCAAGGAGCTTTCATGACAAAGCAGAAAGTTGTGAATAATTATATCGAGAAGTGTGCTGTTCTGGAACAAAAATTGGAAACACAAAGAATTGAAACTGAAAGAGTTAATCGTTTATTGAAAAGTTACTCATGTACTTCTTATGTTATTGACATGATTTATCCTACTGTGGAAGGCATGAAGGCTTTTGAAGATGATGAAGTAACTGGAGAACAGAAGGTATCTGAAGAAAAGACTTCTAAAAAGAAGAAAGAAAAAAAGAAGGATACTGAAGTGAAAGATTCTGGTAAGAAACAAGGTTTTGGTTACAACCAGTGCCCACCCCCGATTGAAAAGGGATATTCTCCGAGAAATCAAAATTCAGAAAGAGACAAAAAGGCAACAAATTTACAGTGGGAGTCGAAGTCTTCAGTTAACCTACCAGAAAATATTGATGTTACGTTTACATCGTCTGACACTGATCAACAATCTCAATTGATGAAGAAAGTGGTGCATCATGTGTTAGATAACGATGAAATGGAGGAGTCAAAGTCGGAGTAAAAAACAGAGTCAAAGTCTGAGTCCGATATGTCTACTTCAGTCAAAAGGGAGAAACGGGTGTACAATAAAGAATTCCTATTATCAAAATCTAATTTGGATGACGAAACGTTTAAAGTTGCATATACTATGAATGATTCTGACAAATTATATTCTAATGAGGAATTTCCAATAAGAGGTGTTAAACCTGACATGATCAAAAAGGTTTTCAAACTAACAGAAATCAATATTTCTGAAATAAAAGATGTAAATCTTAATGATAAACCTAAAAAGTACACCTCAAGAGTTCAACAAAGAGAAAACAAGAAAAAAGGTTACAGTTCTGGTTCTGGTTATCGAAAGAAACCAAACCATAACGGTAATTTCAAAAAGAAAGGTCTTGGTTTTATTCCACCAGAAAATCATAAAAATGAAAAATATGTTCGAGATTTTAAATCAAAAATGATATTTGTTTCAGGTACATCTTCTTAAGAAGAAAAAGAAAAATTATTCAGAAAACAGTCGAACAGAGATTTCCTTGCGAAGAAGCAAGAAGAGATGCAGACTGTTGATATGAAGAAGGAAACTAGAACCTGTTTTAAATGTGGAAAAAGTGGTCATATTGCCATGAACTGTTCACAGGCAAAACAAATCAACAGGGAGTTTCTAAACTGAAAGAGAAAGTGATTGAGTTTGAGCCATCAATTGAGAGAACTAAACTTTTCAAAAATTCAAAATTTGAAATTAGTGAATGTTCGAACCGGTTTTACAAGAGAAGGGCAAATCTTGACAACCAAAAACGGGTTGTTAAGAAATCTGACGTTAGTTCTAGCAATGATTTTGATTCGTCAAAATCAGAGGAGCTATCTTCTGGCGATGAATCTGATTCCACAAAGTCAGATGAGCCACAGGTTGAGGAAAAAGGTGAAAACTCAGTGCCGACTATGGATGATGTGAATTTTCCACCACTTCGGGCTGAAAATTTTAAGAAGAAAATTGGTAAAGTTGAAATTTCAAATCAATTTTTCTCTGAAAAGAAAGAATTTGATATTGAAAAAGTTTTTAACCCCACAGTTCATAACATTTTTGGAAAAATGGTTGACGGAATGGTCAAAGGGGTGATGGAGTTTTATGAGAAAAAATTGAAGAAACCAGGTAAGGTTATTTGATCTCAGGTTTGTGACTGGGATGGAACTTATTATGATCAGTAAAAATCTGGACTTGCCGGAGCTCCCAGGTTGGTAAGCGTGGAGCAGGAATCGGCATTTTTCTTGAGAAATTCACTTCGGTGATATTTCGACTTGCAAGTGGTAAATCAGGGACATTAAGTTGTACTTGATTTTCTACAAGTGATATTTGTTGATAAAATCAAGAAATGTTAAATTCTTACAAGTGCTATTTTGAAAAACAATGTGATGAACCCCTAACCTACAAATGGTTTATAAAATCAACAAAACTAATTTTCCGGAAAAACCATTTGATTAAAACAAACTTAAGTGTTTTGAAATAACAATGGGAAAATGTTTTGTTGTGAGGGGGAGTTCTGATTGTTTATGCCAAGTGGATGGCGATTTGAAGTGATTCGATATCAGTTGTCATTTTACTTGTACAGTTTGTTTTCAAATTTTTTAAATGTGTTTGAATTTTAGGGGGAGTAAGAATTTTCAGAAAATCCAAAAACATTTGAAAATTTGAAAAAGCCAAAAACATGATAAAAATCTACTGGTAAAAACAAATGAAAAAGAGTTTTATTGTGAAAAAAAGGAAATGATAGTACATCAGTGGACTATCACAACATGCTAAAGAAATGGAAAGTCAAAAGTGATAAACGGTCTCACTGATGATGTGTCAATAGGTTTTTGCACATTTAGTAGATTGTGACGAGATATAAAAAATGATGAAACATTGAAAAATGATAAATCATGTGCTGTTGTAAAAAAGATCCTCTAAAGGGGACCCACCAAAAGTCGAAGCCGTCATCTCTCTACTGAACGGAAGTTCTGACCTGAGCTCTCACAGTTTTCGCAATTTAACCCCTTACAGATATCATCTAGGTATACTCACCTGTAAGACTGAATATTGGGATCTAGATACGGGAGTATATTATGAGGTGGGACACGCGAATAAGTTTAAGTGCTTAAGACATTAATCTCGTATCTCGAAACAGTTGAAATTTGTGTGAAAATTTAAGTGGACCAGTATACTGACAATCTAAGTGAATCGTTTAGAACTTAAAATGATTAAAGCTTAACGGTGTTGATGATTTGTTTCAAAACCTGATATGATCCTCTTACACAAACTCACAAAAATATTGTCTGTAAATATTTTTCTCTGCATTTCATTTTATTCAAAAATCCAAAAAGATTTTCAGAGTGTTTTAGCATAAATTTTTGAAAATACAAAAAGATTTTCGACAACTGATGTTGGAAAACTGATTTTTAAAATCCCAAGTGCTAAACATGATGACATTTGGGTTGGGAGAGTGTGTTTTGGAAAGAAAAATGATATTTCTTTAAATGGTTCCTCAGAGTTTAACATTATAAAATCATTCATTGATTCAAAATCTTATCCATAAATGGTTCATCAGAAATTATAAATGTTAAATCATTTTGAGAATTGATTTTACATGTGGTAAGCAGAGTGTAAATTTGTCATATTATAAATTTGTGAAATTTATTTTTGGGTAGAGATTTGTGCAGGAAAAAGAAGAGCCAGCAACAGATCTTGGGATAGATGGACAGTTAGCCAGGTTTCGATACCTGAGCCGGATGTGAGCCAGGTGACGATCTTGAACCTGTGAAAGCCAGACTACGATCCCAACTTATCGAAAGGGGAGTCTGAATGACAAAGAGCCAGGTTCTGATCCTAAGATTGCTGATGCTGATGAACTTAAGGAATTAAGAGATTTCTGTTGGTGCTGATAGAGAAAGGAGAGAGATTTGAGGATGCTTTACATTGTAAGATACTTTGAAAAGAGCCTAAAGACTGATAAAGATTGAAGATGTTGAAGACTCGACACTTAAGACTCGTCAACATTCGAGGGGGAGTCTGTTGGTGCATGCGTCTGTCGACTTCGTCTTGTATCGAGTCTTGTACTGATGTGTTTAGATCAGGGCACGAAAATCGAGGAAGTGTGTTTATGGGTAATTCCGTTTGAAATGACACATGTCATTTTAAACGAAATAAAACATGTTAATTCCATTTGAAGTATTTCATGCGGAATCTGATTTCGTTTGAAGCAGTCTCAAACGGAATTAGCACACCTATAAATTCCTCACAAACGAAATCATTTGTATCTGTTCCGGTTTGAGCCACGAAGTGCTTCCGAAGTGTCGACTCGCTATAATTTGTCTTCAAATCAATAATATCGACAGTTAATGAGTATATCTTGCTGAATTGAACTCAATACGTTTGTTTCCGCCTTTCGTATTGAGAAAAACTCTTCTGATCGACTCGTTCGGGTCCGTAAACAATCCTACAGTCTTGACACCTTCTCTATTCACCTTGAGACACCTTGTGAGATACTTGAAATGGCTTAGAAGTTTCAAGAAAAATATATGTGAAAGGGTGGGGGGGGTTCGGGCGAAGGTTAGAGGGGAGGAAGAGAGGGTGTTTTGTGATGTTGTGAATCTTGGAAATGAGATGATAATGGTGTAGATAAGGTGTATTACCTTTTGTGTCATAATCTCCCTCCAAGAATATAACCAAAGGATCTTGAAACTAGTATCTTTGACCAACAAGGTCATTTGTCAACATGATTAGGGATGGTGGGTCCCATAGGGACGGTTCACAAGGGGGAGGTATGGTTGTTTAAATTTTGTTTACGTGTTAAAAAGTTTGATTATAAGGATGGTTAGTTAAGAAGTTTAGGTGTTTAGATATTTTTGATACATAACATTGTATTTATGACCATAACTAGCTTCATGTCCTAAAAATGTTGTTAACTAGTTCACATGACGCTTCTAGTTGTGTTCGGGTGTTCGTTTAGTTATCGGATCGCTTGAAGGATCAATATTAGGAAATTGTATGGCGTATTATGTTATTATGTCATGAGAATCTTTCTATCACCATTTGAGTTATTCTGAGCGTTCTAGCGTTGTTTCAGATTATTACATAAGCTGAAAAATGCTGAATTTTGCTGACTTATGTTGTTTGGCTAGTTTTAGCTAGTTGCAGGTAGTTTCTAGTGTTCGTTTGTCTCTCGAAAAGCAGTAACATAACCCTTACGTTCTCACTCGAGTTTTAGCATAACATTGGTTCTGGGACTCAATCTGTGTCCTAATTATGTTGTTTGTCTGAGTACTGAACTCCTGTCAGCACTACTAGTTTGTCTTATAAGTGTGCTAGTTATTTATGCGCACTTTCTAACTATTTCAAGTCGCGACCAATAAAAACAAGTATTATGCATCATGAAATGTTTTTGTGAGTTCTTTTAAACGTAAGCCATGAAATCATGCACATCATATGTTCAAAATACACAACCACGTAATATTTAACACTGTTCGCATCATACGAAAATTACACGAAAAGTGCCAGTTGTCACATTCTCCCCCCGTTAAAATAATTTCGTCCTGAAATTCAAGTTACGTTATCGGTTGCAGGGGAGTTTTGAAACAAGTGAGGGTACTTAGACTTGATTTGACCTTCACGTTCCCATGTAAACTCTGGACCGTGACGTGAGTTCCAACGAACTTTGACTAGCTTTATACGACTTCTCCGTGTCTTGTGGACCTTCCAGTCCGTAACCTCAATAGGTTCTTCGGTAAATTGGAGTTTGTCATTGACGTGAATCTCATCTGCTTGAATGACGACTGCTTCTTGAGTAGGACTTTTCTTGAAACTAGACACGTGAAACGTGTAGTGTACAGCGTCATTTGTCGGCGTAGCTCTTCTGTCTATCACGAGCCGCCTTGATACGGTCTAGTATCTGAGCAATCTTGTCTGTGGTTTCTTGAACCAATTCTGGGCCATGGAGTTGTTTATCTCCGGTCTCCACCCAACACAACGGGGACCGACACTTTCGCCTATACAAAGCTTCAAACGGGGCAGCCTGGATGCTAGTGTGATAGCTATTATTGTAGGAAAACTCCACTGAAGGCAATTGAGTATCCCAACTTCCACCCAAGTCCATCACACAAGCACGCAACATGTCCTCCAAAGTTTGTTTCGTTCGTTCGCTCTGGCCGTCCGTCTGAGGGTGAAAGGCCGTGCTAAGATTCAATTGAGATCCAAAGGCCTTCTGAAATGTTTACCATATCCTTGACACAAATCAGCCATCTCGGTCTGATATGATAGAAACAGGCACTCCATGACATGCTATGATCTCCTTGAGGTATATTTCTGCTAGTTTCTTGGTGCTGCTTTCTCACTGATCGGTAGAAAATGCACGGACTTTGTAAGTCGGTCGACAATTACCCAAATCATATCATGGCCTCTTTAAGTTCTAGGTAGCTTAGTAATGAAGTCCATCGATATTTCTTCCTATTTCCATACAGGAATCTCAAGCTGTGTCAGCAGCCCTGATGGTTTCTGACATTCCGCCTAAACCTTGGCACATGTAAGGCAGTTACCCACGTATGTAGCAATATCGGCCTTCATCTTAGGCCACCAATAAAAGTCCTTCAAGTCTTGGTACATTTTGTCTGATCCGGGATGTATAGAGTACCTTGACTTATGCGCTTCATCCAAAATAAAGTGTGTAGATCGCCGAAGACTGGAACCCAAATTCGTTCCGTGAAATACAATGTTCAATCTTCCTTTGGCACTAATTGCACTTCCATTCCACGCAATGTTTCGGCTTGTAAATTATCTGGTTTAAGCGCTTCCTGTTGAGCATCGCGAATCCGAGAAGTGAGACCAGTTTGTATGGTCATCCCTAAGGTTCTCACACTTAGAGTCTTTGCACGCTCCTTGCGGCTCAAGGCGTCTGCTACAACGTTCACCTTGCCCGGGTGATACTTTATCTCACAATCATAATTATTCAATAACTCGACCCATCTTCGTTGCCTCATGTTTAAGTCTTTCTGATCAAAAATGTGCTGCAAACTCTTTTGATCTGTAAACATTGTGCAACGAGTACCATACAAGTAGTATCGCCAAATATTCAACGCGAATATCACCACACCTAGCTCAAGGTCGTGCGTGGTATAGTTCTTCTCATGCACCTTCAACTGACGAGACGCGCACGCGATGACTTTGTCCCGTTGCATCAACACGCAACCAATACCTTGTCGAGACGCATCACAATAAACCACAAAACCATCAGTACCGTCGGGTAAGGAAAATATATGGCGCGTCACAAAGTTTATCTTTCAAAAATTGAAAAGCCGCTTCTTGTTCTTCGCCCCAATCAAATCTCTTATCCTTCTGGGTTAGGGTCGTTAGTGGTTGGGCAATCTTTGAAAAGTCCTCTATGAATCGTCTGTAATAGCCTGCTAACCCCAGAAATTGTCGTATCTCAGTTGGGGTTTTAGGTGCTTCCCAATTCTTAATCGCCTCAATCTTAGCTGGATCGACGTGAATTCCATTCTCATTTTCCACATGACCTAGGAATTGCACTTCGTGGATCCAAAATTCGCACTTTGAAAGTTTCACATAAAGTTGTTCCTTCTTCAAGAGTTCCAAAATAGCTCGTAGATGGTGCTCGTGCTCCTCCTTGGTTTGCGAGTATATGAGGATGTCATCAATAAACACAATCACGAACTTATCCAAATACGGCTTACACACTCGATTCATGAGATCCATGAATACCGTCGGTCCATTGCTTAAGCCGAATGGCATGATAAGGAACTCATAATGTCCATAGCGAGTCCTAAAGGCCGTTTTGGGGATACATTCTTCTTGTATTCTCAATTCATGATATCCCAACCTCAAGTCAATCTTGGAGTAGTAGCTGGAACCTTGGAGTTGATCAAATAAGTCATCAATTCTCGGTAAGGGATACCGATTCTTGATGGTCAGTTTATTCAACTCCCTGTAATCAATGCACATATGGAAACTACCATCCTTCATTTTAACAAACAACACTGGACCTCCCCAGGGTGAGAAGCTCGGCCTGATGAATCCCTTGTCTAACAACTCTTGCAGCTGAGTCGAGAGTCCCTACATTTCTAATGGAGCTAGCCGGTATGGTGCCTTTGCCACTCGGGCCACTCCTGGCACTAGGTATATCCGAAACTCCACTTGTCATTGTGGAGGTAGCCCAGGAAAACCTTCGGGAAAGACTTCTGGAAATTCCTTCACAAAGGGGATGTCTTCTAACTTTGGCTCCTTGGTCTCCTTGTCGATGACGTGGGCGAGGAAAGCTATGCAGCCTTTCTAGAGACACTTATGCGCCTTTATACAATTAATAACTCGTAGGGGTGTCTCACTTTCTCCCCATGAACTACAAGTGTTTATCCATTTGGCAACGGGATGTGTATGGTTTTCTCATGACAAACCACATATGCACGGCTGTCGGACAACCAATCCATTCCGACAACTACATCAAAACTACCTAAACCAACTGGTAGAAGATCGATAGAAAATTTTCGTTCCCTAAGTTCAAGTGTACAACCCTTCATAACTTCATCCACTTCGGCTAATTTCCCATTTGCCAATTCTATAGAATATGGGGTGTCTAGTTTACTTGTTTCTAAGCCAAGTATGTCCTAATATTCTATAGATATAAAGCTAAAGTCGGCGGCAGTATCAAACATAATAGATGCATATTGTTGGTTAATAGGGAACGTACCCGTAACAACATTCGAGTCCTAGCACGCTTCATGTGCTCCAATCGTGAAGACTCTTCCACCTTGGCCTTGGCCATTACTGTCACACCCCCAAAATACCACATGCGGAAACCCCGCGAGGTGTGTGACGTACCAGGATCCAGCCACTAATCACATTGAACTGGATTAAGTATTTAGGTAAAACATTCCATTCATTCATAATATAGTTTCAAACCATACGTTAAAACCAAAGTAAACATTTAGCGGAAGCATAAGATTATTCGTTGTTCAAGTGTTTCAAAACAATGTGCTAAACCAAGAATAAATATCCAAGAGTTGCGACCCATGACCACTCCAGCACTCCCAGATAGCAAGTTCCAATCCAAGAACCTAAAGACCTGCAAGCATGCAGAAAAGTGTATCAGACAACGCTGGTGAGTTCACAGTTTGTTTTAACCGTTTAATACCAAGTAGTGACTTATGATGTGTTATGTTATGTTGATAATAACTCGATACCACAGATGGCCCTTTTTGCCCTTCTCCAATGCTCTATCAAACATTGGTCATGATTTAAAGTTATTAGTTCACGTCCGTCCTCTCCAGGTACATCGTGAGGGTGCCAAACCTAATAGCGCTATCAACTAATAACCCCGTTGCCCTACAAGCAACTAACCCGTTAGTATGATGGGACTTAGGTGATAGAAATGAGTGTATTATCCAACATCAACGTTTACTGAAAACCGTTGCATATTCCCTGTAAGAATATGCTTTTGTGAATTCCGCCTCACATTCCCTACAAGGATGTGGGTATTTGAAAGCCGCCTCATATCCCCTACGAGGATATGGGTTTACGAAAATCCGTTAACAAGTTTTATCAGTTTGATTGTCCCCACCGGACGCATGCTTTTTTTGAGAGAAGTGAACTCACCTTGGTTTGCTCGGTATGATTAGTTACTTGTTCACACTTAGTTAGTCGAAGCCTATGGTGTTCATGTACACGTAATCAGATTACATTCACATTGTACACGTAATCAGATTACATTCACATTGTACACGTATAAGTTTATAATCGTAGTGTGCATTTAAAACAACGGTCACTAAATAGCACATAGCAGATATTCAAGCCAATGCAAAACCATACTTCACATATATGATTCATAACAACGTTTAAAAGTTAATTGTGCCATCCATAGAAGCCAATCTATATTTCCTCAGTCATCACTAACCTCATTAACAGGCAGTAACATAGTCATTTATTATCATGCACATTCTAAGCCACAGTCTGCCGATGGGGTTCCTTCCTAACGAAGAAACATCAAGGCTGTTTGTCAGTATGTGTGTGACGAAACATTAGGTTGTTCGTCTACATAGAGGTGACGAAACACTAGGGTGTTTCGTCGACATGATGTGTGACGAAACACTAAGGTGTTTCGTCGACTGGGTCCTTCGCCGCCATACACAGTAGTTTTCCAGATTCATAGCCCTAAACATGACAATTTCTTAACATCGTCCAATCCGACTGCACAACAATATCGTGAACCCTTAACCCACCAATCATCAAACCTAGCCATGAACTCTATATTCCCAGATCATCATCGTGTACGTATTCGTATCACATATTCATTTAGTATTCATAAACCATTGATAACTTATAATACAAACATCAAACAAAAACATCGACTCTGAGTAGTGGACATGAATGAATACTAATCATAGATTTCTCATCCTGCAAGTTCTAGTCTAATTGAATAGCAATAAAACATTAAAACCCTTATTGTCATAGCATAAGAGTATGGTTTCTAACGAATCCCTATATTCACAATAGACCACGACCATCACAAAACAATCATCAATCAATGCATCGAGCAGATCAAGTCGGGTAATCACATACTAACCGATTGTAAGATGAGACTGGGAATAGCTTTGAGAGGAATGATGATTGCCGCCGAGTGCAAGGGTGAGTCTAGGGTTTCGTTGGTTAATAACTTACATATACAAATGCGCACACAAGCCAAATATAACCAAACCACATTTGGGCTTCACTTGAGCCGAAAGCCCATCGCGGCGAGGTGACGACGAAACTGTTGGACTCTGTATGCCCAAGACACATATTAAATTGATGTGGCTAGTACGTTATGATCCAAGTCGAGTCATACCCAATAACAAGCTAGAAAACACTTATATTATTTATTTGTGATATGATCAAACAAATAAATATTAACACTTACAATATTTAGAAATTGGTTTTCTAAATAATTGCACTTGACAAACTAATAATTTATTTTGTTATTTAATGGGTTAAATAACATAATAAAATAATATAAGTCTTATAACAAGTGATGTTATAATTTTATAAAAGTTATAAAATTAATCATGACTTAAATTAATTTTATAAAAGAAATTATTTTTTTTATAAAATATAAAGCTAGCCCCCCCCCCCCCCATGGGAACTCACAAAATGGTTGTCCAATGGGATGACATGCAATTGTCATAAGCTAGAGAAGATTTGATATGATTGGGTGGTCTAACCAAGACTATTTTGGTCCAATGGGGCTTCATGCACTTGCATGTGTAAGTTGGCACATGATTGGTCAAGGTGGGTGGCAATTCTCTCTCATGGTTCTATAAATACTTAGATGACAAATGCAAGAACTTGCAAGACTTGTGATTCCTTCTCTAATTTTCGGCCAACATAGTGTAAGTTTTAGATGATCATTTTTCAAGTAGAAGACTTGTAAATGCTCTCTCTAAAAATCGGCCAACATGAGATTGTCCAAGAGGGTTTCAAGTTTGTAAAAATCAAGTGCAAGAACTCCATAATATTCTCTAGAAAAATCGGCCATGGTGGTTGTTTAGAGAGAATCTTAGTGAGTTCATATGTGTAGAAATCCTAGCTAAACATAAGGTGTTTGTTAGAAGGCTTGGGGTATACAAGCTTGAGGTCTTCTACACTTGAAGGCAACCGTTCAAGAATCATCATCATCTTCATGTCCTTTACTCCATGGAAGGTAGTATTCTTGAAACACTCTATGGTTGTGTTTTAATTTTTGATAGCATGCATGTTCGTATATGGATCCGAGATTGGGTTTTACATATAAAATGGTTTTTATATCTTGTAAGTAAACATGTTTTAAATAAATTTTCGCTGTGTTTTTATTTCATATGGATGAAATCACTTTGATAAACATGTTAAAATCCCTTCAATGGTATCTAGAGCCGCTTATATGAATGCATGCTTCTTAGGATATGAAATTTTCGGGTTTGGTTAAACCCTTTGGCCGAAATTTTTCATCATGGTTATCCCTTTGTTTTTCAAGATTATATTCTTACATGCATAAACGAATCTTGAAAAATTATTTCATTTGGATGATTATTTTGTTTGGACAAAAACCCACATTTTTCGGTTTTTCATTCTTGACCGAAAAATTGTAGGTTATAAAAGGGAACCATTTTTTGCTTCTTGAATTTTATATATTTGGATATATATATACATATATATATATATATATATATATATATTGGTGTACATAACCTAGCCATGACCTTGTGTGAATGTGTTGAATTATTGTGTTGTGATGTATTTAGTTAATTATTCAATGGGTTGTAATAATAATTGTTTTGTTCTTCCATTTTAAGATATGTAATTTATTTATTTTTCATTTGGTATGTAAAATAAATAGATTAGGTGCATTTTATTTTACTAGAAAAATGTATTAGGATATATTTTGTAAAAGAAGATGCACACAAAAATGCGTTTTTGGTTTTGGCTATTTTCGGGCCTAAGGGACTTCACGGTTCTTAACGGGATTTTAGCCCGATAACCAAAACACATTTTTGAAGTCCAAAGGAGTTTGGAGCTGAATATAAAAGACATTTGGAAGACCAAAGAATGTGAAGAAATCACAACACAAGAAGAAGACTTGAAGCATTTGGATGCGGGATCAAGTGGGAGTTCAACGACACATTATTTGTGTCAATATTCACCCATAAGGAAGGACCTTTTGGCACACTTGTTTCGGCTAACAACTGTTGTCAAAATAGTTGGCTATGGTTATGCACCTATTGATATATGTGTTATGCTTGTGTGGTTGCTTATTTTATTGTTTGGATGATATTTGGATATGCATGCTTAACAAACTAATAATCAACAACAAGCGTAAAATTGGTTCTTAACAAAATCATTAAAATGGTTAATAAAGGTTTTATTAAAAATTAATAATTTTATAATAAAATGGGTTTTATTAAAAAGAACCTTGAAAATTTGTTTTAACAAAAGTACCAAGGATTTGAATGCATGCAAATGTATGGTACACAAAGTTTTCTAAACTAGAATTTTGAAAACTCAAAATCCCTTTTATAAAACAAGTCAAACACCATCCTTTTATACAACACTCGAATCACTTGGGAACTCTTATTGTGGGATAAAGGTCACCTAACCACATTTGAGGGAACTTGTATATTCGAGGTGGGTTTACCATGTTTGTGGGATAAAGGTCACCTAACCACTTATGTGAATAAACTCACACGTGTGTGTAAGTTGGACGACTTGATTTGAAAACCATGAACTTAGGGTCACCGAAGCATGGGGAACAAAAGTTGTTGATGGGATTAAACATGCCAACTAAACATAAAGATGTTTAACCGATCCCATATGGCTAGAAGTTGCAAAGGGTTGCAATTGTCAAACGTTGACTACCTTGTTAATTTAAATAGAGAGATAAAGGTCACCTAACCGATATTTAAATGTAACGTTGGATTCTAGATTTTAATTATTAATTGTCTATGAGACATAAAAGGGTATTAATGATTAAAATATAATAATATCGAAAATACTAAAATTGAACCTTGTTAAAATTTTGTAGATGGCCGCTAACAATATTACCCAAACCGTCCGTAACCTATCATTGAAAACGATCCTAATCCCGATGAACATCTTATGGAAGATAAGGATGCCTATAACGATTGGATTAAGTATATCGAGTATACTACGCAAACCTCTTGCCTCATGTTAGGAATTATGATTCCCGAGATTCAAAAGGTTTTTGAACATCATGAGCATACGACATGTAACAACTCGTATTAAAAATTACTAATTATTATTTCAATTGTCCAATAGGAAACCCTAATTGAGACACTCAAGTGATTCTGCACAAACCCTAAAATTTTCAGAATCAGGATCAGGGCCCCTAAAACTCAGGGGGGTAAAACCCTAGTTACGATTATCTTAAAATCTCGCTGTCAAAATCGAATTTACGAAATCCGTCAACTCAGCTAGGCTAGTCAAGAACGTGGCTACCCTATAGTGAATAGGTGTCCCTCGCGTCACGCGACGCCCAGGGGTGTACCCCTCGCGTCACGCGAGGGGGTCAAAACTTTGAGTATAAATAGGGGTGTATGGGACTTGAATTATGGTACTTGAACGACGTAAAATCTCGTTACGTACACTGAGTTACGTTCTGTTTACTATCAAAACACACACGATTACTAATTGCTGCCGCAAAACAGGGTAATAACTCGATCGCTGATATGATTCAATGTCCGATCGATTAAACTATCCAATGGATGTTGAAGTGCTGCCCACATTAGGGTTTATGCCTTGTCATTCGTCGTTAATTCGATGGATGTTTAAGTATCGCACTTTGTCATTCGATGTGAGGGTTTAATCTTGTGAGTTATCGTAAATACTGTATTAAGTTACTAACCGAGTTGTGTGCATGTTATTAATTTAGGTTAAAAGGCTAAATCAGTAGGCTAGGCTCTGCTCAATTAAATCTGCAATGTGAGTCATTCTCTTTTTATCAGATTACTTTACAAAACTCTATTTGTTTTAAATGTTATAATTACGGGGATTAAGTCTTTGTAATCACCAAATGTACAGCCGGTATGTGGGGTTTTGTATATATTACTTGATAACCGTCACTATTGGACAACGGGGCCAAGGGTTGATATGACCATAGTCACAGACACCATCAGGCTCAGAGGCTACCGATGAATGTCGAGTGACAAGTACTGTGGGTAGTTGCTTGATATATGGAAACATTGTAATCGCTCTTAATACTGTAAATTATAACAAACATGTCGTTTTAAGCAAAAAGAATGATTCACTCAGTATTTCCTGCTGACAAAACCTTTTTCAAACATGTTTCAGGTGATCTGTTGTAATCCAGGAAAAGTGCCGAGAAGCACTACATACTTAAGGAAGTGGCTCAATATAAAATAAAGAAACATGTTTTGTAAAATAAAAGATTTCTCCGTGAAATCTTATGATTGTAAATTACCAGGATTTTATCCCGAGTTTTGAAATAAAATAATTGGGAAATTGCAGTTTTTAAAAGATCCTGAAGAAAACTTCCGCTGTTAAATAAATACCACGGGATTTCTGTCCCGCGGCTCCTGAAACGGGTAAACCGGGTTGGGGGCCGTGACAGAAAAAGGTGGTATCAGAGCCACTTGTAGCACCTGTGCCTCCACGGCCATCAAACAAATACCAAACCGATGAAATATTATATTTCATACTTGGGATTTGTAAAAATATGTGTATCATTTGCACATATCAATTTTTGTTCATTTCCAAACTCTAAATCGCTTTCTGGAAGGTTATACGCGCACCGATGCGTAAATATAACCAGTTTAATGCAACAAACCCTCCGGAATAGTGACATAGGCTTAACATACCTTAAATAACCTTTATATAACTTAGAAATAAGTTTTGAAGGCTTTGGTATGACAAAAACAAGCTAATTCGCTTACAGGGACTAAACTTGACAAACTGCGAAAGTATGCCAAATTGAACTGTAACAGACATTCCGGAACATGACCATAAGTTAAACACACCTTAAATATCCTTTATATAGCTTAGAAATAGGCTTTGAGGGGTTCGGTGTGCTAAAATAAACTTTTGGGTCATTCAGGGACTAAAAGTGTCAAAAAGTGCACAAGTTTGCATTTTCGCGCATAACTTACGTTCTGAATACATCCGGACATCCAAAAATTTATGTAAGCACTATAATATTTTATTTTAGTGTTTGGCATAAGAAAAATCCATTCGTCACGCATTTTGGATCGTTTTTCGCACTTATGCGCATTCCGTCGTAATTAAGCGAACATCGCGTTCGTACGACCAAACGAACCGACATCCGAGATATTTTTGAGCATGTTTTGAGTACCCTATACTTTAACTTCATTTTAGAGCCTTGAAATGAGGTTAACGGGGTTCAAACGCATCGAAAAAGGCCTTAAAACACCACAGGGACCAAAACTGTCAATTTTGAAACTTTTCTGAAGCTGGTGCATGGTGGCGTAGCGCGACTGCATAGGGCCTTTACCGTCGCGCTACGCGAGCACCTTATCTGGGCAGAAACTTCAGTTTTGCATTTTCGGGACCAGATTCGATGTATAAACAGCTGTTTAATTCACAACCACACATTCTAACATGCTTAGTCAGCTGATAAGGATGGAATTTAGGCACCATAACTTTCCGACACTTGTACGGATACGATTAAGGCACGATATTCGAAAAGCGATCTTAATGGTTCGGGTATTCCTATAAATACCCATCCACCCCCATTGCTAAAATCACTAGAATCTTGATCTTAGGAACTCTAAGTTGAAACCATTGTTTCATACCTGAGATTCTTGGATCGAGACTAGCATTCGGGGACCCTTCGTAAGTATTCTTTCGTTCTTTTCCTTATTTTATTGCTTTTCGAGTCAGAAAGTCAAACTTTGTTTGACTTTCAGCGTTGACCAGTAATGGTCAATGCGAAGTTCGTTTGAACTTCGCAACGTGAGTGTAATCACGTTGGTCATAGTCCCTTGGGACTATGCCCACTGATTACCACGTTGTCTAGGGTCGTAGGGTAGGCGATCTAATAAATCGCCTATACCCTCGAACCCGACCCAGTTTGGTCGATCATTAGGATCCGACCAAACACATTAGGTGACCATAGTAGGTAGGGAATAACCTTCCGAGGTTATACCCTATGGTCACATCGTTTAAGTAGTTGTATGATAGGTAGTTTATATGCCTTAGGTAAATTACCAGAATACCCTTTTCATGTATAATTGGTAATTAAGCATATGTAACCTAAACCTTTGTCACATAACTGATTATGTAATATGTTTAGGCATATAACACTTGTCATAGGGCTAGTTAGGCGGTCCGAACGCGTTTCACACGAACGACGCGTTAAAGTAGCATAAGCTACCTAAACGGGTCGTAATGGGTCGAAAACACTTAGGTTAAGTTTCATTTAGTATGTAGGCTTTGTTAAACCAAATGACACGAGTCTCTACACTCGTTTGGTTTACAAACCCTAATGCTACCCGATCTTCCGATTTAGGTCCGGTTTATTAATGTAGTTACCTATAGTAGGTGCCGTTTGATTCCGTGATATCTAGCTTTGCTTGGTGGTTATCCTAGGACTTCTGAGCAATCTCAAGTGAGTACATAGACCCCTCTTTTACTGTTTTCCAAACGTTTTGGGGTGGAACACATGTGCCTACTTGTTACTTTCATGCTTTCCATGTTTTCACATCATATACTTGCTATGTTTATTAGTACATTTATAGTACATGATTTCATCGTTTTACATTACATTTTATGCTATGTATGTCCATTTAGTTCATACTTAGTACATCATTTCACATCACATCACATGCTATGTATGTTCATTTATTGCATACTTAGTACATCGTTTTCATCACATGCTTACATTTTGTTATGACATTTGGGTTGTTTACAATGGAACAATACATTCATTAACATTAGCTATGCTGTTCGTTAGTAGGAAGTGGTACCATAGGAATTGACAACTCCCGTTCCGGACATCCCAGGGAAAGGGGATGAAAGGAATGACCGAATTCGATATACATAAGCACAGATAGACCTTTAAGTGGTTTAAGGGTTTATCGCCTCAGTCTCAAGGCTTGGATGTATGCATTATAACAATACCGTATAGATGTTCGTATCAGTATAGCATGCATTTACACAAAACATAGCTTTGATTTAAACCAAGTTTTACTTCAATACTATGTTCTTGTGCATATGGTTTAGTGATATTTATCACTAGCCATACAGATCAGTTTGGTTACACATTACATG
The DNA here is from genome assembly GCA_030545235.1 of Helianthus tuberosus. Taxonomy (NCBI): domain Eukaryota; kingdom Viridiplantae; phylum Streptophyta; class Magnoliopsida; order Asterales; family Asteraceae; genus Helianthus; species Helianthus tuberosus. The sequence goes on along the minus strand of CM060396.1, from coordinate 137,090,787 downwards.
ATTTACATTGATCATGCATTTACACATTACCTGATTTACATTGATCATGCATTTACACATTACATGATTTACATTGATCATGCATTTACACATTACATGATTTACATTGATCATGCATTTACACAAAACATAACGTTGATTTAAACCAAGTTTTACTTCAATACTTTGTTTTTGTGCATTTCACCTATGGTTTAGTTGATGCGTTTTCACTAGCCATACATATCATTTAGGTTACATATTACATGATTTACATTGATCATGCATTTTGACATATTATTCAATACATTTGACAAATTCATTTATACATGGACAATTTACATTGGTAGTTTGTTTGGGTAAGTGATTTAAGTAACGAGGCGTGTGTAATATGATACAAGCATGGTGGATACGCCGTTGGTACTTCCTATATATAAGTGTTTGTATGATATTACATATTGTAGCGTTATTTGAATCATTTCAATTTGAGACATAGAACATTTTATACAAATAACATATTTTTCACAAGACATTGATTTACAAACAACTTAACTTATACAAACTCATTTTTACATGGTTATTCATTTAACCATGCATTATTTCTCTTATTTATACATATCATCTGATCTTATCGTTTTTTTTAAATGATTTACAAAACAAAGCAAATTACAAGGTTCATGACTAAACATTTTCTCAAACATAAGTCATGAAACCTATTTTCACAAAACCTATGTATCTCACAGGCATTTTTATGCTGACGTACCTATTTTCACATGTGTTTTTCAGGAGCTGTTGCATAAGATGATCAAGATACACATAGGCAGACTTGGGCTTTAGTGACCATAAAAGATGCAAGACTAGTTAATTATGTTGTATTTCTTTGTTTGTTAAGACATTGTAACACTTTTAATCAATAAAACGAAACTTAAATTTCCATGGTTGTGAAACATTAATTCTGTTACAACACTCCCCGATGTTTCCGCCACGTTTTGTATGTTCTACGTGGTCGGGGTGTGACAGAAATGATGGTATCAGAGCTAATGGTTATAGGGAATTAGGTTATTAGTAATGCTTTGACCTAGTCTATAACCTTCTTAGGACCCTAACGCGAGTTTACTTGCGTTTAGTCATAAAACACTACTGTCACCTATCCTTAGGCGACAACCACAACAAGAACATAAATTTCAAAACCGCTTTGAAAAGCAATCATCTGTTCTAGGATGATTGATTACTAGGTTTTGAACCCTCAGTTATAAGGTTTTGAACCCCTTTGAATTTTCAAAATCTCGTCAAGGTTTTGGGTTTTAAATAATGTGAACACGTGCAAACTGGAAGGGTGAATGCCTGTATTCTGAGTTTTCTGTCTAGGCAAGCACTTCGTATACATCTCATCAGACGCGAGACCAGTTGTGCTTACCTGGGAATTCTTGGAATGAGTGTTCACTTATAGGCGAGCATGTCTTCGCGATACATTATTTTTGACCTATTTACTTTGATTTGTCACCATCTCATTTGTTTGCCTTAGGTAACAAACAAATGATCACAATTTTCATTCGTTACCATTCGGTATTGATTTTCCAATAATCTTTCACTTGTTTCTTCCTATATCTTTCATTTTCTTCTAGAATGTCTATTCCTCTCAGCACTGGTCAAATTCCCGAGCGAACAGCCAAGTTTGTCCAGCAAATAGGCGAAGTAATTCAGAAGACTGTGGATCTGGGCATTGCCATGGCTCGTCTCAACAATGAAGCCTCTCGTCTCGACAATGAAGCCACTCAAGAGCCACTGAAGGAAGCAGAAGTCAAGACTGCACCAAAGTCAAGGAAGCGTAAGGCTTCAAGGAAACCCGCAGCGGTTACACCTAATCAATCGGGACCTAGCCAAGTGGCAAGGCCACCAGTTAGGAAGCCGTACTTAGGAACTGCTCCTAGGTGCAAGCGATGTAACGGTCATCATTCAAACCTCATACCCTGCTCCACATGCACCTACTGTGGACGGTTGGGACATTTGATTAACACATGCCGCTTTGCTATCTAGAACAAAGCTGTTGCAAATCTTGCTGCTACCCAACTCCAAGTCAACCCTACTCAAGCTCGTTTTCCGCGTGGTACTTGCTACAACTGTGGTGATACGAGCCATTTCAGGAACAACTGCCCGAAGATAGTCAGTGCAAATCCAACCCTTGGATGAGCATTCGGCTGAACAAAGGATGTTGCTGTCTTATGCCTTGTTTCTTTTGTTTTCGTGTATTGTGAAACAATATGTCTTGTTCATAAATAAAAGTTGTTGATCACAATTCTGATATACAAGTATAATAACAAGTGTTTATGGCATTTCCCTATAATACCTGCATTAAGGAACTATGTTCCTTACAAACTACTCTTGTGATTCTCTCTTTCAAATGATCGCTCATGATTCCCTCAAAAATTTTAAGTACTCATTTCATACTAAGAAACGAAGTACATGAAATAAAGTGAAATTATGAGTAATCGTGCTTTTTGCACATCTGTACCTTTGAATCCTTGGTTAGATAACTAAGGGTATTTTCAAATCTCATACCCATTACGTTTTGATTTTTCAACATACACAGTACAAGTATTTCAAAACAATCTTCATGATCTCAAAACATTTCATATAGTTTGAAAACATTTTTTTCTAAATGCAATGTCTATGTTATTTCAAAAACATTGGCCATGTTATCAAAACCAACCTTCCTAATTTCAAAATATTTCATATAGTCTGAAAACAATATTAACACAGTACATTTTCTCATCAAGTGCATGATTTCGAAAAGCATCATTCATGTCTTTCAAAAACCTTATACATAATTTCAAAATTCATCTCTCATGATTTTAAAACATTTTTGTAAATATATCTATCTAATACACCTACTTTATTTCAAAAGTATTATATATAAGGTTTCAAAAACGGTAAACACATTTTTTCTTAAAAGAACCCCATGCACAGTTTTCAAAAATATTTTCCTCATACAGTGATTTAACCTTCAAATTCTGCTTCATATGTCGCCTTGGCATATCTGGCATCTCAACTTCGTAAAGCATTTTTACTTGATGTTTTGACATAAGCACGTCCAGTGCAAGGTTTCAAAACATCTTCAACTTCTAAAATCCATATGGGATCTTTTTATCTTCATATTGAGACCCTTGTGGATGATCATCATTCAAATCAGAATCCTTAATTGGATTCCTTATGTACCTTAATTCGAACATTTCGGTTCCTTATAATCGAAATCGAATTTTCTTTTAAAAATCTTTCTATCTTTATAGTTAGATTCTTGAAAAATGTTTAAAGTACCAAATGAAATCCACGAGATGGATTCCTATTGTACTTTAAATACATGTACTCTGTTAGCAGAACAAACTTCTAGTTAAACAATTATGTGGTTATGTGACTATGTGTTTATTCATCTTATGTTTTCTTTTATGCATTTTTGTGTTTTTAATACTCTGGATATTCGTTATCCAAATCCTCGCAGGATCTTTCATATCTTCATATGAGGGATTCGTAGCAGGATATTCAAAAGGGTGCTACCTTAAATCTTTATTGGGCTTCTATGAAATAGTTAAGACCCTTGGATTATATAAGTACCGCTCCATGTTTCATAAGAGACCCTTTAGTGGTCTAGTAAAAAAGATTGGTTCACAATTTGGTTAAAGAACGACATCTAGTGATGTAGCTGAACATACTCCTTGATAGTCTATTTAGATCATTTATTGATTTAATTAAAAGGACTCTATGGTGGTCTAGTCACACTCATCACAGGATTGTTCATTTGGTTTTTCCCTACACATTATAAAATAGACTGTGTGAACTGTGCAAGGAATTGTCTGATTATGGACGCGTACATAATTATGAAATTTAGTGCACAGAAACCCAGTAAGATTTATTATGTGTAAGAACCGATAGTGACAACAATAACGAAATGAGAACGATGTAATAGAGGTACGGTGGACGCACCAATGACGCTTCATATACTTGTATATAAGTATCCCTCTTACATTGCAATCATGATGTTATTAAAGTTACTAGAAGTTCAGAACCCTAACCAATGTTGTTCGATCTTTTCAACTTCATGTTTTCAAGCTCTCACAAGTTTCCTCTAAATAAATTTCGGGACGAAATTTCCTAAAGTAGGGGAGACTGTAACACCTGTGCCTCCACGGCCATCAAACAAATACCAAACCAATGAAATATTATATTTCATACTTGGGATTTGTAAAAATATGTGTATCATTTGCACATATCAATTTTTGTTCATTTCCAAACTCTAAATCGCTTTCTGGAAGGTTATACGCGCACCGATGCTTAAATATAACCAGTTTAATGCAACAAACCCTCCAGAATAGTGACATAGGCTTAACATACCTTAAATAACCTTTATATAACTTAGAAATAAGTTTTGAAGGCTTTGGTATGACAAAAACAAGCTAATTCGCTTACAGGGACTAAACTTGACAAACTGCGAAAGTATGCCAAATTGAACTGTAACAGACATTCCGGAACATGACCATAAGTTAAACACACCTTAAATATCCTTTATATAGCTTAGAAATAGGCTTTGAGGGGTTCGGTGTGCTAAAATAAACTTTTGGGTCATTCAGGGACTAAAAGTGTCAAAAAGTGCACAAGTTTGCATTTTCGCGCATAACTTACGTTCTGAATACATCCGGACATCCAAAAATTTATGTAAGCACTATAATATTTTATTTTAGTGTTTGGCATAGGAAAAATCCATTCGTCACGCATTTTGGATCGTTTTTCGCACTTATGCGCATTCCGTCGTAATTAAGCGAACATCGCGTTCGTACGACCAAACGAACCGACATCCGAGATATTTTTGAGCATGTTTTGAGTCCCCTATACTTTAACTTCATTTTAGAGCCTTGAAATGAGGTTAACGGGGTTCAAACGCATCGAAAAAGGCCTTAAAACACCACAGGGACCAAAACTGTCAATTTTGAAACTTTTCTGAAGCTGGTGCATGGTGGCGTAGCGCGACTGCATAGGGCCTTTACCGTCGCACTACGCGAGCACCTTATCTGGGCAGAAACTTCAGTTTTGCATTTTCGGGACCAGATTCGATGTATAAACAGCTGTTTAATTCACAACCACACATTCTAACATGCTTAGTCAGCTGATAAGGATGGAATTTAGGCACCATAACTTTCCGAAACTTGTACGGATACGATTAAGGCACGATATTCGACAAGCGATCTTAACGGTTCGGGTATTCCTATAAATACCCATCCACCCCCATTGCTAAAATCACTAGAATCTTGATCTTAGGAACTCTAAGTTGAAACCATTGTTTCATACCTGAGATTCTTGGATCGAGATTAGCATTCGGGGACCCTTCGTAAGTATTCTTTCGTTCTTTTCCTTATTTTATTGCTTTTCGAGTCAGAAAGTCAAACTTTGTTTGACTTTCAGCGTTGACCAGTAATGGTCAATGCGAAGTTCGTTTGAACTTCGCAACGTGAGTGTAATCACGTTGGTCATAGTCCCTTGGGACTATGCCCACTGATTACCACGTTGTCTAGGGTCGTAGGGTAGGCGATCTAATAAATCGCCTATACCCTCGAACCCGACCCAGTTTGGTCGATCATTAGGATCCGACCAAACACATTAGGTGACCATAGTAGGTAGGGAATAACCTTCCGAGGTTATACCCTATGGTCACATCGTTTAAGTAGTTGTATGATAGGTAGTTTATATGCCTTAGGTAAATTACCAGAATACCCTTTTCATGTATAATTGGTAATTAAGCATATGTAACCTAAACCTTTGTCACATAACTGATTATGTAATATGTTTAGGCATATAACACTTGTCATAGGGCTAGTTAGGCGGTCCGAACGCGTTTCACGCGAACGACGCGTTAAAGTAGCATAAGCTACCTAAACGGGTCGTAATGGGTCGAAAACACTTAGGTTAAGTTTCATTTAGTATGTAGGCTTTGTTAAACCAAATGACACGAGTCTCTACACTCGTTTGGTTTACAAACCCTAATGCTACCCGATCTTCCGATTTAGGTCCGGTTTATTAATGTAGTTACCTATAGTAGGTGCCGTTTGATTCCGTGATATCTAGCTTTGCTTGGTGGTTATCCTAGGACTTCTGAGCAATCTCAAGTGAGTACATAGACCCCTCTTTTACTGTTTTCCAAACGTTTTGGGGTGGAACACATGTGCCTACTTGTTACTTTCATGCTTTCCATGTTTTCACATCATATACTTGCTATGTTTATTAGTACATTTATAGTACATGATTTCATCGTTTTACATTACATTTTATGCTATGTATGTCCATTTAGTTCATACTTAGTACATCATTTCACATCACATCACATGCTATGTATGTTCATTTATTGCATACTTAGTACATCGTTTTCATCACATGCTTACATTTTGTTATGACATTTGGGTTGTTTACAATGGAACAATACATTCATTAACATTAGCTACGCTGTTCGTTAGTAGGAAGTGGTACCATAGAAATTGACAACTCCCGTTCCGGACATCCCAGGGAAAGGGGATGAAAGGAATGACCGAATTCGATATACATAAGCACAGATAGACCTTTAAGTGGTTTAAGGGTTTATCGCCTCAGTCTCAAGGCTTGGATGTATGCATTATAACAATACCGTATAGATGTTCGTATCAGTATAGCATGCATTTACACAAAACATAGCTTTGATTTAAACTAAGTTTTACTTCAATACTATGTTCTTGGGCATATGGTTTAGTGATATTTATCACTAGCCATACAGATCAGTTTGGTTACACATTACATGATTTACATTGATCATGCATTTACACATTACATGATTTACATTGATCATGCATTTACACATTACATGATTTACATTGATCATGCATTTACACATTACATTATTTACATTGATCTTGCATTTACACAAAACATAACGTTGATTTAAACCAAGTTTTACTTCAATACTTTGTTTTTGTGCATTTCACCTATGGTTTAGTTGATGCGTTTTCACTAGCCATACATATCATTTAGGTTACACATTACATGATTTACATTGATCATGCATTTTGACATATTATTCAATACATTTGACAAATTCATTTATACATGGACAATTTACATTGGTAGTTTGTTTGGGTAAGTGATTTAAGTAACGAGGCGTGTGTAATATGATACAAGCATGGTGGATACGCCGTTGGTACTTCCTATATATAAGTGTTTGTATGATATTACATATTGTAGCGTTATTTGAATCATTTCAATTTGAGACATAGAACATTTTATACAAATAACATATTTTTCACAAGACATTGATTTACAAACAACTTAACTTATACAAACTCATTTTTACATGGTTATTCATTTAACCATGCATTATTTCTCTTATTTATACATATCATCTGATCTTATCGTTTTTTTTAAATGATTTACAAAACAAAGCAAATTACAAGGTTCATGACTAAACATTTTCTCAAACATAAGTCATGAAACCTATTTTCACAAAACCTATGTATCTCACAGGCATTTTTATGCTGACGTACCTATTTTCACATGTGTTTTTCAGGAGCTGTTGCATAAGATGATCAAGATACACATAGGCAGACTTGGGCTTTAGTGACCATAAAAGATGCAAGACTAGTTAATTACGTTGTATTTCTTTGTTTGTTAAGACATTGTAACACTTTTAATCAATAAAACGAAACTTAAATTTCCATGGTTGTGAAACATTAATTCTGTTACAACACTCCCCGATGTTTCCGCCACGTTTTGTATGTTCTACGTGGTCGGGGTGTGACACCACTGATTTAAGCCAATTAAGTATTTAGAAAATACTTAATTTTCTACTTGTCATTATGTGATTATGTGTTTTCTTATTTGAATATTTGTGTACAGTATGGGTAAACAAAAGCTGTCAAACATCTATCTTAAATTAGATAGGCCATCCAACGAGAAGGGAAGTTCATCCCAAACCAAATCCTCAAATCACTCTGTAATTCCTGAAGGAGGAATATTTGTGCGAAGGGCACAATATGAGGAACCACTTTCTCCTAATAAAAGAAGTTTGATTTTTAAGAAAAGTCAGGAGAAAATAAAGAAATTCCGAGAAAAGAAGATTAAACAGGAAACCCAGGAATTAACCAGTAAATCACCTTGGGAGGACAAGTTAGATGAGAAATGGGCAGATCTTTATATGCTAGCCACCGTAGCAGTTAATACAAATCTTTAAATATTTTTAACTCAAGTTTTAGCACCCTTATCACCTATAGTCCAGAAACCTTATCCAGTAAATAAATAAATAAATTACAATAAAATTTAGTGTGTTTTAATTTTTAGTTGTTTTGTAGTTACCCAGTGTGAAATAATATTTAAAGATTATCAATGAAAATTTGTTATTAAATTTTTAGCTTAGTAATTGTGTGTATTTTGTATATACAGCATGAGTGACTTGTCTGACGCCCTTCAGATTTTAAATCTCTATCCGGTAATAATAGAGGTTTCCAGAGATTTCAATAGGTATATACCAGGTATAGAAGAACCTATTGAATTTAATGCTCCACCTCCGAAAAAGCCAAAACCTCAGAAAAGAAAGAGATATATATGGGGGAGGCGTGTGCGTAGGAAAAAGCCAGCCTAGAGACTTCCCAAAATAGAAAATCCCTTAGACAAAGGAAAGGGGATTGAAGACGGGGAAGATTATAGGCAGATGGAAAAACAGTTTGGGGAATATTCTAGGCAGATGGAAATGGAGTATGGGGAAGGTTCTAAACAAAACCAGAGAGAAATTGGGGAAAGCTCTAGACAGGTCGAGGAGTTACCATTTCAGGAAGAATTAGATCGTGCATTGTCAAGCTGTGATGTTGTCAGTCCTATTAATAATAATTTTTACTCTTATCCTGTTGAAAATCAACTCCCTATAAACTTAGAACCAGCAATCCCAGAACCTATAATTCACACCCAACCATTAGGATTGGACGAGTGGTGGACGAATCATTGGCAGTTCGAAAACCTTCTCAACAGTCCTTATTCCTTTCTTCCTCAATTTGACCCAGAACCTATACCTAATCCACCTATGAGCAATGAGAATTTAGCCGAACTATGCCACTTTGGCGAGGAGTTAATGGATGCAGGAAATAGGATTAGGGAAGTAGGAGAACAGATCTCCTGGAAGTACGATGAGAGGGAGCGCCGTTACTAAAATAGCAGCTGACAAGGGATAAGGGGTTTATGAGACTGTGATTGTATAATAGCAATAATAATATAATCATGTAAAATAACCTAAAATAAAACTTTGTAAGATAATGGTGTGTATTGATGCATACTATTAAATATATAAAAATGGGAATCGAGAAATCGATAGTTTTGTCTATATGTGTGTTTTGAAAATTGGTTTGATTATTTTGTGTATAATTGTTATTTATTTGATACTAATAAAATATATATTAATTATCAGATGGACAATGCTAATAATGAACCAGTTAATGATGTTAATCAATCAGAGCAACAACCGGGGGATCAATATATGACTAGGCAAGATATAGAAAATATCGTTGCTCAAGGGATAGCCAATGCTATTCCAGCAATCGTTGCTGCTGTTAAAAATCCAATCGAACCATGACAAATCGTTCCTAGCAAACGTATGTCTGAAGATAACCTCAGTAATAGCGTAAACGGAGGCAATAATCATACTAATCATGATAATGAACCACGGCAAGCTCCGCTCCCTAAGAAAATGAAAGCTGCAACGCCTGGTTGCACTTACAAAGAATTTCTTGCTTTTAAACCATCTGAATTTGCAGGCAATGAAGGAGCAACTGCAGTACTGCGTTGGTTAGAGAAAACCTAGGCAGTGATTACTATAAGTAAATGTGCAAAGGACGATCAAGTCATGTACGCGTCAAATCTTTTTAAAGAAGGGGCGCTAGAATGGTGGAACACGGTGTTACAAGCAAAAGGAAGGATGATGGCGTATGCTATGAACTGGGAATAATTTAAGAGTCTTGTAGAAAGAAAATTCTGTCCTGAATATGAAAAAGATCAAATGGCAAATAAGTTCTTAAATCATTGAATGATGGGTATAGATTGTCACGGTTATACTTCGACATTCTTTGAATATGCTAGAGTGGTACCAACGCTGGCTTCGCCGGAACCGGTACTCATTTCTCGCTATATTTGGGGATTAATTGGCGAAATCCGCAATATCGTTAAAGCTGCGAGATCTCGTACTATTGACGATGCAGTGGAATTAGCCAACACCCTAACTGATGAACTGGTACGCACAAGAGATGATGATAGGAAAAAGGAACTGGCTCAGAAAATTACCTAAGGATTTCGTACGGGTAATACTAGTAGCTTCAGGAGAAGAGGAATAGGGCAATTTTCAACTCCGCCGTTCTGCAGGAATTGTAGAAAGAAGCATTATGGAAGATGCAATGTAATCTGCAACTTTTGCAAAACTGGAGGACATCGCGAAGAAGATTGCAGAAAAAAACCAGGATCTGCTATAATTGTGGAGAAAATGGGCATTTCAAGACAGAATGCCCTAAATTGGTCAAACCAGCAGACAACAAAGCCAAGACAGCCGACGGAGCTAATAGGAAGAATGTTCGCTCCTTTCAGTTAACTACTCAGGAAGCCGAGATGATTCCTGATGTGATAGCCGGTACGTTCTTAGTTCACAACATTTATGCAAAAGTATTATTTGACTCTGGTGCAAACCAAAGTTTTATCAATACTTCATTCTGCCAAGCTCTTAACTTACCCTTAACCAACCTTAGGCAGATTTTTACTGTCGAAACGGCAGACGGAAATTCTGTTAGCATAAATAAAGTTTTGCAAAAGGAAAATATAGAACTCTCAGGTCATAAATTCTTTGCAAACCTATTACCTATGAAATTAGCCGAATTTGATGTTGTGTTAGGAATGGATTGGTTAGTAGCCAACCATGTTCGAATTATTTGTGATCAGAATTCCATAGAAATTCAAGCACCTACTGGAGAAGTAATCATAATTACAGGAGATAAACCACGTAAGCCCATGAAGTTCATATCAGTAATGAAAGTTGCTAGTTATGAACGAAAGCAAGGAATAGTATATATTATTTCAGTAATCATTAGTACTAAGGGTAAAGAACTTAAGGAGATTCCTGTAGTCTTAGAATACCCAGATGTATTCCCAGAAGAGTTACCAGGATTACCACCAGATAGGAAGGTAGAATTTAGAATTCATCTAATTCCAGGAACTATACCAATAGTCAAGGCACCTTATAGGTTAGCACCCACAGAAATGTTAGAACTGAAAAAGCAATTAGATGAATTACTAAGTAAAGGTGTCGTACAACCTAGTTCGTCCCCATGGGGAGCACCAGTGTTGTTTGTTAAGAAAAAGGATGGTTCAATGAGAATGTGTATTGATTATAGAGAATTAAATAAGGTTACAATTAAGAATCGATACCCATAACCTAGGATTGATGATCTTTTTTATCAACTTCAAGGAGCTAGATATTTTTCTAAGATCGACTTACGTTCCGGATATCATCAATTGAAGGTACAAGAAGAAGACATACCTAAAACTGCTTTTAGAACTAGGTATCGTCATTACGAGTTTACAGTCATGCCCTTCGGGTTAACGAATGCACCTGAAGCATTCATGGACATGATGAATAGAATCTGTAAACCATACTTGGATAAATTTGTAATTGTCTTCATCGACGATATACTTGTCAAGACGAACATTGTCAGCACTTGCATGCACTCTTAACTTTGTTAAGAAAAGAAAAGTTGTACACCAAATTCTCAAAGTGTGAATTTTGGTTGCAAGAAGTGCAATTCTTAAGTCACTTGGTGAAGCATGAAGGCATTCATGTAGATCCTGCTAAGATAGAGGCAATTACCAAATAGAAGGTTCCACAATCCGCAATGGAAATTCGAAGTTTTATAGGTTTAGCTGGATATTATAGACGGTTTATTAAGGATTTTTCCCAAATAGTTGTACCATTAACTAAGCTAACTTGTAAAGCAGTTAAGTTTGAATGGGGACCTAAACAAGAAGAAGCCTTTAGAATCTTGAAACAGAAATTAACCAATGCTCCAATTTTAGCCACCAGAAGGAACTGAAGATTTTGAAATATATTGTGATGCTTCAAAATTAGGATTTGGATGTGTGCTGATGCAACACAAGAAGGTAATTGCGTATGCTTCAAGACAATTGAAAAAGCACGAAGAAAACTATACGACTATGATTTAGAATTAGGAGCCGTAATTTTTGCCCTTAAGATTTGGAGACATTATTTGTACGGAAGTAAATTTAATATCTATACAGATCATAAGAGTTTAAGATATATATTTGGGCAAAAAGAATTAAACATGAGACAAAGGAGATGGATGGAAATCCTAAGTGACTACGACTGTGATATTCAATATCATGAAGGAAAGGCAAATGTAGTTGCAGATGCCTTAAGTCGTAAATATCATGAAAAATTGCACATTTTTCGGTTTTTCATTCTTGACCGAAAAATTGTAGGTTATAAAAGGGAACCATTTTTTGCTTCTTTAATTTTATATATTTGGATATATATATATATATATATATATATATTAATAGTGTACATAACCTAGCCATGACCTTGTGTGAATGTGTTGAATTATTGTGTTGTGATGTATTTAGTTAATTATTCAATGGGTTGTAATAATTATTATTTTGTTCTTCCATTTTAAGATATGTAATTTATTTATTTTTCATTTGGTATGTAAAATAAATAGATTAGGTGCATTTTATTTTACTAGAAAAATGTATTAGGATATATTTTTTAAAAGAAGATGCAGACAAAAATGCGTTTTTGGTTTTGGCTATTTTCGGGCCTAAGGGACTTCACGGTTCTTAACGGGATTTTAGCCCGATAACCAAAACACATTTTTGAAGTCCAAAGGAGTTTGGAGCTGAATATAAAAGACATTTGGAAGACCAAAGAATGTGAAGAAATCACAACACAAGAAGAAGACTTGAAGCACTTGGATGCGGGATCAAGTGGGAGTTCAACGACACATTATTTGTGTCAATATTCACCCCTAAGGAAGGACCTTTTGGTACACTTGTTTCGGCTAACAAGTGTTGTCAAAATAGTTGGCTATGGCTATGCACCTATTGATATATGTGTTATGCTTGTGTGGTTGCTTATTTTATTGTTTGGATGATATTTGGATATGCATGCTTAACAAATTAATAATCAACAACAAGCGTAAAATTGGTTCTTAACAAAATCATTAAAATGGTTAATAAAGGTTTTATTAAAAATTAATAATTTTATAATAAAATGGGTTTTATTAAAAAGAACCTTGAAAATTTGTTTTAACAAAAGTACCAAGGATTTGAATGCATGCAAATGTATGGTACACAAAGTTTTCTAAACTAGAATTTTGATAACTCAAAATCCCTTTTATAAAACAAGTCAAACACCATCCTTTTATACAACACTCGAATCACTTGGGAACTCTTATTGTGGGATAAAGGTCACCTAACCACATTTGAGGGAACTTGTATATTCGAGGTGGGTTTACCATGTTTGTGGGATAAAGGTCACCTAGCCACTTATGTGAATAAACTCACACGTGTGTGTAAGTTGGACGACTTGAATTGAAAACCATGAACTTAGGGTCACCGAAGCATGGGGAACAAAAGGTGTTGATGGGATTAAACATGCCAACTAAACATAAAGATGTTTAACCGATCCCATATGGCTAGAAGTTGCAAAGGGTTGCAATTGTCAAACGTTGACTACCTTGTTAATTTAAATAGAGAGATAAAGGTCACCTAACCGATATTTAAATGTAACGTTGGATTCTAGATTTTAATTATTAATTGTCTATGAGACATAAAAGGGTATTAATGATTAAAATATAATAATATCGAAAATACTAAAATTGAACCTTGTTAAAATTTTGTAGATGACTGCTAAAAATATTACCCACACCGTCCGTAATCTATCATTGAAAACGATCCTAATCCCGATGAACATCTTATGGAAGATAAGGATGCCTATAACGATTGGATTAAGTATATCGAGGATACTACGCAAACCTCTTGCCTCATGTTAGGAATTATGATTCCCGAGATTCAAAAGGTTTTTGAACATCATGAGCATACAACATGTAACAACTCGTATTAAAAATTCATAATTATTATTTTAATTGTCCAATAGGAAACCCTAATTGAGACACCCAAGTGATTCTGCACAAACCCTAAAATTTTCCGAATCATCAGAATCAGGATCAGGGCCCCTAAAACTCAGGGGGGGTAAAACCCTAGTTACGATTATCTTAAAATCTCGCTGTCAAAATCGAATTTACGAAATCCGTCAACTCACCTAGGCTAGTTAAGAACGTGGCTACCCTATAGTGAATAGGTGTCCCTCGCGTCACGCGACGCCCAGGGGTGTACCCCTCGCGTCACGCGAGGGGGTCAAAACTTTGAGTATAAATAGGGGTGTATGGGACTTGAATTATGGTACTTGAACGACGTAAAATCTCGTTACGTACACTGAGTTACGTTCTGTTTACTATCAAAACACACACGATCACTAATTGCTGCCGCAAAACAGGGTAATAACTCGATCGCTGATACGATTCAATGTCCGATCGATTAAACTATCCAATGGATGTTTAAGTGCTGCCCACATTAGGGTTTATGCCTTGTCATTCGTCGTTAATTCGATGGATGTTTAAGTATCGCACTTTGTCATTCGATGTGAGGGTTTAATCTCGTGAGTTATCATAAATGCTGTATTAAGTTACTAACCGAGTTGTGTGCATGTTATTAATTTAGGTTAAAAGGCTAAATCAGTAGGCTAGGCTCTGCTCAATTAAATCTGCAATGTGAGTCATTCTCTTTTTATCAGATTACTTTACAAAACTCTATTTGTTTTAAATGTTATAATTACGGGGATTAAGTCTTTGTAATCACCAAATGTACAGCCGGTATGTGGGGTTTTGTATACATTACTTGATAACCGTCACCATTGGACAACGGGGCCAAGGGGTGATACGACCATAGTCACAGACACCATCAGTGTGACAACCGTCACTTTTTCGTACATTTCGTACACGAAGTGAACAGTAATTTGTGCTTAAATGACTGTGCATGATCTGGTTTACCAGACAAATAAATTTCTGAATTCCATGTAACTGAATTCATGCACATTATGTGCTACAAAATATAGCTTTATGCATAAACGAGAGCGTTGCGTCAGAAATATTAGTAAACTCACCGGTAAGACACATCGTGTCAACAGAACTGCAGAAAGCAGTCAGACATTAGAATTGAGGCCTGGGTGTAGGTCCGACGACAAAAGTAAATTAAAACCCAAGAGTACATATAAGGGTTTAATTTATAGACATTGCGAAAGCAAAAATAAGCACTAAAAAGCACAAAAAACGCACTTTAAGTGCAGAATTTATATAATTAAGCAATAATTCAGCATTTAAACATATGAATATTTTGCAGAAATGTCGCTTTATTATCCAGAATATTTCCCTAAGTGTTGGGAATTGAAAGTGTTACAAAAGGACACTTAAAAGACACTAAAAAGTGTAATTTAGCATTTTAACGAACCGGTGTCTAACCGAACAACCGGATATTACTCGGAACACCAAAATATTATTAGAAGCATTGTTTTTTTTTCTGAACTAGTTATGATTCCCGAACACTCTAATACGTTATATAATGCATCATACACATATAACACTAACCGATACACTCTTGATCCAACCAAATTACTTAACTTGTCATTACATCTCAACCAAGACCCCCCCCCCCCCCTCTCCTAAGGACGGTCACAAGGTGGTCCCACCACCTAGATTTTATTTCATTAGTTTATTTTATTTGTTGGGAACTTTTGAGACATATTAACCTTTGTATAAAAGAATGTTGGAAGTATTCTATAAAAGACCACAAGTTCTTAACAAATTGTCATCACTTTCAACACACCAAAACCTTCTTCCTTTTCCTCTAAACTCACGGCCACCATCTTCCTCACATAAACATCCATTTTCAATTCTTTTCAACATAATCCAAGGATGTTCAAAGGTGAACCAAGCATAGTTAGGAGGGATTCAAGCTTTGGAAGTGGAAGGACCTTCTCCATTCGCTATTAACCACCACATTTCTTCACTCGAACTCCCCTAGCCTTGTGCTAGTGGTAAGCACTTAGATCCTTGTGTTTTACTTGTTATTTAGGTGGTTAATGATGTTTAAAGATAAAAAAACATAAGAACATTAAAGTCTTGAACATAAGGTGTATAGGGTGGATAAAGAGAAGTTATGTGTGTAAATCTTGTGAAACTTGTCTAGTTATGATTATTTGATGTTGTTGTTAGTAAAAGCAAGATGGATCATCATCTAGACATACTAGTCCATGTTAGAAAGCATGAACTAGTAGGATGTAAAAGTTAGAAAGTTAATAGATGATGGATCCATCCATTCATAAGACATGAACTTGAGTAAAAGTAATTCTCTTGTAAAATAAGACTCTAAACATGTAGATCTAAAGATCTACAAGTGGTTTTTCGAAAGAACCAAGCAAAAATATTTGTCTTGTTTAAAACCCGGATCTTACATGAACTAAATATATTTTTAGTAAATAAACAAGTGTGTAAACACTTGTGTAACAAGGAAGTTCAACAAAGAAATATTTTTGTGAATCTTGACTAGAAGTTGTGAAACTTCATATTCTTTAAAAATAAAGTTTTTAAGAAACTAAACTTATTTTTAAAGGTAACAAGACTTACTAAATGTGCTAGTAAGTTACTACACATTTTTGTAAATATTCAAGTTCATGAAATGGAGAAATTAGTGATTATTGTTGATAATTGTTATTGATAATTGTTGACGATTTAAAAGAAAATAAACACATGTTTTGAAAACATGGGAAACCTCCATTTTTAGGGGAAACTCTGTCAAAATTTTTATAAATTTTGACACTTAGAAAAATATAAGTTTTTGAGAAACTTATTCCCTAATAATGTATTTAAGAGTATTACCAAGGTTTCCCAAATTTTTGGTGATAAGAAATGATGATTTCCTCAAGAATAAAAAAATGGATATAAGTATGTATATTTTTGAGAGAAAAATATATATTATTTGATCACCAACTTTTGTGCTAAGTGTACATAGTATGTGTTATACGTGCTAGCGTATTAAGACTTAAAAATACACTAAATACTCATGAGAAGTATAAACACAAAATACACATACAACATACAAGATACATAATTCGGGTGCAAAGTGCAAAACATGAGATACTTAAATTAATTTTTGAGAAAATAATATAAGTAAAACACTTAGTTAAAAATATAAAATATTTTTAACACAAGAAAATATACACAAAAGAGAGTGACTGTACTGGTGCGACGCAAGTCTAGTGACTAACGTTAAGAAAACGCGTATAGGTTACGACGTTAATTAAGCAAGTCCGGTGAAGTTTACGACGCAAGGAATGCAAATTTGTGAGTTCATGCTCCCCCTTTTCTCTAACTATTTTTGGTTTTATAACTCTCGGGGGTGAAATACATGTTACACATATTACAATTTTTACAAAGAGTAAAAATACAAGAAGCACTCTTGGTGAGAACGAGAACCGAGAGCAATATGATTTGAGAATACGAGAAGCACTCGTGGTGAGTGCAATATGATGAGCTTTAAGAAAAGCCTAGAAAATACTAGATCATGTGAGCTTAAACTAGATATTGAGATGCCATTAATACTTAATTAGGGACGAGGGTTAGATCTAACGGGTACGGCCGAGCCCCACTCAAGGTCCTTATGTGACCTCTTGAGTGCTTCGGTGTCCCAGTCGAGGGAAATCGACACAGTCAAGGGCAATCGACACAGTCGAGGGCAATCGACACAGTCAAGGGAAATTGACACAGTCGAGGTTAATCGACACAGTCGAGGGTAATCGACACAGTTAAAGGAGCCAATACTAATGCTTCCTATATTCTCACATGCCTTGAGGAAGAAAATACTAATGCTCCCTATGTCCTCACGTGCCTTAATGTCCATGTATAAACAATCATTTAAAATGTGGGGTACACAAGAAAACTTGAATGATACTTGAGTACGTGGGGTACTCAAGAAAACGGGAATTATACTTGAGTACGTGGGGTACTTAAGAAAGACTTGAATTATACATGACACATACTATGTTTTCATACAAAGTATAAAAACGTGAAATACAAAAATGCATGAACTCGCTCAACTTTATGTTGATATTTTCCAAAATTACATGTATTTCAGGTGACAGGATGGATCTTGGGCCCAAGTGTCGTAACTAGAAGTAGACTACAGTTTAGATGTCATCCACTTTTGTTGAATTGTAACCTTGTTAAAGGTCGTGTTTTGAAAACTTAAATAACAAGTGTTTGTAATACTCAAATTTTCATGAATGGATGAACATCGTTTTGATCAAGTAGTTGTTTATTACGATTGAATGCAATGATAACAAGCTAGTCACACATCATACGCTTCCGCAAAAGACAGGGTGTGACAGTTTGGTATCAGAGCTTCGATTGTAGTGAACTAGGATTCTTTCTCGAGTCTAGACTACAATCACTAGAGTTCTCTCACAAAAAACATTTTTCAAAAAGGTTTTCATTGCATTCACGAAAGCGCCAAGATCCACAAGTCAGTCAGTTTTCAAAAAGTGACAAGGCAAGGACATTAGTGAGGAATACCTTAAAAATAAGGTGTCAACCAAAGCATAGTCTACACGAGTTAGACTTGCCAAAAACAAAATGACCCCCCAAAAACGAGAGTTATACGTGATATAATGCATTAAAATGCTTGATTATGCTAAGTAGCATATATGTTATTGATATACATACATACAAATAAGTGTACGGAATGATTATTGACGTGAATAAGATACTTTCGACTCTGACTCCTATTACTATACGTGACTCGCATGATGAAGCTACCTACCTCGCATCCTTTGCAAAGCTCATGGCTGGGAGTGATTACCAAACAAGACGCTGAGCTTGCTTCCGTAGGAGATGGCTGCTCTTCCCTCTCCAACGTGAAGATGCCAGACTACGGCGATGATGATGAGGCAGAGGCGGCAACCTTGAACGAATTCTCAATCAACGGGACGAGATCCCTGCGGCTTATGTGAAGCAAGATTGACGACATACTTGACCAGAAAAGGAAGATGAAGTATTCATCTCGAAGGTGCCCCTCCAACTACTAGGAATTCTCTCTATTCCTATTCCATCTAATCATCGTGCCTATACGCGCGTAGCGATAATGAATGTTAGCGCGTGGACCACCGCAAAGGTCCTTTCCATGACAAGAGGTATAAGGACAGTAGTGTCCCCTCCTTGATTGATCATCTGCTTGGACGAGAGAAAATTGGGGTAACTGTGCAAGACAATTTATTATTACGGGGGCCCACGTAATAACGACTTGTAGTGCACAGAAATCCTGGTGGACTCTGCGGGTCAAGCTAATGAAAACCATACAAAATTAATCTATAGGTGTCCTCACCTTCATCTGGTAGAACAACACATAGATCAGTGCTTTAGCACGATAGAAAGTAGGAAGCCTGTCTTAGCCTACTTCGTGACTGACACTTCTACCTGCATACGAGACGTTTGAGAAAACGATATTTAAGCAAGAGAGGTGGAATGACATTCAGAATCAGTGACGATACACTCCCTATCACCTCTACACAAACAACCCCATCAAAGGGGAAAGATACGCACCAGTAAAGCTAAAGACCTAAGAAAACCAATGTAGCAGGAAATAACTGAAACTCGAATGACCAAGGCGATGTAGCCTCGAGTTCATTTCAAACAATAAGCCAAGTTGGCAAGCCTATGTGAAGGATCAATAACTGTTTCCTCGCTTATACATTGATATTATATATACATGTGAAATTGGGTGATTACATAATGGCTTATGGTGCTATGTATCTCATAGACAATTGGAATGTTGTCTAACCTACTTCATACCATTTTGGCAGAAGAGAATGCCGCCCAGGCGAGACATAAAACACCAGTACGTTGCCAAGGACAGAAGCCGAGCTGCAAGAATGCATCTCACAGGCAATTGCGCGACATGAAGCCCTCCGCTCTAAGCACAACGATGGCACTACCGAAAATAACCGTCCAACTAGCTGCACCTTTAAGCAGTTCCTAGACTGCAAACCATTAACCTTTGACGGAACAGGAGGCGCCGTTGCATTTATTCGTTGGACAGAAAAGACTGACTCAGTTCTAAGAATGAGTAATTGTTCACCCCAACAGAGTGTTACCTATATCTCCGGGTTATTCCTAGATGGCGCACTCTCCTGGTGGAACCTTCAGGTTCAAACCCTTGGTGCAGATGTTGCTTATGCACTGAGCTGGGACGAGCTCAAGGAAATGATGGAAAAGAAATACTGTTCTAGGGCTGAAATCCAGAAACTTGAGGTGGAGTTCTGGAACTTGAAAATGGACGGACCGAAGATTCCTGAATACGACCAATGATTTCACGACTTGTCTAGGGTCGTCCCCTACTTAGTCAAACCGGAATTTAAAATGGTTGAACGATTCATTTGGGGACTTGCACCTCAGATCAGGAGCATGGTTACTACCTCAAAGCCCTCAACCATTGCAGAGGCTATCGATATGAGTGTCACTCTTACTGAAGAAGCTCTACGTGCGGGAAAATTTTCAGAATCTGAGGATAACAAGAAAGAGACTCATGTGGAGTCGTCAAACAACAAGAAGAGGAAGTCCTCAAACCAAAAGATGAGCACCCAAGTCAACTATGGAAGCTCTAAAGCGAACAAAAGAAAGAAAGTGAACCCGCCGCGTGACAGGAGAACTTCTGGAACCACTAATAAGGTTGGTGATAAGATTTACTCGGGAGCTAAGCCGAGGTGCGAGGAATGCACTTTTCACCATAAAGGTCGATGTCTGAGGCCTAAGTGTGGAAAGTGTGGAAAAGAAGGGCACAGCAAGGATGCCTGTTGGGCAAAGGACCCAGATGGGAGAAATAAGAGAATACCAGGTTGCTACAAATGTGGTGAAGCAGGGCACTTTAGGAAAGATTGCCCTAGAAAGAAACAAGCAAGGAAGGGTTTTCACGATCGAAACTCGTGAAGCACGCCAGGATCCAGATGCGGTTACGGGTACGTTCCCTATTAACCAACCTAATGCATCTACTTTTAATTAATACTGGCATCAACTTTAACCTTGCATGCTTAGAACATAAGAAACTACTTGGCCTAGTTTCGAGTAATATAGACGTCCCGTATTCTTTAGAAATGGGCATATAGAAGGCTAGTTTAAACAGTCGAAGCAATTAAGGATTGCATTTAGGGATTCAGAAGGTCAGAACCTTCCGTTACCATTGACATGCGGAGTCATAATATGATAGTCAGCATGGATTGGATATCCAAGTATACAGCTGAAGTCGTTCGATATGAGAGAATCAGACGCATCCCTCTTGCGGATGATGAAACCCAACTTTCCTACAATAGGTGCAAGGATGCTAGACCCCACAAGGCGGCAGATCTACGACATCCCTCATTGGTCGAAGAGGCATAGAAACGCCTCCGAGTAGACTGCAGAGCCTGAGAACATCCCCGTGACGGAAGAAGTCCCAGTAGCCTTTTCGGAAGACTTGCCAGGAACGCCTCTCCGTAGCGATGAGAGGAGTTCAGGATAAATCGTGTGTCAGGAGCAGCACCAGGGACGAATGACGCCATACCGACTAGCTTCACCAGCGCAGCATGAACCTCTGATATAACTGCAAGAGCTGCTAGACAGAGGAAATTAAGGACATAACATCCTTAGTTAAGGAGACAAGGAGAAAGTTGGTAGTCTCCACTTTACATAAACTTCAGAAAATTGAGAATCAGAATCCTTTGCCAAGGATCAACTTGAGGACAAGAAGCCCTCCACTGTGAATACAAGAGGAAATATCCCTAAAACGACCTTTAGGACTTGCTTCGAGCATTACGAGATCCTTGTCGTATCATTTGGCTTGACACATGCATCGACAATATATTCATGGACCTCATGAATCGAACGTCTGAGCCATACCTGGATAAGTCATATACTTATTGACTACATTGTTATATGGCCAACGACCAAGGAAGGTCGTGAGCAACAGCTGCAATTTACCTTGCAACTCTTAGAGAAAGCACAGTTATGTGCAATGATAACGAAAAGCGGATTTCGAATTCGCGAAGTGAAAAATTTAAGGTACATGATGAATAAGAACGAAATTCATGCCAACCCTGCAACCAAGAGCAATGGAGCTAGAGTTGCAATTATGTGACGTCTCTCGACAAAGTATCGATTGTACGTCGATGCAACGAGACCACAACATTGCTTACGAGGCACATTGATTAAGGAATCATGAGAAAAGACCTTGAGATAGATACAGTAATTGCACGCCGCAAATTGGACGTCATTACCTGAAAGAAAACGCTGCACGATCTTTACTGATCACAAGGGTTGCAGCACACCAATGATCGTAAGAATTCGAATATGAACTGAGCTGTTGAACGATGCAGACAGTATTAACACGATACGTGCTTGTGTGATAAACTTTGATAAAAAGTTGGAACACTCACTTGCCCTTAGTGGAGTCTTCCTATAACAGTATTTATCACACTGCCGTTTAAACCGCTTCGTGCGAAGCTTTAGAAGGAACATAACAAGTTAATCCTCGTCAGGTTGAACGGAGACCGGAAATAAACAATCAACTGGCCCGAGATGGTTCAGGAAAACTAGAGGCAAGATCGTTCGGATATGTGACCATATCAGGACAGCCCGCAGAATACAGAAGGATTACGCCGATGAGCGGCAGAAATCGTAAGAATATGAGACCAGAAGTATGACTAAAATGAGAGCCTTGCCTAGAGAAGGCGTAGTGTGAGTTGGAAAACGAAAAGGTTGGATCCCCGGTGTAGGGATCAGAACCATTGTTCACAAGATGAAACTCCCAGAAAAAGATCAGTAGTGATCTCGACACATTCATGTGTCTAATCGTTAGAGGAGTCTGACTCAAGGAACAATCGTTGTTCCCACAAATAAGATTCACGTCAATGACAAACGACAAGAATTACTATAGAAACCTGTTGAGGTTTTGGACCAAGAGTCCGTGATACTATAGAAACCTGTTGAGGTTATGGACCAAGAGTCCACAAGATACAGAAAAGACATGATTGATCTACTTGAGTATGATAGAATTCATGACATGACCCAGAGATTTCATGGGAACATAAAGACAAATCATGAATCTAAGTGACCATATTGGTTTCACAACTCCCCTGCGACCGATGGCATCGCCTGAATTTCGGGACGAAATTCTTTTAACGGGGGGAGACTATGACAACCGTCACTTTTCCGTACATTTCGTTCACGAAATGAACAGTAATTTGTGCTTAAATGACTATGCATGATCTGGTTTACCAGACAAATAAATTTCTGAATTCCATGTAACTGAATTCATGCACATTATGTGCTACAAAATATAGCTTTATGCATAAACGAGAGCGTTGCGTCAGAAATATTAGTAAACTCACCGGTAAGACACATCGTGTCAACAGAACTGCAGAAAGCAGTCAGACATTAGAATTGAGGCCTAGGTGTAGGTCCGACGACAAAAGTAAATTAAAACCCAAGAGTACATATAAGGGTTTAATTTATAGACATTGCGAAAGCAAAAATAAGCACTAAAAAGCACCAAAAACGCACTTCAAGTGCAGAATTTATATAATTAAGCAATAATTCAGCATTTAAACATATGAATATTTTGCAGAAATGTCGCTTTATTATCCAGAATATTTCCCTAAGTGTTGGGAATTGAAAGTGTTACAAAAGGACACTTAAAAGACACTAAAAAGTGTAATTTAGCACTTTAACGAACCGGTGTCTAACCGAACAACCGGATATTACTCGGAACACCAAAATATTATTAGAAGCATTGTTTTTTTTTCTGAACTAGTTATGATTCCCGAACACTCTAATACGTTATATAATGCATCATACACATATAACACTAACCGATACACTCTTGATCCAACCAAATTACTTAACTTGTCATTACATCTCAACCAAGACCCCCCCCCCCTCTCCTAAGGACGGTCACAAGGTGGTCCCACCACCTAGATTTTATTTCATTAGTTTATTTTATTTGTTGGGAACTTTTGAGACATATTAACCTTTGTATAAAAGAATGTTGGAAGTATTCTATAAAAGACCACAAGTTCTTAACAAATTGTCATCACTTTCAACACACCAAAACCTTCTTCCTTTTCCTCTAAACTCACGGCCACCATCTTCCTCACATAAACATCCATTTTCAATTCTTTTCAACATAATCCAAGGATGTTCAAAGGTGAACCAAGCATAGTTAGGAGGGATTCAAGCTTTGGAAGTGGAAGGACCTTCTCCATTCGCTATTAACCACCACATTTCTTCACTCGAACTCCCCTAGCCTTGTGCTAGTGGTAAGCACTTAGATCCTTGTGTTTTACTTGTTATTTAGGTGGTTAATGATGTTTAAAGATAAAAAAACATAAGAACATTAAAGTCTTGAACATAAGGTGTATAGGGTGGATAAAGAGAAGTTATGTGTGTAAATCTTGTGAAACTTGTCTAGTTATGATTATTTGATGTTGTTGTTAGTAAAAGCAAGATGGATCATCATCTAGACATACTAGTCCATGTTAGAAAGCATGAACTAGTAGGATGTAAAAGTTAGAAAGTTAATAGATGATGGATCCATCCATTCATAAGACATGAACTTGAGTAAAAGTAATTCTCTTGTAAAATAAGACTCTAAACATGTAGATCTAAAGATCTACAAGTGGTTTTTCGAAAGAACCAAGCAAAAATATTTGTCTTGTTTAAAACCCGGATCTTACATGAACTAAATATATTTTTAGTAAATAAACAAGTGTGTAAACACTTGTGTAACAAGGAAGTTCAACAAAGAAATATTTTTGTGAATCTTGACTAGAAGTTGTGAAACTTCATATTCTTTAAAAATAAAGTTTTTAAGAAACTAAACTTATTTTTAAAGGTAACAAGACTTACTAAATGTGCTAGTAAGTTACTACACATTTTTGTAAATATTCAAGTTCATGAAATGGAGAAATTAGTGATTATTGTTGATAATTGTTATTGATAATTGTTGACGATTTAAAAGAAAATAAACACATGTTTTGAAAACATGGGAAACCTCCATTTTTAGGGGAAACTCTGTCAAAATTTTTATAAATTTTGACACTTAGAAAAATATAAGTTTTTGAGAAACTTATTCCCTAATAATGTATTTAAGAGTATTACCAAGGTTTCCCAAATTTTTGGTGATAAGAAATGATGATTTCCTCAAGAATAAAAAAATGGATATAAGTATGTATATTTTTGAGAGAAAAATATATATTATTTGATCACCAACTTTTGTGCTAAGTGTACATAGTATGTGTTATACGTGCTAGCGTATTAAGACTTAAAAATACACTAAATACTCATGAGAAGTATAAACACAAAATACACATACAACATACAAGATACATAATTCGGGTGCAAAGTGCAAAACATGAGATACTTATATTAATTTTTGAGAAAATAATATAAGTAAAACACTTAGTTAAAAATATAAAATATTTTTAACACAAGAAAATATACACAAAAGAGAGTGACTGTACTGGTGCGACGCAAGTCTAGTGACTAACGTTAAGAAAACGCGTATAGGTTACGACGTTAATTAAGCAAGTTCGGTGAAGTTTACGACGCAAGGAATGCAAATTTGTGAGTTCATGCTCCCCCTTTTCTCTAACTATTTTTGGTTTTATAACTCTCGGGGGTGAAATACATGTTACACATATTACAATTTTTACAAAGAGTAAAAATACAAGAAGCACTCTTGGTGAGAACGAGAACCGAGTGCAATATGATTTGAGAATACGAGAAGCACTCGTGGTGAGTGCAATATGATGAGCTTTAAGAAAAGCCTAGAAAATACTAGATCATGTGAGCTTAAACTAGATATTGAGATGCCATTAATACTTAATTAGGGACGAGGGTTAGATCTAACGGGTACGGCCGAGCCCCACTCAAGGTCCTTATGTGACCTCTTGAGTGCTTCGGTGTCCCAGTCGAGGGAAATCGACACAGTCGAGGTTAATCGACACAGTCGAGGGCAATCGACACAGTCAAGGGAAGTTGACACAGTCGAGGTTAATCGACACAGTCGAGGGTAATCGACACAGTTAAAGGAGCCAATACTAATGCTTCCTATATTCTCACATGCCTTGAGGGAGAAAATACTAATGCTCCCTATGTCCTCACGTGCCTTAATGTCCTTGTATAAACAATCATTTAAAATGTGGGGTACATAAGAAAACTTGAATGATACTTGAGTACGTGGGGTACTCAAGAAAACGGGAATTATACTTGAGTACGTGGGGTACTCAAGAAAGACTTGAATTATACATGACACATACTATGTTTTCATACAAAGTATAAAAACGTGAAATACAAAAACGCATGAAGTCGCTCAACTTTATGTTGATATTTTCCAAAATTACATGTATTTCAGGTGACAGGATGGATCTTGGGCCCAAGTGTCGTAACTAGAAGTAGACTACAGTTTAGATGTCATCCACTTTTGTTGAATTGTAACCTTGTTAAAGGTCGTGTTTTGAAAACTTAAATAACAAGTGTTTGTAATACTCAAATTTTCATGAATGGATGAACATCGTTTTGATCATGTAGTTGTTTATTACGATTGAATGCAATGATAACAAGCTAGTCACACATCATACGCTTCCGCAAAAGACAGGGTGTGACAATCAGGCTCAGAGGCTACCGATGAATGTCGAGTGACAAGTACTGTGGGTAGTTGGTTGATATATGGAAACATTGTAATCGCTCTTAATACTGTAAATTATAACAAACATGTCGTTTTAAGCAAAAAGAATGATTAACTCAGTATTTCCCGCTGACAAAACCTTTTTCAAACATGTTTCAGGTGATCTGTTGTGATTCAGGAAAAGTGCCGAGAAGCACTACAAACTTAAGGAAGTGGCTCAATATAAAATAAAGAAACATGTTTTGTAAAATAAAAGATTTCTCCGTGAAATCTTATGATTGTAAATTACCGGGATTTTATCCCGAGTTGTGAAATAAAATAATTGGGAAATTGCAGTTTTTAAAAGATCCTGAAGAAAACTTCCGCTGTTAAATAAATACCACGGGATTTCTGTCCCGCGGCTCCTGAAACGGGTCAAACCGGGTCGGGGGCCATGACAGAAAAAGGTGGTATCAGAGCCACTGATTTAAGCCAATTAAGTATTTAGAAAATACTTAATTTTCTACTTGTCATTATGTGATTATGTGTTTTCTTATTTGAATATTTGTGTACAGTATGGGTAAACAAAAGCTGTCAAACATCTATCTTAAATTAGATTGGTCATCCAACGAGAAGGGAAGTTCATCCCAAACCAAATCCTCAAATCACTCTGTAATTCCTGAAGGAGGAATATTTGTGCGAAAGGCACAATATGAGGAACCACTTTCTCCTAATAAAAGAAGTTTGATTTTTAAGAAAAGTCAGGAGAAAATAAAGAAATTCCGAGAAAAGAAGATTAAACAGGAAACCCAGGAATTAACCAGTAAATCACCTTGGGAGGACAAGTTAGATGAGAAATGGGCAGATCTTTATATGCTAGCCACCGGAGGAGTTAATACAAATCTTTAAATATTTTTAACTCAAGTTTTAGCACCCTTATCACCTATAGTCCAGAAACCTTAACCAGTAAATAAATAAATTACAATAAAATTTAGTGTGTTTTAATTTTTAGTTGTTTTGTAGTTACCCAGTATGAAATAATATTTAAAGATTATCTATGAAAATTTGTTATTAAATTTTTAGCTTAGTAATTGTGTGTATTTTGTATATACAGCATGAGTGACTTGTCTGACGCCCTTCAGAATTTAAATCTCTATCGGGTAAAAATAGAGGTTTCCAGAGATTTCAATAGGTATATACCAGATATAGAAGAACCTATTGAATTTAATGCTCCACCTCCGAAAAAGCCAAAACCTCATAAAAGAAAGAGATATATATGGGGGAGGCGTGTGCGTAGGAAAAAGCCAGCCAAGAGACTTCCCAAAATAGAAAATCCCTTAGACAAAGGAAAGGGGATTGAAGACGAGGAAGATTATAGGCAGATGGAAAAACAGTTTGGGGAATATTCTAGGCAGATGGAAATGGAGTATGGGGAAGGTTCTAAACAAAACCAGAGAGAAATTGGGGAAAGCACTAGACAGGTCGAGGAGTCACCATTTCAGGAAGAATTAGATCGTGCATTGGCAAGCTGTGATGTTGTCAGGCCTATTAATAATAATTTTTACTCTTATCCTGTTGAAAATCAACTCCCTATAAACTTAGAACCAGCAATCCCAGAACCTATAATTCACACCCAACCATTAGGAATGGACGAGTGGTGGACGAATCATTGGTAGTTCCAAAACCTTCTCAACAGTCCTTATTCCTTTCTTCCTCAATTTGACCCAGAACCTATACCTAATCCACCTATGAGCAATGAGAATTTAGCTGAACTCCGCCACTTTGGCGAGGAGTTAATGGATGCAGGAAATAGGATTAGGGAAGTAGGAGAACAGATCTCCTGGAAGTACGATGAGAGGGAGCGCCGTTACTAAAATAGCAGCTGACAAGGGATAAGGGGTTTATGAGACTGTGATTGTATAATAGCAATAATAATATAATCATGTAAAATAACCTAAAATAAAACTTTGTAAGATAATGGTGTGTATTGATGCATACTATTAAATATATAAAAATGGGAATCGAGAAATCGATAGTTTTGTCTATATGTGTGTTTTGAAAATTGGTTTGATTATTTTGTGTATAATTGTTATTTATTTGATACTAATAAAATATATATTAATTATCAGATGGACAATGCTAATAATGAACCAGTTAATGATGTTAATCAATCAGAGCAACAACCGGGGGATCAATATATGACTAGGCAAGATATAGAAAATATCGTTGCTCAAGGGATAGCCAATGCTATTCCAGCAATCGTTGCTGCTGTTAAAAATCCAATCGAACCACAACAAATCATTCCTAGCAAACGTTTTTCTGAAGATAACTTCAGTAATAGTGTAAACGGAGGCAATAATCATACTAATCATGATAATGAACCACGGCAAGCTCCGCTCCCTAAGAAAATGAAAGCTGCAACGCCTGGTTGCACTTACAAAGAATTTCTTGCTTGTAAACCATCTGAATTTGCAGGCAATGAAGGAGCAACTACAGTACTGCGTTGGTTAGAGAAAACCGAGGCAGTGATTACTATAAGTAAATGTGCCAAGGACGATCAAGTCATGTACGCGTCAAATCTTTTTAAAGAAGGGGCGCTAGAATGGTGGAACACGGTGTTACAAGCAAAAGGAAGGATGATGGCGTATACTATGAACTGGGAAGAATTTAAGAGTCTTGTAGAAAGAAAATTATGTCCCGAATATGAAAAAGATCAAATGGCAAATAAGTTCTTAAATCATCGAATGATGGGTATAGATTGTCACGGTTATACTTCGACATTCTTTGAATATACTAGAGTGGTACCAACGCTGGCTTCGCCAGAACCGGTACTCATTTCTCGCTATATTTGGGGATTAATTGGCGAAATCCGCAATACCGTTAAAGCTGCGAGACCTCGTACTATTGACGATGCAGTGGAATTAGCCAACACCCTAACTGATGAACTGGTATGCACAAGAGATGATGATAGGAAAAAGGAACTGGCTCAGAAAATTACCCAAGGATTTCGTATGGGTAATACTAGTAGCTTCCGGAAAAGAGGAACAGGGCAATCTTCAACTCCGCCGTTCTGCAGGAATTGCAGAAGGAAGCATTATGGAAGATGCAATGTAATCTGCAACTTTTGCAAAACTGGAGGACATCGCGAAGAAGATTGCAGAAAAAAACCAGGATCTGCTATAATTGTGAAGAAAATGGGCATTTCAAGACAGAATGCCCTAAATTGGTCAAACCAGCAGACAACAAAGCCAAGACAGCCGACGGAGCTAATAGGAAGAATGTTCGCTCCTTTCAGTTAACTACTCAGGAAGCCGAGATGATTCCTGATGTGATAGCCGGTACGTTCTTAGTTCACAACATTTATGCAAAAGTATTATTTGACTTTGGTGCAAACCAAAGTTTTATCAATACTTCATTCGGCCAAGCTCTTAACTTACCCTTAACCAACCTTAGGCAGATTTTTACAGTCGAAACGGCAAACGGAAATTTTGTTAGCATAAATAAAGTTTTGCAAAAGGAAAATATAGAACTCTCAGGTCATAAATTCTTTGCAAACCTATTACCTATGAAATTAGCCGAATTTGATGTTGTGTTAGGAATGGATTGGTTAGTAGCCAACCATGTTCGAATTCTTTGTGATCAGAATTCCATAGAAATTCAAGCACTTACTGGAGAAGTAATCATAATTACAGGAGATAAACCACGTAAGCCCATGAAGTTCATATCAGTAATGAAAGTTGCTAGTTATGATCGAAAGCAGGGAATAGTATATACGATTTCAGTAATCATTAATACTAAGGGTAAAGAACTTAAGGAGATTCCTGTAGTCTTAGAATACCCAGATGTATTCCCAGAAGAGTTACCAGGATTACCACCAGATAGGAAGGTAGAATTTAGAATTCATCTAATTCCAGGAACTATACCAATAGTCAAGGCACCTTATAGGTTAGCACCCACAGAAATGTTAGAACTGAAAAAGCAATTAGATGAATTACTAAGTAAAGGTTTCATACAACCTTGTTCGTCCCCATGGGGAGCACCAGTGTTGTTTGTTAAGAAAAAGGATGGTTCAATGAGAATGTGTATTGATTATAGAGAACTGAATAAGGTTACAATTAAGAATCGATACCCATTACCTAGGATTGATGATCTTTTTGATCAACTTCAAGGTGCTAGATATTTTTCTAAGATCGACTTACGTTCCGGATATCATCAATTGAAGGTACAAGAAGAAGACATACCTAAAACCGCTTTTAGAACTAGGTATCGTCATTACGAGTTTACAGTCATGCCCTTCGGGTTAACGAATGCACCTGCAGCATTCATGGACATGATGAATAGAATCTGTAAACCATACTTGGATAAATTTGTAATTGTCTTCATCGACGATATACTTATTTATTCCAAAAGTCAAGATGAACATTGTCAGCACTTGCACGCACTCTTAACTTTGTTAAGAAAAGAAAAGTTGTACACCAAATTCTCAAAGTGTGAATTTTGGTTGCAAGAAGTGCAATTCTTAGGTCATATGGTGAATCATGAAGGCATTCATGTAGATCCTGCTAAGATAGAGGCAATTACCAAATGGAAGGTTCCACAATCCGCAATGGAAATTCGAAGTTTTATAGGTTTAGCTGGATATTATAGACGGTTTATTAAGGATTTTTCCAAGATAGTTGTACCATTAACTAAGCTAACTTGTAAAGCAGTTAAGTTTGAATGGGGACCTAAACAAGAAGAAGCCTTTAGAATCTTGAAACAGAAATTAACCAATGCTCCAATTTTAGCCTTACAAGAAGGAACTGAAGATTTTGAAGTATATTGTGATGCTTCAAAATTAGGATTTGGATGTGTGCTGATGCAACGCAAGAAGGTAATTGCGTATGCTTCAAGACAATTTAAAAAGCACGAAGAAAACTATACGACTATGATTTAGAATTAGGAGCCGTAATTTTTGCCCTTAAGATTTGGAGACATTATTTGTACGAAAGTAAATTTAATATCTATACATATCATAAGAGTTTAAGATATATATTTGGGAAAAAAGAATTAAACATGAGACAAAGGAGATGGATGGAAATCCTAAGTGACTACGACTGTTGTAGGTCCCCTTGACGTATGGATCTTTCACAGAATTGTCTTTCCAATCAAGAGTGCGGAATCCTCTTGATCAGAATATCACAGAAACAAGTAGAAGAACAGAAAACAGCAATAAACTTTCAAACCGGATCTTTATTGATTATCTATCAAAGTGATTACAATCAATCAAGATCCCTAACCAACACCAATTTCGTCCAAGCACAAGCTCTCACGAAATTCTATCTCACACAAATACTGTTTTGGCTGATTAACCTAAACCCTAAAGCCTAACCTTGTTTATATAACACAAGGTTGCAACATTAGGTTGGGTTTGCTACGTGGGCTAGGCCCAATTCGCCCCCCATCACCCAATGTGGGTTTTGTTTAGCCCAAACTCTATAATCTCACTAATACAAAGCTAAACCCGCTAACCGTTTATCGTTTAACTAATTACAAGATATCCAAAGACCAAATCTAAGCTGTTGTCACAAACATGCACCAACATACTCCCCCTTAACAATAGCTTCATAAAATAACTTTGTCTTCAATCGTCTTGCAATCTTCATGTATTCTTGCACTGTCTTTGGTCTTTGGATAGCTTCAGCTTCAATAGCTTCTTTCAGCAACAGACTCCCCCTAAGCTGATGCATCCAATCACCAAATCTTCAAAAACTTTAGCGTTTGAGTAAACTCCAGTTCAGCATTTGTAAAGCAATCTTCAAACTCTTCATCTTTGTCTGCAATGTAGAAAGGAGGTTCTACCATGCATCCAATCAAACTCTCATCTTCACAGCAACTTCTCAGCAACACACTGCTTCAATCTGTATACTATAAAACAAACATCTCGAGAAACCATAAGAATTTTTCAAGAGATAGTTAAACTGTATCACAGATTAAGCAGTTTCAACTTTTCATCACAAACACGCAAAACTTTTCAATCACACACCCTATAACCCGCATGATTTAAAATTTTCAACTCACTTTCCAACACCGTCTCCCCCTATCAGAACAATTCCTCCAAGAATAACAGTTTTCCGTACGTTAAGAATTTTAAACAGAAAAAGACACTATTTTTGGATTTTTTTTTCTGAAAACAAGTAAATAAATACGAAAAGCAATAAACACTCTATTTTTGTGAGAATCACTGGTAAGAAGATCATATCAACAAAATCAAACTGTTTCACACTATTAGATAATTCTTTATTAATTTTTCGTGAAAAGCAGTCCAAGACGATTACCAGTATGTTTGTCCACTTAAACAAAATACATGAACATTTCAAGTACCATTACCGTATGATACGTTAAGGTAATATTAATTACTGATATACTAGTGTGTCCCACTTCAGGATATACCCCCGCAATCAAGGTATGCACAAAGATTCATCGTAGTAGGTGAGTATACTGAAGTCATCCTTTAAGATATCCTGACAATGTCTAGGTCTGCATATAATTTGTTTTATCATGTTTTGATTGCTTAACAATGAACACCCAAATAAATACTAATCAAATCCTGGAAATATTAACAACACACTCTATCATGCAAGTATCTTCCCTACCACAAATTTCACAAGTCCAATCCAGATTTCTGAAATCTTAACTGGGAATAGGTTGAGAAGAGAACAGAATAGATCTTTAGCAGAGATGGTATAATATACAGATCAAATGAGTTTTTCTCAATTTGATATAGGTTTCTGGGGTTTCATTTGGGCACTTGAGGGCCTCTTTCGGGTGTATAAGATCTATAGCGCGACAACGTATAGCTAGGTCAGCATGTATCTGGATGCAGCAGAAGCTGTCGTTGCCTAGCACCTCCAGGTCAGCATATATCTGGATGCAGCAAAGGAGGTACACGACTTTTTTCAGAGAAGATTTCAGAATCAGATCAAAATTGTGTGTATCGGGACAACATACAGACATTCAAATAGAAATGAGCTAATTCCAAGTGACTTTCTTTCCTGGGGTCATGTACAATTTTAGTTCTGAACAGAAGGACAGCCAAGATATCCCCAGATGAAATAACAGTATAAAGACCCAAAACTTCAGATTTTGGCAATCTATCAACGCAAGATTTAAGGTCATTAAACCATACACTACTGATGTGTTCCCCACTCATATTCAGTTCATTTAGGTTTATATCACATTGGTAAGTTGATTATTTCATGCTTTTTGCCTACTGGTACATCATATGATGAAGCTGCTATCACACTTATGCAATTTAATTTCAGTTTCAGTGTGACAGTCTAACTTGCCGATGTACTATCATTTCTTCTTTTCACACAGTGATAACTCATTTTTGATTTTCTATTTTTTTTATTTTTCAAATTTTTTAATGTTTTTGTATTTTTGATTTTTAAGAAAAGCAATAAACTATTTACAAAAATTCTTATGAAAAAGCAGTTATTCAGGATTCCTCATCCCGTTGAGTTCGACTAAATGTTCAAAGCGAGCCCTATCAAAAACTTTAGTATAAAGATCTGCCAGGTTATCTAGTGTGTCGACTCGATGTAATTCAATTAGACGTTTTTCAGCACAATCCCGTATAAAATGATGACGTATGTCAATATGTTTTGTGCGACTGTGTTTCACGGGATTATTTGTTATTGAAATTGTGGCATTATTGTCTATCATAATAGGAGTACGAGTGAAATCCAAACCGTAATCGCGCATCTGCTGTTGTATCCAGAGAACCTGAGAGCAGCAGCTACCCGCAGCAATATATTCAGCTTCACACGTAGATGTAGACACACAGGATTGCTTCTTGCATTGCCAAGACACGATCCTGCCTCCTAAGAACTGACAACCACCTGTTGTAGACTTTCTATTCTACTTGCATCCCCCAAAGTCTGAGTCAGTGTAAGCAACAAATTTCATGTCACTATCAGCTGGATACCACAACCCAAGTTTAGGTTTCCCCTTCAAGTAACGAAGAATACGCTTCACCGCCTTCATGTGTGACTCTTTTGGATTAGCCTGATATCTAGCACACAAGCATACGGCAAACATGATGTCAGGTCTTGAAGCATTCAAGTACATCAGAGAACCAATCATCGCCCTGTATTGAGTTGGATCAACGTCTTTAGTACTTTCATGATCTGGGCCAAGATTGTGAATTTCACAAATGGGTGTGTTGAAAGTAGAGCAATCATTCATTTTGAAGCGACTCAAAATGTCATACACATACTTTGTTTGATGAATAAACATCCCATCCTCCTTCTGTTCAACTTGTAATCCCAAAAAGTAAGACAGCTCACCCATAGCGCTCATTTTGAACTTACTCTTCATCACCTGCTCAAACTCTTTACACATGCTCTCATCTGATGACCCAAAGATGATGTCATCCACGTACACCTGTACTAGCACAAAATCTTCCTTCTTCCTCTTGATGAACAGTGTACTTTCAATCTGACCTCTTTCAAAACCATTTTTAATCAGATGTGTAGACAGTGTCTCGTACCACGCCCTGGGAGCTTGATGTAACCCATACAAAGCCTTATCAAGTTTGTACACTCGATCTGGATAGTCTGGATCAACGAACCCATCTGGTTGTGAGACATACACCACTTCTTGGACTTTCCCGTAAAGAAATGCACTCTTCACGTCTAGTTGGTAAACTTTGAAGCCCTTGAATGTTGCGAAAGCTAGAAACAAACGAATTGCCTCCAACCTTGCCACTGGTGCAAACACCTCATTGTAATCAATCCCTTCCTGCTGATTGAAACCTTTTACCACCAATCGAGCCTTGTTTCGCGTCACTATCCCTCTGTCATCCTTCTTGCACTTAAACACCCACTTAGTGCCTATCTCTCTTTCACCTTTAGGAAGGTCAACCAACTCCCAAACCTTCAACTTAGCAAACTGGGCCAATTCCTCTTGCATAGCTTCAACCCATGAATTGTCTTTAAGAGCCATATGAATGTTCTTCGGCTCCTCTTGGGAAATAAAGCAACTATACAAGCATTCGTTCACAATCCCAGTCTTCTCAATCGACACAAATAAGCCAGAATTCGCTGCTATGCTTCTTCTTGTCTGAACACTTGCATTAGGATCTCCAAGTATCATGTCAACTGGATGATCTCTATTTGCTCGTGTAGTAGCAACAGTAACCACTTCTAAGTTATCACCCAGGTTTGATCCAATCTCCCCCTGAATGTTCTGATCTGCAAATGGATTAATGAAATCCTCCCCCTCAATGGGTTCAGAGTCACTATCACTTGAATCAGGATCAGCAGCACCTTTGGAAGTTTCTGGAGCATCTGTCATATCAACATTCGATCTAGGCATGAACTCGCCTTCATCGTCTCCACCAATCATTGTCTGAATCAACTGAGAATCATCTGCATTTGGAAACTCAGGAATATTAAATGATTTAAAAGTGCTTTCATAATCATATAATATAGCTGGACCACTCGTTGATTGTTGAGGTTTGTATGAAGTAATTTCCACATTAAACACAACCTCAATTTTACCAGTTTTTAGATTAAAAACCCTTTTATTTGGTGCGCCAGGTACGTAACCTAGAAAGTAGCCTTCGTCAGCCACCTCACCGAATTTTTGTTTATCTTTATTACGCACAATGGTGCAGGGTAATCCAAATGGTTCAAAGCCTTCTAAGTTTGGTTTCTTGTTAAACATCAATTCATGACAAGTTTTGTCAAAACGTTTAACAGTCAAAACTTTGTTTAGAACGTAGCAAGCTGTATTCACAGCTTCTCCCCAGAAAAGAACTGGTAGCTTTGAATCTGAAAGCATCGTCCTAGCGGCTTCAATCAACGTCCTGTTTTTCCTCTCAGCAACTCCATTTTGTTGAGGTGTATAAGGAGCAGAATATTGATGTTCAATTCCCTTTCGAAGACAATAGAGATCCAGAATTCGATTCTTGAACTCCATGCCATTATCACTCCTTATCCTCTTGATCCTTTTATCATGGACGTTTTCCAATTTTGTAAAAAGATCTATCAACATCTCTGATGTCTCATCTTTTGAACCTAAAAAAGAAAACCCATGAATAACGTGAGTAATCATCTGTGACAACTAAACAATAGTACTTTCCACCTATGCTCCTCACGTTCACTGGACCGAATAAATCCATGTGAAGTAATTCATAAGGGGCATCTATGGAATTTACTGTTTTAGATTTGTGAGGTTTCTTATGTTGTTTTCCCTTTTGACATGGAAGACATTTATCTTCCACGTGAAACCTCTGCATTGGAACCCCTTTCACTAGCTCATTTTTAACAATGTAATTCATTTTTCGATAGTGAATATGGGCCATGCGTCTGTGCCACAACATCGATTCAGCTTCAGATGCTTTTGATAGTAAACACGCCACCACAGCATTTGGATCCTTAGCACCCATGTCCATGACATAAGTGTCATTTCTCCTTGGCTCTCGCATCACTATCCAATCGTCCGGAATCTTCAAACCTGGTTTCAACACTAATGCTTCATTCTTGGTAAAATGGACCGAGTGACCCTTGTCGCAGACTTGTGACACGCTCATCAGATTGTGTTTAAGCTGCTCCACATAATTCACTTTGTCCAGTGTGATCTTCCCATTGGTCACTTTTCCTCGTCCTGTAATTCTACCACCTTTAGCACCCGCAAAATTCACTTTTCCACCATCATAATCTTCAAACTCAGTCAACAATCTCGCATCCCCCGTCATGTGCCTGGAGCAGCCACTATCAACATACCACAAGTTGATAATCCTCCTTAGCAGCTCCTGCACACACCAACCAAGAAATTAGTTAGATTGGGGGACCCAAGCCTTAATGGTCTTGGGTCGTCCAAATTCACCAACCACTGGAACATCCATCCAATATCCATTACTCCTAACTGGAGTCTTGGATCTCAGACCTGTTGATGGAATTTGATTTTGATTTCCACTAGGTCTTTGGTCCTGAGGGTTCCTATACGTATTTGGATTATTTGACCTTTGGAAATTTTGATTTGGGTATCTTGAATTTTGATTCCAAGAAGCATTATTGTTGTAATTTCTAAAGCCATTGTTATAAAAAGTTCGACCACCATTATTTTGGTATCGATTTTGATATTGACCTTGACTTCTGAAATTATTAGCATTATAATTGTTCATTCTTGGTGAACTGCTTCTAGGTCTCTCAAATCTTCCTGGTGGAGATCTAGGCTGAAATCTTGGTAGATTTCTTTGAAAACAAGGAACTTTTGGAGTTCCTTTTTCAGCCTTATCTTCACCAACAGCAACATTTTCTGGTTGCTTAGGAGCAGATTTCTTTGGAGAATTTGCAACTTTCTCCTCATTATCACCACTATTCTCTGGTGACTTCTCTCTCTTCCTCTCACTCACTTGTGCTTCACTCTTTTTGTTAGGACAACAGTTAGCTACATGTCCTTTGGTGTGACATTTGAAGCACGATCTCTTTTTCGAAGACTTCTTTTCTGAAGCCTTTAAACTAGATTTGGGTTTTTCTTCTGATGATGCCTTAGAAGGATTTGGTTCAGTTTGCTTAGTTTCAGAATTTTCTATGTTCTTATTTTTAGCAAACTCTATATTAGATTCATTTTCAATAACAGCTGTTTCGTTTTTCATGTCACTTCCTTGAACAAAATTTACCTTTTTAACAAAAGTTGGATTGTTGTTTTTAGGATGTAATGTGTTCTTTTTCAAAACAAGTTTGCTGTTATTATCCTTCTTAGCATCAGCACTCACAAACACATTTCCTTGACTTGATGTGGAACTACTTGGTGATGTTGACCCAAAGTCCATGAGCTCATCTTAATCAGGCAAGAAAGAATAGTCATGACTAACAGGAGGTGGAACTTCATTGAAACCATGAAATCCCACACTGGTTTTGTCATTACTTTTCTTCAAGCCACCCATCATGTGTTTCATAACAAAAGTAGAGTCCCTGAATTGACCTAGTTTCTTTTCAAGTTCAACAATTTTGAGTTGTGCGTCTGACAACTCTTTGCATTTTTCAGTAATCTCTTTTGTTTTCTCAGCCATCATTTCATGAGCTAAGTCTATAACTTGAAGTTTTTCATTTAATTTGCAGGTTACAGGTTGAATTTTACTTTCATAACCTTTTATCTTCTTCAAGTATGATGATTCATTTCTTTTAGCAAAAAAAGTTTGCTTCTTTTATGGTAGACATCTCGCACACCAGACTTTGGTTTTGTGTGGACAACCTGTCAACTTCGCCCTGTAATTCACGACATTTTAAACACACAGAATTAGACTTTACCTCTCCTATTTGTTTATCAAGGTTGGCCATTAGAGCCGCAAGCTGAGCTTCCATTCTTTTATATTTTGCTTCCTTTTCTTCAGCTTCCTTTTGATGGTCAGACTTTTGCTTTTCCTCTTCAGCATCTTTTGTCTGATCACCCTTCTCTTCTTCAGCTTTACTCTCTATCTTGACCTCTGCCTCAGCATCCACTTTTGCTTCAGCATCTCCCACAGTAGCTTCACTATCATCAACTGGAGTTATCTCTGCCATGAATGCCTGTGTGACATTGTCATCTTTTTCCAAGTGAATACTCCAGTCATATGAACCTTCTCTAGCAGTAGAGATCAGCGCTCTTGAGTTAGAGTTGTTTGATGCATTCCTATTGTTTGAACTCTGACTCGAAGTCTCCTGCTTTTGTTTTTGACATTCCCTAGCAAAATGCCCATAACTTTGACAGTTGAAGCATCTCACTTTGGTCTTGTCGAAACCAACCGTCTTCCCTATAAACTTCCTGCCTATTCGGTTCATAAATCTCTTCACTCTTCTAGTAATCATGGCCATTTGCCACTGCAAATCCATATCTTCAAGATCATTAGGGTCAATTTGATCATAATCTTCATCCAAAGTGGCAGGATCAGATATCTTCCCCTGAATGTAGTTCTCATAAGAAGCCACAAATGAAGCAAGTAGAGCAAGATGCTCTTCAGCAGACTTCACACTCATTGGCATTGACTTAACACCACTACTCTGCTTAGAAGCTGATGTTTTCTTGGCTCCTGTTGATCCTCCTGAAGCAGCTACAAAACACACATCACCATCTTCATTCATTGTGACCTGCTCATTCTCACACGAAAGAAACGCAGTAGCGGAGTCGCTAGAAGCGTTGTGAGATGAAGAAGATGCAAGCCCATTGTAAATCGTTGGATCTTGAACCTGATCATATCCAGTGTCTTTCTTCTTCATACTGAGCTCATAAGCTCTCAGCTTGCCAACTACTTCTTCCAGCTCCTTTGTCTCATAATCTGCTTCACCCTTGATCATGAGAGTGTAGATATCCCACTTGGTAGGTAAGGCATCAAGCAGCTTGTCATTCTTTTCTACGTCAGTATAGCAATCAATCTTATAGTTTTCCATTTCTGACATCAGATGATAGTAACGAGTGATGATGTCCTCAAGTGACTCATGCTTCATGTGCTTGAAAATAGCAAACTGCTTCTTCAGTAGATCAATCTTGTTTTTCTTAACATCTGCATTTCCTGCATATCGTTTTTCTAATGCATCCCACATATCTTTTGAATTTGTGTACTTTGTGAATGTATGCTTGATGCTATCAGGTAACGACATTTTAATAGCAGCCAATGCTCTCTTTTCAGCCTCATACATCTTTTTATCATTCTCTTCCATGTTCGCATAGGCTGTTCTACGTCGTCTGCCCTCAAAGTCGTGAGTAGGGTTTGTGTACCCATCTTCAATACATATCCACATGCGCATGTCTTGATATTCAATGAAGGATTGGAAACGATCCTTCCATGTCAAATAATTTTCCACCTTCATCATCTTAGGCGGTTTGTTGGTAGTGCCAACCTCATGCTCCATTCTCAAAAGCTCATTCAAACTAGACATGTTCGACATTTTTTTTTACCCTAAAAATACGAGGAATTTAACGGTGCAGACGGTTTCTTCAGACGAGCTACTGATCAATTTCTATTTTCGAAAACGTGAATTTTTTGTTACGCTTGCCAGAAAATATTCCACCACTTAAATTAAATTCGCTGCCTTAATTTCGCTGGGGGTGTTGTTAATTTCGCTAGGCCTGCTACGCTGACAAGTCAAATTCGCTGGTCTAGTTCGCTGACAAGTCTGTTAATTTCGCTCAAACTAATTTCGCCGGGTAACCAGTTCGCTATTACGACGACTGGTAAGTCGCTGAAAACCGTAATATTTTCGCTGTGGAAAATTTCACGGTTACCAAAGTCGCCTTTGGATTTAACTTCGCCGGTCACCGAGTAGTTAAGTCACAAATTCGCTGGTAAATATGCTGGATCAGTTAATTTCGCAGGTCTATTAATTTCGCAGATCAGTAAATATGGAAATTCAATCTTCTCGAAAATTTTGATGATTTTCTGGATTCTCCTAACAACTTCTGCAGAATCGACACAGCAAAATTAGCAACCTTTTCACCCAAATTCGATGAACTTGATGAAGAAACCAAGAATAATCTTCGAATTTCAGCCAAACCTGCAAATCAGCAAACCTGCAAACCTGCAAATCAGCAAACAAACAAAGCAGAATATCAAAACAGCCAATAAATTTCGAAAATTTTTATCAAAACAGCCAAGAATTTCGAAAACTTTTATCAAACAAACAGAAAAAATTCGAAAATTTCAAAACCCTAGTTTTCAAAAATTCGAAAAACTCCCTGTTTCTGCAGAACACAATTCTGAACCGAGCCTTCAAGAGCCTAATGCTCTGATACCAATTGTAGGTCCCCTTGACGTATGGATCTTTCACAGAATTGTCTTTCCAATCAAGAGTGCGGAATCCTCTTGATCAGAATATCACAGAAACACGTAGAAGAACAGAAAACATCAATTCACTTTCAAACCGGATCTTTATTGATTATCTATCAAAGTGATTACAATCAATCAAGATCCCTAACCAACACCAATTTCGTCCAAGCACAAGCTCTCACGAAATTCTATCTCACACAAATACTGTTTTGGCTGATTAACCTAAACCCTAAAGCCTAACCTTGTTTATATAACACAAGGTTGCAACATTAGGCTGGGTTTGCTACATGGGCTAGGCCCAATTCGCCCCTATCACCCAATGTGGGTTTTGTTTAGCCCAAACTCTATAATCTCACTAATACAAAGCTAAACCCGCTAACCGTTTATCGTTTAACTAATTACAAGATATCTAAAGACCAAATCTAAGCTGTTGTCACAAACATGCACCAACAACTGTGATATTCAATATCATGAAGGAAAGGCGAATGTAGTTGCAGATGCCTTAAGTCGTAAATATCATGAAAAGCAAAAGCGAGTTCGTGCTCTCAAATTAAATCTACAGTTAGATTTAATGGAACAAATAAAGAATGTTCAGGAAACATCAATCAAGGATGATGCTGAAGGAATGAAAGGACGAATAAAAGAATTAAATCAAGGAGCTGATGGAATTTGGAGATTCCACAAAAGAACCATTTGGGTACCTAAGCAAGGGGAATTAAGAAATCAAATTTTAGAAGAAGCTCATAAATCTAGGTATACCATGCACCCTGGAAACAATAAAATGTACCAAGATTTAAGAAATAACTTTTGGTGGATAGGAATGAAGAAGGATATAGCTAGATATGTTTCTAAGTGTCTTACTTGTTCACAAGTTAAGGCAGAACATCAGAAACCTTCAGGTCTATTACAACAGTTAGAAATGCCTGTATGGAAATGGGAACTCATAACAATGGATCTTGTTACTAAGTTACCCAAAACCAGAAAAGGTAATGATGCGATTTGGGTAATTGTGGATCGATTAACCAAATCTGCTCACTTTCTACCTATGAAAGAAACCTTTAGCATGGAAAGATTGGCAAAGTTATATGTAGATGAAGTCGTATCCTTACATGGAGTTCCACTCTCCATTGTTTCGGATAGGGATAGTCGTTTTACTTCTCATTTCTGGACTAGTTTCCAAGAAGCAATGGGAACTCGACTAAACCTAAGCACTTCATATCATCCACAAACAGATGGGCAAAGTGAAAGGATGATCCAAACTCTAGAAGACATGCTTCGAGCATGTGTAATAGATTTTGGTGGAAATTGGGACGATCACTTACCTCTGATCGAATTCTCCTATAATAATAGTTATCATTAAAGTATTGAAACTGCCCCATTCGAGGCACTGTATGGAAGAAAGTGCAGAACTCCAGTTTGTTGGGCAGAAATAGGAGAACGTCAATTGTCAGGTCCTGAAATAATGCAAGAGACGACCGACAAGATTACTCAAATCAAGGAAAGACTGAAGACAGCTCGAGATCGCCAAAAGAGCTATGCAGACAATAGACGCAAGCCACTAGAGTTTCAAGTTGGAGACAAAGTACTATTAAAAGTTTCACCTTGGAAAGGAGTAGTCAGATTCGGTAAGACAGGAAAGCTAAGTCCAAGATACGTAGGACCATTTCCAGTGATCCAACGTATAGGACCAGTTGCTTATCGTTTACAACTACTAGAGGAGTTAGCTGGAGTACATGATGTATTTCATGTATCCAATCTCAAGAAATGTCTATCAGACGAATCTTTAGTAGTACCTCTCCAAGATATAGAAGTAAACGAAAAGTTAAAATTTGTTGAGAAACCTCTTCAGATAGAAGACAGAAAAGTAAAGTTTCTCAAGCACAAACGACTAGTGCTAGTTAAAGTAAAGTGGGATTCAAAGAGAGGAGCAGAATACACTTGGGAGCTGGAATCTGAGATGAAGAAAAAGTATCCTTACTTATTCCAGTAAATCTCGAGGACGAGATTTTTATTAAGGTGGGGAGAATGTAACAACTCGTATTAAAAAGTCCTAATTATTATTTTAATTGTCGAATAGGAAACCCTAATTGAGACACCAACGTGATTCTGCGCAAACCCTAAAATTATCAGAATCATCAGAATCAGGATCAGGGCCCCTAAAACTCAGGGGGGTAAAACCCTAGTTACGATTATCTTAAAATCTCGCTGTCAAAATCGAATTTACGGAATCCGTCAACTCAGCTAGGCTAGTTAAGAACGTGGCTAACCTATAGTGAATAGGTGTCCCTCACGTCACGCGACGCCCAGGGGTGTACCCCTCGCGTCACGCGAGGGGGTCAAAACTTTGAGTTTAAATAGGGGTGTCTGGGACTTGAATTATGGTACTTGAACGACGTAAAATCTCGTTACGTACACTGAGTTACGTTCTGTTTACTATCAAAACACACACGATCACTAATTGCTGCCGCAAAATAGGGTAATAACTCGATCGCTGATACGATTCAATGTCCGATCGATTAAACTATCCAATGGATGTTTAAGTGCTGCCCACATTAGGGTTTATGCTTTGTCATTCGTCGTTAATTCGATGGATGTTTAAGTATCGCACTTTATCATTCGATGTCCGGGTTTAATCTCGTGAGTTATCGTAAATGCTGTCTTAAGTTACTAACCGAGTTGTGTGCATGTTATTAATATAGGTTAAAAGGCTAAATCAGTAGGCTAGGCTCTGCTCAATTAAATCTGCAATGTGAGTCATTCTCTTTTTATCAGATTACTTTACAAAACTCTATTTGTTTTAAATGTTATAATTACGGGGATTAAGTCTTTGTAATCACCAAATGTACAGCCGGTATGTGGGGTTTTGTATACATTACTTGATAACCGTCACCATTGGAAAACGGGGC
This sequence comes from Helianthus tuberosus, assembly GCA_030545235.1. Lineage (NCBI taxonomy): Eukaryota > Viridiplantae > Streptophyta > Magnoliopsida > Asterales > Asteraceae > Helianthus > Helianthus tuberosus. The sequence goes on along the minus strand of CM060396.1, from coordinate 137,046,258 downwards.
CAAGGGGTGATATGACCATAGTCACAGACACCATCAGGCTCAGAGGCTACCGATGAATGTCGAGTGACAAGTATTGTGGGTAGTTGGTTGATATATGGAAACATTGTAATCGCTCTTAATACTGTAAATTATAACAAACATGTCGTTTTAAGCAAAAAGAATGATTCACTCAGTATTTCCTGCTGACAAAACCTTTTTCAAACATGTTTCAGGTGATCTGTTGTGATCCAGGAAAAGTGCCGAGAAGCACTACAAACTTAAGGAAGTGGCTCAATATAAAATAAAGAAACATGTTTTGTAAAATAAAAGATTTCTCCGTGAAATCTTATGATTGTAAATTACCGGGATTTTATCCCGAGTTGTGAAATAAAATAATTGGGAAATTGCAGTTTTTAAAAGATCTTGAAGAAAACTTCCGCTGTTAAATAAATACCACGGGATTTCTGTCCCGGGGCTCCTGAAGCGGGTCAAACCGGGTCGGAGGCCGTGACACGACATGATTACCCAATTGAAGGAAATGTTCCTACAATATGCAAGGGTAGAACGCTTCGAGCGCTACATGCATGTCGAATGGAGGAAACCCAATCTGTCTCATCTTAAGTCATTAAGATGAAAAAGCCACATTAATCACCTCGAAAGGCTCAATATGGGTAAAAGGGCTTTATCCGTTCTAACGATTAATGAGGGTGGCAACAAGAAAAGGGCATCACCCCGACACCAAAGCAAATATTGCAAATGGAAACGGGCAATATTCAAAGGGAAAAGAAAAGAAAGGCTAAAGCGAAATCACCGAAACCAAAAGAGAAGAAGGCAAAGGTTGCCATGAACAATCCATGCTTTGAATATGGTGAGATAGGGCATTTGAAAAGGAATTGTCCAGCCTATCTCAAAGAGTTGAAAAACTAAGAGGAATGCAGGGCAAACCTCAGGTACAATCTTAATGACACATATTGACCTTAATGTTATATCTTCAAACACATGGGTATTAGATACTGGATGTGGAACTCATGTTTGCAATTTGTTGCAAAAGGTTCAAAAGAAATAAGCATTACAAGAAAGGAGACTATGTTTTGAAACTTCCAAATGGTTTGGAAATTGTTTTAAAAATATATATTGTGTGCTCCTAGTTTGACGAGGAACATTATTCAAGTTTCCCTTATAAGACAATATGGTTTTCATTTAAAGTTTGCAAACATTGACATTTATATCGATGAATGACATGTTTTACTTTAAACCTATGCCTTCAAATGATGTTTATGAATCGGTTCATAATAATACATCGTTTGATAGTTTAATGTACCAAGCAATCACCAAGAAACTCAAAATGGATTTGAGTAAGACCTATCTTTGGCATTATCTCCTTAGTCATATAAACATATGTCGCATGTAAACACTTCGAAAGAATGGTCTTTTAGAGACAAATGAAGTTAGTTCATTTGATACATGTGAATCTTGTTTACCAAGTAAGATGACTAAGAAACCCTTTAAAGGGAAAGGGCAAAAGATTAATTGGGTATCATACATTTGGATGTATGTGATCCTTTTAAGCCAATGACTAGGAATGGTGAAAGATACTTCATTACTTTTACCAACAACTATAGTAGTTATGCTTATGTGTACTTGCTAAGACACAAAGTTGAAGTTTTGAAAGGTTCAAAGCCTTCAAAAAGTGAAGTACAAAATCAACTCAATCAAAGTTCTTCATTCCGATAGAGTAGGAATCGAACTCTATTTGGATATGGTACGATCTATGATAGCTTAGAGCGCATTATCTCTATCATTTTGGGGTTACGCTTTGCTCTCCGCGGCCCGTATGGCCCCAGCCAAGAAAGTGGATATACACCCTTTTAAATATGGCATGGAAGGGTTTCATCATTATCATATTTAAAGGTAAGGAGTTGTAAATCTTATGTTAAGCTATACACCTCAAAACAAATAGAAGTATGATCCACTAAGTGTATCTTTGTAGGATATCCTAAAGATGGTATAGGATATTATTTCTACTATCCAACAGAGCAAAAGGTATTTGTTGCTCGAAAGGCTGAGTTCTTGGAAGCTAAGTTCCTTGTGGAAGGAATTAGTAGAACAGTGGAACTTGATGAGGATCAGGAACTACAAGCCGATACACATTTGGTTAAAACTAGCACTCAACAAGAGGTTGTTGAAAATAATCAAGTGGTTGATAAACACACACAAAACGTTTGCAGATCTGGTAGAATTAGTAGTCCACCTGAAAGATATGTTTTTTTCATAGATGGATACTACGTGGTAGATTCGGGTGACCCTACCACATACCATGATGCAATGTCAGAATCCAATTATGACAAATGGATTGAAGCCATGAACGTAGAGATGCAATCCATGTATGACAACCAAGTATGGAAATTGGTTGTAGCACCTCTTAATTCCAAAGTTGTTGGAAGTAAGTGGGTTTTCAGGAAGAAAACCGATATGCATGGTAACTTGGATACTTGTATAGTGAGACTTGTAGCAAAAGGTTTCACTCAAACTCAAGAGCTTGATTATGATGAGACATTCTCGCCTATGGCGATGCTAAAGTCAATTAGGATATTATTTCCCATACCTGCATAATATGATTATGAGATTTGGAAAATGGATGTCAAAACGGCTTTCCTTAATAGATATCTTGAGGAAGATGTCTATATGGTTCAGCCTGAAAGTTTTGTCGATCCAAAACATCCTAACAAAGTATGCAAGTTAAAGATATCATTCTATGGATTGAAACAAGCATCTAGAAGTTGGAATCACCGTTTTGATGAAGAGATTAGGGAATATGGATTCATCAAGAACGTCGATAAAATTTGTGTGTATAAATGCTAGTGGGAGCATTTTACTTTCTTAGTATTGCATGTCGATGACATTCTACTATTTGGAAATGACATTCCAGCCATGGAAGGTGTAAAAACCTGGCTTGGAAGTTGTTTTTCCATTAAGGATCTTGGTGAAGTCGCCTATATTTTGGGAATAAAGAATCTATAAGGATAGATCAAGGCGCACGATAGGTTTAAACCAAAGTGCATACATTGACAAAGTCTTGAAAAGGTTTGGTACCCAATCAAAGAGGGGACAATATTGAATGCGTTTCAATGTCCAAGCTCAAAGGATGAGCAAGAAAGAATGAAAGGAATCCCATATGCGTCAGCTATAGGATTCATTATGTATGTAATGATATGCACTAGACCGGACATGTCATGCGCTTTAAGCATGACAAGAAGATACCAGCAAAAATCCTAGTAACGGTCATTGGGTGACTGTTAAAAGATATATTGAAATACCTTAGAAGGACTAAGGATATATTTCTAATATTTGGATTTAGTGAAGAAGAACTCGTTGCAAAGGGTTACAGGGATGCGAGTTTCGGAATTCGTTGTAAAGGGTTACATGGATACGAGTTTCCAAACTGATCGAGATGGTTCTCGATCACAATCAGGGTAGCATTGTCCACTACAAAATCAGAATACATCGCCGCTTCATTGATCGAGATGATTCATGTGGATCTGCCACTTGAATTATTGCCGATCTAGGGGTAGTCCCTACCATTCAGGACCCCTAGAGATCTTTGTGATAACGATGGTGCAATTGCTCAAATCAAGGAACCTCGTGCACATCAAAAGACTAAGCATATTGAGCGGAATTTCAACTACATAAGGGATGTAGTTGAAAAAGAGAAAGATATGTATTCGCAAAGTTCACACTGATCAAAATATTGCGGAGCCACTCACGAAGCTCCTTGAACGGGCAAAGCATGAAAGGGTCATACTTGTGCCTTAGGACTTCGATATTCTAGTGATTGGATTTGATCTTTTTTGTATTTGGATATTGGAACAATTGTTATTATAACTCTTTATGGAATTTTGAGTTATGTTCCATTTTAGCATGTTTAAATCCGTGAATAAGTTATTTATTCTAAATGTCCGTAGTCGATCATACTTGTGGGAACAGATATGAATGTAAGACTATTATGAACTTGGATTGGTGGATATTCATTAGGTATGAATATAGAGCAAAGTGTTGCTGCCAAAGTTCATATATATTTGTGGGATACAAATATTGGACTGACTCGCTCTCAAATATTACTGCATGGAATCATTTGTGATTGATCATAAGTAAATTTGAGTAAAGGAGAATATCATAGTATCCTCTGACCTGAGATGCATATTGGGTCTTGATATTCACCAAATATTGTACCTTGACTTATTTCTTCGCTGTTAGTAATATGACAGTACATAAGGCTAAGCTCAGGTGTGGTACAAGGTGATTGTGAGAGACGTATGTAGTCAAGATGGGATTTGTTCCTCTTATTCGTTGAGAGTAAGATGTCTAAGGCCTGCTAAAGTTAAATCAACAGAGAGTGATCACTCTGTGTCTTTGGATTTGACATGACATCTGTAACGGAAGGATAAATGATAGATTCACCTAAATCATGTTCAAGTAAGGGACTTGAAGGGGATGATGTTATTGAATGGCACATATAGTCATACGTATTAAGGGTAGTAAACCGTAGTTAGGCGTTATTTACTGCTTACATCAATCTTCTATGTATCTTGTGTAAGTGGGAGATTGTTGGACTCTGTATGCCCAAGACACATATTAAATTGATGTGGCTAGTACGTTATGATCCAAGTCGAGTCATACCCAATAACAAGCTAGACAAACACTTATATTATTTATTTGTGATATGATCAAACAAATAAATATTAACACTTACAATATTTAGAAATTGGTTTTCTAAATAATTGCACTTGACAAACTAATAAATTATATGGATAAATTATTTTGAGAGAATAATTTATTTTGTTATTTAATGGGTTAAATAACATAATAAAATAATATAAGTCTTATAACATGTGATGTTATAATTTTATAAAAGTTATAAAATTAATCAAGACTTAAATTAATTTTATAAAAGAAATTATTTTTTTTTATAAAATATAAAGCTAGCCCCCCCCCCCCCCCCATGGGAACTCACAAAATGGTTGTCCAATGGGATGACATGCAATTGTCATAAGCTAGAGAAGATTTGATTGGGTGGTCTAACCAAGACCATTTTGGTCCAATGGGGCTTCATGCACTTGCATGTGTAAGTTGGCACATGATTGGTCAATGTGGGTGGCAATTCTCTCTCATGGTTCTATAAATACTTAGATGACAAATGCAAGAACTTGCAAGACTTGTGATTCCTTCTCTAATTTTCGGCCAACATAGTGTAAGTTTTAGATGATCATTTTTCAAGTAGAAGACTTGTAAATGCTCTCTCTAAAAATCGGCCAACATGAGATTGTCCAAGAAGGTTTCAAGTTTGTAAAAATCAAGTGCAAGAACTCCATAATATTCTCTAGAAATATCGGCCATGGTGGTTGTTTAGAGAGAATCTTAGTGAGTTCATATGTGTAGAAATCCTAGCTAAACATAAGGTGTTTGTTGGAAGGCTTGGGGTATACAAGCTTGAGGTCTTCTACACTTGAAGGCAACCGTTCAAGAATCATCATCATCTTCATGTCCTTTACTCCATGGAAGGTAGTATTCTTGAAACACTCTATGGTTGTGTTTTAATTTTTGATAGCATGCATGTTCGTATATGGATCCGAGATTGGGTTTTACATATAAAATGGTTTTTATATCTTGTAAGGAAACATGTTTTAAATAAATTTCCGCTGCGTTTTTATTTCATATGGATGAAATCACTTTGATAAACATGTTAAAATCCCTTCAGAAACATCAATGGGCGACGAAACTCCATTCTTCGTCGGCTCCATCTTTCGTCGAGCCCACATGTACCATTTTTCGTCGAGCACTAATTTTATTATAATAGGTTTTTAATTTAAATGCCTAATCATTAACTCACCAAATAACTAACTTAAATTGAAATCATTTTAAAATAATATACACGATACAACGTACAACGAAATGTAAAACAGTATTGTAAAATAGATGACGCGTAAAGGAAAGGTCTTGGAATCTCGGGTTGTCACATCATCCCCAACTTGAAAGAAATTTTGCCCTGAAATTTGATAAGTAGTCCAAAAGCGTCGAAGTGTCAGATCAGGATGACTGTGGATTTTCCTCGGGTGTCACATCATCCCCAACTTGAAAGGGAATTTCGTCCTGAAATTCATTAGTTGCACCAGGTTTAGATTGTTTCTTTGGGAAAAGGTGAGGATACTTGAGCTTCATCTTATCCTCGCGTTCCCACGTGAATTCTGGTCCACGTCTTGAGTTCCAACGAACCTTCCCGATTGGAATTTGGCTATGTTTACAAACTTATACTTCTCGGTCCATAATTTCGATTGGTTCTTCGACAAACTGCAACTTGTCATCAATTTTTAGCTCTTGAAATGGTACTACAAGTGTTTCATCGGATAAACACTTCTTCAATTGTGAAACATGGAAAACATCATGAACGTTACCCAACTCAGCAGGTAACTTGAGCTTGTATGCCACCTTACCGATTCGTTCCAGAATTTTGAATGGCCTGACATATCGCGGATTAGGCTTGCCGCGTTTCCCAAAACGTATGACACCCTTCCAGGGTGAGACTTTTAACATAACGCGATCGCCCACAGCAAACTCCAAAGTTTTCCTACGCTTGTCAGCATAGCTTTTTTGATGGTCGTGTGCCGCCGCCCTACGATTTCTGATTTGTACTATCTTTTCAGAAGTTTCTAGCACAAGCTCCGGGCCTGTGATTTAGCTATCACCCACTTCAGCCCAGCAGAGAGGAGATCGACATTTCCACCCGTATAAAGCCTTGAACGGAGCTGCCTGAATACTGGTATGGTAACTATATGCTCGCAGCATGTCTTCCAGTGTCTTGATAGTTTGCTAACTCTGACCATCCGTTTGAGGGTGGTAGGCAGTGCTCATGTCGATACGTGAGCCAAATGATTTGTGCATCGCTTGCCATAAATCGGATATGAAACGCGGATCTCGATCAGAGATATTGGAGGTTGGCACTCCGTGCCTGGAAACCACTTCCTTTAGATAGATAACAGCTAGTTGCGAGCACTTGTCAGTTTCCTTGATTGCGAGGAAGTGTGCAGATTTGGTGAGACGGTCAACGATCACCCAGATGGTATCATTTACGTTTTGAGTTCTAGGTAGCCCAGTGACAAAATCCTTGGCGATTTATTCCCATTTCCACACAGGTATTTCTGGTTGCTGAAGTAGGCCTGAGGGTTTCTGATACTCCACCTTGACCTTTGAGCAAGTCAAACATTTACTTACATAAGTCACGATTTGGGCCTTTATCTTCGGCCACCAGTACAAGACCTTGAGATCCTGATACATCTTATCCGAACTCGGATGAACTGAGTATCTAGACTTGTGCGCTTCATGCATCACAAGATCTCTAAGGTTACCATACAGGGGTATCCATATTCGATCCATGAAATAGTAGATGCCGTCAGATCTCTCTACGAGTCTCTTCTCCATGCCCCGTAAATACTCAGCTTCAATGTTTTCTTCTTTTAGTGCCTCGGTTTGTGTAGAACGGATTTGGTCATGTAAGTTAGAATGGATGGTGAGTTGCAAGGCGCGGACACGTTTGGGTTTCGTTTCCTTTCGACTAAGGGCATTAGCTACAATGTTAGCCTTACCTGGATGGTACTTGATTGTACAATCATAGTCGTTTAAGAGTTCTACCCAGCGACGCTGCCGCATATTCAATTCCTTCCGGTTGAAAATATGCTGGAGACTCATGTGATCGGTATAAATAGTGCATTTAGTAGCGTACAAGTAATGCCTCTAGATTTTGAGCGCAAACACCACAGCCCCCAACTCTAAGTCGTGAGTTGTGTCATTCTTTTCATTGACCTTCAACTGTTGAGAGGCGTAAGCTATAACTTTCTCGTGTTGCATCAACACGCAACCGAGACCTTGAATAGAGGCGTCACAATACACTACAATATCTTCGGTACCCTCAGGTAGAGACAAAATCGGTGCACTGCAGAGTTTTTGCTTCAGAAGCTGAAAGGCGTCTTCCTGTTTCGTCCCCCAAGTATACACTACACCCTTTTCTGTCAGAGTAGTGAGAGGTTGAGCGATCTTTGAAAAACCCTCAATGAATCTTTGATAATATCCAGCGAGACCAAGAAATTGTCGCACCTCCGAAGGATTCCTTGGTGCTGCCCAATTTCTGATTGAGTCAATCTTGGCAGGATCCACGTGTATCCCCATTTCATTAATGATGTCGCCGAGGAAGTGTACTTCTTGAATCCAGAAGTCACACTTGGAAAATTTTGCATAAAGCTGCTCCTTCCTCAGGAGTTCCAAGATCAGGCGAAGGTGCCGCTCGTGGTCCTCCTAGCTCTTAGAATAGATTAGAATGTCATCGATAAACACGGTGACAAAATCATCGAGATAAGGTTTACATACGCGGTTCATGAGATCCATGAATACCAATGGTGCGTTAGTTAACCCGAATAGCATGACCAGAAACTCGTAATGGCCATAACGCGTTCAGAAAGCTGTTTTTGGAACATCCTCCTCTAGGACTCTCACCTCATGATAACCTGATCTTAGATCAATCTTGGATTAGAAGCTCGACCCTTGTAACTGGTCGAACAGGTTGTCAATGCGAGGTAAAGGATAACGATTCTTGACTGTCACCTTGTTGAGTTCACGGTAATCAATACACTTGCAAAACGATCCGTCCTTCTTCTTTATAAACAAAACTGGGGCTCCCCAAGGTGAAGAACTCGGTCGAATAAAGCCTCTATCCAACAGTTCTTGGAGTTGATTAGACAATTCTTCCAACTCTCCAGGTGCAAGGCGATAAGGAGCACGAGCAATCGGGGCTGCTCCTGGTGTAAGGTCGATCTGAAACTCCACCTGACGGTGTGGAGGTAAACCAGGAAGTTCTTCAGGAAATACATCAGGAAACTCACGAGCAACAAGTAAGTCCTTAATTCTCTTCTCTTCAGGCTGGTTATCTGTAACAAGCGCAAGAATAGCAGGGTAGCCCTTCCGTATACACTTCTGGGCTTTCATGGATGAAATGAGACTGACGATTGGACCACTTCGATGACCATGGACAGACAACGATTCCCCACTAGGGAGAGGTACATGCATGATTTTCTCCTTGCAAAGTATATCAGCTCGATGTTTTAACAACCAATCCATACCAATAACTATATTAAAGCTACCAAGAGTGATGGGGAGTAGGTCAATGTCGAACACTTGACCTAGAAGATCGAGTTTACAAGCAAAAAGAACATGTGAAGCTTCAATCGATTTGCCATCAGCTAATTCTACTACGTGTTTGCTTACAAGAGGCGTAGGAGTCAACCCTAACTGACGACTGAACCCCAAAGACACATAACTCCAGTCGGCACCAGATTCGAATAACACAGAAGCGAAAATACCATTTACAGAGAACGTACATGTCATGACGTTGCCATCGTTCCTTGCATCGCCTGCTCCAATAGTAAACACTCTCCCGTGAGCGCCATTCCCACTGTTTTTTCCATTGTTATTTCCCCCATTGTTGTTCTGGTGATTACCCCCATTGTTGTTGTTGGCATTCTGGTTCAACTGTGGACAATCTTTCTTGAAATGCCCTTCACTGCCACACTGATAACATCCCCTCTAATTACCCCGATTCTGCTGGGGTTGTTGCCTCTGTTGCTACTGCTGGGGTTGTTGCTGTTGTTGATTGGTATGTGGAGCTCTACAATCTTTCGCCATGTGACCCACTTTATCACACCTTTGACATGCCCGACTACACTGGCCATAGTTACGGAAACCACACTAATTGCACTTAGGCTGTTTTCCCGCGTAATCGAAAGTCTGGCTGTGGTTCTGATTAATTGAAGATGATTGACTAAAACTGCGACTGTTGTTGTTATCAGGCTTCTTTTGTGACTGAATCGAGTTTGTTTCCATGTCTGAGTCATTCTACTTACACTTGTTGTCTGTAGCAGGAGTGGTAACCATAGCAGTAGTAGAAACACGGGGTGGTAGCGAGCCACGCTCCACTTCCTGATCTGTGATCTTGTGAGCTAAGCAGATAATCTGGGGTAAGTTGTTGAGATTCGCTGCAGTGACTAATCCCTTAACTGGTGGTGCCAATCCCTTAATGTAGAGCTCGATCCTGCGAGGTGGTGGTCGAGATAAGTTAGGACACATGTTGGCCAGCTCTTGAGACCGTTTCGTATAGGCTTTGATCTCAGATCCTTCCATCTTAAGGTTATAGTATTCGTTTTCCAACTTTTGGATTTCATCCCGAGGGCAGTACTCCTCCCGAATCAGCTCTTTGAAATCATCCCAACTGGTCGCCTTTGCCATTTCGACGCCCAGTATCTGCACCTGAGCATTCCACCAAGTCAAAGCACCGGCCTCCAAGGTGCCAGAAGTAAACTTCACCATGTCCCCCTCTGGATAGTTACACATAGCAAAAACGGATTCGGCTTTCTTGAACCAACGGAGCAGTCCCACGGGACCTTCAGCTCCACTGAAAGTTTGAGGCTTGCAATCCATGAATGTTTTGAACGTACACACAGGTGGATTGTTCTGGTTTTGATTAGCTTGGAGACCTAAGGACGAAAGAAAATACAACACACGGGTAAGAATTGGATACGCGATACAAAAATGAAGAGTATTTGGCACGTATCATACCAGCTTGGTAGGCTGCCAAGGCCTCAGCCACACGTGTGTTAATCAAGTTTGTCAACTCAGCCTGAGTGTAGGTCCCCTATTCGTATGGATCTTTCACAGAATTTTCTTTCCAATCAAGAGTGCGGAATCCTCTTGATCAGAATATCACAGAAACAAGTAGAAAACAGAAACAACAAATCACTTTCAAACTGGGTTTCTATTGATTATCAATCTCACAAGAATTACAATCAATCTAAACCCTAACCACACAATTTCGTCCAAGCCCTAAGCACTCTCACGAAATTCTCACACAAACAATGTTCTGGCTGATTAACCTAAACCCTAAAGCCTAACCTTGTTTATATAACACAAGGTTTGCTACTTGGGCTAGATTAAACTTCATGGACTGCAAATTGGACAGGCCCAATTCGCCCCCACACACCCAATTCGTTGGGTTTAGTTAGCCTGAATATTACAACTAACTATTACAAAGCTAAACCCGCTAACTGTTTATCGTTTAACTAATTACAAGATATCCAAAGACCAAATCTAAGCTGTTGTCACAAACATGCACCAACAAACTCCCCCTTGACAATAGCTTCATAAAATAACTTTGTCTTCAGTCGTCTTGCAATCTTCATGTATTCTTGCACTGTCTTTGGTCTTTGGATAGCTTCAGCTTCAATAGCTTCTGTCAGCAACAGACTCCCCCTAAGCTGATGCATCCAATCACCAAAGCTTCAAAACCTTTAGCGTTTGAGTAAACTCCAGTTCAGCATATGTATAGCAATCTTCAAACTCTTCAACTTTGTCTGCAATGTAGAAAGGAGGTTCTACCATGCATCCAATCAAACTCTCATCTCTTCACAGCAACTCAACACTTTAACTTCTCAGCAACACACTGCTTCAATCTGTATACTATAAAACAAACATCTCGAGAAACCATAAGAATTTTTCAACAAAGTTAAATAAATTATTATTTTTCAAGAGATAGTTAAACTGTATTACAGATTAAGCATTTTCAATTTCATCACCAACACGCAAAAACTTTTTAATCACACACCCTATAACCCGCATGATTTAAAATTTTGAACTCACTTTCTAACACCGTCTCCCCCTATCAGTAACAATTCTTCCAAGAATAACAGTTTTCCGTACATTAAGAATTTTAAACAGAAAAAGACACTATTTTTGGATTTTTATATTTTTCTGAAAGCAAGTAAATAACAAAAGCAATAAACACTCTATTTTTGTGAGAATCACTGGTAAGAAGATCATATCAACAAAATCAAACTGTTTCACACAATTAGATAATTCTTTATTTAATTTTTCGTGAAAAGCAGTCCAAGACGATTACCAGTATGTTTGTCCACTTAAACAAAATGCATGAACATTTCAAGTACCATTACCGTATGATACGTTAAGGTAATATTATTTCTGATATATTAGTGTGTCCCACTTCAAGATATACCCCCGCGATCAAGGTATGCACAAAGATTCATCGTAGTAGGTGAGTATACTGAATTCATCCATTTTATTTTTCAACGTTTAGATAATTGGTGAACAGGTCAGTACTTCCGTACAGCAGAGAGACCAAAATATCTAACGAGGGCTAAGACAAATACCTTTTTTTGGTACGATTTATGCATTTTGCACATTTTGAATAACTCTCTTTGAGAGCTTCTTCATTTAAGGGTTTTGGCATTTTTAGCTCTTTTAAGATATCCTGGGTGTGTCTAAGTCAGCATATATCTGGATGCAGCAGAAGGACACCCCTGATATCCCCAGATGAAATAACAGTATAAAGACCCAAAACTTCAGATTTTGGCAATCTATCAACGCAAGATTTAAGGTCATTAAACCATACACCACTGATGTGTTCCCCACTCATACACAGTTCATTTAGGTTTATATCACATTGGTAAGTTGATTATTTCATGCTTTTTGCCTACTGGTACATCGTATGATGAAGCTGCTATCACACTTAAGCAATTTAATTCAGTTTCAGTGTGACAATCTAACCTGCTGATGTACTATCATTTCTTCTTTTTCACACAGTGATAACTCATTTTTGTTTTTCTAATTTTTTTTTATGTTTTTGATTTTTCAAATTTTTTTATTTTTTATTTTTCAGAAAAGCAGTAAACTATTTACAAAATTCTTATGAAAAACCAGTTATTCAGGATTCCTCATCCCGTTGAGTTCGACTAAATGTTCAAAGCGAGCCCTGTCAAAAGCTTTAGTATAAAGATCTGCCAGGTTATCTAGTGTGTCGACTCGATGTAATTCAATTAGTCTCTTTTCAGCACAATCCCGTATAAAATGATGACGTATGTCAATATGTTTTGTGCGACTGTGTTTCACGGGATTATTAGTTATAGAAATCGTGGCATTATTGTCTATCATAATAGGAGTACGAGTGAAATCCAAACCGTAATCGCGCATTTGCTGTTGTATCCAGAGAACCTGAGAGCAGCAGCTACCCGCAACAATATATTCAGCTTCACACGTAGATGTAGACACACAAGATTGCTTCTTGCATTGCCAAGAAACAATCCTGCCTCCTAAGAACTGACAACCACCTGTTGTATATTTTCTGTTCGACTTGCATCCCCCAAAGTCTGAGTCAGTGTAAGCAACAAAATTCATATCACTATCAGCTGGATACCACAACCCAAGTTTAGGTTTCCCCTTCAAGTAACGGAGAATACGCTTCACTGCTTTCATGTGTGACTCTTTTGGATTAGCCTGATATCTGGCACACAGGCATACTGCAAACATAATGTCAGGTCTTGAAGCAGTCAAGTACATTAGAGAACCAATCATTGCCCTGTATTGAGTAGGATCAACGTCTTCAGTACTTTCATGATCTGGGCCAAGATTGTGATTTTCACAAATGGGTGTGTTGAAAGTAGAGAAATCATTCATTTTGAACCGATCCAAAATGTCATACACATACTTCGTTTGATGAATAAACATCCCATCCTCCTTCTGTTCAACTTGTAATCCCAGAAAGTAAGACAACTCACCTATAGCGCTCATTTCGAACTTGCTCTTCATCACCTGCTCGAACTCTTTACACATGTTATCATCTGATGACCCAAAGATGATGTCATCCACGTACACCTGTACCAGCAGAAAATCTTCCTTTTTCCTCTTGATGAAAAGTGTACTGTCAATCTGACCTCTTTCAAAACCATTTTTAATCAGATGTGTAGACAGTGTCTCGTACCACACCCTGGGAGCTTGATGTAATCCATACAAAGCCTTATCAAGTTTGTACACCCGATCTGGATAATCTGGATCAACGAACCCATCTGGTTGTGAGACATACACCACTTCTTGGACTTTCCCGTAAAGAAACGCACTCTTCACGTCTAGTTGGTAAACTTTGAAGCCCTTGAATGTTGCGAAAGCTAGAAACAAACGAATTGCCTCCAACCTTGCCACTGGTGCAAACACCTCATTGTAATCAATCCCTTCCTGCTGATTGAAACCTTTTACCACCAATCGAGCCTTGTTTCGCGTCACTATCCCTCTGTCATCCTTCTTGCACTTAAACACCCATTTAGTGCCTATCTCTCTTTCACCTTTAGGAAGATCAACTAACTCCCAAACCTTCAACTTAGCAAACTGGGCCAATTCCTCTTGCATAGCTTCAACCCATGAATTGTCTTTAAGAGCTATATGAATGTTCTTCGGCTCCTCTTGGGAAAGAAAACAGCTATACAAGCACTCGTTCACAGTCCCAGTCTTCTCAATCGATACAAATAAACCAGAATTCGTTGCTATGCTTCTTCTCGTCTGAACACCTACATTAGGATCCCCAAGTATCATGTCAACTGGATGATCTCTATTTGCTCGTGTAGTAGCAACAGTATCCACTTCTAAGTTATCACCCAGGTTTGATCCAATCCCCCCCTGAATGTTCTGATCTGCAAATGGATTAATGAAATCCTCCCCCTCAATGGGTTCAGAGTCACCATCGCTTGAATCAGGATCAGCAGCACCTTTGGAAGTTTCCGGAGCATCTGTCATATCAACATTCGATCTAGGCATGAACTCGCCTTCATCGTCTCCACCAATCATTGTTTGAATCAACTGAGAATCATCTGCATTTGGAAACTCAGGAATATTAAATGATTTAAAAGTGCTTTCATAATCATATAATATAGCAGGACCACTCGTTGATTGTTGAGGTTTGTATGTAGTAATTTCAACATTGTAAACAACCTCAATTTTACCAGTTTTTAGATTAAAAATCCTTTTATTCGTTGTGCCAGGCACGTAACCTAGAAAGTAGCCATCGTCAGCCACCTCACCGAATTTTTGTTTATCTTTATTTCGCACAATGGTGCAGGGTAATCCAAATGGTTCAAAGCCTTCTAACTTTGGTTTCTTGTTAAACATTAATTCATGACAAGTTTTATTAAAATGTTTAACAGTCAAAACTTTGTTTAGGACGTAGCAAGCTGTATTCACAGCTTCTCCCCAGAAAAGAACTGGTAGCTTTGAATCTGAAAGCATCGTCCTAGCGGCTTCAATCAACGTCCTGTTTTTCCTCTCAGCAACTCCATTTTGTTGAGGTGTATAAGGAGCAGAATATTGATGTTCAATTCCCTTTCGAAGACAGTAGAGATCCAAAATTCGATTCTTGAACTCCGTGCCATTATCACTCCTTATCCTCTTGATCCTTGCATCATGAACGTTTTCCAATTTTGTAAAAAGATCTATCAGCATCTCCGCCGTCTCATCTTTTGTACCTAAAAAGAAAACCCATGAATAACGTGAGTAATCATCTGTAACAACAAGGCAATAGTACTTTCCACCTATGCTCCTCACGTTCACTGGACCGAATAAATCCATGTGAAGTAATTCATAAGGGGTATCTATGGAATTTACTGTTTTAGACTTATGAGGTTTCTTGTGTTGTTTTCCCTTTTGACATGGAAGACATTTATCTTCCACTTGAAACCTCTGCATTGGAACCCCTTTCACTAGCTTATTTTTAACAAGGTAATTCATTTTTCGATTGTGAATATGGGCCATGCGTCTGTGCCACAACATCGATTCAGCTTCAGATGCTTTTGATAGTAAGCACGCCACCACAGCATTTGGATCCTTAGCACCCATGTCCATGACATAAGTGTCATTTCTCCTTGGCGCTCGCATCACTATCCAATCGTCCGGAATCTTCAAACCTGGTTTCAACACTAATGCTTCATTCTTGGTAAAATGAACCGAGTGACCCTTGTCGCAGACTTGTGACACGCTCATCAGATTGTGTTTAAGCTGCTCCACATAATTCACTTTGTCCAGTGTGATCTTCCCATTGGTCACTTTTCCTCGTCCTGTAATTCTACCACCTTTAGCACCCGCAAAATTAACATTTCCACCATCATAATCTTCAAATTCAGTCAACAATCTCGTATCCCCCGTCATGTGCCTGGAGCAGCTCCTGCACACACCAACCAAGAAATTAGTTAGATTGGGGGACCCAAGCCTTAATGGTCTTGGGTCGTCCAAATTCACCAACCACTGGAACATCCATCCAATATCCATTACTCCTAATTGGAGTCTTGGATCTCAGACCTGTTGATGGAATTTGATTTTGATTTCCACTAGGTCTTTGGTCCTGAGGGTTCCTATATGTGTTTGGACTATTTGACCGTTGAAAATTTTGATTTTGATATCTTGAATTTTGATTCCAAGAAGCTTGATTTTCATAATTTCTAAAGCCATTGTTATAAAAAGTTCGACCACCATTATTTTGGTATCGATTTTGATATTGACCTTGACTTCTGAAATTATTTGAATTTCCATTAAAATTGTTCATTCTAGGTGAACTGCTTCTAGGCCTTTCATATCTGCCTGGTGGAGATCTAGGCTGAAATCTTGGTTGATTTCTTTGAAAACGTGGAACTTGTGGTGTTCCTTTTTCAGCCTTATCTTCACCAACAGCAACATTCTCTGGTTGCTTAGCAGCAGATTTCTTTGGAGAATTTGCAACTTTCTCCTGTTTATCACCACTATTCTCTGGTGACTTCTCTCTCTTCCTCTCACTCACTTGTGCTTCACTCTTTTTGTTAGGACATCAGCTAGCTACATGTCCTTTAATGTGACATTTGAAGCACGATATCTTTTTCGAAGACTTCTTATCTGAAGCCTTTGAACTAGATTCGGGTTTTGATGATGATGCCTTAGAAGGATTTGGTTCAGTTTGCTTAGTTTCAGAATTTTCTTTGTTCTTGTTTTTAGCAAACACTACATTAGATTCGTTTTCAATAACAGCTGTTTTGTTGTTCATGTCACTTCCTTGAACAAAATTAACCTTTTTAACAAAAGTTGGATTGTTATTTTTAGGATGTGATATGTTCTTTTTCAAAACAGGTTTGCTATTATTATCCTTCTTAGCATCAGCATTCTCAAAAACATTTCCTTGACGTGACGTGGAACTACTTGGTGATGTTGACCCAAAGTCCATGAGCTCATCTTCATCAGGCAAGAAAGAATAGTCATGACTAATAGGAGGTGGAACTTCATTGAAACCATGAAATCCCACACTGGTTTTGTCATTACTTTTCTTCAAGCCACCCATCATATGTTTCATAACAAAAGTAGAGTCCCTGAATTGACCTAATTGCTTTTCAAGTTCAACAATTTTGAGTCGTGCATCTGACAACTCTTTGCATTTTTCAGAAATCTCTTTTGTTTTCTCTGCCATCATTTCATGAGCTAAGTCTATCACTTGAAGTTTTTCGTTTAGTTTGCAGGTTGAAGAGTCAATATTACTTTCATAACCTTTTATTTTCTTCAAGTATGATGATTCATTTCTTTTAGCAAAAAAGTTTGCTTCTTTTATGGTAGACATCTCGCCCACCAGACTTTGGTTTTGTGTGGACAACCTGTCAACTTCACCCTGTAATTCACGACATTTTAAACACACAGAATTAGACTTTACCTCTCCTTTTTTGTTTGTCAAGGTTGGCCATTAGCGCTGCAAGTTGAGCTTCCATTCTATTGTATTTAGCTTCTTTTTCTTCAGCTTCCTTTTCATAGTCAGACTTTTGCTTTTCTTCTTCAGCATCTTTTGTCTAATCACCCTTCTTTTCTTCAGCTTTACTCTCTATTTTCACCTCAGCCTCAACATCACTTTTCTTCTCAACTTTAACATCATCTACTGTAGCTTCACCAACATCAACTGGCGTTATCTCTGCCATAAATGCCTGAGTGACATTGTCATCATTTTCCAAGTGCACACTCCAGTCATATGAACCTTCTCTAGCTGTAGAGATCAGCGCTCTCGAGTTAGAGTTGTTTGATGCATTCCTATTGTTTGAACTCTGACTCGAAGTCTCCTGCTTTTGTTTTTGACATTCCCTAGCAAAATGTCCATAACTTTGACAGTTGAAGCATCTCACTTTGGTCTTATCAAAACCAACAGTCTTTCCTATAAACTTCCTTCTCGTTCGGTTCATAAACCTCTTCACTCGTCTAGTAATCATGGCCATTTGCCACTGCAAATCCATATCTTCAAGATCATCAGGGTCAATCTGATCGTAATCTTCATCTAAAGTAGCAGGATCAGATATCTTCCCCTGAATGTAGTTTTCATATGAAGCAACAAATGAAGAAAGTAGAGCAAGATGCTCTTCAGCAGACTTCACACTCATTGGCATCGACTTAACACCACTGCTATGCTTAGAACCTGATGTTCTCTTGGCTCCTGGTGATCCTCCTGAAGCAGCTACAAAACACACATCACCATCTTCATTCACTGTGACCTGCTCATTCTCACACGAAAGAAAAGTAGTAGCAGAGTCGCTAGAAGCGTTGTGATATGAAGAAGATGTAAGCCCATTGTAAATCGCTGGATCTTGAACCTGATCATATCCAGTGTCTTTCTTCTTCATACTAAGCTCATAAGCTCTCAGCTTTCCTACCACTTCTTCAAGCTCTTTAGTCTCATAATCTGCTTCTCCCTTGATCATGAGAGTGTAAATATCCCATTTAGTAGGTAAGGCATCGAGCAGCTTGTCATTCTTTTCAATGTCAGTATAGCACTCTATCTCATAATTATCCATTTCTGACATCAGATGGTAGTATTGAGTGATGATGTCCTCAAGTGACTCATGCTTCATGTACTTGAAAACAGCAAACTGCTTCTTCAGTAGATCAACTTTGTTTTTCTTAACATCTTCATTTCCCGCATATCTTTTCTCTAATGCATCCCACATATCCTTTGAGTTTGTGTACTTCTTGAAAGTATGCTTAATGCTATCAGGTAAGGACATTTTGATTGCAGCTAAGGCTCTCTTTTCAGCCTCATACATCTTTTTATCAGCATCTTCCATGTTTACATAAGCAGTTCTACGTGGTCTGCCCTCAAAGTCGTGTGTAGGGTTTGTGTACCCATCTTCAATGCATATCCACATGCGAGTATCCTGATATTCAATAAAGGATTGAAAACGATCCTTCCATGTCAAGTAATTTTCCACCTTCATCATCTTAGGCGGTTTGTTGGAAGTGCCAACCTCATGCTCCATCTTCAACAGCTCATTTAAAGTAGACATGTTCGACATTTTAAACGTTGCAGACTGAGAAAACCGTACAAAATATCTCCGAAAACAGTGGTTACCAAATTACACCGTTAGAATCGTCTCGAAAAGACGAATCCAATGATATCTAATGTCGAAAACCGAATTCGACATTTTTTTTGCCCTAAAAATACGAGGAATGCAACGGTGCAGACGGTCCTGTTAAACGAGCTATGGATCAATTTCTAATTGCAAAACACTAAAATTTTATCGACGCTTGCCAGAAAATATTCCACCACATAACTTTTTCTAGTAATTTCGCTGGAAAATCAGGTTAAATTCGCTGGTCTGTTATTCATCCAATTTCGCTTATCAAAGTTCAGTTAAATTCGCTCAAATTCGCTGGCAATTTCGCTGCTTAATTTCACAATTACGACGACTGGTAAAGTCGCCGAAAACCGTAATAATTTCGCTGAGGAAAATTATACGATTACCAAAGTCGCCTTTGGATTTTAACGTCGCCGGTAATTTCGCAGGTCAGTTAATTTCGCAGGTCCAGACTGCGAAATTAATCAAATTCGCCAGTAATTTTGGAAATTAAATCTATTTGAAATTTTGAAGATTTTTCCGGATTCCTTAACAGTTTCTGCAAAATCGAGCTACCAAATCAGCAAACTTTTGACCCAATTTTGATGAACTTAATGAAGAAACCAAGAACAATCTTCGAATATCAGCCAAAATCCTTCAAAGACAGTCAACCAGAACAATCTCTAAAATCTGCAAATCAGCAAACAAACAGTGCAGAAGATCAATACAGCCAAAAAATTCGAAAATCTTTATCAAATCAGCCAGAAAATTCGAAACCCTAATTGTCAAGTTTAACAGAAAATTCAAAAAACTCCCTGTTTCTGTAGAATACAATTCTGAACCGAGCCTTCAAGAGCCAAATGCTCTGATACCAATTGTAGGTCCCCTATTCGTATGGATCTTTCACATAATTGTCTTTCCAATCAAGAGTGCGGAATCCTCTTGATCAGAATATCACAGAAACAAGTAGAAAACAGAAACAACAAATCACTTTCAAACTGGGTTTCTATTGATTATCAATCTCACAAGAATTACAATCAATCTAAACCCTAACCACACAATTTCGTCCAAGCCCTAAGCACTCTCACGAAATTCTCACACAAACAATGTTCTGGCTGATTAACCTAAACCCTAAAGCCTAACCTTGTTTATATAACACAAGGTTTGCTACTTGGGCTAGATTAAACTTCATGGACTGCGAATTGGACAGGCCTAATTCGCCCCCACACACCCAATTCGTTGGGTTTAGTTAGCCCGAACATTACAACTAACTATTACAAAGCTAAACCCGCTAACTGTTTATCGTTTAACTAATTACAAGATATCCAAAGACTAAATCTAAGCTGTTGTCACAAACATGCACCAACACTGAGTCATCGCAATGTGACCATGTCCATGGCCTCGTCTACTCATGATTCTATATAAGAAGAGGGAAAAGTTTAAGAATCGAGATAAGGTAGGAGTCAAACCTCACGTTGACATCTACAAACTACAAAGTTTACATCAAACAACAGAGCGGAACCCCTTTCACACTCGTTAAGCCTCACTGGGACTCACATGCACCCCACGTTATTATTATGTGTGCACCCATAATAATAAGGCAATTTGCATGCTTATCTCAGTGCCTCTTAACTTGTGCTAAAAGGTTCCCCCACATTCAAATAGCAAAACGAAAGGCATTACAAGATTAAGAATCACAAGAGTCGAAGGGTAGTGCCACACTATCTAGCATCACTAAAACATGCAGCACAGGTAATCACATCATGGTATCTAATATGTAGCTTCATGCAAGTCGTGTGTGTGTGTAACTACTAAGCAAGTAATGCATAAAGGTAAACAGAGGACGAACCTTGCAATCTAGAGCTGAGTGTCATGGTCGCTTTGATACTGTTTGGTTATAGTCTGGTTTTATGAAAACGTTTTAAAACCTAGTTCATTATAACCAGTGGCTCTGATACCAAACTGTCACACCCCCAAAATATCACATGCGGAAACCCCGTGAGGTGTGTGACGTACCAGGATCCAGCCACTAATCACATTGAATTGTATTAAGTATTTAAGTAAAACATTCCATTCATTCATAATATAGTTTCAAACCATACGTTAAAACCAAAGTAAACAATCAGCGAAAGCATAAGATTATTCGTTGTTCAAGTGTTTCAAAACAATGTGCTAAACCAAGAATAAATATCCAAGAGTTGCGACCCATGACCACTCCAGCACTCCCAGATCGCATGTTCCAATTTAAGAACCTAAAGACCTGCAAGCATGAAGAAAAGTGTATTAGACAACGCTGGTGAGTTCACAGTTTGTTTTAACCGTTTAATACCAAGTAGTGACTTATGATGTGTTATGTTATGTTGATAATAACTCGATACCGTAGATGGCCCTTTTTGCCCTTCTCCAATACTCTATCAAACATTGGTCATGATTTAAAGTTATTAGTTCACACCCGTCCTCTCCAGGTACGTCGTGAGGGTGCCAAACCTAATAGCGCTATCAACTAATAACCCCGTTTCCCTACAAGCAACTAACCCGGTAGTATGATCGGACTTAGGTGATTGAAGTGAGTGTATTATCCAACATCAACGATTAATGAAAACTGTTGCATATACCCTGCAAGAATATGCGTTTGTGAATTCCGCCTCACATTCCCTACAAGGATGTGGGTATTTGAAAGCCACCTCATATCCCCTACGAGGATTTGGGTTTACGAAAATCCTTTAGCAAGTTTTATCAGTTTGATTGTCCCCACCGGACGCATGCTTGTTTTGAGAGAAGTGAACTCACCTTGGTTTGCTCGGTATGATTAGTTACTTGTTCACACCTAGTTAGTCGAAGCCCATGGTGTTCATGTACACGTAATCAGTTTACATTCACATTGTACTCGTATAAGTTTATAATCGTAGTGTGCATTTAAAACAACGGTCACTAAATAGCACATATCAGCTATTCGAGCCCATGCAAAACCATACTTCAAATATATGATTCATAACAACGCTTAACAGTTAATTGTGCCATCCATAGAAGCCAATCTATATTTCCTCAGTCATCACTAACATCATTAACAGGCAGTAACATAGTCATTTATTATCATGCACATTCTAAACCACAGTCAGCCGATGGGGTTCCTTCCTAACAACGAAACATCAAGGTTGTTTGTCAGTATGTGTGTGACGAAACATTAGGTTGTTCGTCGACATAGAGGTGACGAAACACTAGGGTGTTTCGTCGACATGATGTGTGACGGAACACTAAGATGTTTCGTCGACCGGGTCCTTCGCCGCCATACACAACAGTTTTCCAGATTCATAGCCCTAAACATGACAATTTCTTAACATCGTCCAATCCGACTGCACAACAATATCGTGAACCCTTAACCCACCAATCATCAAACCTAGCCATGAACTCTATATTCCCAGATCACCGTCATGTACGTATTTGTATCACATATTCATTTAGTATTCATAAACCACTAATAACATATAATACAAACATCAAACAGAAACATCGACGCTGAGCAGTGGACATGAATGAATACAAATCATAGAGTTCTCATCGTGCAAGTTCTAGTCTAATTGATTAGCAATAAAACATCAAAACCCTAATTGTCATAGCATAAGAGTATGGTTTCTAACGAATCCCTATATTCACAATAGACCACGACCATCACAAAACAATCATCAATCAATGCATCGAGCAGATCAAGTCGGGTAATCACATACTAACCGATTGTAAGATGAGACTGGGAATAGCTTCGAGAGGAATGATGATTGTCGTCAAGTGCAAGGGAGAGTCTAGGGTTTCGTTGGTTAATAACTTACGTATACAAATGTGCACACAAGCCATATATAACCAAATCACATTTGGGCTTCACTTGGGCCGAAAGCCCATCTAGGCGAGGTGACGACGAAACATCAATGGGCGACGAAACTCCATTCTTCGTCAGGTCCATCTTTCGTCGAGCCCACATGTACCATTTTTCGTCGAGCACTAGTTTTATTATAATAGTTTTTATTTAAATGCCCAATCATTAACTCACCAAATAACTAACTTAAATTGAAATCATTTTAAAATAATATACGCGATAGAACGTACAACGAAATGTAAAACAGGATTGTAAAACAGATGACGCATAAAGGAAAGGTCTTGGAATCTTGGGTTGTCACAATTACCATTTCCACCTTGATTGTTGTTGTTACTGTTTCCGCCTTGATTGTTGTTGTTGTTTCCGCCTTGATTGTCGTTACCACCTTGGTGGTAGTTACCGTTCCCTCCACGGTTTGCATTTCTCCCTCTTGTTCCTACCCAAGATGTTTCTTTGCTGTGCCCCTCCTATCCACATTTGTCACACTTAGCTTTCGGACATCGACCATCATGGTGAAACTTGCACCTATCACACCTAGGCTTGGAACCCAAATAACCTTTACCACTAGCCTCATTAGTGGCTCCATAAGCTTTAGTACCATGAGGTGGGTTCACTTCCCTTCGTTTGTTCGCGTTCGAGTTGTCGTTGTTTGCTTGGGTGCCTTTCTTCAAGTTTGAAAACTTCCTTTTGTTGTCACTTGAAGACTCCACATGAGTCTCTTTCTTGTTCGCACCAGATTTTGAGAACTTTCCCAAATAGAATGCTTCTTTAGTGAGTGCGACACTCAAATCAATAGCCTCAGAGATGGTAGGAGGCTTTGAGGCAGTAACCATGCTCAGGATCTCTGGAGCAAGACCCCAGATGAATCTCTCAATTCTCTTAAAAGTTAGGCTCTACCAAGTAGGGAACAACCCTTGATAAATTATGAAAACGCTGGATGTACTCAGCAACCTTCGATCCATCCATCTTTAAGTTCCAGAACTCGGTTTCAACCTTCTATCCATCCATCTTTCTCATAAGTTCTTTGAGCTCGTCCCAGCTCATTGCGTATGCAGCAGCTTCACCCTTGGTTTAAACCTGAAGGTTCCACCAAGAAAGTGCACCGTCTAAGAAGAATCCTGAAATGTAAGTAACCCTCTACTCGGGCAGGCATTTGCTCATCCTCAGAACTAAATCGGTCATCTCAATCCACCGAACGAATGCCATGGCACCTCCTATGCCATCAAAGTTTAAGGGCTTGCAGTCTAAGAACTGCTTGTATGTGTAGCCTGAAACATATGCAACAACAATTCACGAATGAGCATTGACCAAGCACGAATGGAAATACACAAGAGATTTGTGATGTGTCATGGGTGACTTAACATTACCAGTTGGGGGATAGTTTCCTGATGTGCCACCGCTGTGCTCTGAGCGGTTGGCTTCGTGATGCGCTATTGCCAAAGAGTTGCGCTCGTTAAGTTCTGCTTCATTCCTTGGTAATGGGTTTGAGTTTGTGTTCCGTTTAGGCGGCATTTTCTTCAATCAAGAAGTATCGGGTAGGTTAGACAAATGTTCACCAAATAAATGTCCACTAGGGCACACACACACACACACACATATATATATATATATAATGAGAAGAAATTTTTGGTAAGAAGAAAAAAGAAGAAATTTCAACCAATAAGAATGATTTATTTTACTTCATTTAATATAAGTATTTAATATTACTATACGGGTACATTAGTAAATCTACATAGGTCATTAATTTATAGTCTTCCTCATTAATAGCTAACTACATTAAATAATTTGTAACTTATCTTCAAAATATATATTTTTCAAAAAAAAAAAAAAAAAAAATAATTTAATGTGTAGGATAAATTACGAGTTGTAGGATGAATTTTGAAATATGTAGAATAACTTTTAATGTGTGTAGGCGAAAAAAAAGTTAGTGTGGAGGATAATAGTCTTTATGATTAATTAATTAGTCAAAAATGTTAAAAAATGAGATAAGTGAAAAGACTATTTAATGCCTAACAAAATTACCCTTTGTTATTTTTCTTCTCAAATGAACCTTCCCCTATATATATATATATATATATATATATATATATACTAACAAAGCTCAGGCAAACCAAAGAAATCAAGTGGTACCTAGTAATCAGATCGCTAGTTAATTAATCGACACCTAAATCGAAAGATCGGGTAGAATGAGTTCTCGTAAACCAAATGAGTATTGGAACTCAGGTGATATGGTTTAACAAAGCCTACGTTCTAAATCGAAATATATATGTATATATATATATATATATATATATGGGATGGTTCAAATGAAAACCACTTTTTATTGTGAAAACTCGAAAACTAACAAAAAAAAGCCTAAAAACACACCAAAATTTTTTTTTCAATTTTTTATAAAAATCGCAAGTTTTTATATATAAAAA
Source organism: Helianthus tuberosus (assembly GCA_030545235.1). NCBI lineage: Eukaryota > Viridiplantae > Streptophyta > Magnoliopsida > Asterales > Asteraceae > Helianthus > Helianthus tuberosus. Next base: position 137,020,732 of record CM060396.1, on the reverse strand, counting down.
AAACTTTTTTTCAAAAAAAAAATTTGTAGTACACATGTGCACTACAAAAAAAAATTTCGAAATTTTTATTTTTATATACATAAACTTTTGAAAATTGGTATGCAAAAAAAAAAAATTGGTAAGTTTTTTTAGCTTTTTTAATTAGTTTTTGAGTTTTCACAATAACTAGTGGTTTTCATTTGAAACTTCCCATATATATATAGGATAAAGATCCGTTAAGAACCACCCTTTATTGCGAGAACCAGTGTGAACACAAACAGTAATTCCTAAAAAAAATCTAAAAAACACCCAAAAATTTTTTTTATTTTTTTACTATTTTTTTTTTTGAAAAAAATCGCTATATTTTGTTAATAAAAAATAAAAAAAATTTCAAAAAAAAATAAAAAATTCGAGTAACAGTTATCCATGCACATGTGCATATGTATCATTTCATTGTCAAATTCCGTAATTCATTACAAATAATAGTCAATTGCACTTTCATTTACACTACCACGTGTAATACACTACTTTTTACGTTAACAATGTTAGAAATGCACATGTGCATCTATATGTATCAACATGAACTAAGGCGTTTTGGTACACTACTTTCTCTTCCATCTATCATTCCATCCATAATACACAAGCATGCACATGTGCATTTTTGTCATTTCTTTGACAAATTCCGTAATTCATTACATATATTAGACAATTGCACTTTCATTTACATTACCATATGTAATAGACTACATTTTACATTAACAATATTAGAAATGTACATGTGCATTTATATGTATCAACATGAAATAAGGTGTTTGTGGTATACTACTTTGAATACACTTTCCCTTTCATCTATCATATCATCCATAATACACTACCATTACCTCCTACCATCCATAATACAATACAATTACCTCCTACCATCCATAATACAATACCATTAACAATATTTTCACTTTATTACATGCATGTAAACACCATTTATACCATCCAATCAACATATTACATCAAAAATTGACAACTATAACCAAACCATCAACCACTAGATATAACTAACCAAAAAACATGTATGTGGATCTACTTCTCCATTCAAAATCACAAACTTTTTGTACCAAAACACGTTATATCATGGTTATACCTAATGATGCACATGTGCATTTTGAATATTGGTAATGTAAAAAGTAGTGTATTACTAATGGTATTGTAAATTAAAGTGTAATTGTCTATTCCTGATAACGTATTACCGAATTTGTTGAAGTAATGATACATATGCACATGTGCATGGATAACTGTTACTCGGAAAAAAAAAAGTTTTTTTTTTATGGCAACGAAATATAGCGATTTTAAAAAAAAAAAAAAAAATTTGAGTGCTTTTTTATTTTTTTTAGATTTTATTTTGTGTTCACATTGGTTCTCGCGGTTCTCGCATGAACCCTACCCTATATATATATATATATATATATATATATGAAGGTTCAAATGAAAACCACTAGTTATTGTGAAAACTCGAAAACTAAATAAAAAATAAAAAAAAAACATACCAAAAACTTTTTTTTTTTTTTGCATACTAATTTTCACAATTTTTTATATATATTAAAAAAAGTTCAAATTTTTTTTTGTAGTGAACATATGTAATACTACACATGTGTATGTGTACTACAAAAAAAATTGAAATTTTTTTTATATATATAAAATAGCGATTTTTAATGAAAAATTGTAAAAAAAATTGGTGTGTTTTTTAGCCTTTTTTTAGTTAGTTTTCGAGTTTTCACAATAAAAGTGGTTTTCATTTCAATCTTCCCCTATATATATATATACATATATCTATATATATATATATAGGGTAAGATTCATTTGATAACCACCCTTATTGCGAGAACAGCGAGAACCAATGTGAACACAAAATAAAATCTAAAAAAAAATCAAAAAAACAACATTATTATTTTTTTAATTATTTAAAAAAAATCGCTATATTTAGTTCCCCGAAAAAAAAATAAACCTTTTTTTTCGAGTAACAGTTATCCGTGCACATATGCATATGTATCATTAATTCAACAAATTCCGTAATACGTTATCAGTAATAGACAATTGCACTTTAATTTACAATACCATCTGTAATACACTACTTTTTACATTAACAATATTCAAAATGTACATGTGCATCATTAGGTATAACAATGATATAACATGTTTTGGTACAAAAAGTTTGTGATTTTGAATGGAGAAGTAGGCCCATATACATGTTTTTTGGTTAGTTATATCTAGTGGTTGATGGTTTGGCTATAGTTGTTACTTTATGATGTAATATGATGATTGGATGGTATAAATGGTGTTGATATACATATAATAAAGTCAAAATATTGGTATTGGTATTGTATTATGGATGGTATGATATATAAAGAGAAAGTGTATTCAAAGTAGTGTACCAAAACACCTTATTTCATGGTGATACATATAGATGCACATGTGCATTTCTAATATTGGTAATGTAGAAACTAGTGTATTACATATGGTAGTGTAAATGAAAGTGCAATTGTCTAATATTTGTAATGAGTTACGAAATTTGTCAAAGAAATGATACATATGCACATGTGCATGTTTGTGTATTATGGATGGAATGATAGATGAAAGAGAAAGTGTATTCAAAGTAGTGTACCAAAACACCTTATTTCATGCTGATACATAGAGATGCACATGTGCATTTCTAATATTGTTAACGTAAAAAAGTAGTCTATTACACGTGGTAGTGGAAATGAAATTGCAATTGACTAATATTTGTAATGAATTACGAAATTTGACAAAGAAATGATACATATGCACGTGTGCATGGACAACTGTTACTCGAAAAAAAAATTTTACTAACAAAATATAGCGATTTTTCGAAAAAAAAAATAGTAAATAAAAAAAATTTCGGGTGTTTTTTAGATTTTTTTAGAAATTACTGTTTGTGTTCTCACTAGTTCTCGCGGTTCTCGCAATAAAGGGTGGTTCCTAACGGATCCATATATATAGGGGAAGGTTCATTGGGGAACACTAAAAAGTGGGGAACAGCGGGGAACCGACTCAAACGAACTCCGATTGGACTCATTCCAGCGGCGTTGGAATCGGCTCGTCGATCCCTACCTAAGATCTCTTAACCCTAAATCCTAAATTCTAACTCCTAAACTCTAAACCCTAAAGCTAAAAAAATAAGGCTAAAACCTAACCTAAACCGTAAAATCTAAACTATAAACCCTAAAACCTAAACCCTAAAGGCTAAACCTAAAGCTAAACCCTAAAGCTAAACCCTAAACCCTAAAGCTACACCCTAAGGCTAAACCCTAAAAGCCAAACCCTAATATATTTAGGGATCAGGGGTTATGACTTAGGGTTTAGGGTTAAGAGATCCTAGTTAGGGTTCTACAAGCTGGTTCCAACGCCGCTGGAATGAGTCCAATCGGAGTTCGTTTGAGCCGGTTCCCCACTGTTCCCCACTTTTTTAGTGTTCCCCAATGAACCTCACACTATATATATATATATATATATATATAACACAATGATCATCCCATCATGCAAACAGGTAATCACATAAATAACACATGCACACATAAGCAACAATGTATGATAAAGAAAACAACCACTGAGCTTTTATATATATCTGAAAACTTGATACATTGTTTTTGTAGAAGAAAAACAAAAGGGACTCGAGGTTACATCGCCTCGTTCGTACAAGTTTCATAATACAAAAGTGGTAAGTCTTTTCTCCTACATTGTTCTTCGTGGTCTTCAAGTGTCTCTAGCCTAAGCTCAGTCTTCATCCATACACAAAAGTGGGTTTGCAACTCCCACTCAAAAAGTACCTGCAAACAAAAGGTGTCTAGGGTGTTGGAGGAGATGGAGGTGGGGTAGGAACAACCAGACTATGGATATGATCCATCTCATCCAAAACGTGACTCATGCGGGTGTTTGAGAGATTGGCTCGCTGCTCCAAGGTGAGCACTCGAGCCTCAAGGCTAGTATGTGGACGTGGACATGGTCGAGACGGTGGTGGAGGTGATGATGGCGGTGGGGGAATAGTGGGTGGAGGATAAGCTGGAGGGGGTGGGGGCATAGAATCCCTGAACCGCTCTAACTCGCTGACGCAATGAGAAAGAACCTGAAACTGAAGCTGAAATGAGAGTGTAACATCATCAGACGTGTAAATAGGGTGGTGACACGGGTGTTATGGATCAGACTCAGACATGTGTGGCGAGAGGTAAGGTGCAGACAAGTGACCAACGGGTGCTCGAGTGTCAGAACAAGTGGGCTGTCAGGATGTGCCCTCCCCAGGACGGGGTGCTGGGATCTCATGGGAGAATATGTGGCGAGAGGTAAGGTGCAGACAAGTGGGCTGTCAGGATGTGCCCTCCCCAAGTGGTGTAAGTGGACGTCCAGAAATAGGAGTGACGGGGGTAGTGTGGGGAGTCTGTGCATCAAGTGGAGCAACTGCGGGGGTATCAATAGGGGTTGAAATAGGAGCAAGTGTATGGTCAGGTGACTGGGTAGCAATGGGCATAGTATCGAAGCTGCTATCAGTAGCATCCGCTCGTAACCCAGCTCGGCGGATGTAAGAGAAAGAAGCATCATTGCTAAAATCGGAAAAAGAAATGTCTATGACAGAAACAATAGGTGACGACACCTCCAAAATGGCTATATCGAGAACCTCACCATCACCAATCTCGTCATTAAAATGGCTGACATGAATGACGGGGACGTCCTCCTCGTCATCGAAGACAACAATAACTCCTGGAACTGCAGCTAAGGGAACAACATCTAAAGGAATGTAATCAACAATATGGGCTCCATCTGGGTGACCGATAATATCAAACTCGTTTAGCTGTGGCCCCACAGCTAGGACATCATCATCTATGGGATCGCCATCGAGGACCGGGTCGGGCAGCGCAAAGGGCTGGAAGTTATCGAGATCCTCATCGTCGGATGAAACAATTTCCACAGTGGGCTCGTCGTCAGATGATATGTCCATGTGGTCGTAGTCGTCGTAAACTCCGCTACTAGTAGATGATACCATGGTATCCTGGCAAAAATAATCCGTACACACACACACACACACACACACACACATATATATATATATATATACATCAATGAACAATAATGTTACTTAGTATACACAGACAAGTAAGGGTAGCATATCACAAGTATTCACATTGTTCCTATGTGGGTCGTTTCTAGTTCGGCAAGTCTATCCCATATAGACTATACCCTAACTAATGTCCTTGCCTTGTTTCTTTTTGAAAAATGTTTGGTTCGTGGATCTTGGAGTTTTTGTAAATGCAATGAAAAACATTTTTTTTTGTTTGTTGTAAAAATGTTTTCATGAGAGAATCCTAGTGATTGTAGACTAGACTCGAGAAGGGATCCTATTTCACTACAATCGAAGCTCTGATACCAATCTGTCACACCCTGTCTTTTGCGGAAGTGTGTGTGTGTGACTTGATCAGTTTTCATTGCATTTGATCATAATAAACAACTACACGATTAAAATAAGCGATGTTCATCCATTCACAAGTTTCAAAATATTACAAACCACAAGTTGTTCAAGTTTTAAACCACCACAAGTATTTAGTTTTAGTTACAAACCAACATAAGTTTTAAAGTTCCATAAAGGACTTGTTTAACAAAAGTTTAGATTCATGAGGTTTTGCATCCTATATCTCATCAAGGATGAGATATATGAATCAAACCCTCCAAAAGTGGATGATATCGAGACTTGAAACTCAAAAGCTTGAAGACAACGCTGGCACCAAGATCCATCTATTTTCCTGAAATACATGTAAGTTGAAAACATCAACAAAAGTTGAGTGATTTCATGTGTTTTATGTGTTTGCGCATCAAATGAATCTCAAAAAAATTTGAAAGTTCAGTTTTGTTAGTAGGTATGGAAAGCGTCTATGAACATGTTGATCATTAATGTTTTGTAAGGACATTAATATATATGACGACATAGGAGGTCTTAGCCCGAATAGGCAATTTTTAGTGTCGATTCACTCTCGACAGTCACTCATATACATAACCCCAAGCAGTTTGCCTGCATGCTTTCAGAGCACTGCCTTTTTTTATTACGACACTTCAACCATCTTTAAATATCCAGTCTACACTTTGGAATTTTTGACATATTTTATTTATTTTATCAAACATATTTATTATGGAAACCACAAGATGTTCAAGTTTCCATGCTTTCAAGCAGGTGGTGGTTGTGTTCGTCCATTCACAAGTTTCAAAATATTACAAACCACATGTTGTTCAAGTTTCAAACCACCACAAGTATTTAGTTTAAGTTACAAACCAACATAAGTTTTAAAATTCCATAAAGGACATGTTTATCAATAGTTTAGATTCATGAGGTTTTGCATCCTATATCTCATCAAGGATGAGACATATGAATCAAACCCTCCAAAAGTGGATGACATCGAGACTTGAAACTCAAAAGCTTCAAGACAACACTGGCACCAAGATCCATCTATTTTCCTGAAATACATGTAAGTTGAAAACATCAACAAAAGTTGAGCGAGTTCATGTGTTTTATGTGTATGCGCATCAAATGAATCTCAAAAACATTTGAAAGTTTAGTTTTGTAAGTAGGTATGTAAAGCATCTATGAACATGTTGATCATTAATGTTTTGCAAGGACATTAATATATGTGACAACATAGGAGGTACTTAACCCGAATAGGCAATTTTTATTGTCGATTCACTCTCGATTGGGAAACAACAGCACTCTAAGTGGTCACCCAAGGAAACCGTGAGTGGGTCTCGCCCGTACCCATTAGATCTAACCTTTGTTCTGTGGTCCTTAAAAGGATTTATGGCACCTCAGTTACAGCCTATACTCACATGATCTAAGAGTTTATTCCATAACTTAATCATACCCATCGTTGACATGTATTTCCCCCCGAAAGTTGCAAACCGAAAACGTTAAAAGAAAAGGGGGACATGAACTCACATGTTTGCGTCCAAGTAAAGTGCGTACTCAAATGCTGTTTCCTGGGTTCGTTTCGCAACCTACATATGTACGCTAGGTTTTGTTAGACACTTCGGTCTTGTAATGGTTCTTACTCTTAAACACTTACTAAGACTTGTTTCGGATTTGTTTTTGTTTTGAGTTGCACTTTTAGTGCATGATGTCTTTATACAATTTCTCAAAATTATAATAAATTCAAGGTTTAATATATTAGTTAAAATATTATATTATTTACATGTATTACGTATATCACTTAAGGGTTTCGTTAAAAATTAATACATTTTAACCCGTTTTGACACATGGTTTCCATATAAGCATGTTTGTGGTTTTCATAACCAAAATACCGTTTGTTGAGTATTATACACCTGTAATTATACCCAAGTATAGGTATACTTGTATTATAAGTAAGTTGATTATTTCTCTTTGTATTATCATATATATGTATAATACTTGTAAGAGGGTATTTTTACCAAGTGTTGGTAGTATGCGTTGGCATGTATTTGTACGTATAAGAATATATATTTTCTTGTATTTATTAAGTATTTCATATTTAATATATATTTAATTTTCCGGAATATTTTTATTTTGCACAATTATAACTGGTGTGTGCGAAGCGTGATAATTTTTTATTGATATTTTAAGCCCATTTTACATATTAGTCAAGTTTTAAATTTATAAAACACGATATTCTATTAACACTAAACAAACACTTGGGCAAGTGCACCCATCGTGAGCATAGTATAGCGTTGGTAAGATACCGAGGTCGTCCAAGGACATAAGAGCTTTTAGTACCAGTTTATCCTCAACGTCTAATCAAACTAAATTTTTTTTTGAGAAAAGATTTCTAAACATGAAAAATAAAACTAAAAATGCTGAAATAAAAATAAAATAAAAACAGATAGACAAGATGAATCACTTGGATCCGACTCGCCTTTAATGTAGCCTTTGATGATTTCCGCACTTTTTCACTTTTTAAGAGATTATCTTAGTTGTAGTAGCAGTCCCTTCTTTTGAAGGTGACGTTACCCTCAACCTAGTGGTTTGAGTCAGCAAGGATACAATCCCAAAGGGTTGGAATATTGGAAGATAATTAATTAAGTTATTAATGCGAAAAGTGGTAGGCCCCTCTTTTGAAGGTGACGTTACCCTCGGCTAAGTGGTTTGAGTTAGCAGGGATACAATCCCAAGTAGCCGGTTTAATGTGTTAATAGTAGTTTACAGATGAGGGGATCAAGCCATTCGCACCCCCGCCATCCAATACCAGTGGGTATTGAAGGAGGTCCTAGTAAGCTTGATCCAGGTCCTTGTAGGATCTATACACTAAACAAGGCAAGAACCTTACCAAACCATTCCCTTAACCCCCGACCAGGTAGCCAACATATCTCTATATAGACCGTAGAGATATGAATGGTGAAAATGTTTTACTTTATATAGACAGTAATGTATTGACAAGACAACACAGACAAATGATAAGGAAGTTTCACCTTCAACATAAGAAACTAGTTATTAAAGTCATTAATACAAAACCAAATAAAAAGTGCGAAAAGATTAGAAATCAAAAGTAATACATTAAAGACTTGTCTTCACAAGAACTCTTACTATCAATCTTGGATCCCGAGACTACTGCACACACTCTAAGATGGATGATGGATGATGGTGTTGGATGTGGGTGTTGTAGTGGTGGTGGAGTGGTGGCAAAGTGGGAGAGAGGTGGTTTGCCAAGGGAAGCCTTTGAAGTGAACCAAGCACCTCTATTTATAGCCTGCACAGAAGTCCAGCCACGGCCCCGTGTCCAGCGGACACGCCCCCGTGGCCATTCTTTTCTCTTCCTTCATTAATTGCATTTGTCTGCATAGGGCTCGACACGGCCCGTGTCCAGCGGGCACGGCCCTGTGTGCAGAAACGTATCTGTACTACCAAGATTTTGCAAGATTCTGCGAATCTTAGCATTGACCACGCCTCGTGCTGAGCTGGGCACGCCCCCGTGGTGGGCGTAGAAGTTTCTACAGCTTTGTCCTTTCTGCATACATATGACCACGCCCCCGTGTCCAGTGGGCACGGGCCGTGTTCAGCCTTCTGTTTCTTGTTTTTGCTCTTGGAGATGCTGTCGAGGGGTCAAGCATTTCATGTTTATTCCTTTTCTTGGTATTTATTTTGGTTTTTGGTGTTTATTTGTTCCTTTTGTTCGTTTAAGCTCATTTGTCCTGTAAATTCAAAGGGAAGATAAAAGCACACTGTTTCCAACATTAGTACTAAAAAGGGTTAGTTTTATGCCTTATTTGATGTAATTTATATGTTGAATTTTACGCACATCAAATATCCCCACTAGAATGTTTGCTTGTCCTCAAGCAAAACTCTTTATTATGTGGCTTACACACCCAAATGGAATGGGTAAAAGAGAAGTTTTGGGCTTGTCTTGAGTGACGGGAATCCAAGATCTTTATTGGGTTTTATTTTTATTCTATTTACAATCCTATTCGTTATGATTTATTTAGAATGGTTCATAAGAGAAATTATTTATCCGGGCATAACATGCCTCTTTAAAATTCTATTTATATACAAGTTCACATACCTCACGGGAGATCACTCAACACTCGGCCGAAGATGTATTTTGGTGAAACAGTCGAGACCGGCATGGAACTTACTTGTACCATATGCTTGCCAAGCAATCAATCCTCCTCCTTTTTAACTATAAACCTTCGTAAATATCAAGAGGACTTGGGAAAGGGTTAGGCTTGGGCTAAGGGTAGGTGGTTTTGGTTCGTGGTTAGTAAAAGGTTTAAAAGCGTAAAAAGCGTCGGTTGTCGTAAAACTTTTTATTTTTGTGACTTTTATTCAAACTACGCATTTTCAAACAAAGTTTCTTTGAGGAACATGTTTGTTTATTGCTAGACTTTCTTTTTTTTTTTTTTTGATAAAGAAATGTCACACGACAACCGAGCTTTTTAAAATAAAAGGGTTTGAAAAGAAAAAAAAAGTTTTTGGTGGGTAAAGGGTGTTTGTTTTGTGAATTTAGAAATGAAAAAGGTTTAGGCTCAAAGGGGTTAACTAGGGGGATTTTGGGTAGGTGATAAAGAAAAGGAAAAATAATGGTGTTGAAAGGAAAATGAGTTAGTCCTAATGCCTCCATCATTTACTTACTTGGGTTTAAGATGGTATGGACCGGGAATGTATCGTCGTGGCAAGTTCTAGAGTTGTAAGAACCAAGCGGCTATTCACACAAGAAATGAAAAATGAGCATTTAGTTTAAAGATGTATGCTTGTATGCTCAATAAAGACTCAAAACTCACTTATTGTGGGAATGAGTTTATAATGTGATCAAGTATGTATAATCAAAATTTAATTAGATTTGTCATGCCTTTTCATAATTTTCTTATGTTGGTTCTTTTTATCAAGACGCTATCGGTTGAAAATTTGTAAAAATATAACCTTTTTAGAACTTGTTATTCCCAAATTAAACCAAGACAAGTAAAAAAATGAAAAGTTTTTGAAAAAATTGGGGTGATTAGAGGTTCCAGTAGAGTTTTGTGTAAGGCTTGTTATTAGGACTTGCAAAATTCAAGGTTTTAGCATCCCCCCCCCCCCCCACACTTAAATTACACGTTGTCCTTAATGTGTACCAAAAATAAGCTTTTAGGTTGATTGAATGTGTAAAAAGGTGTTGAAAAACAAAATTTTTTGTTACTGGGCGTCTGGCCACGACCCAGTGTTGGTCCGGGCACGACCCCGTGGTCAGATTGCCAGTAACACAATTAAACAGAAGGCTGGGCACGGGGCGTGTTCAGTGAGCACGGCCCCATGTCAAGTTACCTGAACTGGGCATTTTTCTGCAGAGCCTTGGGCACGTGGGCGTGTTGGCTGAGCACGGCCCCATGCTGAAGTTGCTATAATGTTGGAAAATTGTCAGGTGGCTCTGTTTTTGTGCATGGGGTGTGGTTTATTCTTTCCCTTGGTAACATCCACCTTTTCGAGTGTTTTCAACCATTACAACATCATCCAAACACCATTTAATAATTAAAACCATCATTCATTCAAGAGTGAGATACATAGTTCCTAGAAAATAAAAAGAAAAATACAAACTAAAAACTAGATAAATAGGTCCTAGAATGCAAGAAATCTTAAACCACAAAGAAGTCCTAGCCTAGACGTTTTTATTATAAAAGCAACAAAATTTCCGAAATGATTCTTTCAGTTGAATAAGGCTTTTAGAACTTCTTTCCGGAAAGGGCCCCTCACACATTGTTAAGCCATTCTTCTATCTCCCGGGGGAGAAGAAAAACGGGCTCATTGTCTTCCTCATGTGGAGGAGGTGCAACTTCAACTGGAACCTCTTGTAAGGTGTCTAGAGGAGGTTCCGGGGGAATGTCGTCCCATCCGGTGTGGTTAATAATTTCTTGTGCCAAGTTCCAATATTCTTGTGGGAAGATTGGTTCCATAGGTGGTATTGCTAGAATATTCAACCTTTGGTGCAAAAGGTTGATTTCTTGGAAGCTACTCTCTAGTCCCACCGTTAGATAGTTGATACGATCAATTAGGACTTCCTCCACGGATGTCATCTCGTCGAGTGCCTCTCTTAGCGCCATTACGTAATGCACAAGGGTTGCTTCGATCGATGGCCTTCTTTCCCTGAGACTGTTCCTCGAGTGAGCTGGAGAGGTTCCGCTATTTTGGCTCGACATTCTAAGAAAACAAGTCAAAAAGTTCAATTTAATGAAAGATTAACTCCGGCCATGACCCCGTGCTTGTTGAGCACGGCCCCGTGGCCACCATTCTGCAGATTTTTGAAACAAGGAATCTTAGTGCTTTAAATTATTTTTCTGACTTTTGAAACATTTCTGAGTAGAAATAACTTAAAACAGTGTTGTAAAACTTATTTTTTATAATATTCCTTGGCTAAAAACCTAACAAATATCACAATAAAGCTTAAAAACATGGATGTTTCAAGCTTTAATGGAAGTTTTGAGGAGTTCTTAGAGAAGAAAGCAAGATACAAAAGTGGTAAAGACAAGATGGTTGTTGGGAACCATCTTTGGAACATACCTTGTAGGGTATATGTGAAAATCCCAGCAGATCTTGGTCTTTGGAATATGTCCAAATGTGCAGGAATCATGCTATCTTTATAGAAAATGATAGCACTGTCCATAGCCCCGTGTCGACTGGACACGGCCCCGTGTTCAGACATGACTCTGACACATTTTGTTCGTATTCTAAGCACGGGGTGTGTTGGCCTGGACACGCCCGCATGGTCAATTTTTTGGTGGGCACGGGAACTGTTGACCTAGACAAGGCCCCATGACTAGAGAGTTTTCGTTTTATTTTAAGGAAGTTGTCCAGATCGGGCGGTTCCTTACTGGACGGAACAACACCGAAGTGCCTAAGGTACCTAAATTGCCATTGCTTTAGACAAGAACACAAGAGGTTGTCGGAAAGGGTGAAACCTAATCTAAATATCGGTGGGCGAGACCAACCTTTATTCCCCTTATCCGGGCTCCCGTTAAAGAAGGTATTTATCGAATCGCTCAGGTCTATGAACGCATCGGCAGAGACCGATGGAGAGTCCTTCACGTCACAATCTACACAGGGACGACTATCGCTCAAGTCCTCACAAGAGTTAGAGGTGCTTCGGGATCGACGATGTTGTTAGATTCCGAATGCGTCAATAATTCTCCTTGATTATCGTCTTGAGATGAATAGCTTGTATCCTTTTCAAGTCCTTCTAATAATTGGAGAATTATTTCATTGAGTTGACATAATTCTTCTAAAATCATGTCTTCCAAAAGAAATGGTTGAGCGCACTCGGGAGAGATATAGGGATCATTTTTACTTTCGCCCATCTTAAGGTTACAGGGAAACGATGGGTCAGTATAGTGGGGAGTGTAATTTAAAAAGTAACATTTTAAATCTTTATGAGATCCACCACATATTTGATACCACACACAATAAGAGGAGCGAAAGTAAAAATAATCAATATCACTCATGTTTGTGTCAGAAATTACCAACCGTCGGGATCTTACGGTTCTGTTTTCAGTAACTTAAGCTTGGGCACGGGGGCGTGTTCAGTGGACACGACCCCGTGTTCAGTGGACACGACCCCGTGTTCAGTTACTGTCTGACTTAAAACAAGATTGCCAGTACCAAAGATTGGGCATGGGGCGTGTTCAGCGGGCAAGGCCCCATGCTGAAGTCTGCAAACGCTGAAAATTTTTGAAAAATCGGAAAAAATAGAAAAATAAGAAAAATGATTAGGCCGTTGATTTCTAACTTTCTTAAAATCATTGTGTCCCTGGCAACTGCGGTAAAAACTTGGTGTGTGCGAAGCGTGATATATTTTTATTGATATTTTAAGCCGATTTTACACATTATTCATGTTTTAAATTTATAAAACACGATATTTTACTAACACTAAACACACACTTGGACAAGTGCACCCTTCGTGAGCGTAGTATAGCGTTGGTAACATACCGAGGTCGTCCAAGGACACAAGAGCTTTTAGTACCGGTTTATCCTCAACGTCTAATCAAACTAAAAATTTTTTCAGAAAAGATTTTTAAACATGAAAAATAAAACTAAAAATGCTGAAATAAAAATAAAATAAAAACAGATAGGCAAGATGAATCCCTTGCATCTGACTAGCCTTTAATATGCCCTTTGAAGATTTCCGCACTTTTGCACTTTTTAAGAGATTATCTTAGTTATAGTAGTAGGCCCCTCTTTTGAAGTTAATGTTACCCTCAACCGAGTGGTTTGAGTCAGCAAAGATACAATCCCAAAGGGTCGGAATATTGGAAGATAATTAATTAAGTTATTAATACGAAAAGTGGTAAGCCCTCTTTTGAAGGTGACGTTACCCTCGGCTAAGTGGTTTGAGTCAGCAGGGATACAATCCCAAGTAGCCGGTTTAATGTATTAATAGTAGTTTACATATGAGGGGATCAAGCCATTCACACCCCCGCCATCCAATACAAGTGGGTATTGAAGGATGTCCTAGTAAGCTTGACCTAGGTCCTTGCAGGATCTATACATTGAACAAGGCAAGAACCTTACCAAACCATTCCCTTAACCCCCGACCAGGTAGCCAACATATCTCTATATAGACCGTAGAGATATGAATGGTGAAAATCTTTTACTTTATATAGACAGTAAAGTAATGCCAAGACACCACGGACAAATGATAAGCAAATTTCACCTTCAACATAAGAAACTAGTTATTAAAGTCATTAATGCAAAACCAAATAAAAAGTGCGAAAAGATTAAAAATAAAAAATAATACATTAAAGACTTGTCTTCACCAAGTGATGTAAGAGACTTCGCCAAACATGGCCTTTGATTGACAAGAACTCTTTCTATCAATCTTGGATCCCGAGACTACTACACATACTCTAAGGTGGATGATGGATGATGGTGGTGGATGTGGGTGTTGTAGTGGTGGCAAAGTGTGAGACAGGTGGTTTGACAGGGGATGCTTTTGAAGTGAACCAAGCACCTCTATTTATAGCCTACACAGAAGCCCGACCACGTCCCCGTGTCAAGCGGACACGCCCCTGTGGCCATCCTTTTTCTCTTCCTTCATTAATTGCATTTGTCTGCATAGGTCTCTACACTGTGTCCAGCGGGCACGGCCCCGTGTGTAGAAGCGTATCTGTAATACCAAGATTTTGTAAGTTTCTGCGAATCTTAGCGTTCACCACGCCCTGTACTGAGCTGGGCACGGCCCCGTGTGCAGAAGCGTATCTGTAATACCAAGATTTTGAAAGATTCTGCGAATCTTAGCGTTGACCACGCCCTGTGCTGAGCTGTAATACCAAGATTTTGCAAGATCTAGTGGGCACGGGTCATGGTCAGCCTTCTGTTTCTTGTTTTTGCTTTTGGAGATGCAGTTGAGGGGTCGGGCATGTCACGTTTATTTGTATTTATGTTGGTTTTTGGTGTTTATTTGTTCCTTTTGTTCGTTTAAGCTCATTTGGTCCTGTAAATTCAAAAGAAAGACAAAAGCACACTTTTTCCAACATTAGTACTAAATAAGAGTTAGTTTTATGTCTTATTTAATGTAATTTATATGTTGCATTTTACGCACATCAATAACCATAATCTTTGCATCCTTAAAATATATATATATATATATATATATATATATATATATATATATATATATTAAGATATGTTTATAGAAAATATCTATATTTTGACTTGCTAAGTGTAAATGTTCATGTATATCTTAAAAATAATTTATTTTTAAGATCAAAACTAGAAAAATATATATTTTTAGTTTCCACTAAAATAATATATTTTTAAGTTGTTTATGAAAATAAATATTTTCATAGACTCAAAAATTATATACTTCTAAGTTTGACAAAATACAATATAGTTTTATACTACTTGTAAAAATACATACTTTGTCATTTGTTCGGTTTTGAAAATACCGTTTACCAAGTTTTGTTATAATAAAATTTAAATTCCGAAATATTTATATAATTTGTCCGATATGTCCATTTGTCCAAAGGTCCAATATCTGTGTCCAAAATATGTATTGATATTCTTGTAATTCTTGTAGTTTCCTTAATTACAATTTTTATACTAAATTTTAATATAACTAACACAAATAATATACACATAGCACATAATTCATGTGATCTCTAAATATATATTTAGTTATTTTTATTTTTGAAAACCAACCTCCATTACTTGTATTTTTATACCAAAAATTGTGGGAATTTTTATATTTAAAACTATTTATCAAGATTACTTGTAAGAACTTGTTAAAAACATATTTTTCTAAGTGTTTAGATTTTATAAAAAATTCGTCATAGTTTCCTTTGTAAAATGGAGGTTTCCATGCTTTCAAGCATATCATTTTCTTTTCAAAATCACCAATAATCATCCACCACAATTTACAAGTCTAATACATGCATAAAAATGCATTCTTCATGAAGATATGAATTTGTAATTTTGTAAAAACTTGTAGTCTTTTAACAAGGTGATAAACAAGTTCCTTTAACCTTAAAAACATGATTTTTATTCCATATGAACCATTTTTGTAAAAATTTCATCTTTACAACTTGTGATCCATTTTTGTAGAAATTCATTTTCTATAACTTTTTATGTTCTAAATACTTCAAATATTTCATTTTCACATATGCAGTAAGTCCATTTGTTTTCAAGTAACAAAACCATGCTTAACATAAAGTAACCTTTGTTCTTCGAAACTTTAATCTTTCAAATCTTTCATTTTTCATGAACTACACTTTGTAAGAACCAATTTCCACTCTTAAACATGCTTACTTTTCAAGTTCACACTTCACATAATACATGCTTAACATAGATCTTTCAAGATCCATTAACATACTTGTTAGATCATGTGTTTAATCATCATCTAACAAGTATTTATGTGGTGTTCATCACCATACACACTAACGATCATTAAACAACTTCATCACATAGCATAAACAACTTGTTTTCTTATGATTCTTAGTTTGATTCAAGTGTTCTTCTTCTTTGTTTTGTAAGATCTTTCATTTTCTTAGTTACACATAAGCTTTAACTACTAAATCAAGATGAAAAATGGGTTCATAGGACACTTACTACTAGCACAAGGCTAGGGTAAAAACAAATTGATGATGATGAAGAGAAGATGAAACAAAGAGGGTGGTTAATAGCTCCCTAATGAGGTCCTTCAACTTCCAAGTCATGAAACTAGCATCTTTGACCAACAAGGTCATTAGTCAACATGATTAGGGATGGTGGGTCCCATAGGGATGGTTCACAATGGAGGGGGGGTATGGTTGTTTAAATTTTGTTTAAGTGTTAGAAAGTATCATAATAAGGATGATTAGTTAGGAAGTTTAGGTGTTTAGATGTTTTTGATACATAACATTATGTTTATGACCATAACTAGCTTCATGTCCTAAAAATGTTGTTAATTAGTTCACATGATGCTTCTAGTGGTGTTCGGGTGTTCGTTTAGTTATCGGATCGCTTGAAGGATCAATATTAGTAACTTGTATGACGTATTATGTTATTATGTCATGAAAATGTTTCCATCACCTTTTGACTTATTCTGAGCGTTCTGGCGTTGTTTCAGATTATTACATAAGCTGAAAATTGCCGAATTATGCTGTTTGGTTAGTTTTTAGCTAGTATGGGGCAGTTTCTAGTGTCCGTTTGTCTCTCGGAAAGCAGTAACATAACCCTTACGTTCTCACACGAGGTTTTGCATAACATTGCCTCTGGGACTCAATCTGTGTCCTAATCATGTTATTTGTCTGAGTACTGAACTCCTGTCAGCACTACTAATTTGTCTGATAAGTGTGCTAGTTATTTTTGTGCATTGTCTAACTATTTCAAGTCGCGACCTATAAAAACAAGTATTATGCATCATGAAATGTTTTTGTGAGTTCTTTTAAACGTAAGCCATGAAATCATGCACATCATATGTTCAAAATACACAACCATATAATATTTAACACTGTTCACATCGTACGGTAATTACATGAAAAGTGCCAGTTGTCACAATTTATGTGTGTTACTTATTTGATAATAATAAAGATTAAATATCGGGAGCTATTGTACTCATAAATGGATACTTGGTTCTTAACTCAGTTATACTAGCATACGATGGATACACTTGCCTATTTGTGTGTGTTGCTTATTCTAAGGTTGAAATCATTTATTTATTTTAAAACCCAATTGTGTGAAATTTTACTGAAACATATATACATATACACACACATTTATAGTGCGATAGTTAATCGACAATAATGAAAGCTCAAAGTAAAGTGTATTATGGAAAACCAATGTACATCCAACGTAGACATAATACTATACGATAATTGCTCTCCATGGGGGTTATCATTGTTGAATATGTGAAGTCAGATGATAACATTGTTGATCCTATTACGAAAGACAAATTATGTGTCGTGAAGAGGAATAGGACTACTGCCCGTGAAAATAAGAACATAAGGGAAACGTAACCTACATAATTTGTAAAGCTCTCGCATAACTTGTTAAGTGTTTCAAGACCAAAATGGACACAACTATGAGGGGTTTCATTCCTTTGTGAATGTGCATTGGTTATTTATACAAACAACAATCATTTCAAATAAATAATCAAGTTCTTTAACAGCTAGTAAATTAAGTAAGATTCATAAGGGAAGGTTTAAAGGGTAACACATATATATGCAATGCAAGACTGAATTGTTGTATGACAATGTGGCATTTGTATGCTATGTTTGATCTCCATTCATGATGTGAGGGATTGTTCGAAAAGTAGTGAAAATGGAAATCTGGATGTTGAGCAACTCTTAAATGTCGTTTTTCACTAACTTTGTACACAAACAATCATTTGTTGTTTATATTTATTCGTTTTGCCTTCTACTATGTGATAGCTTAACAACAAAACAAATTGTCTTAAAGCGAAGCTAGGATGAATGTGATATCAATGCGCTAAGTTGTTTCTTTGAAATGTTCATATTGCGAAAATAGAATTGAAAGTGATTGGGAACTTGGACTCAACTACTACTTCTACAATTTCTTCATAGCTATTTTACTTCAATTTGTTAGAATATAAACTTAGCATATATTGTTTATTATTATTATTATTATTTAGTTAGGTTAATTAGATAATAGGTTTATTATGGTTATGGCAGTTATCACCCTTAACCGCCAATTAGATAGGTATATATACAAACATTCATGTATCATATATGGTTACCAAGAATTGAGAAATCAATTCCATACAGAATCAAGACAGTTTCTATCATCCGAAATTGTCCACTTTATTCTCTTATTTTCCTCCTGTATATTCTGCATCATTTCTTGATCTGGATATTCATATAAATATGTCTGCAAGTTATGTAATACCTTCCGTTGCATCTGCATATTCATATGCACATGATAATAATGATCCGGATGTCCAACATAGTGGTATCAGAGCCACTTCAAGATTCGATGAAGAAGTTAAACCCACAGCAACATGTATGCCTTGTCAACACTGTGTTGATGAGAAAAATGAGAAAAAAACGCCGAGTCCTGCGTGAAAGATTATGTTACTACTGTCACATGCCAGGACACCAGATTTATACGTGTAAGGCCAAGGAGAACGATGAAGAGATGCAACTGATTAGACAGGCAATTAATGCCGGAATCAGATCGCAGAATGATGATGTGCACTGCCGAGAGGAGATGATTGTCACCGGTACTGATGGTGGACAATGGAATGAAATCTGGTATGTTAATCCAACATAGTGGTATCAGAGCCTCGTTGAAGATCAATCCATCAAGAAGTAACAAAACGAGACCGCAATCAAGAACCGGGATTTCCAGCGAAGAAAAGAAGATCCTGAAAGATCTCAGGAGGATGCGATTGGAACAAGATGTTGTTCCAACAATGAATTACGACTGCAAGAAGAACCGTGGAATAGCGAACGGAATCGATAAAGATTCCCAGAATTTAAAATACGGACAAGTAGGTGTCCCAAGTTCCAGCCATGTGAGGGTTGAAGACGGCTATGATATGGGCCGTGGTATTCACGCAGACGGAGAATCATTCAACAGTACCAGACGGGGAACAGATGAATTACCAAGCGTGAATTTCGTAACACGATGGAAAATCGATCGAGAATACACGATTCCGGGCACACCCGGATGAAGAAGGAAAACAAGGGATATGGAGACGGACAATAATCCAATCCCGATCGCACGACTCCGCGATCACGCGAGTTTGCAGAATGGAAGAAGGAAATTCTAATGAAAATAGAACACGAAATCGAATTATTAGAACGAGAATCAGAAGGGACGGAAGAAGATTACAAGCAAGATCACGGAAAAGAAAAGGACGATGAAGATGCAAAGGAAAATGATATGAAAATTCATGATACAAAGAAAAGGAAAACTGAAAATAAATCTTTGATCAAAAGAAGGAAATCGGCAGCCTCTGTTTTTTTATAGAAATGAAACAGTGAAACAAGAAAAAGGAATGAGAAGAACAGTGGCACAGATTAGCGACAAGCAAAGAAAGGATATTGCGACAGAAACAGGACTTTTAGCGACGGATGAAAAGATACTAGCAACAACAGATTGGAAATTAAGCGATCCCGATATCGAAAATTTCAGAACTACCTTACTCGGCATCACGAAACAAATCAAGGTGGATCTATGGACGCATCATGACAAGTTTAAAGAAAAATGCGTTTATCATCAAAGCCGACGTGACGAGCCATTACCGATGCTAAGTTTAGGGAATGGTGTTAGAATATAAACTTAGCATATATTGTTTATTATTATTATTATTATTATTATTATTATTATTATTATTATTATTATTATTATTATTTAGTTAGGTTAATTAGATAATAGGTTTATTATGGTTATGGCAGTTATCACCCTTAATCGCCAATTAGATAGGTATATATACAAACATTCATGTATCATATATGGTTACCAAGAATTGAGAAATCAATTCCATACAGAATCAAGACAGTTTCTATCATCAGAAATTGTCCACTTTATTCTCTTGTTTTCCTCCTGTATATTCTGCATCATTTCTTGATCTGGATATTCATATAAATATGTCTGCAAGTTATGTAATACCTTCCGCTGCATCTGCATATTCATATGCACATGATAATAATGATCCGGATGTCCAACACAATTGCCACTCGTATTGTAAAATTTTATTTAAGTTATATTTGTTTTTCCATTTTTACTGTAATTTGTTTTAAAAATGTGAACAAGGTCACTACACAAATCACATAAAACAGTATAAGAATGCTAATGTGAGTGACTCGTCTTATAACTTCAATGATGGATTTTTATACTAATGATATTTTATCTACCTTACCCGTGAAGATTTTTGCTCTCTCATTAGCAAGCAACCTGGCTTATTGGGACTATCGTTGTTACACGGGTTCAATGTGTTAGTCAAAGATGTATGTTTTGGCGGACCACTAGATACTTTCCCTTCATGTGTTTGAGCGTTCACCTACTGTAAAAAACAAAGATGAAACGTCTATAATAACAAGTTCCATTAACTAGTTGTTCGGTTTGAAAATAGTCAATCATATGGGCAAAAGTTTATTGAACATGACAATGCATATGACCCCAAAGCGAATTGACCAAGACAACTGAAAGCATAAGGAGACAGTTTGGAGTGTCAAAGCTGGAGAACCTATAGTTTGAGCTAAGGTTTTGAAGCCATTCCCTTTGGCCTCATCGCGACCTTTTGCCAACTAGATGATGATTGATATACATAGCCCACAAGTCGACTTTCGTGGAAGGTACAAATCGGAAAATTATTGTATACACGACATGACTTGTATATTGCAATGTCAGCTACTTGACAATATATAAGGCTAAGCCTTTTTTTTTTTTTTGAATGGCAAAATGGAATTTTATATACAAGTCATATATAGAAACGAAAAATCGTATCAATGCGGTTAAGAATACATACGAATAGGATCATCTGTTAATCTAAAAGATAAGAGGTTAGGAAACTATTAGTTTATGAGTATATCGCAAAAAATTCTTTGACTGCATGATTTTTGTGTCTGTGAAAATGAAATGACTTTGGGTTCGGTAAATCCAGTGAGAATGAAAGAAAAAAGGTGTAAAGCTAGGTGGAAAACATGTGATGTGTTGTTGTGTGTAACAAAGAGACAAGTAGAGGTCAAGTTCAGCTACAGTAGAGGTCAAGTTCAGCTGCAGTGGCGCCAACCCCACCAGACCCAGACCCACCAGCAGGTGGTGGTGGTGAGTCACTCATAAACATAACCCCAATCAGTTTGCCTGCATGCTTTCAGAGCACTGCCTTTTTTGATTATGACACTTCAACCATCTTTAAATATCCACTTTACACTTTGAAATTTTTGACATATTTTATTTATTTTATCAAAAATATTTATTCAATATTATACCATTACATGCATGGTCCAGTTGTTTAAATGATTGAAACACAAAAGTGTGTGAATGGAGAGGTCAAAAGATGGAGTAACATATTTAAATGAACATGGATAATATTAATATGGGTGAATTGAATGAAAAATCGAACATTAGAATATACATTTCTTTTTCTTTTTTTCTATATCACAGCTCTTTAATTGATAATAGGAAACACTAATCGACATATTCAACCCCTGCACATAAATGTTGCATTTTGAATATGATGTATATAGTTCTTATACAACATGACACATGAATAAATTAAATAATCTCATTATTATATATAATAAACTAGAGTGATTTCCCCCGCGCTATGCGGCGGGAATTTGGTTGCTATCTGTTCGGCTCGTTACGATACCAACACTCGCTAGAGCAACCTAAACGAAGAAAAAAATGACTCGTGTTTTACATTAATCAAATACAATAAAACAAACACAGGTATCAGATTCGATAATAGCTATACGGTACTAATGTTTGGTTGTCAAGGTACCAACATGGTACCAGAAAAACACTCTACGTTAAACTTCATTGTTCATTAATAAGATTAATAAATATACGTTATTGTACCAAAGATATACTCTGTTTTAAATGCCACTTTGTTGTCAACAAAATTTATGTTGGCACGTCTAATAAATATACGTATATTGAGCTTTATAACGAACGCGATTTCTTCGGTTTTAATATTATATAGTAATCATAATAAACCTTTCTAATATATATTTCACATTTGCATGAATTTGGTTGTTGTGTATATCGTTTGTTATGATACCTGCGCTCAAACGACATCGACACGCAGTTTACACATATCGAAAACAACGAAAAAACACCGGTACAAATATTGTTCGGTCAAAACTGTCTCGATTTCGTCAAAGTACCGACACTCGTATAGCTTACTATACCAAAGATATGCTCTACTTTGTTGTCAATAAAGATTATGTCGGCACGTCTAAAGAAATAACAATATACGTATACTAAGCTTTAAAGAAAAAGTTAATGAACGCGAGTTCTTCGTATTTAATATTGTATAGTAATCATAATAAACCTTTTTAATATGTTTCATATTCTTTTTAAATTAATCATTTAAATATACTACCTAACACATCAATTAGGTAGGCAAAAGAAAATTATTGACATAAATTATTTAATATATCAATATTCATTTGCCACTCAATTCTATAAG
Source organism: Helianthus tuberosus (assembly GCA_030545235.1). Lineage (NCBI taxonomy): Eukaryota > Viridiplantae > Streptophyta > Magnoliopsida > Asterales > Asteraceae > Helianthus > Helianthus tuberosus. Next base: position 136,997,645 of record CM060396.1, on the reverse strand, counting down.
TCATCAAAATAATAAAAAACAAACAAAAATATTTCTTTTTTACTTTAAACGGCTTGTATATTAGAGAAAAGAAATTAATTAAACATTAATTCACCAATATTTGATCAAATACTGTTCATGCCAAGTTTGAATTTATTTGCCACTCAATTCAATAAGTCATCAAAATAATAAAAAACAAACAAAAACATTTTTTTTTACTTTAAACCAGCTTGTATATTAGAGAAAAGAAATTAATAAAACATTAATTCACCAATGATATTTGATCAAGTACTGTTCATGCCAAGTTTGAATTAATATGTATAACTAGTGATATTTCCCCGCGCGACGCGGCGGGAAATCGACCAGTATCAGTTGGTTTCCTGACAGTATCTGTATGATACTAACACTTGGTTTACAGTGATGTTTTTTTTCCAACAAAGTTCATACATGAACACCGAGAAAAATATGTTAAATAAAGTCGCGTAGTCATCTTTTAAAATAAAAATATTATGAACGCAAGTTATCGGATGAAAAATCAAATTAAATAAAAACAAAATGTGTTAGAATCGTAATTGTTTAATGTATAATGGGTGAAACTGGAACATAATTTTTTTATATAATATCTTAAAAACTGATGTTACTATTCATTAGGGTTCGAAATTTATATATTTTGTGCGCGATGTGGTGGGAATTCGCCCGTTACTTGTTTGGTTCGTAACACTCTCACTATTGTACCGACTTTCAGTTTAAAGTCAATAATATGCACAAATAAATGTGTTTTACATTGAAAATAAAAAAACGGATATCGTTACTGATTTCGATAATAACAACAGCAGTACCGATGTCGATAGAGAATAAGAAAAAGAATATCGATATTGGATCCGATAATAACAAACAATAGCAGAACCGATGCGGGTATCAGTTCGGTTCACCACAAAACTATGTTAAATAAAACTCTTTTTCTCAACAAAATTTATATAAACACATCGATAAAAAAAATATTAAATACAATCTCATATTTAGCTAGAAAGAATAATGAACGTGAGTTATAGGATAAAAGATTAAACTAAATAAGAATTAAATTAATTAAAAATATATATAATTTAATATATGTAAAATCAGAAATTAAAAGAAAGAAAATAATAACAGAAATTCTTTATTTTACTATTCATCACAAGTTCAAATTAATATGTATAATAATAATATAATAGATGTAGTGGGACAAGCATATTAAATTCTTATGAAGAAACATGACCTGACAATTTATTACCCTACTTGTTTGATCCCACTCAAATCTTAGGGTGAGAGGGGCACTCCCCTACCCAATCAGGTTATGCCACGTCAACTTTCCTCACACTCTAATTTGATGGCGGCACTCCTATCTTAGGGGACTTGTTTTCTTTTTTTTTATTTGTTGTAATTTGATGGTACTCTGGATCGGTTGGCTTGGAAAACTCTGGATGGGAAGTATAAAGATTTTGAATCGGCTCAAGTATGGAGTACAATTCGGACAAGAGATAATCAGGTCAACTGGGCAAACATGGTTTGGTTTTCTCAGTGCATTCCTCGCCACTCGTTTCACTTGTGGTTAGTGTTTCGGAATAAGCTAAAAACTCAGGATAGGCTGGCGGTTTGGGAAGCTGGAAGTGCTACAAATCTAAATCTTATGTGCTGCCCGTTGTGTAAACATGATCGAGATAGCCGTAATCATTTGTTTTTTCAATGTGAGTTTGCAAGTCAGGTTTGGGATAAAGTGAAGACTATGGCGAAGTTGGAGAATGTTGATAACACATGGCAATCTTTAATGTTATGGGCTGATCAACATGCAAATTCGAAGACAACTGATGATATTGTGTGTAAGTTGGTGGTTGCTGCGGCTACCTACTACATATGGCAAGAGCGGAATGATCGCCTTTTTAGCTCCAACCAATTGACCGCTTTGCAAGTTGCTGAGAAGATTAAAAGCGTGGTTCGACTTCGTCTTATGGGATTCAAGTTTCGAGTGGAGTCGGCTAGGAGGAGGATATATGAAATCTGGAAGATCAATGATAACAAGGATGATGAACCAGGCTAGTGGTTTAGTTGTTTAGTTTGTTAATGGCCTAGGTTGTTTATTTTTTGGCCATGGTAGCTTGCTTTGTTTGATAACTTTTTAGTTGGTTGTTTTTTCTTGGTCTTGTCGTTTGATGTCCTAGTCTTGGTATGCCAAGTCTAGTTGGTGTGTTGCTTTGACACATCCTTGTACTTTATTGGTTATTTATAAAATTCATCGGGGTAACCCTTTACCCAAAAAAAAAATAAATTAAACAAATATTAATAAAAATTAAATAAAATTTAATAAAAGACATTTCATTAAATTAAAAATTAAAATTACATTCAAACTAGAAAAATAAAAATTACATTCAAACTAGAAAAATAAAAAAACAAACTACTCGTCGTCGGAACTCACTTCAAGGTGAGGTAGATCTAAACGTCCGAGATGCTCAACGAGATCGTGTTTTAGTCTCCAATGCGTTTCTTCGTCAGTGAGCTTGCTATAAGCTGTATCATCGAAGACGGGTTCGACTGGAGGATCTTGAATGTGTACCGGTGCTATCTCCCTTCCGTCGTCTTTTATAATCATGTTATGTAAAATAATGCACGTATACACGATGGACCTTATCTTTTTCACCGTTTTGGAACGCATTTGACGATTTAGTATTCCCCACTTCGCCTTTAACACACCAAACGCCCGTTCCACATCTTTTCTTACGGCCTCGTGTTGCCTCTTGAACTTTTTTTCATTCGGGATGTGAGGATATGGAAAAGACTTCACAAACACGGACCAGCTAGGGTAGATCCCATCAGTAAGATAATACCCGCGTTTGTATAAGTGGTTGTTCACTTGAAATGGACAATTTGACGCTGTTCCGTTTCGTTGAGTAAGAAATAACGGAGATTGTTGGAGCACGTTGATGTCGTTTTGTGAACCCGCCGGGCCACAAAAAGCATGCCAAACCCACAAATCTTGAGACGCCACCGCCTCTAACATAACTGCCGGGTATTGATGATCGCCTCTCATATATTGTCCACGCAATTTTGTGGGGCACATTCTCCAGACGAAGTGTGTACAATCCAGACTACCCAACATACCAGGTAGGTGAATCTTCATCGTCGGGAAAGTCGGGTAGGGGAGAAAAAAATGGGAACTTGGAATCCATTTTTTTTAAAGATTGGTTTGGCTTTGTGTTGAATTTGATAGATTTTTAGAGTGAGTTTCAGAATGGGTGTGGTAAAAAATTAGATTAAGTTGGTTATTTATATTGTTAAAATTGATTTTTTTTTTTTAAAGTGACCGTTGCCCGACGTATACCATCGATCATTGTGCAAACCTTGTGCGGTGAACTCTCCCCGACCCCCCTCCCCGAATTCACTCACCGCAGGGATGGCGGCGGTGTTCCCACTGGGGGAGTTGGGTCACCGAAGCCACTCCCCGCTGGTGCCCCGTATACCCTTATTACTTTAGGTGGCCAGAAAGCAAGGGAAAACTACAATATAACAGTTACACACAGAATATAATATAATACATATATCTAATTACATATATACATATTTTACATTTTTATTCGCTAATTATAGTATCACTTTGATTTCCAGAAGGAATATTGGTAAAGATTTTACTTACCCAATCGAAGTAGCGGTTTAAGCCCGTAAAACTTTTTTTTAACCGCAAGAAACGACGTGCCAATTACCGTGACATCAGCCGCTATGGCTAAGGTCGACTACTCGACCGCCTCCAGCCCCTTGGCTCTCCCAGATGCGCAGAAACCCGACCTCCACCCTCCTGAAGGCACGACAGTGGAATAATCGGTAAAACCTCGCCTCCCATCCATGACGAATTACCGGCGCCACCCGTATTCGCCTTTCACCTGGATGCCGACAAAAATAATGGGGAGAATGAAAGTTGAACCTGGATCACAAGAAACACCAAGTATTTCCCCAACCACTCCACCACTACCTTATTGGCAAGCCCGTAAATTTAACTAACCAGTTATCTTATTTCTCCATTTAGAAACATTTTAGGGGTTCATAAGCTTGATTTCGATAACTTTTGGTCCCAATCAATGATCTAAAAACAAAACAGACATAAGAAGGCAGTTGATCCCATTATTAGCCCCACTATATCCACTAAACCAAATAATTAATTAAATCTTACATCCTTCTTAAGTCTCCAACATATTATTGCTTAATTTGTTTCCCATCTTTAAACATACTTTTTAAGCCACGTGTCTCCATCAAAACCCACACGGATACACAAAGAATAATCATATTTTTTTATAATATAATATAAATTTATGCTTGAATACAAACATGTCATTATAACGATTTCCCAAGTTATAATACTAGAATTATTACATAGTTTCTAGTTTCTAAAGATATCAGTTTAACTTATATGCTAACTGATCCCGCCCCCTAGCTCACTTGGCAATTCCCATGTGGTTTGGGTTGGACCGGCTTCCTCCTTGGAGGTCGCCGGTTCGATCCCCGGGTGTTGCATACGGGGGGTGGGACGTCCCAATGATAGATCGTATCCTACCGAGGCATGGTGCGGTCTTGAGGGCAACCCGGTTTTACCCAGCTGTTACCCCAGCGAGTCTCTCGTGTGGGGGCAGTATGGTTTCCGGGCGGAAGTCAGCTTGCAAGGCGGCCGGGGCCCGATCGAACATCGCATCCGAGAGTGCGGGGCTGACGGGGGATAGAGTAAAATTTATGACGAAACATATATGAAGAGAAAACATCGCAACAAAGAAAATAAGAAGGATCACTTTATATAAAAAGCACAATCGTCAAGGAGTTTTGTAGGTCCCTAGAGGAGGATCTGAGAAACCTATCCTTGTTGCCGAAAAAAAACTGAACCCGGTGACCAATAGGTCCAGTACATAGAAAGTCATCTTCCAAAAAAAACTTATATGCTAACTGATAGACATAAACTCGTGGTTTGTGAATGGTGCTGATGCGACATTGATATCTTTAACACTCGGGTTTAAAGTAAAATTTATGACGAAACATATATGAAGAGAAAACATCGCAACAAAGAAAATAAGAAGGATCACTTTATATAAAAAGCACAATTGTCAAGGAGTTTTGTAGGTCCCTAGAGGAGGATCTGAGAAACCTATCCTTGTTGCCGAACACACCCGGTTGTGCGGAATCCAAACGGGTATGCAACCGAGACAAAGCACAAGATACAAGACAGGGATTCAACTTTAAAGTTCACTTGTATTATATTCAGAAGAGTTACAGCACAAAGATTTAGAACAAAACCTCTCAAACTCTCTGAATATACTCACTGTGTTCTATTATGTGTGTGTTAGATATCTGCTCTGCAAACTGCCTTTATATAACACCTTATCCTTAACTCAACGAAGAACCTTACTGGGCCTTGAAAGAAGCCCACAAAGAACATGATTCCACGAAAGACTAGGGTCTTTCGTGAAACAGAAACAACTAACAATAAACTGCCGAAAGATGTTCTTCATGGCAACTGGTTCTTCGCCTGAGGTTCTTCGCCAAGGTTCTTTGTGAAGATATTGTCAGCACATGCTAGGTTCTTCGTGCAGGGGTTCTTCATGGTCTTTCGTGAAAGATATGCTGCACACATAACTTGCACACTTGCAGAAGCAGAACTGCAACATGCAGATAGACAAAAAAACATATCCAAACAGCAACAACAGATAGAACAGCAACATGCAGACATGAAAGATCGCTTCGAGACTTGATGGAGGATATCGAGTCTCGGACTGTATTTCGTAGCGTAGTAGAACCGAGTCGAGCCGCATCCACATAAATGCATCAATAAACTCCCCCTTGGATGCTGCTCGTGATGGTTCGTTCTTCACATTGTTGTCGGATCTTTAAAGTCTTCACGTGTTACGAACAGGGAGTGTATCAGCAAACTCCCCGTTGAACGTTGCTCGTGAGACATTGATCTTAAAATTTTAGATCCTTGCGGTGTTGATGAGTGGTCAGCGGCAACTCGATCATCTTGATCTTTTGATTGTATCCATGTCGTGTCTTCATTCCAAAGCTTATCTTCTAACACGTTCTCTTTGCCTTTAGCTGGTTTGGACGCTACATCTGCACACGCCACAGAGCTAAACGCGTAATGAGAACAACCGCTTGGAATATAGCTAACATAAGCAAACGACACACATATGACCAACTCTCAATCAACTACTGACCGACAACAGTATGAAAGTTGTTAAAATTTGATCAATTTTAGAATTAAACTTTCAAAACTCGTTAACTTCGACCGTTTATGAAGATGCAATTGTTTTGGTTTCAATCAGGTTTCAGGTGAAAAAGACTCGAGATCCAACATCGGGCAATCAAAAATAAGATAGAAATAAAATCTTTTTGGATTTTATAAAGTTTATATTAAAACACACCTAAAATATTTTTGGTGTTTTTGCATTTTCAAATGTAAAGACGGAAAGAAGTAAATAAATATATACAGAGATGCAGAAACTGAAAGCAGTAAATAAATATTAAAGACATTCTTTTTGCGAGTTTCGAGGGTAAGAGAATCATATCAGTGTACGGGCACGCCAAAACGCTCTTGTTGTTCAATTAGTTAAAATTAAGATAAGCATCCTATAACAATTATCGGTATTGTTGTCCACTTAAGCTCAACTCATCAGATGTACTCGCGGTTAGGGGATACGTTAAGGTATGATTCATACTTACCGACCGGTGTTCATCCACTCATGACACATTACCGTATCAAGGTATGCACGAGAGTTCATCTTACTGGTGAGTATACCATTCATTTTCTGTTTTCAACGTATATGATGTGAGATACTCACTTATTTTTGGATGAATACAAGCCCTATGTGATTAAATCACTTATTAATGAGGAACTTGATATTCGATGCATGAAGGGCACAAGAGCAAGTCCGTGAACAGGTTAGTACCATCGTACCGACAATGAGACGAACTTTACTCCCGCATAAAAGATGTGATATTTTATCACTTATTGATTGGGAAATGTGATTTTTTATCACTTATTGAGGTCGTATGCATCATGTATTATCTACATGTTTTTATGATATGTACACGTATGTATGGTATCATGGAAGATCTAGACTTGCGTCCCCGTTGTTTTCGGTAAAATAGAAACAACCATGACGCCCAGATGATAAATAGCATAAAGACCACGTATCTTAGAAACTCGACAATCTATCAAACGAAATTTTGGTACCAAGACCATATGCCAATGAGCGGTTCCTACATAGTCTTCAGTTGATTTAGTTTATATCACCCTGCACACTTTAAAATGATTGTGAGCCTATCGATACATCATATATAGAGTTGCTTATCGTTTTTCATTTTAAGTTCAAAGAGGTTTCGACAGACCACTGATGTACTATCATTTTCTCTTTTGCTCAACAGGAAACTCATTTTTTCTAATGTTTTTGTGTTTTTGAAATTTTTCGATGTTTTTGTATTTTCGAAATTTTTAATGTTTTTGTATTTTTCCAATTTACTCCCCCTAAAATGCAAAAAGTATGAGAAATTAAGAAAACACAAGTAAATATTTACAAAAATGATTTTCCGATGTTGGATTAACTCATGTTTTACCTTAATGTCGTTTACCAAAATTAATTTTAATCAGAAATGATTTATCGAATTTTGGAAAAATCAGTTGGCATGTCGGTAATCGGTGTGGACCAAAACAACATTGTCGAGTTTCATATTGAAACAATCATGTGTGAGGTGATATTCGAGATCAATGTGTCTTGTCAAGGAATATTGTACGAGATGTTAGTAATTCATAAAGAAGCTTAAATATTGAAAAGGATAGGAGAGATTAGAAATTCAAAACCGTAATCCTGCAACTACTTCGTGCATTGGCAGGAATCGGAGTGCTCTCCGAAAATGGATATCCACCCGGTGTGGATTTCAAGGTCGATTTTGCAACTACTTCAATGAACCGAGAATTCTCTTCACAGCAACAAGATAAGAAACCTCCGGGTCCGGCTGGTAAGTGGCAAATGTAGCATGTGGGAAAGCTTATACACATCATCTTTGGTCGGTCCATATATGATGTCTTCCGTACGCTTTTGCACCAGCAAAGGTCTTCGTCTTTCTCCTTTAGAAGTAGTGTGCGGTTGATCAATCCATGCCAAGCTATCCGCACACCCGGTTGGTTTGTTCAACAAACACAGTTTCTTCAATCACACCGAAGAGAAAAGTACCCTACACGTTCATGTTGTGGACTTTGAACTTCTTGTGGAAGAAAAATCCATGAATCTTCGAAAAGCTTCAGACGTGCTGCAGGCGTAAACTTTTCATTGGAATCTTTCCTGATGACCCGATCAAAGCCTTCAACAATCAAATTTTGGCACATAATTCATCTTTTCGAATTTTTCAACTTCATCATTACTTCATCGGAATTTTTGTCTTCTTTTCTTTTTCCCTCTCCATCAAAGGCAACAATATCTCCTAGATGTAACAATGTTTCGGAGCCTTATGTCGCCGATCTTGTGCATGGACGCTCCACAATCAACAATCCTAAGACTATCAATAGTTCCTCCTGGAACATCCTGCACACTCATTCAGCGATTAGTTGGAGAGGGGGACCCAAGCCTTTACAGGTTTGGGTCGTCCGTCATCATCGAGAATTGTGACACCCATTTCCCGATGATTCGGAATTGATGTAGCTCCCCCTGAAATAGTTACCTGTTTTGGTTTCCAAATATGTTTCTGTTTTTCATTTTTAAAATCTGATTTAACAGACTGTGTTTGGATAACCTCTGGTTTTAAAACCTTTTCAACTTCTTTTCTTTTTTTCTTTTTCAGTTTCATTTCCCGTTGTTTAACAAGACGAGGGTCCTATTTTGGTGAAACAGATCTTTTATGGTAACAGTTACCACGGGGGGCATCAACTTTTGTCTTTCCTTTCATGAGATATGGACAGTTTCTGACAATGTGCCCATACTCACCACATTCAAAACATGATCTCCGCTCAACAAACCTCGGAGTATCATAATTGTAAGAGCTTGATGATGAACTTTGTGATCTTGAGGTACTTGGTCCTACATCACAACAGTTGATGTGTTGTGTGTAGTTGTTTTGACTGTTTCTTTTCAAAATTTTCTTTTGCATAACAAAATCTGTCTTGGATTTGTTTTCAAAAGATTCAATTTTATCAGTCCCTCGGGATTTCACGAAGTTTATCTTTTGAAACTTCTTTTTGTTTTGGCTTTCTTTGCCTTTTCCCTTTCCTTGGCGAGCGTGACTTTGCTTTCGTTGATTGTTTTGAGATTGCAATTTTTGATTCCCGTATTGCTTTCTAACTTCGGATTTTGGGATAGGAGCACACTGAGTTACTACAACTCATGGGCTCGACTTTTCCAAAAACTTACTAGTAGAATCTTCGAAAACTTTATCAATCAAGGATTGATTGAAATTCTTGAGTGGGAAATCCTTGTCTGAATATATTTTATCAGATCCAATCAACGTGTAAAGCAAATTCACGCTTTCAAAACTCTTAGACTCTTGCGCAGACGTGGACTCAACCCGAACAGTCTTAGCAGGTTTTGCGGGAGGATCACATAGAATATGATTCTCATGAGGTATGTCCTCTTCTTTGGTCATTGCATCAGATTGGGCTGAGTCAGTATCCTCGCATTCATCATCTGAAGAATCAGCATCTTCAACAATGACTGGAGGATCCTAATTTTGTTCAGTAGTTGATAATTTCGTATCCGCTGACACATCCGAATCTGATGATACTTCCTTCTTGTAACCAAGTCCAGCTGCGAATTCCTCAATATCTAAAGAAACAGATGGCTCAAATTGAGGTTTATCCTCCTCATCAGGCATTGCGGTATAATTATGCCTAACAGGTGGAGGACACTTCTTATATCCAATGCACGTGAGATCACTATTCTTTTTCTGTATGTCAATGATGTGATCCAGCACATACTTAGAGTTTGAGTAACTATCTAAGCTAAGCTGGATCGCCTCATTTTCACACTTGACATAGGCCAACTCTTTTTGTGCTTCCTCGAGCCTAGTGATGTAATTGTTTATAGCAGTTTGTTTTCTTGAAACTGTTTTTACTAGCTCGGACTTATCTTCCCTTAATGTGTCAATTACCTTCTTAAATTCTTTTTCATGATTTTTATGGAACAAGTTAGCCTCTGTGCATTTTGAAAGATCCACGATCAACCTTTGATTATGGATAAATGTCACGTCATACTTACTTTGCAAATCATCATATTTGCTTTGCAAGTCAGACAATTTAACCCCTAAATCAACAAAATTATCACATTTATCAGATTTAGGTTCATCGACACATACCTGACTTGACGAGCCACCAACATTAGCCATAAAGCCTGAATGATGAGAAGAAGAAGAATAAGCAGCTTGATCCACCATAATTGATCTTTGCTCATTCCCTACTTTAGCTTTACTCAAAAGCTCCTCAGCATCTGCATCAATGGTCTCATTTGATACTTCATCCATACCGTCTTCTCCTAAACTTGAGGATTCCTCATCTGAGCTTCCACTATAACCAGAATTGTCTTCATTTGAAGATTCTCTACACACACTTGTTTTAGATCCTTAACAACTTCAGCAAAACAAGTTGTACCATCCTGATCACTGCTACCCAGTTGAATGGGCCAGTCACAACCTTCATCAACTTGCACCACAAGAGCTCGATTGTTGTTTGATGGACCTGCTTGATGAGTATTTTTTGCAGGCATCAAGGCACATTCATTATTCCTGTTTTGATTCTGGTTCGGTTGGTTGCCTTGATTTTTGAACGGATTCTGGTTCCCATGCTGAGCTGGCTTCGTACATTCACATTTGAAATGGCCTCGTTCACCACAATTGAAACACTTGACCGCTTGTTTATCAAACCTATACTTGGTGTCCTTTTTGCTTCCCAAGCTGGTTCTACCAGTTCTTTCCATGAAATCTTTTACTCGCCTCACTGCACTAGCAAATGCCCACTTGATATCCATCAAATCCATTTCATCCTTCTCTATTTGCTTATAATCTTCTTGAGTCAAATTGATGTTTCCAATTTCCCTTGCCACTAACCCATGGTAGGCACTCACGAAAGTATTTAACAGCTCTATATGTTCCTTTGCCACCTCAACACTCACTTTTGAGAATCTTGAAGTGTCTTGATGAATTGTGTTTGGATTAGTTGGTTGACCAGCATTGACTGTTGATGAAGTGTTTCCATAATAGGCTTGTTGTTGACCTTTGTAGTTTGGATCAAAAAACTGATGGTACTCAAGTAGACTGACAGCTTTGCTCTGAGGCAACTGGCTGTGGTGTTCCATACATATCGGTGCTCGAGACAAAAGCCGTTTGTAGCTGAGCATGTTGAGTAGGTCTTGCAGCCGTGCTAATACCTCAACAATTACCATTGTACATCTCAGGATTTTGTGGTACCGATACTCTTTTTGCCTTCCTAATTTCTTCTTGATTCTTGTTCTCCAAGAGTTGAATGAAATCATGGATGTTGGTTGTAGCTAGTGTGCCACTATATTTCCGAATCTGCACGAAACTATTCCATTGTGCTGGCAATGAATCGGCAAACTTTGTGACAACCTCTTCTGGAGTTATTGCGACCTTAAAATTACCCATCTCACTCAGCATATGATAAAATCGACTTGTCATGTCTCCCAGCGACTCCCTTTCCATACACATGAAGCCGTCGAACTCTTTTTTAGCAGATCATGTCACAGTTAGCGAGACGACGCATTTCCTTGACTTCTTGCCTTTAGTGCATCCCACAAACTTTTTGTCATTTTGAATCCCACAAACTGATGATAAATGTCTTTATTTAAGGCTTGAGTTAGAATTGAGAACGCATTCTTTTCTAAATCATATGTCTTCTTATCATCGACAGAAAGATCCGTAAATGTCGCTGCATTGGAACCGGCTTCTCCAAGTGCTTGATCGAATTCCGTGATAAAAGACAACCATAACTTCGTGTTTTGCCCAAGAATATACGTATGAAATCTCTCTTGCCATCCTGGATATTCGTTTATATGCATGAACTTTGGTGGGTGGTTGTTACTACCGGTTTCATTTTCGCTCAAAAGAAGACTTTTAATACTTTGGTTTTGGTTTGTAACAAAAGTCCACTGATTTACTGTAATTGAACTCGATTGTCCTGATGACGAAGACATGGGAGTCTGAGCCCATGAAGGGACTGGACCTGAACCTTTACTCGTATACATATCCGCTTTAGGATCAGGTTTCCAACCCTACTAGTCTGAACTCATGGTGAAATGAAAATAACCAACTTAAAGATAATTGTAAACCTTCTGTGAATGAACAAAGTCCACGAAAAATATAATTCATTGACTTGTGAGACCCACGAATAACCAATTTGGACGAAAAACCAACTATATGTTGAAAAATGTTTTGCTATGAATGAGACAAAAAGGGGGGTTTTCACCAAATAAGAAAAACAAGGGTGAGAGATGGGTTCTTCATGAGTTTGAGACAAAGGTGAAGGATGGTTCTTCACTTGAATAAGACAAAAAATTGGGTTCTTCACCTTAATAAGAGAAAAATCAGTTCTTCACCAAAGTTACATACAACAAAGGGGTTTTTGTGAGATTGAGAACAAGTGAAGAATGCCTTTCACCAAATAAGACAAAAAGGTTCTTCACCTAATAAGACAAAATTAGGTTCTTCACCTAATTGAAAAATGGGTTTTTCGTCAAAAACCAAATCAACGAAGAATGGGGTTTTTCGTGAAGAACCAAATTCACGAAGAACAGAGGTTTTTCGTTGACTTTAGTTGGTGAGAAATTTTTAACCAAATCTTATCTTATCTCTGCAACAGTGAGTAGGTAAGCTAAAGTTATCAAACACCCATACTTTCGAAAGACACAAATTTCAAACAAGCATCATTCCATGACCAACTTTGTCAAACAAATCATATTTTATGTTTTTCAATAATTCAACTACAATCCAAACCCAGAAATCTCAAGAACACTAATGAAGTCTATGAGTTTTCCGACCAAAGTATTCACCTGAAAAATTGCTAGACAAAAATTTTAACGTTGAAACTCAAAACAACTTGTACCTTTGATAATCTCCAGCCCTTTTTAAAATATTTCGGATATCTTATATTATCACCAAGAAAATTCCGGTGAATATTGCGGTCAAACAACACACCGGAAAGTTTTCGGAACACGATTTTGCCAAAGATTTTAAGAAAAAACAAATCTCTTAATGAGTTTAAATGAAGTTTTTATGAAAATTGTTAACAAGCAACCAAGTTCTTCAGAAAATTAAACCATTTTTATTTTAAAAACAAAACAAGCTTTCTGAAAAATCTTCAAGAAAATGTTCGAAAACTCGACACACGGCTCAGTTTTAACAAGGATGAGAGCCAAAGCTCTGATACAACTTGTAGGTCCCTAGAGGAGGATCTAAGAAACCTATCCTTGTTGCCGAACACACCCGGTTGTGCGGAATCCAAACGGGTATGCAACCGAGACAAGAGCACAAGATACAAGACAAGGATTCAAATTTAAAGTTCACTTGTATTATATTCAGAAGAGTTACAACACAAATATTTACCACAAAACCTCTCAAACTCTCTGAATATACTCATTGTGTTCTATTCTGTGTGTGTTAGATATCTACTCTGTAAACTGCCTTTATATAGCACCTTATCCTTAACTCAACGAAGAACCTTACTGGGCCTTGAAAGAAGCCCACGAAGAACATGATTCCACGAAAGACTAGGGTCTTTCGTGAACTAGAAACAACCAACAATAAACTGCCAAAAGATGTTCTTCAGTGGTTTATATGAGACGGGAGTGTTTATGCGACAGAAAATCTATAATGCCTGCTTTTAGAATAAAAAATTATGTCAACTTATAAACAAAAAGAAGAATGTCACAAAAAATAAAAATAAGAACAAATTGTTGTGCTTTATATCAAAAATCTGTAAGGCTCGGTTTTAGAATAAAATTAATGTTGGCACGTAGATAAAAAGGTGAGTGTCGTAACGAATAAAATAGAGACAACCCATAGTGCTTTATAAAAAAAACAACAATCTGAGAAGTAGTTTAGATGACTTGTGCATTTATGTTATGATAATAATTCACTTCAAAACGTATGACAAAAGTGCGTTGATGCATATTCTTGACCATTACTATACTAATAGGCTAGATCGATTATGTATAAAATGTGTTTGAGTTAGTGAGTTTAAACGAATGCGAACATGTCTAACGAATGAGATATACGTTTACGAAGTGCCATTCGATTGGTGATGTCTATCGAATGAGTCAGTCGTTTAAACGTGTTAATCATATGAATGATTCGACTAAAGCTCCCGATCGTCTAAGTCTGTCTATACGTAGGTGATGTCATACATTTGATTTGATATATGTCTTTTAAAGGAGAAGATGACACTTGATTTCTCTCAGTGCTTAACGATGTAAACTCTTTTGGTATATCAGTACAGTGTTATCGAATTGGGTTGTTTATCCTCAAAAATGTGACAACCGGTAGTTTATGCCCTTAATTACATAATTAACAGGCGATTAACGCGACAATAAATAGCGTTTACGACGCAAATTAACTTAATTAGGGCCTCAGTAAGCTTAGGAACGCTTATGCGGTTCTACAGTGCGCGTGTGACGATCTGCGGAGATACTGTTGGAAATTAAACGGTAACAAACTGAAACCGTACGGAATACTGACAACGCTATTATTATACGTCTTTTAATTTTAAAAATTTCATGCTCTCGAAACTTATGGAGATGGATTGCGATATCGGGTCTTGTAGGAATTACGGGTCACTTACACATGAGATGGGCTTGTGGGCCCTGGGCCCAAGCCCAAAACCCACAAGCCTAAACCTGTACATAAAATATTAGATCTTAAAAATCTTGTCAAGATCTACAAAATCTTACTAAATCTATGCAAAATATTACCAAATCGTGTTAAATCTTTGCAAGATCCTCTCAAGATCTCAAAATCTCTAATAGATATTAAGATCTCTATAAATCTTCTTTCCTTCTCACTTTGTCTGCATCTTTATCTTCAAGAAAAATACCAAACACCTCCTTATTTTCTCTCAATTACACACATAAAACAACAATCAGAGCTAGTAATTTCAACATCCCTTCCACATTCAACCAACAATCGATACCCCCTCCCCTCTCGGTTCCGATCTCGGCAGCAGACGCGCCGCCGTGAGCGGCGGCGGTGGTGGCTCCGACCACCGACAACACCCCTCCCCCCATCTCGATGACTGCTGCGGCGGTGTGAGGTCCCGACGACGACAAGAGAGAGAGACGAGATAGAGAGAGAGAGGCCGAAGAGAAAGAGAGAGCGACAGAGACAGAGCGGCGCCGTCGCTCACGGTGGCGGCAGTAGTAGCGACGGTGGTGGTTCGGCTCGACGGCAGGAGCTCCGGTTCGAGGTATGTTCGGTTCAAGATTCAAGATTATTTCGTTTCAAGGTTTGATTTTGATTTTGGCTTGGGTTTCGGTTCGGGTTATGCAGGAAGCAGGCGAGTCAACCCGGGGCAGTCGAGTCAACTCGGTCAAACCGAGCTAACTCGGTTCGGGTCCAGGTCAAACAGTCAACAGCAGGTCAAGTGGTCAACAGTTTGGTTCGAGTCAGCCGGTTCGGGTCAGATTATGAAGCAGCTCGGGACGACTCGGTCGGACCGAGTCAACTCGGTCAACTCAGCGTGCCGGCACGAAGAATGGTAAAAATTTATAGCGGCACGCGTTAATAATGTTATTTTATATAGTTTTCGTTACTTACATAAACTCGAGCTCGGACCGAATTATTTAGCGACTATTTATTTCTTTTGTTGGTACAATTGACGTAATTTGACATATGCTGATTAAATTGTGTTGAATTTTGAAAAATAACGACACTTTAGTTTTGGGTCTGTCCAAAAACAGAGAAAACTCTGCACGTTTTTCGAGAAAATCCGTAAAACCAAAGCACATCTTACTATAATACAAAACTAGCGAATTTGAATAATTTTTGTAAAATCGAAAACAAAGTATATTCAATTTCAACGACACTTTAAAACTTACAAAAACGTGATTGACACGAACTATTTTATAAAATGAATATAGTAACTTTTATAGCGCCGATAACACAAATGTGATTCCATGTATTATTCCCAAACAACATGAATTCGTTTTATAAAATGAATAAATTTTATGCGTTTATTTCAAGTACCGAACAACACAAATTCGTTTTATGAAATGAATACAACTTAAATATTTATTCCAAATATCAAACAACAAGATTTCGTTTGATAATATAAATATAAATTATATATTTATTTCAAATATCGTACGACACAAATTCTTTGATGAAAATAAATATAGTTATATATTTATTTTCAAACATAACTACTCGATGATTCTTTTATAAAATAAATATAACTTTATATATTTATTTTAAACGCCTAAATGGCGTACTATATATCAACGTACGACTTCTCGAAACAAGTTAACAAGTATAACTTCTTCGTTTCCATTAAGTTAACAACTTAACCGTCGAATCATTCGGTTAACGATTCGGTAGAGCTCGGTGACACGTAGTTTAGTTACCGCTTTTATTTAGAAACTTATAAGATATTCCATGTTAGGAATATTGTAGAATGCACGCTAGCGAGTCACGTCTTGGAAACGACATTACGAAGTCGTATATAGCTAGCTTTGCACAGGAATATTCAGGTGAGTTCATAACCCCACCTTTTCACTGTTTTACATTTTATAAATGTTTTCGGGGTGGAAAGACATGCACATTTTACAAGAACATACAAAGTTTTTGAACGAACAAAAACTCGTACTTCTAAACCTTGATACGAAGGTATTACAAAGAACTCAAATGGTATACAAATGATTTGTACTAAAGATACCGGTTTTACAAAACAAATGCGTATTTTCGAAACGTGAATGATCTTAATGATTAGGGACGGGATTGTCCTAGTTATAATAATGGGATTGGGTCGGTCTGCATACGTAAAACGAGACAACCCAGTGAGTTCATGCTCCCCCTTTTCTTTTAACTGTTTTCAGTTTTATAACTTCGAGGGTGAAATACATGTTACAAATGTTACAATGTTTATAAATGGTATGATACAAAAACAAGAAGCACTCTTGGTGATAACTAGTACCAATTATGATGCGTGTTGAGGAATGATACGAGAAATCGTGTCACGAATAGGGTACCATAAGCACCATTAATCGTGTACATACTTAGACCGCAGAACAAAAGGTTAGATCTTACGGGTTTTCGGGCAGCCACACTCTTGGTTAGAACGAGTACCGAGTAGTGCTTTTGAGTCTTAGTCGTGAATCGACAACTAGAAAAATGCCTATGGTTTGGATGCTTCCTATGTCGTGTCACATGTTAATGGCCTTGCAACCCATTAACAACAAGATACACACAGAAATACTTGTTTTAAACAAGACACATATAGAAATATTTGATTTAAACAAGATACATACAGAAATACTTGATTTATACAAGATACATACAAATATACTTGATTTATACAAGATACATACAGAAATACTTGATTTATACAAGATACATACCATGTTTTCATACAAAGTTCCGTATAACATGACAAGAAAATGATTTTAAATTCGTTTTCTCAACAATACTTCAAAAAACCGGTTATTCAAAAAGATTTATTTCAAATCTTTTGCAAACAAACTATGAACTCGCTCAACTTTATGTTGATTTTTTGCTTGTTTCTTTCTCAGGTCACTTTTCAGAAATCATGGCAATGTTGGAATAGGAGAACCATGTGGAGTCGAGTACTTAGTGGAGTTCATTTTCTAAAAGACTTAGCTTATTTGCTTCCGCTGTGCAATGACGATACCGGTCCAGTCACGCCAGCTCTGATAATTTTCGGGGTGTGACAAAAAATTCCGTCTTTGATGGTATTTAAACATTATATGTAGGATTTCGATTTATAACACGTTTCTATAATTGGTATCAGAGCTATGGTACTAATGTAATTGATTTAACATTCAATTAGGTAACCAACGCTCTTGATTAGTGTTTGAATTTCAAGTCTAAGAGTTCTAGATTTTAAACTTTTGTATGAAGCTGTATATTGTCAAATCAAAGGTTAAAACACGAAATTAATTAAAACTGAAGCAAAGGATTTGTTAAGGTTTGATTTTCGCACCATTTGAATGTGTTTTCATCATCAAATTCAAAGTATTAAAGTTTTTGGATAAAAAATTATAGAACAAATGATGTGTTTATGAATTTCTTCGAGGGACTTTGTGATGGAAACACTACCTAAATCGTTCTCTTTCATTTTTTACAGGATTTGAAGTTCAAAAAAATGATGAAAACCGGACAAAAATATGAAATTTCTAGAAAGCACCCCTATGTACAACAAAGGCACGACCGTGCCTCTCGCCTCAGCCCGCCTTCTTGCAGGATCAGAACAACTTGGTGGGCAAAAAAAAAAAGATGGCAGGCATGCCCGTGCATAGTGATGCACAGTCGTGCCCCTATAAAAGACAAAACAGAACAAGACTAAAGCTCGACACCAAAAGAACACTTGTTGTGAACTTTGTTGGGACCAAAGGTACGCCCGTGCCCAAGACCTCGAGAGATAGAAAGGATAAATGCTCGAAGCTTCTAACAAAATTCAGGCACAAGCACGGTCGTGCCTCCCTAGGCATCCCGTGCACCCCTGCCTTTGATCAACCTATAAATACTGGCCTCATTCAATTATTTGAGGCATGCCTTCTTTGCTCCATTGTTCCTTAGCGTGCTAAAACCCAAAGGCTGATAGACTTGCGCATACATATTTGTACTTGACCTAGAGTTTGAAGATCATGAAGTGTGGTAATTACTATTGGTATAAGTGTCTCATGTGGTTGTTAAAACAACAAGAGTATGGCAAAGGGGATGGTCCAGGATCCTCTCCAACGGATAGCTTCCTAGTCGAAATCTACAATCAAAGCACACCGTCATCCTTAACGCAAGAAGTGGTCACCCGCGTTTGGACTCCGGCATGAAAATCAGTCATTTGATCTCTAAGAGTTAAATGTAAATGATAGAGGATAGGTTTAGAGAGGGAGAGAGAGAGAGAGAGAGAGAGAGACTAGTGAGAACATATCATCGAAGCTGGGAGAAGACTCCCTTTTATAGGTAGAAAGGTCTGCCTTGGGAAGCACTCTCCATCTCATACCTTCTATACGTGGTAAAGCTTATCCCCTGGTGATGTTGCTTGTGCGGATGACCTTCTATACATGGTAAAGCTTATCCCCTTGTGATGTTGCTTGTGCGGATGACGTTGCCACATTGTGAAATGTCAGATTGTGTGTCTTAATGCTACATTATTCACTTTTGAGCAAATACACATCACTTTGACTTTACAGGTTCAAGACCCAATGTGTGTACAGTAACATGAGCATCCAGCTGCTGGCTTCTAGCTTCTAGCTTCCAGCTCCCGGCTTCTGGTCATTGGTGTAACTTTGTTTAACTTATTGTTTCAGCTTTGCTAAGTCGGAGCTTATGGGAACCCATGTCATAAGCCCCCTGTCATAAGTGTCTATGTTGCAAATGTAAGTACTTATGACTCAAATGGGTCATTGTTGTTTTTAGGGATTTAGCTATATTTGAATATGTGCCTTAGCTTTATATATGTGTTTACATTATTGTGTGGGTCATATGAGGGTGCTATAAGTCCTTTTATCTTTAGCTTCTTGTTTTTAACGAATTTTTTGTTATTAGTTTTTATGTTGCGTAAAACTGTTTAAGGAATATGTGGGAAAGCTAGAAGCTATGATTTTAATTTTTTTCCTTCTGGCTGGAAGTTTATTGGTAGAAGCTACTATCTTGATGGGTTTAAAACGTTTCGTTTCTTTTTCTTTCTTGTCCTTGTTTTGATCCACTTGTTCATTTGCCTATGCAAGTGGTACCTGGTGGCCAGGACGTGATTGATGGGGCAACGCCATAAGGGAGGTATTATTTCCCTGTCCTTTAAGCTGGTGGTGGTTTCGATGCTGGCCCTCCACCTACCTGTTGTTATAGGAATTCAAAGTTTGAATTTATGGTTCTTCTTTATAACCTGTAACTTCCTTAATTCTTTTTATCTTTGTGCTTTCTTCTAAAACACGTTGGGTTTTCCGGTGGTCTCTTCTTTTCTGACGGTAGGAAATCCTTCCTAATAAATCGGCAAGTGAGTTCTTTCTTTTTCTTCCTTTGTAATGGCGTCTAGTTCGAAGAATGACATCCATGTTTGGTTTTCTATACTTACTCAAACTTTTGTTAATCAGTTTTGCTCCGATCATGGTATTGATCCATCTCTTGGGGCTGTTGCTCCTCGGGATCGGACTGCTAACAAATGTCGGGAGGGTCATGTTGTGTTTTATATTACACGTATTCTCGATCAACAAAACCTGTGTTACCTTTATACAAACTTTTTTATAGAAATTTTAAAGTATTACCATTTGTCCCTTGGTCAATTAACCCTGTCGGAGTTGCTCGTGTTATGCATTTTGAGATACGTTGTCGTGCCCTTAGTTATGAGCCCTCTTTTCTTATGTTTCATCGTTTGTTCTATTTGTCTCGTAATGGGGATTGGTTTACCACTAAGAAAACACAATGTGAGGTTGTATTGATAACTAGGACTGTTGGTCATACTTATGCTTGGAATGATAGGTTCTATTTTATTTCTGAGAATCTTCTCCCCTTTATTATTTTTCCTTGCAAATTTGCCGATGTTTTAAATGAGAAAGAACATGAGGTTGCTGTGCTTGAGTAGGAGTTATTGCTAAAACTTCTTGCCTCTCGCTCGAAGCTCTGTGCTTACCCAGAGGAGCTTCTTGTGTTGTTAGGAATTAGTGCAAACTGGACTGATCTTGAGTTTGAACCATCTTTTATTATAGACAGGAAGGGTATACCCATTTCTTATGCTTATTGTACTTTTTATATTATGTCACTTATATTTTGACCTTTCTCTTTTTTGCTTTTTTAGAGATGAGTGCTTTGGACTTCATTATGCTCTAGGATCCTCTGCTGTGGAATTAGAATCAAAGGAGGTTCATGTTGGTCGTCCCCCTTTTACTCATCGTATAGAGCATGTTCATACTACGGGTGATCTTGTTCATGTTCCTGTTCAACTAGTTATAGATGCTTCAGTAGGGAAGAAGGATTCTTGCCCTATTAGGAGGCCTACCAGGGGAGCTTCCTCTGTTGGTACGACATCTCATTTTTCCAACCATATCCATTGATAGTGGGGTTGAAGATGATTTGGATGTTATAGCATCTGTGACTGGTATCAAGTTATGAAGACAAATTGTATTCAAGAGGTTGTTGCTGATGCAAGGGGTGTTTCTTTTGCCCCATCTTCGGCTGATATTTCTGTCGTGTTGAAAGTAAGCGAACTATTGAGAAGGAGGTAGAGAAGAAGGTGTCTAAAGATGTTGTTGGTGGTTCTAAGTCAAGTGTGAAGAGGAAGTGGAAGGTAGGTTTATCTAAGTTTGTTGCTGAAGAGGTGGAGGAGGCTGTTGAAAAGGCAGTGGTTAGAAAAGACAAAGGTTTGATAGAGGGTGACGCTTCTGCCGATGAGCCTATTTTGTTTGTGCCTAAATGGTAAGTTCGTCCATCTGATAGTACTAAGGATGGGGTAGTGTATCATGACATTCTTATGAATGTGGCCACTCCTGTTGAGAAAAAGTTGTTGAGGAAGTCTTCAGATGAAGATGTTGCTTGTAGGATGGTTAATCAGGCTCTTCGGTTAATTATATCTTTTCCTAAGGGAATAGAGCGTTGAGTTGCTCTTTGTCATGAATTTGATGACCTTAAAGCTTTTTTTGATGCAAGGTAAACAGAGCTCGGTGCTTCAAAGAAGGAATTGGCTGATTCCCGAGCCCAAGAAGGTTAGCTTGTGAGCCAGTTGGCTGCTTCCCGGGTTATGGTAAAGGAAGAGATGAAAAAACTTGATGCTTATTCACGCCAGTTATCTATGTTTAATGATAAAATTGCTAAGGAGAGATCGGAGTGAAGTAAGTTTAAGTCGAAGAAGGCTGTAAGTGAAGCATATACCGAAGAGCTGAGGCAACAGGTTGAGAAGTTGAAGGATAAAAGGAAGTGGTTGATTGGGACCGGTATTAGGCACTTCATTACCTATCGCCTTCATAGTCAGGAGTTAAATGATCCCCTTGCTAGGATTTATCGTAAGGCCATGGCTCACGGGAGGCATACAAGTTTGATTGCAGGTTTCAATGCTACTGCTAGAAAGGAAGCTATAGAAAATCTCCTAGCTTTAAAATTAGACCCTTTGCCAGAGTTTGTGAGTGTTGTGGAAGAGATGGAGATGTTGTCCTATCCCTACGTTGATGCCTTGTCCCAAATGGTGGATCAGCCTATTTCTCAGCTTGAAGATGTAGAGCCCGAGGATCTGCACAAGGATTTCTATAAGCAGGTGTTATATATTGTTACTGCTAAAAGAGCATTGTTCGAGACAAGTGATGAGGAAGGTGATGATGTCGGACCTTCATCGAAGAAGCCGAAGATAAGTGTCGAGCCTGAACAATTTATTTCAATGTCCATTCCAATTTATGTTGCTTCGCTATCTTTTGCAACGGTCGAGGCTACTCCTCTTGCCGCTAAAGATGAAGGTCTTGATGGATTGGATGGTTTGTATGATAACCTTCCTGTATCGTCTTCTGTTCCTCAAGGTGAAGCAGTTGTTGATAAAGGTGTTGGGGTCTCGAGCTCCGTTTGAATGTTTTATCTTATGTCTTTTATTGTTTAAGAACTTTTATGGTGGTGTTGATGTTTTTAAGCCTTATATGCAGGCACTGTGGGTTTTATACCCCTTAAGGGCTTTTATTTTTCTGAACTTCTTAACTTTTAAATGGGGTGGAAACTGCCCTTATGGGTGTTTAGTTTTCTTTATGCTTATACTTATGCATTTGTGTTGGTGTATATTTTGTATGCCTGTCACTGTGCGAATATGTTAGATAGAACGTGTGTTGAATATGGTATAGATTAGTGTGAAAACGGGCCAAAACGTATGTGTTGAAGGCCTTTCGCATGAATATGATTATACAAATAGGCTCCTTTCGTGCGAAAGGACCCAACTGCCCATTCGCATGAAAGGAGCCCATTTGTACCCTTTCGTGCGAGAGGACCCAACTGCCCATTTGCACGAAAGGAGCCCATTTGTACCCTTTCGTGCGAGAGGACCCAGTTGCCCCAAGGTGCATTTGTGGGAAAGGCTTTGCCTATAAATAGGGGGACTTGAGTTTCTAATTTCACAATTTTTGGTTCCTAGAGGGGAAATGCTGGCAAAATTTCTCCAGGATTTCGCAAGCTTATAAAAGATGTAAACTCTTTCGGTATGAATGAAGCAAGCATTTAACCTATGTCTCTTACGCTTCTATTCCATTCTTATTCATAATATTCTACCAAATTAGTTCTATCAAAGCCAAACTTCCGTCTAATCCCGCCGGATCCTGGACTCTCAATTGGTATTAGAGTTACGGTACTGATTCAATCGAAATAATAGTTGATTGAGTCACATACGCTCATAAATTTTGGATTTTTAGGGAGTTTCAGAGGTAAAACATCAAATTGAAGGTCAATTCATGGATGGATTTTGAAATTGAAGACTTCAATAGATTCAGAATTGATTTTCGTCCATATCTGTGAAGTATCATCATGAAATTCATAGAAATAAAGATTCTGGATCGAAAAATGTGATCGATAATGTTCGTGAGATAGGATAGTCCCTTTCACACGAAAGGATAAACACCTTTTGCATGAGAGGATAGTCCCTTTCGCACAAAAGGACCAATTGTCACACCCCAACCGATGGCGGAAACATCGGGGCGTGGCACTGAGCGAAACAGATTTTTCAAAGAAATTCCATAACGACTAAATTACCAAATAGTTTAAATATTATGTCCCATACCATAACCCATAAGATAATCTAGTTATTACTGTTGGACCTAGTATGGCCTTAAAACAACTTATTTTCACGTAATATGGCAAGTGATTTCAGTAGATGTGAAAAAGATGTGAGGAAATGGAAATCAGACTTTGAAGAAACAAGACCTATAGAATTATCAAGTTTATATCACTTTGAAACAAAATGGTTTACAAGGTGATTGTAAGATTATTATCTAGTACAAATGAATCTTGAATTCTGTGGGTGAGAGGGCAATGGAGTTTTGATGTATGTATGAATGATAAGCTTCAAACTCACTTTGCTTCTCCTGGTTGAGCCTTCTATTTATAGAGGGCTGGGTGTATGAATAAACAATAGTTTATTCATGCAATAAGTCCTGCAAAAAGTGCCCAATTGACATATTCATTGAATCCAACGTTCAAGTTGCCTTTTTCATCATGATATCAATTAATGTCAACTTGCTTCGGTAAGTGTGGCAGGACAGAGCCAATTTCAGACAAGTGGGGTATTTCATCAGAATTCTGATAAACCACTTCATCAGAAATTCTGATGAACAAATCATCAGAAAAATCCTGATGATCAGAATCATAAGAAACTGATGATATTTCATCAGAAATATCATCAGATCCATCAGAAATGACCTTTTCTGATAATCCAATTCAGCTCTTGATCAACATGTGATTCTTTGAAGTAGATGCTGTGCATTCCAGTTGTCCCATCTGATCTTCTTTTTCTTGTTCGTGATCTTCAGGACTGTGATCTCTTCATAGATCTAGTTGATTGTGATTTTCTTCAATACTTACAAATAAAGTTTCCTAACAGTTTCCCCCTAAGTATTGTAAGAAAATGAACTACCTCTATATCTTAACATAAACAACTTTCTTGAAAAAGAAAATTAAAAACAACTTAATTCAGAAATATAGAACATAGTCAAACTAACCATAAATCAGACAAATTTAAAATTTTGTTCAAAAACAAGAATTTAATCTCATCAATTCATTAATTGATCTTCACTCCACTTTTGTATTTGTCTCCTGGTTTCAGTCTTTTCTTGTGATCAATTGCCTTTTGAGTTTGTTTGTACATTTCTTTGTACCATCCTCTTGCTTCCATCCAGTTTTCAATGCATTCTTCAATTGTTTTTCTCAGCTGTTCATTGTTCTTTCCCTTCTTCTTGAGCTGCTCTTGTTTCTCATTTATGCAGTTCCTATATATTTTAGAGTTTGATTTGAATACCTGCACATATCACTGATTCTGAACAGAGCTTTCTCTTCATTAGAATCTTTGAAGACTACACCCATTTTTGGTTGGTCAAAGATTGCTCCAGTTCTCACTAGCTTCGAAGGGATCTCAGCTGGAATACTGGTGTTGGGAGAAGGTATTAGCAACTTGTTGCTGTACTCAAAATTGATACATAGATCAAAGTCTGCCAGTGCAGCCCTTTTGTATAGCTTTGCTCCTGCACTTTTGAGACTTTCAAGTGCTCTTCTGATCACAGCTGAATTACCTTTCATTTCATCAATGATATTCTTCATTTTGACTATTCCCATCGGGTGAATATCATCAGCCAGATTTGCATCAGTAACCTTTTGTTCACTGTTATCTTTTCTAATCAGGGTATACTTGTTTTGTGCTTCATAGCCTAAGATGCCTCCTCCAGTGGTCAAAGTATCAATTCTTTCAATTGATACTATTGGATTGGTCATGTGCTTGTGTAGAATTACCCAACCTCCATTGTTTCTGTTTTCAACAATACCGTTACTCATTGGAGAAAGTTGTCTCTTTGGGTTGTCTTCTGGACCTTTCCAGTAGAAATGCTTTAGATGTTTTTCAGGGTACATAATAGTGTATAAATCACCTTTTAGCACATCCATTTCTCTGATGTTTCCTTCTGAATCTTCTATCATTTCTTTTCTTGGCCTTTTTGAGGAAGTCACTTCATGTTCCATTCTTCTCTTCTCTTTTGTACCCATCATTATGCTTAACTATGTTTCTCATGTGATGGCTGTAGAATATGGCTGTTCTGGAACATGGTCTTTCTGTTGTACCCTTGATGTGTCTGGCTTTGGGACATTTGGTGGAGGACCCATTAGTAGCAATTGTTTATCTGGAGGTGGACCCATTGGTTGCTTCTGTTTTTGAGCTGTTGAAGTTTCTGTTTGTTTGGTTTGACCTTGTTGAATGGTTTCTGGTTGTTATTGAGGAGTTTCTGAACTCCTTGCTTGTCTTTCTTGTGGAATTGGGGCTTTCAGTTCATGAAGATCAACATTTGCTAGTCTGGCAACATTATACTGCAATCTCTTTACTAACAGATGAACATTAGTGAGAGCTTGAGTATTTGTTTCTTCTTGTTTCTTCATTTTCTGAAACTCTTGGTTTTCTTGATTTCTTTGTGCAGTCAATTCCATCAACAGCTTCTCAAAAGCCTCAGCCACGCTGCTGTTGTTGGCTCTGAGGAACTGTATTTCTTCAAGAATCTTTCCTGAACTTGAGCTTTCTCCTGCAGTTGCAACTTCAGCCATCTTTTTCTTGATATTATGCAGTTCCTTAAGAGTCTTTTCTAATTCTGATGAGCTCTCTTTGTTTTCTGATGACTTTTGCAGTTTGTTGAGGGCTGCAGCATTGTCTTCTGTTTGCTTCTGCACAGCTTTGACAGTTTCTGACAAAACCTTGATATCTGACTTTTGTTTTCTGATTTCTTCTAGTATCAGATCAAGTTTTCCTTCTGTGGCTGTTTTCACAGTAGCAGTTGTGTCTTTAAGTTCCTTGTTTAGTTGTTTAGGGGACATAGTTTGATTTCCTTGGGAAATAGGAGAAACAACTTATGTTCTCCTTCTAACACTAGCAGAAAACACATTCTCTACTGTTCTGAGGTTAAGAGGATTTGAAGATTCCAAATTCTCTATATTCTCACCAGAAAATTGAAATACATTCAAGTTCTGGATTTCCTCATATCCTTGAACCTTTTTAGGTTCTCCATGAGTTGTTGAGAAACTCTTAGTTTTCTCATCCAGGTTTCCTTGATCAACAGGCTGATCTCCACCTGTTGCCACCTCATTTTCCTCCTCAGAATCTGATTCAGAAAATGGGTCTTTGGTTTTACTCACATCTTGTTTTGAAGAAATAGTACCTCTAAGTAAGATTTCAAGTTTTCCTTGAATTGATCATCAGAATCACTCCAAGAATCATAAAATATGTTTATTTTAGAATGTTGTGCACCTGTTTCTCCTATGTGTGAGTCTTCAGCATGATGTTCTTCAGCCACAGGACTCATATTTACATCTTCATCAGCTGGATGAGGATCAGATTCACCCTGCTGTTCCATTCTTGGTGTGCTTGACTCCTGTGCATCATGCTCCATGGGGGACACATGTTCAAAAACTCCTTTGTTCTCTGACCTTTTGTTCAACATTTTCAAGTATTCTGCTCTGTATGGTGAATCTTCTGGTATCAGATTCATCATCTTTTCTGACAGAACAGGTACATCATTATCTGACTTCCAAGACCCTACAGCAGTCCAAGGTCTCATAATTTCTGTCTTCCACATATTTTCTGATGCTGGAATTTCTATGTTTCTTTTTAAAAAAGCATCAGAAATTATGATTGATAGAAATCTTGGAAAAGGTGGATGTGAATCTATTCTTCCAACATAAGTCAGAATTGATCTTCTGATCAGAATAAATATTTCTGCTCCAAAATCAATGTTTAATCCATTAATGAGACTGAACATGATTGTTAGAATGTTCATATTTATCTAATTTGTACCTCCAATCTTTGATGATAGAAACTTGTTCAGAATTTCCATTAAAACTTGCCAGAAGGCATGTAGCTTGTATCTCTTGAATTCATTGATTTTTGAAATCTTTGTTTTGTAACCCATTACAGCATCAAGTTGTGAGAACATATCTTCTTTTTCTGGTGCTTCTTCACAGCTCTGATTTAAGGGTAGTTCCAAACATTCCCTTATCTTTTCTGGTGAAATTTTAATAAAGATATTTCCCCATACATGTGCTGTTAGCTCAGTTTGACTTGAGATTTTGAGAGTTTTTTACAACTTGTTATATGAGTTCTTGCGGTACCTCTCTGGTCTTTGTAAGAGCTTGAGCTATCGGGCTTCTGGTTAGAAATTCAATGAGAATTTGACACTTCATATCATACTCTTCGATGTGATCATTCATTTCTTCATTGTTGCTCTTTAATGGAAGAAATTCAGCTTTAGTGATGAAGGGAACTGAGTGTTCAATTGGTGGTATGTTTATATTGATAGCTGCCATTGAGAATTTGGGTTTTGTTTTCCGAAAAAAGGGTTTTAGGGTTTTGAATTTGAAGGTTGATGATGGAAGTCCCTGTTTTGAATGAGGTATTTATAGTGTACACGGACAGAGATTTTTGAGTGTTTATCGTAGGTTGTTTGTGATCAAGGTAGTTAATGACACCTTAATGATGTTTTAATCCTTTTAAGGAAACAACCGTTTTTGAAAAACCTTTGGTTTATCTCTAATTTAATGTAAATCCTTTAAAGAATTTTAGAGATTCCAATTATTTTTCGGATAAATACTAATTTCCAACTTGCACCTTTTCTTCATGTGGGACCCCTTTTGTTTAAAAAAGGTCCAATAGAAACCTTTTGTGTGTCTTCCCAGGTATTTCTCTTGATGATATATTTCAGAAAATTTTGAATGAAACTTTTGAGCATTGTATCTTCTTTATATATCATCAGAATTCATTTGATTCATAGACAGAAAATGAATCATCAGAGATATTTTTTTTTGAGATGAGAGGGAATAAGTAGAGTTCCAAGAATTTTTACTTACATTGTAGTCTTGCAGTTCTGAACTCTACACCTTTATTCTGATATACATGAGGTATTTTTTATACAGCTTGTTCCAGTCCTCAGAAAAAAAAATTAGAAAGAAACTTATTCCTAAATTTTAGATTTTCATAAGTTTCTTTAAATCTGGTTAAAAGTATTGTTTTTCTGATGATATGTCAAACTTCCTGGCTTTCCAAAAAAAAAATTGATTTACTGATTTATTGTCAGATTTTTCAAAGTTTTCTGGTGAATGATCAGATTCGTGTGGTTTAATGAGTTTTCTGAATAAATACCAGATTTTCTGATTGATCATCAGATTTTCTGAGTTTCACTAACTCCTGTCATATCTCATGTGTGATCCACCAGATTTTCTTTGTTTTTATTAGACATGTTGTGTTAGTTCCCCCTAGATCTATTACCATTAAGAAATGAAAAGAGATTAAAACAAACCTGTTATAAATAAAACAAACAAAACATAAAACACACAAAAAATAACAACTACTACTCCTCCTCCTCATCCTCCTCCTTTAACACGTTGTACATGCACATCACATATAACCAAAGACTGGTTATTCGACCGGTGTGATTCGTTGATGGCGTCAGGGTGGCTTCACTAATGTTTTCTTGAAGTACCAGCTTGGCCCTTGGATAGCAGCTTCTCACTCCTCCGAAGTCCAGCTGACTTATGATCACCTTGGTTACGAATCATGGGTAGATCAGAAAGGGTTGACGGTCGTGGATGTT
Source organism: Helianthus tuberosus (assembly GCA_030545235.1). NCBI lineage: Eukaryota > Viridiplantae > Streptophyta > Magnoliopsida > Asterales > Asteraceae > Helianthus > Helianthus tuberosus. Next base: position 136,968,147 of record CM060396.1, on the reverse strand, counting down.
TGCTTCTAGGTCTCTCATGTGAAACTTGGCATAGTTGTAAGGTTTTTCCTGTATTACAGCATGAACCACTTCCATCATCTTATGAGACAGCTCGTTGAAGTGTCCAATCTTCTTGGAGAAGCAGACACTTAGTTGTGTTACCAAAAACTGGAAAGGTGGTATAAAACCAGATTTGCTAACAGCCCTTGACGAGTTGAGTGTATGATAGCCCATTTCAGTCAAGGTCTGTTGCACATTTACCTTCTCCAAAAATTTGAATTCATGATCATTACCCAGTTTGAGGACATTTCTGATTGTTTCCTCTTTTAGGGTAATCTTTACCCCCATGACCTCACTTTCAATCCACACGGAAGTACCACTAAAAATGATTTGAGAGTTCCACCAGAACTCTTGGAGAAGTTCTGGATAAATGGTGACATGTGATGATACAGCAAAGCCCAAAGGACTTCGCATGATCATATTGTACACAAACTTGCAGTCCTCCCATGCAGGTCCTTCCAAGTTGGATCTTAATCTAAGATTATGAAGTCTGTGAAATGGGAGAGGGAATTGAGTGGCTTTCATCAATTTTGGGCGACCCATTTTTAGATAAGAAAAATTTTATCGAAGAGCTATTGAAGAGATGATTTGTTGTGAGGTGAGTTTTATTCAGGTTGTTAATATTTATAGATGAAAGTGATATTAACAGCCAACCCTTTTCTCTTCAATTAAGACGATATATGTTGCAGTGAATGTAACAGTGAATGTAACAGTGAATGTGACAGTCTACTAAGCCCCATGTGTGAGTAAGCATTTAATGACTAGGCGGCTACTTTCATAGCTCCTAATGATTCTAGTGCCTACGTGTCACTTACGTTTCTTATGAAAAAATGACGTTGCATGCATTTGCAGAAGAAAAATGAAATTCAATAATGTGAAAAAAAAAATTGAGACGGTTGATTATCACAGCTGTATGGAACTTCATGAGTATGCATGTTACTTTTCCCCCTTTTTGTTTTTTTTAATTAACAACAAAACAAAAAAATACAAAAACAAAATATACACAAAAGTGAGTAAATACAATATGTGGGATATGCATGAAGATGGAAAAATTATAACAAATTATTCTGATGTTCCAACATAGTTTCTGATTTTATATCAGAACTTCTGGTGTTTTCACCAGATATTCTGATATTTCTTCAGATTAATTGATAAATTATCATTTATTGATGATTCATCAGATTTTCTGATGTTCCATCAGATTGATGGATTGTTTCATCAGAAGCTAGTTGATTTGTTCTATGAATATCAGAACTTTGATGTTCAACAAGTTGGTTTTCAATTTGTGTCTTTGTGTTTTCTGAAAAATCTTCATCATTTAGATTAACCAAGCCTAGTTTGCTGATCAAAAAATTGTGTCTCTTTTCATCAAGAGGCTTTGTAAATATATCAGCAATTTGATTTTCAGTTGGAACAAAATACATTTCAATGTTACCTTTCTCCACATGATCTTTTATGAAGTGGTATCTGACATCTATGTGTTTGGTTCTTGAGTGATGAACTGGATTTTCTGTTATTGCTATAGCACTCTATGAGTCACATAGAATTGGAATTCTTGTCAGAGTTACTCCATAATCTTTCAGTTGAGTTTGCATCCACAACATTTGTGAACACCAACTTGCTGCTGCTATATATTCTGATTCTGCTGTTGATGTGGCAACACAATTTTGTTTCTTGCTTGCCCATCATACCAATTTTTCTCCCAAGAGTTGACAGGCACCAGATGTGCTTTTCCTGTCAATTTTGCACCCTGCATAATCTGCATCTGTGAATGCAATTAATTCAAGGTTTGTATCCTTAGGATACCAGAGACCAAGTTTTGATGTGCCTTTGAGATATTTGAAAACCCTTTTTACAGCTTTTAGATGAGATTCTTTGGGATCACATTGATATCTGGCCAGAAAGCATGTTACAAACATGATATCTGGTCTGCTTGCAGTTAAATATAGCAGTGATCCTATCATGCCTCTATAGGTTTTTATATCTACACTTATTCCATCTTTATCAGAATCTAACTTGTTCACTGTTGCCATGGGATTTTTTAAAACATAGTAGTTTTCAAGTGAGTATTTTTGTAGAATTGTTTTCACATATTTTGATTGACTCAAAAATATTCCATCAATTCTTTGTTTAACTTGTAACCCTAAGAAAAAGGTTAACTCATCCATCATACTCATTTCAAAGTGGCTGGTCATCAATTTTTGAAATTTGTCACAAAAGTTTTAATTTGTTGATCCAAATATGATGTCATCAACATATATCTGGACCAACAAAGTATGACCTTTGTGTGTTTTGAGAAAAAGAGTTGTTGGTGCATATGTCTGTTGACTTCGTCTTATATCGAGTCTTGGTTTCGTTGCGGATCTGAACAAGAATGATGTCATCATTTACAATGATGACATCATACAAGTGATCTCAATGATGACATCATGGTAGTAAGACACACGAAATATAGACATGAAATAGAATCTAGTTCCACATGAAATATGATTTTATATTTTTTTATATATATCCGTTTGAAGAGATGTTTGTCATCTTCAAATGAACCCAAGGGAAGTGTTTCTGTTTAAACTAGGTAGTGCCAGTTTCAAACGGAATAGTGAAACCTATATATATGGGTTTTGTCTTCTCATTTGTAACGGAACAGTAGTTGGTGTAACAAAGTGCTGCTGGATTTTCATGTGATTAATGAATGAGAAACAAGTGTTAAAGTGATCTACATCTGTTTTCTACTCATTTCTATCTGATTCAAAGCTGTTTGAGTGTTTCCGCCACTTAAATAGTGTGTATTAACTCAAATTGACTCATTTGATCGGTCAAATCGATCCTACAATTGGTATCAGAGCCAGTTATGAGTAAATACACCTGAATCAGTTGGTTTTTCTACACAAAATTTGATTTTTGGACTTTTGGCCGGACAAAATGGACTGAATTTTGAACAGTGTGTGTAAAACTGAGTTTTAACAAACCCTTGAGAATATCAGATCTAAACTTAAAGTAAAAGTGGTAAAAATGGACTGAAAACTGGATTCTGTTTGAACGAGGCCTGGTTGTCCGTTTGAAAACTGACACTTTGTTTGAAATTGGCGCTATTTCCGTTTGAACAACACCATCTCGTTTGAAAATTGCAACAGTCTCAAACGTAATCTCTTGTATCGTTTGAAATGAGGGATTCCGTTTGAACTACTCGTTTGTAGGAATCTTGTTTAGAGAGTCCGTTTGAGATTACACCGAATTCCGTTTGAGGGTGTGATCACGTTTGAATAGTGTTTTTGTTTGAAAGTGTCTTCAACATAATCGATAATTCATCTGATTCATTAATTGAAAATCAGTGCATGTGATCATTAACTGTGTTGACGGCCAGTTTTAATTGAACAAAAGATGAATGTGTTAGTCCATGTGAATTCATATTAGAGTATCGGCCCAATAGGATTGATCTGTGATTGTTGATTGTCGGCTATTAAATTCAAGTAATTGCATAAGATTGTTTGCTTTGGGACCATACATCACGTGAATAACTTTTGACGGTCATTTTGTCTTGGATTTGAAAATTAGTTTGCATGTGATTAAAGTAGTGAGGTCCAATTAAAAGTAAGTGTGGAGTTGTTATCAATATGTGTATGTGAATCGATAAAGGTGTTGGAAATTGAAATAGTTTGCATGTGGTCTTCATTACGTGTATCAGTATCTCAGCCCATTTATTAACAAAGATCATCGGCCCAATCAAAGTGTTGTATGATTTGAAATTGTCAGACATAAATTCAAGGTTTGCATGTGTATCTGATTAAGCAATTAAAATTTGAATATGTTGACTAAGTGAAGCGGTTTGTCTCGAGCCTACAAACCACGTGAACAAGTGTCAGCCAAATAGTCTAATCACCAGTCTATTAATACATCAATTCTATTCAATAAAGTTTTGGCAGTTCATGTGATCATTTATTGAAAATTGTCAGCAAAAGTCTTTGGTTATATCAAAACATATTTTTAGTCAACTAGTCAAAAGGTAAAAGGGCATATTGTGAGAAGTTGTTTGTTCGATCCAATAGGATTGATTTGGGTATTAACATTTTCAAGCCCATTCATTCAGTGATTTCACCCAAACAACATTGGAACGATTCTGCAAATCTTCGACATGAGTCTTAGATTGATATCATTAACACAAACTTTCACGTATTCAGTTTGTTTAAAACTGATTGTTTGTTTGTTTTGTTTGTTTGCAGGTGATCCGAGGTGATTTGTCAAGCATAGAATACTCGCCTGAGCGAATTCTCAACCGATCCGTTGTCACCAGATTTTTGCCACTCAATCGGATATTCATCTGATTCAGTTGTTTGATAAAGTGATTGAACTGATCTTAGATTGTGTGAATTTTCGTATTTGTTTGAAAATTTGTCTTTGAAAATCTTTCAATAACGAAACATGGATTGTGAGTCGTGTAACTCATCTTTCGGATATGGTATGCGTGTTCAGAATCCAGCAGATATTGCACAGAAGAAATTTGATAGTTTTACGGGTATCAAGGGAGAGTCTACAAAAGAATTGATTGAACGATATTGCCATCTAGTTTTGGAGATGGGGAGATCGGAGATAACCAAGACTAATGAGGATTGGGTTGACAAGTTGGCAAATGTTTTACCACGTGATGTGTGGGGAACATATTTGTTAGCCTTGAAGAAGAGATATTTAGACTTGAATTTGAGCACGTTCATTGAGAAGATTCAAGCTCAAGAACTTGAACTCCAAAAGATTAGAAAAATGAAGTCTGTTGATACTGAGTCGGTCAAAACTGAGTTAGGTCAAAATGAGTCTGATGGGAAATCCGAAAGTCAGGAGGTCAAAACCGGAGAAGTGTCTGAGTCAGAGTCTGATAATGTCGGTAAACAGGATGTTGATTTTGAGCAAGAGGAAAAGATTGTTGAAAATATTGAGTCAATGTCTGAAACTTCATGTGAAAACTGTTCAAAACCCTGCATGAAGTGTCTTGAAAAGGACACAAAGTTTCAGGAATTGAAACAATATACTGATGAACTTAAATTTGATCTGAGTGAAGTAAAAGAAGCATATGACAAGTTGACAAAATCTATCAAAATGATTCAAAATGAGAGTCTTGAAAATGATAAAGCCACGAAATTATTAAAATCGACAATTTTTGATAAACAAGTGGAAGTCAACTTTCATCTTGACACAATTGCGTCATTAAAAAAAGAGTTAGAGTTAACCAAAATTGAAAATGAACGAATTGATAAAAAGTTATTGAGCAATGTTGCATCTTCTTATGTCATCGAGCAGATTGTTCCACAACAACCGAATGCAACACCTGTCTTTAACAGTGTTCCACCCCCAATGTGGAGTCATTACACTCAGAAGTATCCAGATGGGGTGGAAGCTGGCTTGAACCTCAAGTTGAGAACCATTGAGGATGAGTTACCTGAGAGTATTGATGTTACATTCTCTCTGTCCGACACTGACAATGAGTCACAGGTCATAAAGACCGTTGTTGACCAAGTGTTAGGCGAAGAGAGTGATAACTCAGACTTTGAAACTGTGGAAACACATTTGGAAAGTTTCAGTTCTGAATGTGAAGATGATGGTAACTTTTTGGACAAGTTTATACCAAAATCAGAAAAGGTTGCGAATGATGATCCGATCATGGTGGTTTACACAATGATTGGAACGGACAAACTCTATTCTGATTTTGAGTATCCGATCCAGAATGCGAACATGAAGAATGTTGAGAAGGTGTTTAAGCTAGTCGAGATTGATATTTCTGAAGTTAACAACAATGAGTTCTTCTCAAAACCTAAAAAGCCTTTTGTGAAACAAAACAACTCTGGGAAGAAAGATTGGGTAGGTAACAATGGGTCCCACAAGAAAAATGGAAACAATTTTAAAAACAAAGGGATTGGATTTGAAAAGAAAATGGCAAAGATGAATGTAAAGCCAAAAGAAAAAATGAATGATGTTTTTGTTGTTGGTCCAAGTGTTGATGCTGAAAAGGAGTATATTTTCAGTCAAAAAGCCATTGATGATTTCAATGCAGCGAAAAAGTTGAGAGAAGAGACCTACAAATCAACTTTTGTCGAATATGACAAAAGAGTTTGTTACCGCTGCAATGAGATTGGTCATATGGCGAAGCAATGTACCAAAAAGATTGAAAAACCTGTTTTCAAGAAACCTGTTTTGCAAAAACCAAAACCTAAAACTTCAACTGATGATAAGGGTAAAAAACCAATGGTTTCTTCTGTCCGAATTCTGAAAAAAGGTGAATCGTTGAAGTCCAAAGAAAAACCGAAATCAATTTTTGAAATTGGTGAATCTTCGAAAACCCAAAAGACTTCAAAGATTTATCCAAAGACAAAAGTTTTTGATACTCAATCATGGGTAGCTAAAACAAAGAAATCAGTCAAGGTAGAAGAAAAGCCCAAAGAACAGAAGGTGAAAGAACAGAAAGTGAAGCATTCACAAGGGCAGAAAGACCGACTGAGAAAGAAAAGAAAGAAAGTTCGAGAGTATCTTGAAAGGATTTTGTCCTCGGATACAACCAAAAAATCAGATAACAGTTCTGATAAATCGTTTTGCTCTCCAAAGAATGACAAATCAAGCAAAATGAATTCATCATATACAAATCTGAGGACAGAATGGTGTGTGAAGAAAGAAAAAGTTCCTGGCAATGAATTTGTTTCTTCGGAAGCAAAAGAGCCACGTGTTGGCGATGAATCTGACTTGTCAAAGTCAGATGAGCCACGTTCTGGCAATGAATCTGATTCGTAAAAATCAGAGGAGCCATTTGTTGATCAAAAAGGAGAAAATTCAGTTACGCCAATGGATGATATTAACTTTTCACCATTGCGGACTGAAAATTTTAAACAAAGAGATGGGAAAGTGAAAATTTCGAATCAGTTCTATTCTGAAAAGAAAGAATTTGATGTCGAAAAGGTTTTCAGTAGCAAAGTAAAAAATACTTTTGGAAAGATGGTTGAGGGTAAGGTAAAAGGGGTTAAAGAATTTTATGAAACAAAAAGGAATGTTCAAACCCCGAATGAAAATAACTCAAATACACCCAAGGACCGTCAGGCTTGGGTGAATCTCTTTAACTGAAAAACCTGACTTGCCGGAACTCCCAGGTTGGTAATTGGGGAGTAGGAATCGGCATATTTCTTGAGAAATTCACAGGTTGGTAACTGTGATATTTCGACTTACAAGTGGTTAATCAAGGACATTAAGTTGTACTTGATTTAACTTTCTTTCAAGTGGTATGATTGAACTTACAAGTGTTTTTGAAAACAAAGTGATGAAAACTCCTAGTTCCTACATGTGGTAACCCAAACAAAACTAATTTTCCGAAAAAAAACATTTTGATTAAAACAAACTTAAGTGTTTTGAAATCATAATGGGAAAATAGTTTGTTGTCAGGGGGAGTTCTGATTGTTTAAGCCAAGTGGATGGCGAATTGAGGCAATTCTCATCAGTTTGTCATTTTATTTGTACAGTTTATTGTTTTCAAAATTTCCCAGAAAATCAAAATTGAAACATATTTTGATTTTAGGGGGAGAAAATTTTTTAAAAAATTAGAAAATTTGAAAATGTCAAAAACATTGAAAAATTCAAAATGAGTTTTGTTGTGAAAAAGAGGAAATGATAGTAAATCAGTTGGACTATCACAGCATGCTAAAGAAATGAAATGACAAATGTGATAAACGGTCTCACTAAAGATGTGACGATAGGCTCAGCTAGACTAGTAGATTTGCGATAACGATACAAACTTAAATGAAAAAGCCTAGTTCTAGTGGGAAACATGGTCGAAAGCATAGTACTTAGTGTTGTCCTTCTTGATTATGTGCCTACTCAGTAATCGCTGATTGTCGAAAGACATAAAACTGGTTAAGTCTGTGAACTTTCACAACTTTGCTAAAAAGTCGCTGTGATTGTGCATTTCATTTTGCCAAGATTTAAACTTGTTTTATTTCTTTATTTTGTTTAAGCATTGGACATCCTCTGCGTATACGTGAGTATCGACCTGGATGTTATTGCCTAAACGTTATGCTTTATTTTCTTTGGTGTTTCGTTTAAGCTTTGGACCTCCTCTGCGTATACGGAAGTATCGACCTGGTGGTTAAAGCCTAAATAACTTCAACTTATTTTATTTTTCTTATTTTGTTTAAACATTGGACTTTCTCTGCGTATACGGAAGTATCGACCTGATTGTTAATGTTTAAACATTCTGCTTTGTTTTCGCACAAATCACAGTTGATAAAAGTTTAAAGGCATTACTTGAGTTAGTGTATTGCATGATGAGGGGATATGCTGAGATCGTGGGGTCCATAAGAACTTAGTGCAAAATTAATATACCTTAACGTATCGGTAAGCATTTCGAAAGTTTTCAGATTGAGTTTAAGAGGACAACAATATCGTCAATCTATGTGAATCGTTTAGAACTTAAAATGTTTAAAGCTTAACGGTGCTAGTGATTGGTCACATAAACTGATATGATCCTCTTACACAAACTCACAAAAATATTGGCTGTAAATATTTTTTTACTGCATTTCAATATTGTTCTTTCTAGAAGTTTAGCTTTTATTTGAAAATCCAAAAAATTTTAGACAACTAATGTTGATGAGCCAATTTTCAAAATTCCAAGTGCTAAACAAGATGAACTGGTTTGGGAGTGTGTGTGCTAAATTGAATTTTTTTTAGAATGATTGCATGTTTAGTTAATCAAGGTCATTAATTTGAACTTGATGTAACTATTAATGTTTTGGTGAATGAATGCTCTCTATCAGTAAGTTTTTCAAAGTGATATAAATAAAAACTTATATTTTGGGTAGAGAATGTGCAGGAAACGTTGAAAACGCTAGGTTTCGATTCCTGTGGATTAATGCCAGGTTTTCGATCCTAAGCTACAAATTCCAGACTGCGATCCCGGAACAACTTAAGGGGGAGTCTGTTAGTAAAGGGGAGTCTGAAGAGTAAAAGAGCCAGATTCAGATTCTGGAGAACAGCTGATAGTGGTGATTGAAGAGAAAGAGAGAGTTTGAAGGATGCTTCAGCGTCAATTTTTTTTTTGGAAAGCGTGAAGACTGATTAAAACAGAAGTTTTGACGTACTAAAGTCTCGTATTGAAGACTCCGTCAACATCCAAGGGAGAGACTGTTGGTGCATATGTCTGTTGACTTCGTCTTATATCGAGTCTCGGTTTCGTTGCGGATCTGAACAAGAATGATGTCATCATTTACAATGATGACATCATACAAGTGATCTCAATGATGACATCATGGTAGTAAGATACATGAAATATAGACATGAAACAGAATCTAGTTCCACATGAAATATGATTTTATATTTGTTTTATACAATTCCGTTTGAAGAGATGCTTGTCATCTTCAAACGAACCCAAGGGAAGTGTTTCCGTTTGAACTGGGTAGTGCCAGTTTCAAACGGAATAGTGAAACCTATATATATGGGTGTTGTCTTCTCATTTGTAACGGAACAGTAGTTGGTGTAACAAAGTGCTGCTGAATTTTCATGTGATTCATGAATGAGAAACAAGTGTTAAAGTGATCTACATCTGTTTTCTACTCATTTCTATCTGATTCAAAGCTGTTTGAGTGTTTCCGCCACTTAAATAGTGTGTATTAACTCAAATTGACTCATTTGATCGGTCAAATTGATCCTACAAGAGTGGTGTCAATAGTACCTTTGGTAAACCCACAATTGAGTAAGAAGTTTGATAAAGTTTCATACCATGCTCTAGGAGCTTGCTTCAACCCATACAAGGCATTGTTTAATCTGTAAACATGATTTTGAAATTTTGGATCAACAAAGCCTTCTAGTTGTTGTACATAAACTTCTTCCACAATTTTACCATTCAGAAAAGCTGATTTTACATCCATTTGATAAACTTTGAAATCCTTGGATGCAGCATAAGCAATAAAAATTCTTACAGCTTCTAATCTAGCTACTGGTGCAAAAGTTTCGTCATAATCAATACCTTCTTGTTGACAGTAACCCTTGACCACTAACCTTGCTTTGTTTCTTGTGATTATGCCATTCTCATCAGATTTATTCCTGAATACCCATTTCGAGCCAATGACAGATATGTCTTTTGGCTTGGGTACGAGATCCCATACCTTGCTCCTTTCAAACTGATCAAGCTCTTCTTGCATGGCCTGAATCTAGTCTGGGTCACTTAGAGCTTCTTTGACAGATTTGGGTTCTACCTTACTTAAGAACCCATAAAATGCACACTCATGTGCAGTTGCAGATCTTGTTCTGACACCATCTGCAGGATTACCAATGATGTCAGAGTGAACATGTCCTTTGATCCATCTTAACTTGTTGTGAAAAGTTGTTGGTTATGATGGATTTGAAGTTTCCCCCTGAACAGGTGCTACATTTGTGTGTGAGACGTTAGAATTTTGAGGTTCTGATGTACTACACCTTTGTTCTGCAGAGTTAGTACATGAAGAATCTTTTGATTTGTTTTTAAAAGCATTATCATGTTCTAAGAAATCTCCAGTTATCATTTCGAAGAGATGTTCATAATTTTCTTGTTTGTCAGAAAAGTTTATTTCTTTCATGTATGCATCAGAAATAGGGGTGTTCAAGATCGGATAATCCGCTTTTCGGATATCCGAAAATTTCGGATAGTGAATATTGACATCCGAATCCGAAATTTCGGATATCATCCGAAATTTCGGATATCCGATTTTCGGATATCCGAAATTTCAGATTCGGATATCGAAACGGATATCCGAACTTAAAAAAACAAAAAATCTGTTTTCTAATTATATCAAAACTAAACCTGTTTGGTATCCAATTTTCCAAGTTTATAATATCTAAAACATTCAACAAACTGATATTAAAATCCAAGCTTAAAAAGTTCAAAGTTTCAAAACAACCAGGCACCACAACATATTCACAACAATCCAAAGTTTTAAACAACTAAACATTCAAAACTAAGACATAAATTCCAAAATTAGTTCTTATAATAAAAACAATAAATCCAGCCACAAGCACTTGTAAACATCCAATATTCATCCCTTGTAAACCAAGCATCCAATATACAACCTTGTAAACCTGCGATAACATAACATATATTATATATATGTACAATATATCAGTAATACATATTTATATAAGTGAAATATATTTAAAACCTAAGTATGCCAAAATTCAAGAAACATATGGCTGGACATCATCCCTTGTAAACTTGCAACAACATACTATATTATAATATTGAACACATGGATGGACAATGGAAACAAAAATATAAGGTTGAACATCAGCCATAACTTAATAGAAAACCTATAAGAAATTCCAAACCTTTTTCAAGATTTCACACATAGAAGCTAGGGTTCATGGATCTGAAGCAAACCAAGTTCAGATTGTCAAGATAACTTCAGTTTTCGTTTCATCGCTTCACCAACAATTTGTATAGCAAATTAGGAATATAACAATTTGGGGTTTTCAAGAAACTAAACTGCAAGATTTGAGCCTTTTATAGATTTGTTAGATTTGAACAATTCTAAACTGATGAATAACCATTAAAATGTTAGATTTGTTACCTTTTGTAGTAGAAATTAAAAGTTTCCTGATGAAGATGTGAACTCAAAAAGCACCAAGTATCTACAATCGATTACCATGTAAAGGTTAGATACTGATATACATCTTAAAGATGAGAAATCGAACCTTTCGTGACCGAATAAACCGAGACAGATGACGAGGAGAGCGGCGTCCGATCAGTGAAATCAATCAGATCGAACCTTTCATTGCCCGGAGATGGAATGTGGAAGAAAGGTGAGGTCGAAGGTGGGAGAAGGGGGCGACCTATGGTGTGAACACTGAACAAGAAACCCTAACTTTTCAATCTGTGCGTATACTATCTGTCATATTTTAGTCTTAATGACTAAATGTATCCAATTCGCATATCTGAAATTTCGGATATCCGAAATTTCGGATATTTCGGATACGGGTTTTCGGATAATTCGGATTCGGTTTCGGATTCGGATTTTTTTGAACACCCCTAATCAGAAACCTCTGTTTCTGATGAGTCATCAAATGAGACGTACAAACTTTCTCTGATTGTCCTTGTGTTGAGAATAAAAACTCTATATGCTTTTGAGGACAAAGAGTAACCAAGAAAAGTACCTTTTTCTGCTTTTCTGTCAAATTTTTCAAGGCTTTCAAAATCATTGAAAACAAAACATCTACAACCAAATGAGTGCAAAAATTTTATACTTGGAATTCTTCCATTGATAATGTTGTAAGGTGTTTTGTTGTGCCTTTTGTTCATTATGGATCTGTTTTGGGTAAAACATGCATTTGCTATAGCTTCTGCCCAAAAGTGAGTGGGTAGCTTAGCATAAGCCAGCATGGTTCTGGCAGCTTCTGCCAAGGTCCTATTCCTTCTTTCGACCACCCCATTCTGTTGGGGTGTTCTGGGAGCAGAAAAATCATGAGAAATTCCTTTACTTACAAGGAAATTCTCAATTTTTGCATTCTTAAACTTGTTCCATTGTCTGATCTGATCCTTCTTACTGTTAGTTTTAACAGATTTTCAATTTTCTTAATAAAATTAATGATCAGATCAGGAGTTTCACTTTTCTTTCTAAAAAATTCTACCCATGTGTACCTGGAAAAGTCATCTACTATTACTAGTATGTATTTCTTTCCTAAAAAACTTTCTGTACTTATGGGTCCACACAAATCCATGTGTATAAGTTCCAAATTTTGTGAAATAGAAGACTCAGAAATTGATCTATGTGAGCTTCTCTTGGATTTACCCATCTCAGATGCTTCACAAATTTTATCCTTCTTTGAGGATATCAAAGGTAATCCTTTTACCAGACCTTTGCTTGCTAGTTTGCTTAGGTTTTTGAAATTTAAATGGGCAAGTCTGTTGTGCCAAAACCAACTACTACCTTTGTTGAGTTTTGAAAATAAACATAGTTTTGGATGTTCATTTTCTTCTTTGAAGTCAAAATAGTAAATTGATTTTCTTATTCTTTTCCCAGTTAAATAGATTTTATTATCATCTATACCTATTAACAAGCATTTTTCTGGTAAAAAGGTTACCTGAAAACCTTTGTCACAGAATTGACCACAGCTCAGCAAGTTATACTTTAAGCCTTCAACATAGGCTACTTTCTCTATGGTCAGGCATCCATACCTTATGCATCCATATCCCATGATCCTTCCTTTCACTCCATTTCCAAAATTTACCATTCTACCCAGCTTTGAAACAAAGTTGCTGAGTAAGCTCCTGTCCCCAGTCATGTGCTTGGAGCTTCCTGAGTCGCAGTACCAGATCTGCTGCACATGATGGTCCTGAAATGAAATGATTAGAGGGTTTTTGGTACCCAGGCATGCTTGGGTACTATTTCTGATGGAATATTAATCACTTTATTTCTTCTTCTTCTTGGTTTTGCATCAGAAACTCTGTTATATGCTGAGCCATTAACAGATTTTACATTTTTCTTTTGAAAATGGTGTTGAACAAGCTTCAGTATGTCAACACACATACAAGATGTATCAAAATTTTATGATATTTCCTCTTGTGATGGAATGAGTGGATAATTTTGAAAAGATGAGTGAACTGCTTCTGGAGTCTTTACAGATTCTCGACTGCATTCACTCTTGTTTGTTTTGAAGTTTGGTTTTTCAAAAGAGTATTCAGAACAGGTTGTTTTGCAAGATTCAGATTCAGATTCTGATACAAATTTATCAGAATTCTGATGAGTTGCTTTTACAAAGACAGTGGGTTTATTTCCATTTGATCTTGAATAACCTAAACCCTCTCCTTTGTTCTTAGGTGTGGACTCAATAAAATTTATGAACTCTTTGGCTTGTTGAAAACCTCTTACCTTGATTTCTTTGTCATTGATTTTCTTGTAAAGATCTTTTCTTTCATTTTCATAAAACTCAATTTTGGCTCTTTGATCTAAACTATCCTCTATAAGAAGTTGGTTTTCAAGAATGATTTTATTCAAAGTCCTTTGCAACTCATCAGATTTTCTAATATCTGATTGATGTTTTTCTTGCAGATTTAGAAAATCTGACATGAGCTTGTTTAGCTTGTGTTCAAGATCAAGATTGTCTAAATTTACATTTTGTTCTGAAGTTTCTGGTAGTCCTTCAGAAAGTGCCATGAGGCAGAAATTTGCCAATTCTTCTTCTTCATCATCAGAAGAATCATCAGATAACCATGTATCTGTTCCAGCAATTAAGCTTACTTGTTGCTGCTTCTTTGCTTCTTCAAGCTTTTTCTCATAATAGGCAACATCCTTCAGCTTTTTGGTCTTGCATTCTGATGCATAATGACCTCTCTGCTTGCACTTGTAACACACAACTTCAGCCTTCCCTTTATCCTTAGATCTAACCTCTTCTTTAGATCTTCCATCCATCCTTCCTTTGTCACTCCTCTGGTATCTCTGGCTACCTCCCCTCAACCTCTGCTCGAATGTTTTGGTGAGCAGTGCTATTGCCTCAGCAAAAGCTGAAAAATCTGAATAGTTTCTTCAAATATTTCTACCTCTCTGGGGATCAAGATGCTGTGTAACTCATGAAGACTCATGTTTCCTAGTTCTAAGGTTGATGATAAAGTCATGGTTAGACTTCTCCATTCTATAGGAAGGGCATCAAGAAATTTTATGTTTCTTTCATCATTTGACTTTGTTATTCCAAATTTCTTTAGCTCGTTTAAAAGTTTTGTAAATCTTTGATATGTATCATTTAACCTTTCATTTGGCAAACTTTTAAACCTTTCATAAGATGAGACATTGTTTGTTCTCTTGTTTCTTCTCATCCTTTCTCCTCTTTCACAAAGATTTTCCAATTGATCCCATATTTCCTTAGCTGATGCACATGCATCACCTTGTGAAAATATGTCATTGGGGATGGCCATTATTAAAAGTGACTTTGCCCTTTCATCCCCAACCACCAGTTCCTTGTCTTCCGCGCTCCAGTTTATTTCACTTTTGGGAGCGCGGGAGGCAGGGATAGCGGGTGATTGGTCAGTTACTGGAATAGCAGGTATATCTGTCATTGGTGTATGTGGACCCCTTTCAATGGATCGGTCATGACCATTAAAGAAATTAACCATCCTGATTTTCCATTGGGGATATTCCTCTCTGACCAGAGTCGGAGGTTTGGACATAGAATCAATGTTAAAAGCATTATTCCAGGATTGAAAGCTGGCCATATTTAGAGAAAAGAAGATGAGTGATTGATCGTTTGAAAATAGTTTATTCAATCTACTCTGATACCAATTGTTGGACCCAGTATGGCCTTAAAACAACTTCTTTTCATGTAATACGGCAAGTGATTTCAGTAGATGTGCAGAAATGGAAATCAGACTTTCAAGAAACAAGACCTACAGAATTATCAAGTTTATATCACTTTGAAACAAAATGGTTTACAAGGTGATTGTAAGATTATTATCTAGTACAATGAATCTTGAATTCTGTGGGTGAGAGGGCAATGGAGTTTTGATGTATGTATGAATGATAAGCTTCAAACTCACTTTGCTTCTCCTGGTTGAGCCTTCTATTTATAGAGGGCTGGGTGCATGAATAAACAATAGTTTATTCATGCAATAAGTCCTGCAAAAAGTGTCCAATTGACATATTCATTGAATCCAACGTTCAAGTTGCCTTTTTCATCATGGTATCAATTAATGTCAACTTTCTTCGGTAAGTGTGGCAGGACAGAGCAAATTTCAGACAAGTGGGGTATTTCATCAGAATTCTGATAAACCACTTCATCCGAAATTCTGATGAACAAATCATCAGAAAAATCCTGATGATCAGAATCGTCAGAAACTGATGATATTTCATCAGAAATATCATCAGTTCCATCAGAAATGACCTTTTCTGATAATCCAATTCAGCTCTTGATCAACATGTGATTCTTTGAAGTAGATGTTGTGCATTCCAGTTGTCCCATCTGATCTTCTTTTTCTTGTTCGTGATCTTCAGGACTGTGATCTCTTCATAGATCCAGTTGATTGTGATTTTCTTCAATACTTACAAATATAGTTTCCTAACAATTACAGACAGAGATATTCTTTAAACACATAAATCATGTTCCGACAACTCAGATTTTCAAATAATTGTGATTGTCTTTGTTTCTAGACTCTTTCCTAGCCTCGATTTCACAGCAAGCCAAGCATTTTAATATCTTAAGCACCTGTCACATACGTTAAAGTAAAAGTCAATACACATAGTGTAAAGGTAAGCATACAAGTTTAATAGATATAATAGAGTTCGAAATCGTTTACGCATAACCAGCACGTACTCAGTGTGAAATGAAGCACGTAAGTTATCGACACGATCCTATCAATACCAATGATTGCGGGCTGACTGCGTAAGGCAGTTCGTAATACACACTCACCACTGTGAGCCATGTAATTAATTCTCCTTAACAACCCCTGAGTGAACAGGCGCTGAGTCCAAACTATAGTACTATCGTTGCTAAGGCAGGTAGACAGCAATCCATGTGTAAACATAACAAACAAGCATTCATTAAGTCATGTATAACATGCAGTAGTGGTTAGCGTTTAAAGTATTGGGAAGTGTGTTCGATGTGATTTAGAATAAGTAACGTATGTAACACCCAAAAGTGGATAAAGCAAAAAGGGTTCGAGTATACTCACAGCGATAGAGTTAATGGATTGAAGGGAGCGCTAGAGCGGAATTAGCCTGAACAGTTAATGATAGCATAAGAGAAAGTTGGCGCACAAAACAGTGTAGGTGTACCGATCGGATGGTAATCCGATCGGGTGTCAATCTGATCGGATGGCCAGTCGATCGGGTGGCAATCCGTTCGGATGGTCACCCGATCAGATGTCCATTCGATTGGATTCTCACCTCGCTTGGTGAGGATGTGTTTGTGTATGATGGTTTGTACGTTGAAGTTTTCGTTGTAGCATTTTAAAATTAGAGAATTATCTCTACCCTTCAGGTAGGTCGATCGAATGGTCGTTCGATCGGATAGCAATTTGATTGGCGAGGCTTCTCAGTTTGAGAACAAGTTCACAGCAGGACGGTCACTCGATCGGATGGCTATCCGATCGGGTGCCAATCCGTACATACCGAACATGTTGAAAATTGTTTAAGTATCAAGGTCTGATCGGGTGGTAATCCGTTTTAACGTTCAGATCCTTGAATAATTTGAAAATAGTTTAAGTGTGGGATCCAGGTGCAAGCCGATCGGGTGGCTGTCCGATCGGGTGGCAATCCGATCGGATGGCAATCCGTCCCAGACCACCTGATCGTCCTTACACTTGGTTGTTTTGTTAGTTGTGTTTTCTCGAGTCTGTACAATAACGTGTCAAACAACAGAAACCTCATCAAGACTTAGTTACTCGATCGGATAGGAACCACCCTAGTCGGACCAGTTAACTGCTCGAGACGGTGTTTCATGTTTAACCTGAAATCAGTAATCTCTTGGATAGAATTCAGATCTGGAACTAACACACCACTAAGAATGAGTAGGAGGTTAGAGCAAGGTCCGAATCTATCCGTTTTGAGTGCATTGAGTGTAAAAGAGTTGAAAGAAAGTTAGAAAACCATCTTTCAATCCTTTTCACCATGAATATGTTTAGATCTACGGAAGATCTTTGTTTATTCATGTGGAAATCATTCAGATCTAAGTTGTTCTTGGTGGATTGAAGCCAAAACATGAAGTTCATAAGAACTCCATGATGACATCACCCTAGAACACCTCAAACCTAGTGATTTCATGGTTAAAAGTTAAGATTCAAGAGATAGAAAGGTGTAGGAGTGCGTGTAGATCAATAAAGTAAAAGATTTAGGTTGAAAACTTACAAGAATCGAGAGAAATAGGAAGAAAAGTGGGCTAGAGCGAGTTGAGCAGAGAGAGAGCTGTCACATCAGGTGATGTGACATATGAGGGTTATCTATAGGGTTTCCATAAAAGGAAAGTGGGAAGGAGGCTGGTCGATCTGGTGGCAACTCGATCGGATGGCAACTCGATCGGATGGCAATCCGATCGGATGGACACCCTATCGGTTGGCCACTCGATCCGAGTGTTTGGTGCGATGAGTTTCGTCGTTTCGATTTGAGTGTAGAGCTTTGCGATGAGTTTCGCGCGAGGTATGTGATAGTATTACCCATCAAATTACTTGTTATCCCAACTACTATATCTAACATACAATCACTATAATTCACATGCGTTTAGCGTTTCGATTCGATTGCGATGCGATAGATTTGCGATTGCATTTAACACCTCAATATAAACATAACATGCACAGGTAACACATAAATAGCACACACACACATGTAAAACAATATCCAGCACACATAATTCGAGTTGCGAATGCGATAGTGATAAGCGATAAATCGATTAAACATGCGATTAATAGCGATTAAACCTCGATTATTAACAAGTACTCCACATAATACAACTAACGCAATGACATAAATAGACTATCTACGAGTCAAAGAAGTCAAAACAGGAGTTGAGCAAGGAGTGACAGATCGCAATTAGCAATCTTGTCTTCCTTTGACTTCAATCTTGACTTTGACTTTCAAAACACGGGGTGTTACAGCCTCCCCTTCTTAAGGGAATTTCATCCCGAAATTAGGCTGGAGCCGTAACAAACAACTGTGGGTACTTCTCCTTCATGTCACTTTTGAGTTCCCAAGTGAACTCTGTGCCTCGTTTGCCTTCCCAGCAAACTTTCACAATGGGAATGTGAGAGCGTCGGAGCTGCTTGGTTTGGTGGTCCATGATTTTGACAGGCTTTTCCAAGAAGTGTAGTGTTTCGTTTACTTGAAGATCCTCGAGGGGTACATGTAAATCATCATCATCCAGGCACTTTCTGAGGTTCGAAACATGGAAAGTCAGGTGGACATTGTTAAGTTCCTCTGGTAGTTCGAGTCTGTAAGCCACTTTTCTGATCCTTTCCAGAATCTTAAAGGGTCCAACATATCGAGGCGCGAGCTTTCCTCTCTTGCCGAATCTGACCACACCCTTCCAAGGTGATACCTTTAGACGTTCATGGTCGCCAATGTCAAATTCGAGGGGCTTGCGTCGTCTATCGGCGTAACTTTTCTGACGACTCCGAGCTTTTAGTAGATTGTCTCGAATCTGGAGGATTTTATCAGTTGTTTCTTGCAATAGCTCAGGACTGGTTAATTGCGAGTGCCCGATCTCGTGCCATACAATAGGCGATCAACATCTTCTTCCATAAAATGCCTCAAATGGTGCCATTTAAATGCTGGAATGATAACTGTTATTGTACGAGAATTCGACCAAAGGTAAGTAGGCGTCCCAATTACCCCCGAAATCTATGACACAAGAACGGAGCATGTCTTCAAGGGTATGAATCGTTCTTTCAGTCTGACCGTTGGTTAGAGGATGGAAAGCGTTACTCAGATTAAGCACAGTACCGAGAGCAGCTTGAAATGTTTTCCAACAACGTGAGGTAAACCGAGCATCGCGGTCAGAAATGATGTCGCGAGGCGTCCCATGTCCACAAATGACCTCTTTGGTGTAGATTCGGGCTAATTTTTCTACCTTGTAGTCTTCTCATATTGGCAGAAAGTGAGCTGATTTGGTTAAACGGTCAACGACAACCCAGATGTTGTCGTGACCTGAGGGCTTTTGCGGAAGCTTCGTTACGAAGTCCATAGCTATACTCTCCCACTTCCACGCAGGGATCTCGGGTTGGATGATCAAGCCAGAGGGTCTTTGGTGCTCAGCCTTAACCTTTGAGCAAGTCAGGCATTTCGAAACATAGAGGGCGATATCCCTCTTCATGCCCGGCCACCAGTACTTGTAGCGTAGGTCCTGGTACATCTTGTCGGCACCGGGATGAATAGAATATCGGGATTTGTGGGCTTCGCCCATCAAAATCTATCGCAAGTTGGTCCATTTAGGGATCCAAATTCGGTCCAGATAATGGAATATCCCATTCGACTTATTTTCTAGCTGGGCTCCATCATTGAGAATCCTTTCCTTCTTCAAAGTGAGTTCATTAAAACAGGCATGTTGGGCGTCGCGAATGAGGGTTGGGCTTGGATATTACGGGCGCTGTGTAAATAACTACGTCTGCTGAGAGCGTCGGTAACGACATTTGCTTTGCCAGGATGATAACGAATCTCGCAGTCATAATCGTTGAGGAGTTCTACCCACCGGCGTTCACACATATTTAGCTCTTTCTGGTCAAAGATATGTTGTAGGCTCCTATGATCGGTGAAGATCGTACACTTGGTACCATAAAGGTAGTGTCGCCAAATCTTTAACGCAAAAACAACCGTGCCTAGCTCGAGGACGTGGGTTGTATAGTTATTCCCATGGATCTTGAGCAGACGAGATGCGTAAGCAATAACCTTGTCTCACTTCATAAGAACACAACCAAGGCCAAGGTTCGAGGCATCACAATAGACAATAAAGTCATCGTTTCCGTCGGGTAAAGTGAGAACAGGAGCATTGCAAAGCACATATTTGAGGGTTTGAACGGCAGTCTCTTGTCTGGTTCCCCAAACAAAAGGCTTGTCTTTTTGTGTGAGAGAGGTTAATGGCACAGCGATTTTAGAGAACCCTTCGATAAATTGACGATAATAGACCGCTAGTCCAAGAAAAGAAAAGACTTCGGACGGTTTCTTAGGCGTAACCCAACTCTTGACAGCTTCGATCTTCGCGGGGTCGACGTGAATACCTTGACTATTGACAATGTGACCGAGGAATTGAACCTCCTCCAGCCAGAATTCACACTTGGAGAACTTGGCATAGAGTCGATTCCCCTGGAATAGCTCGAGAACCAAACGTAGATGCTGCGCGTGTTCAGTTTTCGACTTTGAATAGATCAGGATATCATCGATGAACACGATGATGAAGTGGTCGAGAAAAGGTTTACACACGCGATTCATTAGATCCATAAAAACCGCGGGTGCGTTGGTTAAACCAAAAGGGATAACAACGAACTCGTAGTGGCCGTATCGAGTGCGAAAAGCGGTCTTGGGAATGTCTTCTTCTTGAATGCGTAACTGGTGTAGCCTGAGCGTAGATCGATTTTGGAAAAACACGTAGCACCTTGTAACTGGTCAAACAAATCATCGATGCGGGGCATGGGGTAGCGATTCTTGATTGTCAGCTTATTCAATTCCCAATAGTCGATGCACATCCGGAATGACCCATCCTTCTTTTTGACGAAGAGGACTGGCGCGCCCCAAGGAGAGGTGCTAGGGCGAATGAAGCCTTTATCAAGAAGTTCCGGGAGCTGACTCAAGAGTTCGCGTATTTTGGACAGAGCAAGTTGATAAGGAGCTCTTGCAACAGGGTTTGCTCCAGGAATGAGGTCGATGCGGAAGTCGATATCACGACTTGGCGGTAAGCCTGGGAGATCTTCAGGAAAAACGTTAGGGAATTCACAAACAACGGGGACGTCTTTCACCTCCTTAACTTCCTTTTTCCCTGCTACTACAATGTGTGCCAAGTAGGCTTGGTATTCCTTGCGGAGATACTTGCTAGCTTGAACACACAACATGAGTTGGAGTTTCTTCGATGCGACTTCACCATAAACACACAATTGATCACCATTACCGAGCGAGAATCGAATCATCTTATCGAAGCACACAACTTCAGCATGGTTTTCATGAAGAAAGTCCATGCCTACTATGACATCAAAACTACCGAGCTGCATCGGAATAAGGTTGATAGGAAAAATGTGATTGTTGAGCTCGAGGGTACTGTTGGGTTTTCACATGTTTATCAAAGTGATTTCATCCATATGAAATAAAAACGCAGCGGAAATTTATTATTTAAAACATGTTACTTACAAGATATAAAACTCATTTTATGTGTAAAACCCAAACTCGGATCCATATACGAACATGCATGCTATCAAAATAAAACACAACCACAGAGTGTTTAGAATACTACCTTCCAAGTAGTAAAGGACATGAAGATGATTATGATTCTTGAACGGTTGCCTTCAAGTGTAGAAGACCTCAAGCTTGTATACCCCAAGCCTTCCAACAAACACCTTATGTTTAGCTAGGATTTCTACACATATGAACTCACTAAGATTCTCTCTAAACAACCACCATGGCCGATTTTTCTAGAGAATATTATGGAGTTCTTTCACTTGATTTTACAAACTTGAAACTCTTGAATCAACCATCTCTTGGTCGAAATTCTTAGAGCAAAATCAAGTTCACAAGTCTTGCACCTTCTTGCATTTGTGATCTAAGTATTTATAGAACCATGAGAGAGAATTTGCATGCATTTCTATTGGACTAAAATTTCTTGGGAAGACCCCATGGGGGGGGGGGGGGTTGGCGGGCTAGACTTTTATTAAAAAAAATTCAATTTTTTTCTTTTAAATAAAATAAGTCTTATATATATGTATTTTATAACTTTTATAAAATTATAACATCTCATGTTATAAGACTTATATAACTTTTATTATGTTATTTAACCTATTAAATAACAAGATAAAATATTCTCTCAAAATAAATTATCCATATAATTTATTGGTTTGTCAAGTGCAATTATTTAGAAAACAAATTTCTAAATATTGTAAGTGTTAATATTTATTTGTTTGATCATATCACAATAAATAATATAAGTGTTTGTCTAGCTTGTTATTGGGTATGACTCGACTTGGATCATAACGTACTAGCCACATCAATTTAATATGTGTCTTGGGCATACAGAGTCCAACAATCTCCCACTTGCACAAGATACATAGAAGATTGATGCAAGTAGTAAATAACGCCTAACTACGGTTTACTACCCCTAATACGTATGACTATATGTCCCATTCAATAACATCATCCTCTTCAAGTCCCTTACTTGAAAATGATTTAGGTGAATCTATCATTTATCCTTTCGTTACAGATGTCCTATCAAATCCAGAGACATAGAGTGATCACTCTCTATTGATTTAACTTTAGCAGGCCTTAGACATCTTACTCTCAACGAATAAGAGGAACAAATCCCATCTTGACTACATACGTCTCTCACAATCACCTTGTACCACACCTGAGCTTAGCCTTATGTACTGTCATACTACTAACAACGAAGAAATAAGTCAAGGTATAATAATTGGTGAATATCAAGACCCAATATGCATCTCAGGTCAGAGGATACTATGATATTCTCCTTTACTCAAATTTACTTATGATCAATCACAAATGATTCCATGCAGTAATATTTGAGAGCGAGTCAGTCTAATATTTGTATCCCACAAATATCTATGAACTTTTACAGCAACACTTTGCTCTATATTCATATCTAATGAATATCCACCAATCCAAATTCATAATAGTCTTACATTCATATTTGTTCCCACAATTATGAATGACTACGGACATTTAGAATAATTAACTTATTCACGGATTTAAACATGCTAAAATGGAACATAACTCAAAATACCATAAAGAGTTATAATAACAGTTGTTCCAATATCCAAATACAAAATAGATCAAATCCAATCACTAGAATATCGAAGTCCTTAGGCACAAGTATGACCCTTCATGCTTTGCCCGTTCAAGGAGCTTCGTGAGTGGATCCGCAATATTTTAATCAGTGTGAACTTTGCGAATACATATCTTTCCCTTTTTCAACTTCATCCCTTATGTAGTTGAAACTCCGCTCAATGTGCCTAGTCTTTTGATACGCACGAAGTTCCTTGATTTGAGCAATCGCACCATCGTTATCACAAAGATCTCTAGGGGTTCAGAATGGTAGGGACTAACCCTAGATCGGCAATAATTCAAGTGAAAAATCCATATGAATTATCTCAATCAATGAAGCATCGATGTATTCCGATTCTGTAGTGGACAATGCCACCCTGATTATGATCGAGAACCATCTTGATCAGTTTGGAAACTCGTATCCATGTAACCCTTTACAACGAATTTCGAAACTCGCATCCCTGTAACCTTTTACAACGAGTTCTTTTTCACCAGATCTATATATTAGAAATATATCCTTAGTCCTTCTGAGGTATTTTAATATATATTTATAACAGTCACTCAATGACCGTTTCTCGCTGGTATCTTCTCGTTATGCTTAAAGCGCATAACTTGTCCGGTCTAGTTCATATCATTACGTACATAATAAATCCTATAGCATACGTATATGGGATTCCTTTCATTCTTTCTTGCTCATCCTTTGAGCTTAGACATTGAGACGCACTCAATATTGTCCTCTCTTGAATAGGTACCAAACCTTTCATAGAGTTCTCTATCTTGAACCTTTTCAAGACTTTGTCAATGTATGCACTTTTGTTTAAACCTATCAAGCGCCTTGATCTATCCCTATAGATCTTTATTCCCAAAATATAGGCTACTTCACCAAGATCCTTAATGGAAAAACAACTTCCAAGCCAGGCTTTTACACCTTCAATGGTTGGAATGTTATTTCCAAATAGTAGAATGTCATCAACATATAATACTAATAATGTGATGATGCTCCCACTAGCCTTCTTATACACACAAGCTTCATCTACGTTCTTGATGAATCCATATTCCTAATTTCTTCATCAAAACGGTGATTCCAACTTCTCGATGCTTGTTTCAATACACATATTGATTTCTTTAACTTGCATACTTTGTTAGGATGTTTTGGATCCACAAAACCCTCACGCTGAACCATATAGATATCTTCCTCAAGAATCTATTAAGGAAAGCCATTTTGACATCCATTTGCCAAATCTCATAATCATGTTATGCAGGTATGGCAAATAATATCCTTATTGACTTTAGCCTCGCGACAGGCGAAAAGGTCTCATCATAATCAACCCCTTGAGTTTGATTGGAATCTTTTGCTACATGTCTCGCTTTATAAGTATCCAAGTTACCATGCACATCTTCTTTCTTCCTGAAAACTCACTTACCTCCAACTACTTTGGAGTTAAGAGGTGGTACAACCAATTCCCATACTTGGTTGTCATATATGGATTGCATCTCTACGTTCATGGCTTCAAGCCATTTGTCACAATCAAATTTTGACATTGCATCATGGTATGTGGTTGGTTCACCCGAATCTACCACGTAGCATCCATCTATGAAAAATCCATATCTTTCAGGTGGACTACTAATTCTACCAGATCTGCGAACGTATTGTGTGTGTTGATCAACCACTTGATCATTTTCAACAACCTCTTGTTGAATGCTAGTATCAACCAAACGTGTATTGGCTTGTGGTTCTCGATCCTTATCAAGTTCCACTGTTCTACTAATTCCTTCCACAAGGAACTTAGCTTCCAAGAACTCAGCCATTTGAGTAACAAATACCTTTTGCTCTGTTGGATCATATAATTAATATCCTATACCATTTCTAGGATATCCTACGAAGATACACTTAGTGGATCGGTCTTTCAATTTATTTGAGGTGTATAGCTTAACATAAGCTTCACAACCCCATACCTTTAAATATGATAATGATGGAGCCCTTCCATGCCATATTTAAAAGGTGTCTTATCCACTTTCTTGGTTTGGGCCATATTTAATATATGAGCCACAGAGAGCTAAGCGTAACCCCAAAATGATAGAGATAATGCGCTTCTAGCCGTCATAGATCGAACCATATCCAAATAGAGTTTTATTCTTCCTCTATCGGAACGAAGAACTTTAATTGAGTTGATATTGTACTTCACCTTTTGAAGGCTTTGAACATTTCAAAACTTCAACTTTGTGTCTCAGCAAGTACACATAACCATAACTACTATAGTTGTCGGTAAAAGTAATGAAGTATTTTTTACCATTCCTAGTCATTGGCTTAAAAGGATCACATACATCCAAATGTATGATGCCTGATAAATCTTTTGCCCTTTTCCACTAAAGGGTTCCTTAGTCATTTTACTTGTAAACAAGATTCACATGTATCAAATGAACCAACTTCATTTGTTTCCAAAAGATCATTCTTTCAATGTGTTTACATGCGACTTCTGTTTATATGATCAAGGCGATAATGCCAAAGATAGGTCTCACTCAAATCCATTTTGAGTTTCTTGGTGATTTCTAGGTACATTTAACTATCAAATGGTGTATTCTTATGAACCAATTCATAAATACCATTTGAAAGCATAGCTCTAAAGTAAAACATGTCATTTATCGAAATATAAATGTCATTGTTTACTAACTTTAACTCAAAACCATATTGTCTTATAAGGAAAACTTGAATAATGTTCCTAGTCAAACTAGGAGCACACAATATATTTTTAAAACAATTTCCAAACCATTTGGAAGTTTCAAAATATAGTCTCCTTTCTTGTAATGCTTATTTCTTTTGAACCTTTTGCAACAAATTGCAAACATGAGTTCCACATCCGGTATCTAATACCCATGTGTTAGAAGAAATGACATTAAAGTCAATATGTTTCATAAAATTGTACCTGAGGTTTGCCTGGCATCCCTCTTGTTGTTCAATTCTTTGAGATAGGTTGGACAACTCCTTTTCAAATGCCCCATCTCACCACAATTAAAGCATGGATCGTTCATGGCAATCTTTGCCTTCTCTTCTTTTGGTTTCGCTTTAGTCTTTCTTTTCTTTTTCCCTTTGAATTTCCCGTTTCCATTTGCAACATTTGCTTTGGTGTTGGGGTGATGCCCTTTCTTGTTGCCACCCTCATTGATCGTTAGAATGGATAAAACCCTTTTACCCATATTGAGCCTTTCGAGGTGATCAATGTGGCTTTGTCATCTTAAAGACTTAAGATGAGACCGATTGGGTTTCCTCCATTCGACATGCATGAAGCGCTCGAACCGTTTCGAAGCGTTCTATCCTTGCATATTGTAGGAACATTTCCTTCAATTGGGTAATCACGTCGTATGCTCATGATGTTCAAAATCCCTTTGAATTACGGAAATCATAATTCCTCACATGAGGCAAGAGGCTTGCATAGTATCCTCGATATACATAGTCAATCGTTATAGGCATCCTTATCTTCCATAAGATGTTCATCGGGATTAGGATCGTTCAACTCATAGAATATCTTTTATTTGAGAACGATTCTTAAGTTTCGATATTAATCCATGAAGTGTTATGATTGAGACGATCCTTGTCAAGGATTGTTTTTAGTGATAGGTTACGGACGGTTTGGGTAATATTGTTAGCGGCCATCTACAAAATTTAACAAGGTTCAATTTTAGTATTTTCGATATTATTATATTTTAATCATTAATACCCTTTTATGTCTCATAGACAATTAATAATTAAAATCTAGAATCCAACGTTACATTTAAATATCGGTTAGGTGACCTTTATCCCTATATTTAAATTAACAAGGTAGTCAACGTTTGACAATTGCAACTCTTTGCAACTTCTAGCCATATGGGATCGGTTAAACATCTTTATGTTTAGTTGGCATGTTTAATCCCATCAACACCTTTTATTCGCCATGCTTCGGTGACCCTAAGTTCATGGTTTCCAAATCAAGTCGTCCAACTTACACACACGTGTGAGTTTATTCACATAAGTGGTTAGGTGACCTTTATCCGACAAACATGGTAAACCCACCTCGAACATACAAGTTCCCTCAAATGTTGTTAGGTGACCTTTATCCCACAATAAGAGTTCCCAAGTGTTTCGAGTGTTGTATAAAAGGATGGTGTTTGACTTGTTTTATAAAAGGGATTTTTGAGTTTTCAAAAATTCTAGTTTAGAAAACTTTATGTACCATACATTTGCATGCATTCAAATCCTTGGTACTTTTGTGAAAATAAATTTTCAAGTTTCTTTTTAATAAAACCCATTTTATTATAAAATCATTAATTTTTAATAACCTTTTATTAACCAATTTTAATGATCTTTAAAGAACCAATTTTAAGCTTGTTGTTGATTATTAGTTTGTTAAGCATGCATATCCAAATATCATCAAACAACAAAATAAACAACCACACAAGCACAACACACATATCATTAGGTGCATAACCATAGCCAACTATTTTGACCACACTTGTTAGCCGAAACAAGTGTGCCAAAATGTCCTTCCTAAGGGGTGAATATTGACACAAATAATGTGTCGTTGAACTCCCACTTGATCCCGCATCCAAATGCTTCAAGTCTTCCTTTTGTGTTGTGATTTCTTCACCTTTTTTTGAGCTTCCAAAATGTCCTTTAATTCAGCTCCAAACTCCTTTTGACTTCAAAAATGTGTTTTGGTTATCGGGCTAAAATCCCGTTAAGAACTATGAAGTCCTTTAGGCCCGAAATTAGCCAAAACCAAAACCGCATTTTTGTGTGCATCTTCTTTTACAAAATATATCCTAATACATTTTTTCCTAGTAAAATAAAATGCACCTAATCTATTTATTTTACATACCAAATGAAAATAAATAAATTACATAACTTTACAAATGGAAGAACCCAAAAAATAATAATTATTACAACCTTTGAAATAATTAAATACAAATCACAAACACAATTATTAAACATATTCACACAAGGTCATGGCTAGGTTATGAACACCAAAATATATATATATCCAAATATATAAAATTCAAGAAGCAAAATGGTTCCCTTTTATAACCTACAATTTTTCGGCCAAGAATGAAAAACCGAAAAATGTGGGTTTTTGTCCAAACAAAATAATCATCCAAATGAAATAATTTTTCAAGATTCATTTATGCATGTAAGAATATAATCTTGAAAAACAAAGGGATAACCATAGTGAAAATTTCGGCCATAGGGTTTTACCCAAACCCAAAACCCGAAAATTTCATATCCAATGAAGCATGCACTCATATAAGCGGCTCTGATGCCACTGTTGGGTTTTTCACATGTTTATCAAAGTGATTTCATCCATATGAAATAAAAATGCAGCAGAAATTTATTATTTAAAACATGTTACTTACAAGATATAAAACTCATTTTATGTGTAAAACCCAAACTCGGATCCATATACGAACATGCATGCTATCAAAATAAAACACAACCATAGAGTGTTTAGAATACTACCTTCCAAGTAGTAAAGGACATGAAGATGATGATGATTTTTGAACGGGTGCCTTCAAGTGTAGAAGACCTCAAGCCTGTATACCCCAAGCCTTCCAACAAACACCTTATGTTTAGCTAGGATTTCTATACATATGAACTCACTAAGATTCTCTCTAAACAACCACCATGGCCGATTTTTCTAGAGAATATTATGGAGTTCTTTCACTTGATTTTACAAACTTGAAACTCTTGAATCAACCATCTCTTGGCCGAAATTCTTAGAGCAAAATCAAGTTCACAAGTCTTGCACCTTCTTGCATTTGTGATCTAAGTATTTATAGAACCATGAGAGAGAATTGCCACCCACCTTGACCAATCATGTGCCAACTTACACATGCAAGTGCATGAATCCCCATTGGACCAAAATGGTCTTGGTTAGACCACCCAATCAAATCTTCTCTAGCACATGCATTTGCATGCATTTCTATCGGACTAAAATTTCTTGGGAAGACCCCATGGGGGGGGGTGGCGGCCTAGACTTTTATTAAAAAAATTCAATTTTTTTCTTTTAAATAATATAAGTCTTATATATATGTATTTTATAACTTTTATAAAATTATAACATCTCATGTTATAAGACTTATATAACTTTTATTTTGTTATTTAACCTATTAAATAACAAGATAAAATATTCTCTCAAAATAAATTATCCATATAATTTATTGGTTTGTCAAGTGCAATTATTTAGAAAACCAATTTCTAAATATTGTAAGTGTTAATATTTATTTGTTTGATCATATCACAAATAAATAATATAAGTGTTTGACTAGCTTGTTATTGGGTATGACTCGACTTGGATCATAACGTACTTGCCACATCAATTTAATACGTGTCTTGGGCATACAGAGTCCAACAGGTACAATCACGGAGAACAGAATTGACAGCGACAGTTCTTCCCGTGGCAACTTCAATATCGAACGTCTAGGGGAGATGGGCGCGCTTACGATTAAGAAGCTTTTCGAACTCAAGCGATACAAAACAGTTATCTGCTCTAGTATCAAACAAACACGAAGCATAAATACCATTCACAAGGAACGTACCATTGACCACATTGTTGTCAGCTTGAGCCTGGCGCACATTAATGTTGAATGTTCGAGCATGAGCGGCTTATTGCTGTTGCTGCCGGGGTTGTTGCTGCTGTTGTTGAGGCTGCTGTTGTTGCGGCTCTTGCTTTACAACCCGATTGGGGCACATGTTTGCGAAGTGGTTGGGATCACCACACGCAATGCAGACTGTGGCATTGACCATGGCTGCTTGAGCTGCTTGTTGGCCTTGAGGGGCAGGGAGCAGAGCTTGATGAACAGTAGCTGGTGCTGGCGCTTGTCGAGGACCTGTACGGCTTGGAGTGGGGCAGCAGTGGTGACAGCACAGTTCTTGTTGCTGGAGTTGCTGTTGTTCTTCCTCTTGCCACGTGAGGCTTTCGAAGACTAAGGAGCGGCGGCGGTTTCAACGGTTGGTGTGGTGGTAGCTTGATGGAGATTCTTGGCGGCTTTTTCCAAGAAGCCAGACTTGACTCGCTTGTCGTTTTTTTCAGCGGCAAGCAAGTAAGTCTCTTTGATTGTCGCTGGCTTTGAAGCTTGCACAAAATCTGTGACACAGTCGGGTAGAGCTCGAATGTACTTCTTGATAGCCATATCAGAAGTCTTGACTTGATCAGGACAGATTATGCTAAGTTGCTTGAAGTGAGCGGTTAAAGCAGCGTTGTCACCCTCCTTCTGCTTGATGTGCCAGAATTCGGTCTCCAACTTTTGGCGTTCGTGGGGAGGGCAGAATTCTTCCAACATGACGTTCTTCAACTCGTCCCACATTAAACCATAAGTTGCGTCGTTTCCGCGTTTGTTTCTCTCGGCCGTCCACCAGTCTAGAGTGCGGGATTGGAAGACGCCGGTCGCGTTGAGAGTGCGGAGATCATCAGGGCAGCCACGCTGGCGCAGGGTGACCTCGATCAAATCAAACCATTGATATAAGGCCGTAAGACCATCTTCACCAGTAAATTCTTTCGGTCCGCAAGCTTTAAACTGCTTGAAGCTAAAGGCAGCCTTAGGAGTCTCGGTCCTGGATTCTTTAGACGATTGGCTCACATTCTCGTACAGTTCACTGACGATCTGTGGAACAACCTTCTCCATTTGTTTTGTGATCATAGCGGTGAGGCGTTTGTCGGCCTGCTTTCGGCGAGCGGATTGGGTAGCGCGAGAACCAGATGACGACATTTTCTGCAACAGACATCGTCACAGGACTCAAACACAATATAATCGAATCTCACCTCACACTCCTAGTATTACTAAAGCTCAAGAATGCAACCAATCATATAAGCACATAAACACATAAACACGTAATCGCATAGAGCACATAACACATAATCACGTATCGCATAGAACACATAAGCACGTAATGCACAGAAGCACATGAGGCAGTCAGAATACAGAAACCTAGCTATATGTTGCACGTATTCCCTGTCCTTCACAGTGCGTTTAGTGGTTAATGTAACACCTGTGTCATTTCAACCATCAAACAAATTCCAAACCAATGAAATATTGTATTTCATACTTTGGACTTGTATAAAAATGTGTATCTTTTGTACATATCAAGTCTTGTTCGATTTCAAGCTCTAAATCGCTTTCTGGAAGGTTATACACGCACTGATGCGCAAATATAACCAGTTTAATGCAACGAACACTCCGGACTAGTGAAATAGGCTTAACATACCTTAAATAACCTTTACATAACTTAGATATAAGTTTTGGAAGGTTTGGTGTGATGAAATCAAAGTTTAATCGCTTACAGGGACTAAATTTGACAAACTGCGAAAGTATGCCAATTTGAACTGTAACAGACCTTCCGGAACATGACCATAAGTTAAACATACCATAAATATCCTTTACATAGCTTAGAAATAGGCTTTGAGGGGTTCGGTATGCTAAAATAAACTTTTGGGTCATTCAGGGACTAAAAGTGTCAAAAAGTGCACAAGTTTGCATTTTCACGCATAACTTACGTTCTGAATACATCTGGACATCCAAAAATTTATGTAAGCATGACTACATTATATTTTATTGATCGCCTTAAGAAAAATCCATTCGTCGCGTCATTTGGATCGTTTTTCGCGCTTATGCGCATTCCATCGTAATTAAGCGAACATCGCGTTCGTACGACCAAACGAACCATCATCCGGCATATTTTTGAGTATGTTTTGAGTTCCCTATACTTTAACTTCATTTTAGAGCCTTGAAATGAGGTTAACGGGGCTCAAACGCATCGAAAAAAGGCTTAAACACGTGCAGGGACTAAACCTGTCATTTATGAAACATTTCTGGAACAGGGAGGGGTGTCGCGTAGCGCGAGCCCTAAAGACTTACCAGTCGCGCTACGCGACTGCCTAAAACTGACCAGATTCAATGTTTTGTTTGCAAGTTGCAGCTGATTGATTCGTGTCCACTCGTTTCCTATCGTCTAGTCATTGGATAAGGATCATTTCCAGCCACCATAAGGTTCCGACAAGTGTACGGATGGGATCGAATCACGGTTTTCGACAAACGATCCTAACGGTGGTGCATATCCTATAAATACCCACATACCCTCAACCTTATTTCTCATTAGAATTCTGATTTGAGAACCTCTAAGTTGAAACCATTGTTTCATACCTGAGATTCTTGAATCGGGATTAGCATTCGGAGACCCTTCGTAAGTATTCTTTCGTTCTTTTCCTTATTTTATTGCTTTTCGAGTCCGAAAGTCAAACTTTGTTTGACTTTCAGCGTTGACCAGTAATGGTCAATGCGAAGTTCTTTTGAACTTCGCAACGTGAGTGTAATCACGTTGGTCATAGTCCCTTGGGACTATGCCCACTGATTACCACGTTGTCTAGGGTCGTAGGGTAAGCGATCTAATGAATCGCTTATACCTCGAACCCGACCCATTTGGTCGATCATTAGGATCCGACCAAACACTTTAGGTGACCATAGTAGGTAGGGAATAACCTTCCGAGGTTATACCTTATGGTCACATCGTTTAAGTAGTTGTATGATAGGTAGTTTATATGCCTTAGGTAAATTACCAGAATACCCTTTTCATACATAATTGGTAATTTAGCATATGTAACCTAAACTTTTGTCACGTAACTGATTTTGTAACATGTTTAGGCATATAATACTTGTCATAGGACTAGTTAGGCGGTCCGAATGCGTTTCACGCGAACGACGCGTTAAAGTAGCATAAGCTACCTAAACGGGTCGTAATGGGTCGAAAACACTCAGGTTAAGTTTCATTTAGTATGTAGGCTTTGTTAAACCAAATGACACGAGTCTCTACACTCGTTTGGTTTACAAACCCTAATGCTACCCGATCTTCCGATCTAGGTCCGGTTTATTAACATAGTTACCTATATTAGGTGCCGTTTGATATCCGCGGTCTCTAGCATTGTTTGGTTGTTACTCAAGGACTACTGAGCATTCTCAAGTGAGTACATAGACCCCTCTTTTACTGTTTTCCAAACTGTTTTGGGGTGGAACACATGTGCCTACTTGTTACTTTCATGCTTTCCTGTTTTCACATCATATACATGCTATGTTCGTTAGTACATTATAGTACATGATTTCATTACATCTTATGCTAGGTGTGCCCATTGTGTGCATTACTTGGTACATCGTTTTACATTACATTTCATGCTAGGTGTGCCCATTGTGTGCATTACTTAGTACATCGTTTTACATTACATCTTATGCTAGGTGTGCCCATTGTGTGCATTACTTGGTACATCGTTTTACATTACATTTCATGCTAGGTGTGCCCATTGTGTGCATTACTTAGTACATCGTTTTACATTACATTTCATGCTAGGTGTGCCCATTGTGTGCATTACTTAGTACATCGTTTTACATTTCATCTCATGCTAGGTGTGCCCATTGTGTGCATTACTTAGTACATTGTTTTACATTGCCTTTCTGTTGCATATGCTTATCCAGCGTATGAACACATTATACTACATTTTGAACCGTTGTAATCATTTGACTATGTGATCCGTTGATATCTGTGAAACGTTTGTATTTGTAACCGTTGAACCACGTGAACCGTTTGTAACCGTTGAACCACGTGAACCGTTTGTAACCATTGAACCACGTGAACCGTTTGTAACCGTTGAACCACGTGAACCGTTTGTAACCGTTGAACCATGTGAACCGTTTGTAACTATTGAACCGTTTGTATCCATTACATGATTTACATTAGACATGAACATTACTTTGGTGTTTTGGTTTGATTAAGTGATTAAGTAACGATGCGCGTGTAATATGATACAAACATGGTGGATACGCCGCTGGTACTTCCTATATATAAGTGTTTGTATGGTATTACATATCGTAGCGTTATTTGAATCATTTCAGTTTGATACATATAACATTTTATACAAATAACATACTTTTCACAAGACATTGTTTTACAAACAACTTATCTTATACAAACTCAGTCTACATGGTTATTCATTTAACCATACATTATTCTTTTATCTATACATATCATTGGAACTTATTGATTTTCAAACGATTTACAAGACAAAGCCAATTTACAAGGTTCATGACTAAACATTTTCTCAAACATAAGTCATGAAACCTATTTTCACAAAACCTATGTATCTCACCGGCATTTTTATGCTGACGTACCTATTTTCACATGTGTTTTTCAGGAACTGTTGCATAAGATGATCAAGATACATATAGGCAGACTTGGGCTTTAGTGACAATAAAAGATGCAGACTAGTTAATTATGTTGTATTTCCTTTGTTTGTTGAGACATTGTAACACTTTTATCAATAAAACGAAACTTCAATTGCCATGGATTTGAAACGATTAATTCTGTTACAACACTCCCCGACGTTTCCGCCACGTTTTGTATGTTCCACGTGGTCGGGGTGTGACAGAAAAGATGGTATCAGAGCCAATGGTTATAGGGAATTAGGTTATTAGTAATGCTTTGACCTAGTCTATAACTTTCTTAGGACCCTAACGCGAGTTTACTTGCGTTTAGTCATAAAACAATACTGTCACCTATCCTTAGGCGACGACCACAACAAGAACATAAATTTCAAAACCGCTTTGAAAACTAATCATCTGTTCTAGGATGATTGATTACTAGGTTTTGAACCCTCTATTGTAAGGTTTTGAACTCTCTATTATAAGGTTTTGAACCCTTTGAGTTTTCAAAATCTCATCAAGGTTTTGGGTTTTAAATAATGTGAACACGTGCAAACTGGAAGGGTGAATGCCTGTATTCTGGGTTTTCTGTCTAGGCAAGCACTTCGTATACATCTCATCAGACGCGAGACCAGTTGTGCTTACCTGGGAATTCTTGGGATGAGTGTTCACTTATAGGCGAGCATGTCTTCGCGATACATTATTTTTGACCTAATTACTTTGATTAATCACCGAGGTCGTTTGTTGCTTTGTAGTAACAAACAAATGACCACTACCCTTGCTTTCATCAGATTTGTTTCATCTCATTCTTTTCGTCTAATTCTCTCACTCGTTTCCTTTCATGTTTCCTCTTTTAGAATGCCTCCTCGACGCGAAAACCAGATAGCGACTGCCGAGCTGGCAGAAATCATTGCGCAGCAAATGGCTGCTCAATTCCCAAACCTCTTTGCTCAATGGAATCAAGCCAACAACAACAACAATGTTACATGCAAATACAAGGATTTTAACCAGGCTAAACCACTCAAGTTTAGTGGTTCTGAAGGGGCGACTGGGCTTCTTCAATGGTTCGAGAGCATTGAGAATACTTTCCGCCACGTGCAGTGTCCTGACAATCGCAAGGTCGAGTTTTCTTCGAGTGTGTTTCAGAAGAGGGCTCTCACATGGTGGAACGGGGTTATGAGGGATCGTGGTGCAGAAGTTGCTCTAGCACAGACATGGGCCGAACTTAGGGCTCTCATGATGAAGGAGTTTTGTCTTCGTCACGAGATCAGGGCTTTGGAAAGGGAATTTGATGATCTTAAGCAAGATAGCGGTGAGCATCGAGCCTACACGGACCGTTATGAGGAGTTAAGTCTGTTATGCCCAAACATGGTCACACCTTTGGATAAGGCTATCGAAAAGTACATTGATGGCCTTCCCGACTCAATACAAGACATCTTGACTGGTAGCAACCCTACTACTGTTAGGCAGGCCATTGAGCTATCTGCAACCTTGACTGAATCGCAGATCAGGAAACGTAAGCTTTTCCGAAAGGGTGACAAGAAACTGGTCGAGGAATCGAAACCAATCGAGGAATCAAAGACCATGGATGAACAGACTGGATCCTCTAAGAAGTCAAAGAAGCGAAAGGCTTCTCAGAACTTCGCCGTGGTCACTCACAATGATCAAGCCGTCCCCAACCAACCAGCTCAACCCCTTGCCAGGAAACCCTACAACGGAACTGCACCCTTGTGCAACCAATGTGGCCTACATCACCATGCTATTGTGAAGTGCCGCATATGCCAAGTTTGCGGACTTATAGGTCATGCAGCGAGGGTTTGCCCAACAGCAGCAGCACCAAATCAGATTAACAACAATCCTGCTCAAGCTCGTTTTCCACCGGGGTCTTGCTACAACTGTGGCGAGATGGGCCATTTTAGTAGGAATTGCCCAAGACTTGCTAATGCAAATCCAGCGCAGGGATGAGTATCTGATCGACAGAAGATAACGCTGTTTAGAAAATAATCGAGCTTTGTGTATTATTTCCTTTTGTTGTCACGATCCATGAAACGGTTGTTGTTATCATCGTTTATAAATAAATCTTTTATTTACATCGCAATGTATTTATGTGATTGTATGTATAAACAACATATCCTCTACAATACCGACAATCAAGGAACCATATTCCTTGAAGAACAGATTACCCCCAAATTTCTTCCCTTGTATAATCTCTTGCGTTTCCACGAAAATCCCAAGTACCCGTTTCTTCCAAGAGAAACAAGGTACGAGGCGCCAAGTTAATATCAATCAATAACAAGATGGTAACAATTAAACAATTATGTGGTTATGTGCTTATGTGTTTCCCTTTTTTGTGTCATATGATTCAAATTATGTTATCCAAATCCTCGTAGAATCCTACATATCCTTGTGCAAGAGATTCATAGTAGGATACCCAAAGGTACTACCTAAAATCCTTAATGGACTTATACGTTGTAGATAAGTCCCTTGGATTATAAAGTACTGCTTCATAATTAGATCCCTTGAGCGGTCTAGTTAAACTGGATGATACAAGCTGAAAGGACTCCTTGGTGGCCTAATTAAGAAGATCCTCTGTTGATCTAATTAAAAGGACCCTATGGTAGTCTAGTCACCGTCATCACTAGTTCGACATCCTTCCCCACAACATTATAAAACAAACTGTGCGGACTGTGCAAGGAATTACGAAATTATGGATGCATACATAATTATGGAATTTAGTGCACGAAAATCACAGCAAGTTCTATCATGTATCTAGAGTTAACCCTATTCATTTCCAATTCTGATGAAGCATCCGTTGAGGAAAAATGAACTAGCTATTCATTTTTCACTTCTGAAGAATATCCGTTGAGGAAATGAATACCCGTTGTTTATCTTTTCATTTCCAACTCTGAGGAAATAACCGTTGAAAATGACTCCGTTAGTTCATTTTCGTTTCTGAAGATTTATCCGTTGAGGAAATGAATATCCGTTGTGTAATCCTTCATTTCCAACTCTGAGGAAATAACCGTTGAAAATGACTCCGTTAGTTCATTTTCGTTTCTGAAGATTTATCCGTTGAGGAAATGAATATCCGTTGTGTAGTCTTTCATTTCCAACTCTGAGGAAGCAACCGTTGAAAATGACTCCGTTAGTTCATTTTCGTTTCTGAAGATTTATCCGTTGAGGAAATGAATATCCGTTGTGTAGTCTTTCATTTCCAACTCTGAGGAAATAACCGTTGAAAATGACTCCGTTAGTTCATTTTCGTTTCTGAAGATTTATCCGTTGAGGAAATGAATATCCGTTGTGTAGTCTTTCATTTCCAACTCTGAGGAAGCAACCGTTGAAAATGACTCCGTTAATTCATTTTCGTTTCTGAAGATTTATCCGTTGAGGAAATGAATATCCGTTGATTTTTCTTTCATTTCAAATTCTGAAGAACAAACCATTGAGGAAAATGACCTCGTTTGTTCATTTTTTTTTGTTCTGAAGAATATCCGTTGAAAGAAATGAATATCCGTGGATTATTCCTTCATTCCCATTTCTGACGAAGAATCCGTTGAGAAAGAATGAATCATCCATTCATTTTCACTTCTGAAGAATATCCGTTGAGGGAAATGTATATCCGTTTAGTTAATTCCTTTATTTTCCATTTTCGAAGAACCCGTTGAAAAGAAAATGACCCTGTTCATTCATTTTCACTTCTGAAAAATATCCGTTGAGGAAAATAATCAGATTATGCTTTACATATCTTTGATGACTATTTGACACAAAGTCATAGACAGACTCCTACGAATAAATTTCGGGACGAAATTTCCTAAAGTAGGGGAGACTGTAACACCTGTGTCATTTCAACCATCAAACAAATTCCAAACCAATGAAATATTGTATTTCATACTTTGGACTTGTATAAAAATGTGTATCTTTTGCACATATCAAGTCTTGTTCGATTTCAAGCTCTAAATCGCTTTCTGGAAGGTTATACACGCACTGATGCGCAAATATAACCAGTTTAATGCAACGAACACTCCGGACTAGTGAAATAGGCTTAACATACCTTAAATAACCTTTACATAACTTAGATATAAGTTTTGGAAGGTTTGGTGTGATGAAATCAAAGTTTAATCGCTTACAGGGACTAAATTTGACAAACTGCGAAAGTATGCCAATTTGAACTGTAACAGACCTTCCGGAACATGACCATAAGTTAAACATACCATAAATATCCTTTACATAGCTTAGAAATAGGCTTTGAGGGGTTCGGTATGCTAAAATAAACTTTTGGGTCATTCAGGGACTAAAAGTGTCAAAAAGTGCACAAGTTTGCATTTTCGCGCATAACTTACGTTCTGAATACATCTGGACATCCAAAAATTTATGTAAGCATGACTACATTATATTTTATTGATCTCCTTAAGAAAAATCCATTCGTCGCGTCATTTGGATCGTTTTTCGCGCTTATGCGCATTCCGTCGTAATTAAGCGAACATCGCGTTCGTACGACCAAACGAACCATCATCCGGCATATTTTTGAGTATGTTTTGAGTTCCCTATACTTTAACTTCATTTTAGAGCCTTGAAATGAGGTCAACGGGGCTCAAACGCATCGAAAAAAGGCTTAAACACGTGCAGGGACTAAACCTGTCATTTATGAAACATTTCTGGAACAGGGAGGGGTGTCGCGTAGCGCGAGCCCTAAAGACTTACCAGTCGCGCTACGCGACTGCCTAAAACTGACCAGATTCAATGTTTTGTTTGCAAGTTGCAGCTGATTGATTCGTGTCCACTCGTTTCCTATCGTCTAGTCATTGGACAAGGATCATTTCCAGCCACCATAAGGTTCCGACAAGTGTACGGATGGGATCGAATCACGGTTTTCGACAAACGATCCTAACGGTGGTGCATATCCTATAAATACCCACATACCCCCAACCTTATTTCTCACTAGAATTCTGATTTGAGAACCTCTAAGTTGAAACCATTGTTTCATACCTGAGATTCTTGAATCGGGATTAGCATTCGGGGACCCTTCGTAAGTATTCTTTCGTTCTTTTCCTTATTTTATTGCTTTTCGAGTCTGAAAGTCAAACTTTGTTTGACTTTCAGCGTTGACCAGTAATGGTCAATGCGAAGTTCTTTTGAACTTCGCAACGTGAGTGTAATCACGTTGGTCATAGTCCCTTGGGACTATGCCCACTGATTACCACGTTGTCTAGGGTCGTAGGGTAAGCGATCTAATGAATCGCTTATACCTCGAACCCGACCCATTTGGTCGATCATTAGGATCCGACCAAACACTTTAGGTGACCATAGTAGGTAGGGAATAACCTTCCGAGGTTATACCTTATGGTCACATCGTTTAAGTAGTTGTATGATAGGTAGTTTATATGCCTTAGGTAAATTACCAGAATACCCTTTTCATACATAATTGGTAATTTAGCATATGTAACCTAAACTTTTGTCACGTAACTGATTTTGTAACATGTTTAGGCATATAATACTTGTCATAGGACTAGTTAGGCGGTCCGAACGCGTTTCACGCGAACGACGCGTTAAAGTAGCATAAGCTACCTAAACGGGTCGTAATGGGTCGAAAACACTCAGGTTAAGTTTCATTTAGTATGTAGGCTTTGTTAAACCAAATGACACGAGTCTCTACACTCGTTTGGTTTACAAACCCTAATGCTACCCGATCTTCCGATCTAGGTCCGGTTTATTAACATAGTTACCTATATTAGGTGCCGTTTGATATCCGCGGTCTCTAGCATTGTTTGGTTGATACTCAAGGACTACTGAGCATTCTCAAGTGAGTACATAGACCCCTCTTTTACTGTTTTCCAAACTGTTTTGGGGTGGAACACATGTGCCTACTTGTTACTTTCAAGCTTTCCTGTTTTCACATCATATACATGCTATGTTCGTTAGTACATTATAGTACATGATTTCATTACATCTTATGCTAGGTGTGCCCATTGTGTGCATTACTTGGTACATCGTTTTACATTACATTTCATGCTAGGTGTGCCCATTGTGTGCATTACTTAGTACATCGTTTTACATTACATCTTATGCTAGGTGTGCCCATTGTGTGCATTACTTGGTACATCGTTTTACATTACATTTCATGCTAGGTGTGCCCATTGTGTGCATTACTTAGTACATCGTTTTACATTACATTTCATGCTAGGTGTGCCCATTGTGTGCATTACTTAGTACATCGTTTTACATTTCATCTCATGCTAGGTGTGCCCATTGTGTGCATTACTTAGTACATTGTTTTACATTGCCTTTCTGTTGCATATGCTTATCCAGCGTATGAACACATTATACTACATTTTGAACCGTTGTAATCATTTGACTATGTGATCCGTTGATATCTGTGAACCGTTTGTATTTGTAACCGTTGAACCACGTGAACCGTTTGTAACCATTGAACCACGTGAACCGTTTGTAACCATTGAACCACGTGAACCGTTTGTAACCGTTGAACCACGTGAACCGTTTGTAACCGTTGAACCATGTGAACCGTTTGTAACTATTGAACCGTTTGTATCCATTACATGATTTACATTAGACATGAACATTACTTTGGTGTTTTGGTTTGATTAAGTGATTAAGTAACGATGCGCGTGTAATATGATACAAACATGGTGGATACGCCGCTGGTACTTCCTATATATAAGTGTTTGTATGGTATTACATATCGTAGCGTTATTTGAATCATTTCAGTTTGATACATATAACATTTTATACAAATAACATACTTTTCACAAGACATTGTTTTACAAACAACTTATCTTATACAAACTCAGTCTACATGGTTATTCATTTAACCATACATTATTCTTTTATCTATACATATCATTGGAACTTATTGATTTTCAAACGATTTACAAGACAAAGCCAATTTACAAGGTTCATGACTAAACATTTTCTCAAACATAAGTCATGAAACCTATTTTCACAAAACCTATGTATCTCACCGGCATTTTTATGCTGACGTACCTATTTTCACATGTGTTTTTCAGGAACTGTTGCATAAGATGATCAAGATACATATAGGCAGACTTGGGCTTTAGTGACAATAAAAGATGCAGACTAGTTAATTATGTTGTATTTCCTTTGTTTGTTGAGACATTGTAACACTTTTATCAATAAAACGAAACTTCAATTGCCATGGATTTGAAACGATTAATTCTGTTACAACACTCCCCGACGTTTCCGCCACGTTTTGTATGTTCCACGTGGTCGGGGTGTGACAGTTAATTACAGCGATTGCGAGTATCGAGCAGCGATAGCGGATGATTATCAGCGATTGCTAACGATTGTGTAGTGTTAGTTGTGCGTGTCGATTGAAATAAACAGTGAAAATGAATAATCCACCAAAATCGAAGCGTATAATCACATAAACACACAAAACCCACATAAAATCGACAAATATCAGAGTCAGCAGTTGTGCGCTAAGAATATAATATATAGAAATCGAGAATAGATTGTCTTTGGCTAGATAGACGTCGACTTCCCAAAGTGATTCGACTATTCACAAAGACTTTAAGTGCAAACTTTGGCCTTCGGGACTGTGCTCTTGCCTCGAATTTGGGCAAATGGCACGCATCCTTCCAGTTATAGTGCGACTTCAAGTCGTTGGAGTCCGTCGAGACCTTGGTG
The DNA here is from genome assembly GCA_030545235.1 of Helianthus tuberosus. Taxonomy (NCBI): domain Eukaryota; kingdom Viridiplantae; phylum Streptophyta; class Magnoliopsida; order Asterales; family Asteraceae; genus Helianthus; species Helianthus tuberosus. The sequence continues at coordinate 136,925,788 of CM060396.1, read as the reverse complement.
AGAGTTTTGTAAGACTAAAGTAGAGAGCGGAACAAGTCGTCAAGATTCGGGTTTCACCCCTGACTTAACAACTTTTGTTCCTCTTTTGATAAAATAAGGAAGGATTATGCGTCAAAGTATGGATTTCACTCCTGATTCATCGCAATTTCTCCTGTTTATAGGTAAAAATTATAGGTCGAACGAGCAATTCGGTCAAGAGTTTGCGGTTTTCACACCTAATCTCGACCTAATCGCTCGCTCATTTTCGAAAATTAGAGTGTAGTGAGAGTGTAGTGCAAGCGAGAATAGCGAGATATAGCAAGTAAGCTCGCACAAAACCCCTACAGGGTGTGCACAAGTCGGATCCTTGGCACCTAACTATAGACTAGGTCGTTTCTAAGACATCAACCCGGACTAGGTCGAGTCTTGCCAAATTCCCTATAGTTATGGCTCTGATACCAATCTGTCACACCCCAACCGATGGTGGAAACATCGGGGCGCGACACTGAGCGAAACAGATTGTTCAAAGAAATTCCACAACGACTAAATTACCAAATAGTTTAAATATTATTTCCCATACCATAACTCATTAGATAATCTAGTTATTACAGACAGAGATATTCTTCAAACACATAAATCATGTTCCGACAACACAGATTTTCAAATAAATAAATTGTCTTTGTTTCTAGACTCTTTCCTAGCCTCGATTTCACAGCAAGCCAAGCATTTTGACATCTTAAGCACCTGCCACATACGTTAAAGTAAAAGTCAATACACATAGTGTAAAGGTGAGCATACAAGTTTAATAGATATAATAGAGTTCGAAATCGTTTACGCATAACCAGCACGTACACAGTGTGAAATGAAGCACATAAGTTATCGACATGATCCTATCAATACCAATGAATGCGGGTTGACTGCGCAAGGCAGTTCATAATACACACTCACCACTGTGAGCCATGTAATTAATTTTCCTTAACAACCCCTGAGTGAACAGGTGCGGAGTCCACACTATAGTACTATCGTTGCTAAGGCAGGTAGACAACAATCAATGTGTAAACATAACAAACAATCATTCATTAAGTCACGTATAACATGCAGTAGTGGTTAGCGTTTAAAGTATTGCGTAGTGTGTTCGATGTGATTTAGAATAAGTAATGTATGTAACACCCAAAAGTGCGTAAGGCAAAAAGGGTTCGAGTATACTCACAGCGATAGAGTTAATGCATTGAAGGGAACGCTAGAGCGGAATTAGCCTGAACAGTTAATGATAACATAAGAGAAAGTCGGCGCGTAAAACAGTGTAGGTGTACCAAGGATCGGATGGTAATCCGATCGGGTGGCAATCCAAGCGGATGGCCAGTCGATCCGGTGGAAATCCGTTCGGATGGTCACTCGATCGGATGGCCATTCGATTGGATTGTCACCTCGCTTGGTGAGGATGTGTTTGTGTATGATGGTTTGTACTTTGAAGTTTTCGTTGTAGCATTTTAAAATTAGAGAAGTATCTCTACCCTTCGGGTCGGTCGATCGAACGGTCGTTCGATCGGACAACAATCCGATTGGCGAGGCTTCTCAGTTTGAGAAACAAGTTCACAACAGGATGGTCACTCGATCGGATGGCTATCCGATCGGGTGGTAATCCGTAAGTACTGAACATGTTGAAAATTGTTTAAGTATCAAGGTCCCAACGTCACACGATCGGAAGGTTACTCGATCGGATGGCAATCCGATGGGGTGGTAATCCGTTTCAATGTTCAGATCCTTGAATAATTTGAAAATAGTTTAACTGTGGGACCCAGGTGCAAGCTGATCGGGTGCCTGTCCGATCGGGTGGCAATCCGATCGGATGGTTGTCCGATCGGACGACATTCCGTCCCAGACGACCTGATCGTCCTTACACTTGGTTGTTTTGTTAGTTGCGTTTTCTTGAGTCTGTACAATAACGTGTCAAACAACAGAAACCTCGTCAAGACTTAGTGACCCGATCAGATAGGAACCACCCTAGTCCGACCAGTTAACTGTTCGAGACGGTATTTCATGTTTAACCCAAAATCAGTAATCTCTTGGATAAAATTCAGATCTGGAACTAACACACCACTAAGAATAAGTAGGAGGTCAGAGCAAGGTCTGAATCTATCGGTTTTGAGTGCATTGAGTGTAAAAGAGTTGAAAGAAAGTTAGAAAACCATCTTTCAATCCTTTTCACCATGAATATGTTCAGATCTATGGAAGTTTTCTGTTTATTCATGTGGAAATCGTTCAGATCTAAGTTGTTCTTGGTGGATTGAAGCCAAAACATGAAGTTCATAAGAACTCCATGATGACATCACCCTAGAACACCTCAAACCTAGTGATTTCACGGTTAAAAGTTAAGATTCAAGAGATAGAAAGCTGTAGGATTGCGTGTAGATCAAGAAAGTACAAGATTTAGGTTGAAAACTTACAAGAATCGTGAGAAATCGGAAGAAAAGTGGGCTGGAGCGAGTTGAGCAGAGAGAGAGCTGTCACATCAACTGATGTGACATATGAGGGGTCTTTATAGGGTTTTCATAAAAGGAAAGTGGGAAGGAGGCTGGTCGATCGGGTGGCAGTCCGATCGGGTGGCAACCCGATCGGGTGGTGATGTGCGTGTAGTGTTATAGATTTTTAATGTATATTTTAAGCCCTTTAACACTTTTTAGCCAAGTTTTAAATTTATAAAACACGATATGTACTAATACTAAACACACATATGGGCAAGTGCACCCATCGTGAGCGTAGTATAGTGTTGGTAAGATACCGAGGTCGTCCAAGGACACAAGAGCTTTTAGTACCGGTTTATCCCCAACGTCTAATCAAATCAAAAGTTTAGAAAAAGGTTTTAAACTAGAAAAATAAAACTAACAAAAATGCTGAAAAATAAAATAAAAATAAAAACAGATAGACAAGATGAATCACTTGGATCCGACTCGTGTTTAGTGTAACCTTTGATTATTTCCGCACTTTTGCACTTTTTAAGAGATTATCTTAGTTATTGTAGTAGGCCCCTCTTCTGAAGGTGATGTTACCCTCAACCCAGTAGTTTGAGTCAGCAAGCATACAATCCTAAAGGGTTGGATTTTTGAAAGATAATTAATTAAGTTATTAATGCATATTGTGGTAGGCCCCTCTACTGGAGGTGACATTACCCTCGGTTAAGTAGTCTGAGTCATTAGGGATACAATCCTAAATAGCCGGGTTAAAGTTTTAATAGTAGTTTACATATGAAGGGGTCAAGGAGTTCGGACCCCCGCCATTCATTACCAGTGGGTATTGAAGGAGGTCCTACTAAAGTTGACCCAAGTCCTTGCAGGATCTATACACTGAACAAGGCAAGACTCTTACCAAACCGTTCCCTTAACCCCCGACCAGGTAACCAACATACCTCCATATAGACCGTGGAGTTATGAATGGTGAAAATATTTTATTTTATATAGACAGTAAAATAATGCCAAGAGACAACGTAAAACGATAAGGAAGACTCACCTTCAACATAAGAAACTAGTTATTAAAGTCATTAATACCAAATAAAAAGAGCGAACAGATTAAAAATAAAAAGTATTACACTAGACACTTGTCTTCACCAAGTGATGTAAGAGACTTAGGCAAACATGACCTTTGATTGTCAAGAACTCTTACGATCAATCTTGGATCCTGAGACTATTCACACACTCTATGATGGATGATGGATGATGGTGGTGGATGTGGGTTGTGATGGTGGTTGTGGGTGGGTGAAGTGTGAGAGAGGTGGTTTCCCAAGGGATGATTTGCAAATGAGCCAACCACCCCTATTTATAGCCTGCACAGAAGCCCGGACACGGCCCCGTGTCCATTGGGCACAGCCCCGTGTCCGCCCGTCTTCTCTTCCTTCATTAAATGCAGTTTGTCTGCATTAGTTGACCACGCCCCCGTGTCCACTGGGCACGACCCCGTGTGCAGAAGCGTATCTGTACTATCAAGATTTCCTCAGATTCTACGAATCTTAGAGTTGACCACGGCCCCGTGTCTGCTGGGCACGCCCCCGTGGCGGGTGATAGAAGCTTCTACAGCTTTGTCTTTTCTGCAGACACTTGGGCACGCCCCCGTGCTCATTGAGCACGGGGCGTGTTCAGCCTTTTGTTCTCTTGTTTTGCTTTGGAAAATGCTGTCGAGGGGTCGGGCATGCCACTTTTATTCTTTTTCTTGTATTTATGCTGGATTTGGCTGCATTTTTGCTCCTTTTGTTCATTTAAGCTCTTTTAACCCTGAAAATACAAAAGGAAGACAAAAACACACTTTTTCCAACATTAGTACTAAAAAAGGGTTAGTTTTGTGCCATATTTGATGTAATTTATATGTTGCATTTTGCGCACTAAAAAAGGACTTACTTCTACCATAAGCTTGCCAAGCAATCAATCCTTCTCCTTTTTAACTATATACCTTTGTAAATATCAAGAGAACTTTGGTGGTGTTGGTGCATATGTCTGTCGACTTCGTCTTGTATCGGGTCTTGTAATAAAATAGTTAGATCGAGTCACGTAGTTCAGGAAAATAGAGTTTTAGAGATCATTTCCCACGAAATTCTATTCCCCACGAAATAGACATGGCACTTTCAAGGGGAATTAGAAACATAGACTTTCAAGGGGAATTAGAAACTCTATAAAGAGGGAGTTTAGTCATTTCATTTGTAACTTCTCCCATTCCAGCAGCGAAGCTCTGATGAAGTGTCTACAGGTCTGTAAACGTGTCATATCAATAAATAAGACGGTTAAACTACTTTCTAGTGCATATCAAGCTGGACCGAGACCGAAACGTCTGTTTCCGCCTCTCGTTTTGGTCAAAAACTCTTTTGAAAGACTCGTTTTAGTCGTTACTCGATCCTACAAGTGGTATCAGAGCTCAGGAGGAAGAGTTCTTACCGATTCAGCTTGATTTCATCCAAAAGTCTGATTTCTACTCATTCTTTCACGTTTTTTAACTGATTTTCATCAAATTGAACGGGTTTTTACGGTCCAAATTAGCTAACTTTTGATATGTTGTGCGAAAACACCTGATCTATAACCCTACCAAGTTACAGATCCTAATTCCCAGCCATTTGAGAGAAATCGAAAGTTTTTGGTCTGATATCAAGTGACATGAGGTTGATTTCGCTTGAAAACACCTAATTCCGCTTGAAAACAGCCTGATTTCGCTTGAAAAACACCTAATTCCGCTTGAAAACAGCCTGATTTCGCTTGAATACACCTAATTCCGCTTGAAAACAGTCTGATTTTGCTTGAATACACCTAATTCCGCTTGAAAACAACCTGATTTCGCTTGAAAACATCTTATTCCGCTTGAACTTGAACTTTTGCGTGATAGTGGTATTCCGTTTGAAGGTTGATTTCAGTATACATCAGAACAGTCGTCACGTGTTTAAATGGATATCGGTCCATTCAAGTAAAACTTGTAACTAGAATTGTGCGTTTGCATGTGAAGTGTCAGATCCATATGTTTTTGATAATAGCATTTGACATGTGATAAAGAAAATTGATTATGGGGTGTGTCAGGATCACGTGAATTGATAAAAGGGATTTAATATTTTCGGCTGGATGGATTGTTTGGTCCAATCAATTGATAAAAGAATTGAAAAGGTGTGTTACATCAGATACAAAGAAAGTTGTAGGCTAGTGTAATAAATAATCAAGTGAAAGTTGTTGGTTAGTGTGAAAGGTCTATCATAAAGTTGCGCATGTGCTTCAACCTTCATTATTCAAGATTTAAGTCACTGCATGTGATTTTGATTTCAACGGTCCAATGGGAATTTAATGTTCTTAATGTTGTCGGCAAAATGTTCTTGTTTCAATAGAGTTTTCATGCGAACAGATTGCACACGGCTCAATTAATGTGAGGTCCCATTAGAATAAAGATATGTGGCCCATGTGTTTTGAGAATTGTGTTGAAAGATAAAGTTGTCGGCTCATTCAAGTGTGTTTTTGGTCTGATCAATATATGTCGGCCCATGTGATTTAGTGGGTTTTATCGGTCCAATCACGTTTAAATAAGTAACCTTTCAAGTACTCGGCCCAATATTAAAACAACATTTGTCTTAATTTGCAGCCCCATCAACAGTCAAAGTACTCGGCCCAGTTTTTCAAAATTGTTTCAGCCCAAGTTTTGAAGGTCCAAACAGGTTATTCACTTCACGCGTACTGTTCTCGAGGTCGCATCAAATTTGTTACACGTCGCATGAAATGGTCGTTTAGTGTGGTCAGGTCGCGTGAAAAAGTCCAATTCATTTGAAAGATAACTCAGTTCGCTTGAAAATTCAGTTCATATCAAAGTCATCAATTCGCTTGAAAGTTAGTTCCAGTTCGTACGGTTTGGAGTTCAAAGTTGTCAAAATTCATCAGGTCGTTTGAAAGTCCATCAGTTTGCATGTAATAGGGTCAGGTCATTTGAATTGGATCCAGGTCATAGCAGTCTGCACAGTTTGACAATTTAAACCTCAGTTCACACAAAATAATCACCAGTTCGAGTACCAGTCTTATTCTGTTAATTGATAAGTCTTTAAACTGATTGTGTTTTGTTTGTTTGTTTGTCTACAGGTGATACAGGTGTTTTACGAGGTGAACCAGTTCGTTTGAAAACTTTTTTGAGAATTATCGATACCGAAAACATGGAAAACGAATTCTATAACGCTGTCAGTAAAAAATCATTATTAAAGAAAGAATTTGAGTTGTTTATAGGTATGCCAGGTGAATCTACAAAGACTCTCATTGAGAGATATTGTCATCTTGTACGTACCATGTCTCAGTTGAAAATTACTAAAACTCCAGCAGAATTGGTTGAAAAGTTAGCTGATGCTTTATCTCAGAAAGAATGGGGTACATATCTCTTGATTTTAAAGAATACAGGAGAGTTTAGTAGATTGTCAATTGCTCAATTCATTGAAAAACTTGAAGAACAAATTGATAACAGTTATGATGATGAGAAAAGTCAAGATGAAGGGTATGTTTCTTCTGAAAATAGTTCAACAGATACTAGTGATAATGATGAAGAAGTTGAACAAATAAACATTGGAAAAACTCATTTATCTTCTGACAGTTTTGAATTTTATTTTGCAGATAAATTGAAGAAACTTAAAGAGAGAAAAGCTGCAAAAGAAATGAAAGAAGTTAAGGTTGTTGAGAAAATAGTTGAAGTGGAAAAAGTTGTTGAAGTCGAGAAGATTGTGGAGATTGAAAAGATTGTTGAAGTCACAAAACATTGTCTTACATGTTTGGAATCTTGCAAACAATGTGAAGATAAAGATGAAAGGTTTAGGGAGCTTGAAAAGTTGAAAGAGAAGTTGTTGTTTGATGTTAAGAATGTGAAAGAATCTTTCGATGTATTGAACAAAACTGTGAATAGTTTGCAGAAGACAAACTCTGAAAGAGAAGATGCTTTTACAATGATGAATGCAACAATGATGTTAAAACAAAAGGAGATCAGTTACTATACTGAAGAGTGTGCTAAATTGAAGCAGGAGTTGGAAATTGAAAAAGTTGAAAATGAAAGAATCAGACGATTACTGAAAAGTTATTCAAGTTCTGATTACTTAATTGACAGAATTTATCCAACTGTTGCAGGTTTTGAAGCGTTTGACGACAAGAAGCCGAAGAAAAAGGATACTGGTAAGAAACAGAGTGTTAGTTATAACAAGTGTCCGCCTCCAATTTGGGAAGGGTATTCATCTAGAAAACCGAATGAGGAACAAGTAAAAAAAGCAGTCAATATAAAGTTGAAGTCTGAGATAACCGATGTACTACCAGACAATATTGACATCACATTCACAGCGTCCGACATAGATCATGAGTCTGAGTTAATAAAAAGGACGGTCGATCATGTGTTAGATAAGGATGAGGAGTCCGAGTCAATGTCTGAGTCCAGGAGTTCGAGTTCGTCTATCAGGAGTTCAAAGTCGTCGGGAAAATGGGTGTATAGTAAAGAATTTTTGTTGTCAAAATCTAATTTGAATGACGAAACATTTGAAGTTGCATATACTTTGAATGATTCTGACAAATTATATTTTGATAAAGAATTTCCAATAAGAAGTGTTCAAATTGGAAAGATTAAAAAGGTTTTCAAATTAACAGAAAGTTATATTTCTGAAATAAAAGATTTAAATCTTTCTGAAAAACCTAAAAAGTACACTTCAAGAGTTCAACAAAGATTGAACAAGAAAAAAGGTTACAGTTCTGGTTCTGGTTTTCAAAAGAAGCCAAACCATAACGGTAATTTCAAAAGAAAAGGATTAGGATTTATTCCACCTGAAAATCATAAAAATAAGAAAATTTCTAAAACAAATACAAAATTTGTTTCAGGAACAAATTGTGAAGAAGAAGCAAAGAGCTCATTCTGGAAACAGTCAAACCAGGAGTTTCTTGCTGAAAAGATGAAGAATGGAGTTTTTCAAAGAAAGGAGACTAGAACCTGTTACAGATGCAATGAAGTTGGTCATATTGCGTGGAACTGTCCTCAAGCAACAAAAACAAAACATGGAGTCTCAGAAAAACTAAAGAAATAGTTGTTGACAAAACTGAACCACCAACTGAAAAATTTAAAATTTTCAAAAACTCAACATATGAAGTTGGTGAATGTTCAAAGAAGTTCTACAGGTGAAGTGTGAATCTTGACAATAAAAAATGGGTTGTTAAGAAATCGGATGTGAAATATGGCGATGAATCTGATTCCACAAAGTCAGAGGAGCCACAAGTTGATGTTAAAGAAGAAAGCTCAGTGCCTCCAATGGATGATGTGAATTTTCCACCATTGAGGACTGAAAATTTTAGAAAAATTGTAAATGTTGAGATCTCGAAACAATTTTATTCTGAAAAGAATGAATTTGATGTTGAGAAAGCTTTTAATGGAAATGTGAAAAAGATTTTTGGAAAAATGGTTTAGGGTAAAGTGAATGGGGTAAAAGATTTTTATAAAACAAAGAAAGCAACTTTTTATCCAAGAGAAGATGGGGTGGAAACATCCAAGTTTGGTGAAGCTTGGATGTCAGTTTTTCACAAGTAAAAAGTATGACTTGCCGGAGCACCCAGGTTGGTAAGAGTGGAGCAGGAATCGGCACATTTCTTGAGAAATTCACGTTTGTGATATTTCGACTTACAAGTGGTAAATCAGGGACATTAAGTTGTACTTGATTTTCTACAAGTGATATTGTTGTTAAAATTCAAAATTGTTATATTTGTCAAATGGTTGAGAAAAACAATGTGATGAACCCCTAACCTACAAGTGGTAAAATCAGCAAAACTTATTTTCCGGAAAAATCATTTTGGTTAAAACAAACTTAAGTGTTTTGAAATTATAATGAGAAAATAGTTTGTTGAAAGGGGGAGTTCTGATTGTTTATGCCAAGTGGATGGCAAATTGAAGTGATTAGATCTCAGTTGTCACGTTACTTGTACAGTTTGTTTTCAAATTTCCTTAAATGATTTTGAATTTTAGGGGGAGTAAGAATTTTTCAGAAAATCCAAAAACATTTGAAAATTTGAAAAAGGCAAAAACATGATAAAATACAAAAATGAGTTTGTTGTGAAAAAGAGGAAATGATAGTACATCAGTAGACAGTTACAGTATGCTAAAGAAATGTAATGTTTAAATAGCGTTAAACGGTCTCACTGATGATATGTCGATAGGTTTTTACACATTTAGTATGCTTTTTCGGGATATAAACTTAAATTCAAACTTGCTTATTTTGTGGGGAACACTACTTGGATATGTTGGTAACCCCTGAAATTTCGTTTGAAGGATCCCTCTTTCTAAGATACTAGGTCTTTATGCTCAGTGATATCTGGGGTATTATCCCGGGACTTCTGATTTTGCGAAAGCAATGGCCTAGTCCCCAGAGAATACTTTACGCTTGCTTGAAATAAAGCCTACCCTCAGCATAAAAAATGACGAAACATTGAAAAATGCAAATCATATGCTGTTGTAAAAAAGATCCTCTAAAGGGGACCCACCAAAAGTCGAAGCCGTCATCTCTCTGCTGAACGGAAGTTCTGACCTGAGCTCTCACGGCCCTCGCATTTAACCCCTTACAGATATCATATGTGGTATACTCACCTGTAAGACTGAATATTGGGATCTGGATACGGGAGTATATATTCTAGAGGTGGGACACATGAATGAGTTTAAGTTCTTAATTCACCTAATTCATATCCTGAATCAGTTAAAATTTCTGTGAAAATTTAAGTGGATCAGTATATCGACAATCTAAGTGAATTGTTTAATTCTGGATGTGTAACTAAGCTCAACGGTACTTTTGACTCGTCATAAACTGATATGATCCTCTTACACAAACTTGAAAAAATATTGTCTGTAAATATTTCTTTATTGAATTTCATTTCTTTTCAAAAAAAAATTAATCTGTTGGTGCATCTACTGTGTGTTAACTTCGTCTTAATTGAGTCTTATGTCTAGATAGGATAAACGAGCACACAACAGGGTTAGAATTTAGGGTTTTATATGTTAAAGTGAGTTATTTCGCTTGAAAGTGACAAAGTCCAGTTCAAGCGAAATCAGCAATATGTTATTTCGCTTGAAATGAACATGTCATGTTCAAGCGAAATCTCCACATTATATATAGGTGTGTGCTAGTGTTCATTTGGGGCGGAATCTGGTCATTGTCTCTGAGCCGAGGTGTTGTCCATTTGTCATTTGAATGTGTAAAAGCTCAGGATTGATTAATAAGAGGATAATTAGAAAGGAACAAGTTGTGTTGACATCTTTTACATTGATTCCGCCTTTGTATTTGATGATGAACTACTCATACTGACTTTTTAGTGTCACCAATCGATCCAACAACGCACCAACAGGTGGAAGGGTTAGGCTTGGGTTAAAGATAGGTGGTTGGGTTAGTGGTTAGTAAGAAAGGGCGAAAGGCGTAAAAAGCATCAGTTTTCGTAAGACTTTTTATTTTTTAGTAACTTTTTATTTTTAGTAACTTTTTATTTTGGTGAAGCAATTTTTCAAACAAAGTTCTTTTTAATAAACTTGTTTGTTTATTTCTTTTGGCTTCATCATCATTTTTTTTTGAAGAAGTCATAAGAAAAACCGAGCTTTGTTACTAAAATAGAAGGGTTTAAAATGAAAAAGGGTTTTGGTGGGTAAAAGGGTGTTTGTTTTGGGTTAAGAAATGAAAAGGTTTAGGCTCAAAGGGGTTAACTAGGGGATTTTGGGTAGGTGGTAAAAAAAAAAGAAAAACAATGGTGTAGAAAAAAAAAGTTAGTCCTAATGCCTCCATCATTTACTTACTCGGGTTTAAGTTCGTAAGGACTGGGAATGTATCGTCGTGGCAAGTTCTAGAGTCGTAAGAACCATGCAGCTATTCACACAAGGAACAAAAAATGAGCATTTAGTTTAAAGATGTGTATTTGTATGCTCAATAAAGGCTCAAAACTCACTTTTTGTGGGAATGAGTTTTTTATGTGATCAAGTATATATAATCAAATTTTAACTAGATTTGTCATGCCATTTCATAATTTTTTTATGTTGGTTTTTTTATCACTACGCTATCGTTTGTAAATTTGTAAAAATATCACCTTTTTAAAATTTAAAATTCCCAAATTAAACCTAGACAAGTAAAAAAAATGAATTTTTTTTTGAAAAAAATTGGGGTGTTTAGCGGTTCCAATAGAGTTCTGTGTAAGGCTTGTAATTAGGACTTGCAAAATTCAAGGTTTTAGCATCCCCCCTCACTTAAATTACACATTGTCCTCAATGTGCCCCAAAAATAAGTTTTTAGGTTGATTGAATGTGTAAAAAGATGTGAAAAAGCAAAATTTTATGTTACTGGGCGTCTGGACACGGCCCCGTGGTGTCCGGGCACGGCCCCGTGTTCAGATCGCCAGTAACAGAAAAGAAAGTAGAGTAACAGAAGGCTGGACACGGGGGCGTGTTTAGTGAGCACGCCCCGTGTCCAGGTACCTGAACTGGGCATTTTTCTGCAGATGGTTGAGCATAGGGCGTGTTGGCTGAGCACGGCCCCGTGCTGAACTTGCTGTAATGAAGAAAAATCGGTGGGAGGCTCTTGTTTTTGTGCATGGGGTGCTGGTGCAAGTTTCCCTTGGTATCCTTCACCATCCCGAGTGTGTTTTACCCATTACATCATCATCCAAACACCAAATTAATTAAAACCATCATTCATTAAAACTATTACATAAGGTCCTAGAGAATTTAAAGACAAGGCAGGAAAATAAAAACTAAAGGTCCTAAGATAGATATGTCAAATGGTACATAAAATCATCCTAAGGAGTTCTACTTTAATAAGAATCAAAATTTCGGAAATAGGTTTCTGGTATTTAAAAGCCTCGTAGAACTTTTAGACCGAGGGATACTCCCTAGATGTGGTTAAAGCCATTCTTCTATTTCTCTTGGGAGGAAGAAGCCGGGCTCGTTTTCCTCAACATCTTGCGTAGGGGGAGTGACACCAACCGGAACCCCTTGTAGTATGTCTCGAGGGGGCTCCGGGTGTATGGTGTACCATTCGGCCGGTATGATGACTTCCGGTACCACATTCCATGCCCTTTGGGTGATAATTAGCACCAAAGGAGGAGAAGCGAGAATGTTCAACCTTTGGTGCAAAAGGTTGACCTCTCGAAGACATCCCACTAGTCCCACCGTCAAATGATTGATACGGTTGACCAATGCTTCTTCCATTCCCGTCATTTCATCAATAGGTTCTCTTAAAGAGTAAACGTAGTTTACAAGAGAATCTTCAACCGTTGATGACCTTCTCCCCTGTCGGTTGTTTCTGGAGTGCGATGAAGATGTTCCGCTAGTTCTGCTCGCCATTCTGAGGAAACATACCGAAAAGAGTTCAATTTCATGGAAACAGTACCTCGGACACGGCCCCGTGCTCAATGAGCACGGCCCCGTGTTAAGATGTCTGTAGATTTTTAAAACGTTTTTAAGCATAAACAACTTAAAACATTGTTGTAGTACTTATTTTTAACAAGATTTCTTGAATAAAAATCTAACAAACATCTCAATAAAGCTTGGAATTATGGAGATTTCAAGCTCTAATGGAGGTGTTAAGGAAAAATTGAAGAAGAAGGTAATGGATAAAAGTGGAAAAAACAAGATAGTTGTTGGGAACCTTCTTTAGAATATACCTAGGATGGTATGGGTGAAGATCCACCAGATCTTTGTCTTTGGAGAGGTCCAAATGTCCAGGAATCTTGCTATATTTATAGAAAACGACAGCACGCTGCACACGGCCCCGTGTCTGCTGGACACGGCCCCGTGTGCAGGCAAGATCCTGACACATTTTGTCCGTATTCTGACACGAAATCAGACGGGAATCTCTGGGTGGACACGTCGGGGGTGCTGACCTGGACACGGCCCCTTGTCTAGAGGCTGTTTATGAAGTTTCTTCTATTTTAAGGAATTCATCCGGATCGGGTGGTTCCTTACTGGATGGAATAACCCCAAAGTTCCTGAGATACCTTAATTGCTCTAGACTAAGACGATAACGCAAGAGATTGTCGGTGAGGGTGATTCCTATGCTAAATGTAGGTGGACAAGTCCAACCCTTTCCCAGGCTCTCATTAAAGAAGGTGTATGTCGAATCGCTCAGGTCTATGTATGCACCGAACGAAGTCGATGGGGAGTCCTTCACTGCACAATCGACACAGGGATGACTATCGCTCAAGTCTTCGCTAGAGTTAGAGGTGATTTCGGGAACAACGGAGTTGTTTTTATTCGAATGCGTTCTCAATAATTCTTCTTGGGCTTCGTCTTGAGGTGAATTAATGATATCCATCTCAAGTTCTTTCACCCAAGTAAGAATTAAATCTTCCATTTGAAACAATTCATCGAGAAGCATTTATCCTAGAAGGGTTGATTGAGAGCATTCGAGGGAGAGATAGGGATTATTTTTACTTTCGCCCCTCTTAAGGCTACAGGAAAACAATGGGTCTATATAATGGGGCTTATAATTTAGAAAATAACATTCTAAATCTTTATGAGGGCCACCACATATTTGACACCACGTACCATAAGAGTGCCGAAAGTAAAAAAATATTAGTATCACTCATGTTTGTGTCAGAAATTACCAACCATCGGGATCTTACGGTTCGGTTTTCAGTAACTAAAACTTGGGCACGGGGCGTGTTGAGTGGGCACGGCCCCGTGTTCAGCTTACTGTCTCACTTAAAACAGGATTGGCAGTACCAAAGATTGGGCACAGGGGCGTGTTCAGCGGGCACGCCCCGTGCTGAGTTCTGCAGAAGCTGGAAATCTAAAAAAAATCCTAAAAAAATAGATAAATAAAAAAAAATGATTAGGCCGTTGATTCCTAACTTTCTTAAAATCCTTGTGTCCCCGACAACGGCGCCAAAAACTTGATGTGTGTGTACTGTTATAGATTTTTAATGTATATTTTAAGCCCTTTAACACTTTTTAGCCAAGTTTTAAATTTATAAAACAGATTATTTACTAACACTAAACACACATATGGGCAAGTGCACCCATCGTGAGCGTAGTATAGTGTTGGTAAGATACCGAGGTCGTCCAAGGACACAAGAGCTTTTAGTACCAGTTTATCCTCAACGTCTAATCAAATCAAAAGTTTAGAAAAAGCTTTTAAACTAGAAAAATAAAACTAACTAAAATGATGAAAAATAAAATAAAAATAAAAACATATAGACAATATGAATCACATGGATCTGACTCGTGTTTAGTGTAACCTTTGATTATTTCCGCACTTTTGCACTTTTTAAGAGATTATCTTAGTTATTGTAGTAGGTCCCTCTTCTGAAGGTGACGTTACCCTCAACCCACTAGTTTGAGTCAGCAAGGATACAATCCTAAAGGGTTGGATTATTGAAAGATAATTAATTAAGTTATTAATGCATATTGTGGTAGGCCCCTCTTCTGGAGGTGACGTTACCCTCGGCTAAGTAGTTTGAGTCAGCAGGGATATAGCCCTAAGTAGCCGGGTTAAAGTTTTAATAGTAGTTTACATATCAGGGGGTTAAGGAGTTCGGACCCCGGCCATCCAATACTAGTGGGTATTGAAGGAGGTCCTACTAAAGTTGACCTAGGTCCTTGCAGGATCTATACACTGAACAAGGCAAGACTCTTACCAAACCGTTCCCTTAACCCCTGACCAGGTAGCCAACATACCTCCATATAGACCGTGGAGATATGAATGGTGAAAATCTTTTATTTTATATAGACAGTAAAATAATGCCAAGACACCACGAATAAACGATAAGGAAGACTCACCTTCAACATAAGAAACTAGTTATTAAAGCCATTAATATATAACCAACTAAAAAGTGCGAAAAGATTAAAAGTAAAATGTATTACACTAGACACTTGTCTTCACCAAGTGATGTAAGAGACTTAGGCAAACATGGCCTTTGATTGTCAAGAACTCTTACGATAAATCTTGGATCCCGAGACTACTCACACACTCTATGATGGATGATGGTGGTGGATGTGGGTTGTGATGGTGGTGGTGGGTGGGTGAAGTGTGAGATAGGTGGTTTGCCAAGGGATGGTTTACAAATGAGCCAAGCACCCCTATTTATAGCCTGCACCAAAGCCCGAACACGGCCCTGTGTCCATTGGGCACGGCCCCGTGTCCATCCGTCTTCTCTTCCTTCATTAAATGCAGTTTGTCTGCATTAGTTAACCACGCCCCCGTGTCCTCTGGGCACGACCCCGTGTGCAGAAGCGTATCTATACTATCAAGATTTCCTCAGATTCTACGAATCTTAGAGTTGACCACGGCCCCGTGTCCGACGCCCCAGTGGTGGGTGATAGAAGCTTCTACAGCTTTGTCTTTTCTGTAGACACTTGGGCACGCCCCCGTGTTCAGCCTTCTGTTCTCTTGTTTTGCTTGGGAAGATGCTGTCGAGGGGTTGGGCATGCCACTTTTATTCTTTTTCTTGTATTTATGCTGGATTTGGCTGCATTTTTGCTCCTTTTGTTCATTTAAGCTCTTTTAACCTTGAAAATACAAAAGGAAGACAAAAGCACACTTTTTCCAACATTAGTACTAAAAAAGGGTTAGTTTTGTGCCACATTTGATGTAATTTATATGTTGCATTCTGTGCACATCAGGTGGCAACACGATCGAATGGCAACCCGATCGGATGGCAATCTGATCGGATGGCCACCCTATCGGTTGGCCACTCGATCCGAGTGTTTGGCGCGATGAGTTTCGTCGTTTCGATTTGAGTGTAGAGCTTTGCGATGCGTTTCGAGCGAGCGATGCGATAGTATTACCCATCAAATTACTTTTAATCCCAACTACTATATCTGACATACAATTACTATAATTCACATGCGTTTAGCGTTTTGATTCCATTGCGATGCGATAGATTTGCACTTGCGATTAACACCTCAACATAAACATAACATGCACAGGTAACACATAAATAGCACACACACGTAAAACAATATCCAGCACACATAATTCGAGTTGTGAATGCGATAGCGATAAGCGATAAATCAATTAAACATGCGATTAATAGCGATTAAACCTCGATTATTAACAACTACTCCACATAATTCAACTAACGCGATGACATAAATAGACAATCTATGAGTCAAAGAAGTCAAAACAGGAGTTGAGCAAAGAGTGACAGGTCGCAAATAGCAATCTTGTCTTCCTTTGACTTCAATCATGACTTTGACTTTGACTTTCGAAACACAGGGTGTTACACCAATCCCTTTCGCATGAAAGGATCACATGCGTAAATAAAGGCATTTTTTGATTGCAATGACGAGACGAGTGTCCAGAAAAAAATTTGGTGATTGAAATTTTTTCGAGTTTTTAACGACCAAGATGAGTTGTTCGGGGACACCGTCGGGAGCTTCAGAGAACATATATGATGATACGATCACAGATTATTGAAGATAGTTTGGTAGTCATGATACCTATGCAGAATGATTATCTTCTAGGTTATCTGACTATTAATGGGCCTTAACAAAAGATCCGCATTGATGAAAAACTGACTTTATTGGGGGCTAAAATGACAGAGTTTCGGCATAGTCGAGTTTTCAGAGATTAGAGATGACTGAATTGCAAAGTTTGAGGGGGAATTCTGTGATATCAGTTTAGAGAGGTCAGAATTTGCAAAAATGAGGGGGAATAAAAATTTCATAGAATATATTGAAATTCCAGCATTTTTTAAATTCGTGACATGCATAAGTATTTAGGTGGTTCTGACTTCATATTGTCTGGGCATGCATAGGATTTGGATTCGTTAGTCCATGATCACAGGAAGTTTAGATTCTATAGATCAGGGTCAGATTGACATCTTAGGGTTTGAGTCCCGAGTGTTCGTCAAGCCGGTCATGTCACACCCTCAAATTATCACCTAGGGAGTATCCCTGTTAGGCGTGTGACTACTAGGAATGAGCCACTAATTACATTGAATCACAAGTTGTAATAAAGTTCCATTAATTAAGTAATAACAATTCCATTCATAAGTTATTCAAAATCACAAGTTCAGCGGAAGCATTAAAGTATCATAAGGTAAATACGAATCAATCATAATAAATAAGTATTTGACAAATAATCCCGTCGGTATGACCATGACCACTCTTGCTCTCCAGCCAGCAAGCTCATGTTTCAATCACCTAAGGAAACCTGCGAGCATGTAACAAGTGTATCAGACAAAGCTGGCGAGTCCACAGTTTAAGAAAACGTTTGTTACCAGTTGAATGTAAAACAGTTCAATAACCAATGCAAGTAATATTGTTAATATCTCAATTCCGAACAAGACGGCTCCTGAAGTACATGACTGCCCTTTCCCACGTACTCATATCCAGTACTGGGCCCGACTAGGTCATTAGTTCACATCCGTCCTCTCTAGGAGCGGTGTGAGGGTGCCAAACCTAAGTAGCGCTACCAACTAATACCCGTTACCCTCCAGGTAACAACATAAGGGACTTACAAGAATGATAGGTGAGAATATTAACCAATATACCCGTTTTTACCCAAAAGACTTATCCCTCCACGGGATACCCACTGACTGTCCCCAACCACTGGGACGCATGCTCGAATGTAGTGAACTCACCTTTGGTTTGTTCGGTAAGATTAGTTACTTGTTTAACAGTGGATCAAACACGCCCTAACATGGGTACCAGTAACAATGAGTTCCAGGTGTACATACACGACAAATCTCACGTACAATTAATTCACGTATTCCGTATTCAAATACCATGCAGTCTAATGTATAAGTAACACATATACCATTAAACAGACCACGACCATTAATCATGCAACACAACCCACCGTAACATTTATCATAAAGTCACCAAGTAAGTGTTTAGGCTTCATACAAATTCACACTACAAAATTCAAGTTTCAACATTTTACCAATTGTTATTTCCTCGTCCACCGGTATTTATGGTCCAATCAAGTTAATTGCCTACTAAGAAAGTGTGGCCCATTAACTAACCATCTTATATGCGGCCCATGGCCCCAATAGTTTCTTAAATTCCGATTTGTTTGTGTAGAGTATGTCTCATTTTAAAATGTATATATATAGCCCAACAATAATATTGACTAGTATAAATAATTGGGCCGGTTGTATTTATTGAACACCAAACTCACTCAACAACTTATTTTGTTATCAATCCCATGATTCTGTAATTTCCAATATGACTCACATGCAACGTTTACATCATGGCCGACAAACATAGTTTTAGTCAAAATCTTATTGGACCTCAATAACATACAGATCTCAATCACTTTATTCATGTGACCTGACAACAACAATTATTGTGAACTGACATACTTGACTTTTGATCACATTATCTTTTGACACAAAATCACATGAAACATCAATTTTACCCTTATCAATTTTATACATGAAACATCACTAAGTTACAAACATGTAAATTCCATACGTGATGGTTATCAGGATCGATTAAGAATCAACAGTCTGCACCATTTCTTTTGCTTTATCTAAAATCGGACTTCAATAATTATCTCTTATTCGTACAAGATATACATTCTAGGTGCGGTCATGATATTAGTCAAACAAAGTCGGACTCCTCTTATTTACTGAGTTCTGATCATTCAACAATCACAACCAGTTCATAATTGTGTATCATATAATCGTATTGAAACCTAGTTTACATGCACCAAGCCACAACATCATGTTCACCCATGTTCATAACAGTTTACCCTTATGCACAAGGAATTATATCAACACTACACAACCACAAATCACACACCAGAATATATACAAAGTGGAAATCAGCTTAGTGATGATTATACTAACCAAGTGATCATATGAGGGAGAGAGCCGAGAAAAAGGAAAGCTTCGAGTTCTTCTGCTGACGCCCTCGTGTCTCCGAAGCGTGGCCGAGAGTTCTGAAGGAGTTAATGGCTGCCAAGATGATGGAACGATGAGATGAAGAGGGGGCTGCCGTCGGTTTCCAGATGGAGGGGAAGGAAGTAGGGTTTTTAACAATTTTCAACTTACAATCCTCCCCACACGTCCCTCATGTATGCGCAGCCTACTATGATTGGGCTTGGAGTGATCTGGGCCAGATTAGATGTGTGGGCCGAGATTTAGATAACACTCTAGTGAGTGAGTGTGCGGTCATAAGCGGAGTGTGCGACTCGATGAGTGATGTGCGGCTCAATTACATCAAAGCACAGTGTGTAAGAAGGGATTAGCGTAACGAAAAAGACTCCGGAACTTACGAGTTGTCACATCATCCCCAACTTGAAAGAAATTTCATCCCGAAATTTGATAAGCAGTTTCAGAAGGAAAGAGTGGTAGCTCAGCATGACTGCGAATTTTCCTCGGGTGCCACATCATCCCCAACTTGAAAGGGAATTTCGTCCCGAAATTCGCCAATGACATCAGAAGTTGATTCAACCGCTTGAACAATTGAGAATACTAGAGCTCTATCCAACGTTCACGTTTCCGCGTGAACTCCGGTCCACGTCTTGAGTTCCAACAACTCTCACGATTGAAATTCGTCTTGAGTTCCTCGAGAAGGGTATCGCAAGTGTTGCGTCGAGCAGACGCTTCTTTAGGTTCGATACATAAATGACATCGCGTACATTACCTAATTCGTTAGGTAACTCGAGTTCGTGAGTTATATCGCCAACCATTCCAGAAATCCAAATGTCCCAGCGTACCACAAACTAAGCTTGCTACGTTTCCCATAGTATACCGCACCCTCCCAGGGTTGAGATTTCCGATACATTCGCCTTCAGCGAACTCCCAGTGTTTCCTAAGCTTATCAGCTTCCCTGACGGTCACGCATTGCTGCCAAACGATATTTGATCTGAAAAATCTTCCCAAGAGGTTCG
This sequence comes from Helianthus tuberosus, assembly GCA_030545235.1. NCBI lineage: Eukaryota > Viridiplantae > Streptophyta > Magnoliopsida > Asterales > Asteraceae > Helianthus > Helianthus tuberosus. The sequence continues at coordinate 136,905,483 of CM060396.1, read as the reverse complement.
AGTACCAACTCTGGATCTGTGATTAGGTTGTCACCCACCTTAGTCCAACAAGGACGTAGTCCAGTGGTGTTGTGTGCTTGCACATAGACCAGAGGTCACGAGTTCGAACCTCAGATCCGACATAATCGCTGTTATGTATACAAAAATGGTAACAGCTGTAGTAAAGCTCACCCAAAGATAAGTGTCCTTCCCAAATGTTTACTATATTCAATCACGCACGTGCTCGCCGCATGTCTTCGTGTGTCAGGATGGTTCGTTACCCTGCCCGGTTGTCTTACAGTGATAAGTAATGCTCATGCCTAGAAGTGAGCCAAGGGTGTTGCGTATTGCCTGCCATAAATCAGGTATAGCTCAAAATTAGAGATACAGGGGTTGGCACCTCGTGCCTAGATAGCTGCCTCTCTCAGAGGAATATCCACAAGCTGTGAAGACTCGTTAGTTTCCTTGATTGCAGGAAGGTGTGCTGATAACGTGAGACAATCAACGATCACCCAGGTGGTATTGTTTCCGTTTTGAGCTGCAAGTAGACATAATCCATGGCAGTCTGTTCTAATTTCCATATAGGTGTTTCTGGTTGCTGATGCTTCACCTTGGCTTTCCCACAAGCCAAGCATCATTCACATGCTTCGCTGTGTTGGCCTTCAAGCCCAGTTGCCAGATCAAGATCCCCCAATCCTAACACATTCCATCAAATCCAGATGACCAGTATACCGAGGCTGGTGTGCTTCGCTCAACACAAGTTCCATTGGATTGTTGTACAGTAGAATCCATATTTGTTCCATGAAGTAGCGAGTACCGTCCGTCTTGCCAAGGGTTGCTTCTCCATGCCCCGCATGGGTTTAACTTGAAAATTCTCTTCCTGCTGTTCTCCAGTTTGAACAGAGCGAGTCCGATCAGGTAAGTTAAAGTCGATAGTGAAGCTCGTGCACTTCCAGGTTTTACAGTCGAAATCATTCAAAGGTTCCATCTAGCGATGTTATTACCTGATTTAGTTCCTCCGAAGCCAAGGTACACGGGAGGCCCTTGTGATCGGTCTAAGTGGTGCATTCGGTACCGTCCAAGTAATGCCTCCAATTTAAATCCAAAGACTACGGCTTCCACCATAGGTCGTGACTCGTGCAGTTCTTCCAGTACGTCTATTACATAAGCTATCACCTTCTCATGTTGCATCGGCGTGTAACTGGGACTCTGATTCGAACCATCATGATATACCACTAAATCAATTACACCCTTGGGTAGAGACGATGCTCAGTGTATTGCAGAGTTGGGATTCGAAATCTAAAAAGACGTCCTCCTGTTTTGTCTCCCACTACACAGCACCATGTTGTGCTAAAGAGATTTAAGCTGCGCGATCTTCGAAAATCCTGTGATGAATCTGCGATAGCATCTAGTGAGATCAAGAAATTGCTGTATTCTCGAAGGGATCTTTGGTGTCGATCAATTTCTAACCAAAACGGGTCTTAGCGGGATCCACGTGTATTCCCACTTCGTTGATTATATGACCAAAAAGGTATCCCTCGCATCCAGAAGTTACATTTATCAAAACTTCACGCGGTGTGGCTCCTCCTTCAGGAGCTCTCTAATAAGATACAAAGCTGCCCATGATGTTCCTTTCTCCTGAAAATGATTCAACATGTCGTCAATAAGCATGGTCGATTCTTGTGATTCATACAGCTGCTGGTGTGATGATTAGTTCGAAGGTCTTGGAATACAACGTCGAAATGGCCGCACTGCGGTTGGTATGCCGTTGCAGGCACATTCTCCCCTTAGACTACCTTCTGACAGTAGTTCGTTTGTTATTTAATCCTTGACTGGAAGCTCAACCCCCGCAACTGGTCGTCAGGTTGTCAATATATGGTTGTGGCAAACAGTTCTCGACTGTCATCTTGTTAAGTTCTTGATAACCAGTACACGTACGGAAAAGCTTGTCTTCATGGGTGTAACTGGGGCTCCCCAAAGCGAAAAAACTAGGTCCGCCAAAACTCCTATTCAACAGTCCCCGTAGTTGATTAGAAAGCTCTTGCAACCCTCCCGGTGCAAGACGGTCAGAGTACGAGTATCCGGAGCTGCATCTGACGTGAGATCAAACTGAGATTCTACCTAACAGTTGTGGAAGTAATCCTGGAAGTTCTTCAAGTAGTTCATCGGAAGAAAACATAAACAACTGGTGGATCCTCGACCCTCTCTTCCTTAGCCTTATCATTAGTAACCGTTGTTAGCTATGGCGAGGTAATCCCTCCGTAGACACTTCTGGGCTTTCATTGCAGAATTGATGCTAACCTTTAAACAACTCTGATATTTTGGAACAAATGACGATTCTCCACAAGGGAGGGGGGGTACGCCAAGTTTTCTTCTCACAGGGTATGTCTGCGCGATTTATGGATAACCAATCCACACTAACTACTGTATTGCAACCATCAAGGGTAGTGGAAGGAAGGTCGATATCGAACACCTGTCCCCCAAGGTTGAATTTGCATCCCAGCGAACATATAAGGCTTCAATTGACTTGCATCAGCCGACTCCACAACAGGTTCGGTTTCAAGAAGCATCAGGGTTAAACAGAAAAGAGACGAAGCGAATAACTACCCATCCAAGCTATCGTGTTGCTATTACGCCTAGTATAGCCTATGCCAATACTAAATGTCCTTCCATGAGCTTCATTTCCAGTGTTATTTTCGTCATGAGAATTTCCAGTACTGCCGTCGTTCCCTTGGTTGTCGTCACCTTGACTTAACACAGTCAATCCTTGTCAAGGTCACCTTCGTTTCCATACTGTAAGCTACAATCACGAGTACCTTGATGTTGCCGCGACTGTTGCCTCTAATATTGTTGCTTGTAACACAGTCAATCCTTGTCAAGGTCACCTGCGTCCTTTCACCAACAAGGTCCATCTTTTCACATTCCGTGCCACGTCCTAAGGCACTACTCATGGTGCGAGCGGTTACACAGTCCGCTCCACAGTCAATCGTCATCGATTTTGTCCCCATTGGTTCGTAAGAGTCGACTCCCATGAGTCGTTGGCTGGGGTTAAGGATTCGATTGGCGTCAAATCGTTGTTGTTCATTGCCGGTAACTAGGGTCGTTCAAATGCTGAAGTCGGTAAGGTACTACGTTTACCCTCTTGTCCATCGTTCTTGCAAGTTGACTGAGTAATACATGGTATGTCGCGAGAGTGTTGCAGAAGTGATCGCACTTCGGGATCTAAGGCGTCAACACGCTAAGTTCCAGAAAACAAAGATAAGTGAGGAAAGTATAGTCCAATCATTTGATGCTATGCCATTCAACTCAGGGACGTTCATACTAGCACCTAACATTCTACACAGTTCTCTAGGCGTTCAGATGTGTGATCAGGTGATACTCGATAGCATCGAGATTCGTAAGGAATCAGAAAGGGGTGAAAAGATCATGTTCGAGTAGGAGACAATCACTGTTATGACTCCTATAGACTGCTGAGTTCTAACATAACATCAATTAACAGAGCGGAACCCCTCTCACACTCGTTAAGCCTCACTGGGACTCACATGCACCCCACGTTATTATTATGTGTGCACCCATAATAATAAGGCAATTTGCATGCTTATCTCAGTGCCTCTTAACTCGCGCTAAAAGGTTCCCCGAATTCGAGCAATAAGACAGATGACGCCACAACATAGATCATGAAAGTTCAAGAAGGGTCACACTCTTAAAACACGTAACATGGGTTGGTAACATAGAAGTTCATACTGCAGTGCTAAGTGTGCATTCACATGTGTTGTTACTCATAAGCAAACACTAGATATACTATGCAATAGTAAATGAGAAACAAACCTTGCAGTCTGGAGCTAAGTGTCATGGTCGATTTCAGATCTGTTCGGTTATAGTCTGGTTTTATAAAAACGTTTTAAAACCAAGTTCACTATAACCAGTGGCTCTGATACCAAACTGTCACACCCTCAAATTACCACCTAGGGAGTGTCCTTGTTAGGCTTGTGACTACTAGCAATGAGCCACTAATTACATTGAATCACAAGTTGTAATAAAGTTCCATCAATTAAGTAATAACAATTCCAATCATAAGTTATTCAAAATCACAAGTTCAGTGGAAGCATTAAAGTATCATAAGGAAAATACGAATAAATCATAATAAATAAGTATTTGACAAATAATCCCGTCGGTATGACTATGACCACTCTTCCACTCCAGCCAACAAGCTCCTTTTTCAATCACCTAACGACCTGCGAGCATGTAACAAGTGTATCAGACAAAGCTGGCGAGTCCACAGTTTAAGAAAACGTTTGTTACCAGTTGAATGTAAAACAGTTCAATAACCAATGCAAGTAATATTGTTAATATCTCAATTCCGAACAAGACGGCTCCTGAAGTACATGACTGCCCTTTCCCACGTACTCCTATCCAGTACTGGGCCCGACTGGGTCATTAGTTCACATCCGTCCTCTCTAGGAGCGGTGTGAGGGTGCCAAACCTAAGTAGCGCTACCAACTAATACTCGTCACCCTCCAGGTAACAACATAAGGGACTTACAAGAACGATAGGTGAGAATATTAACCAATATACACGTTTTTACCCAAAAGACTTATCCCTCCACGGGATACCCACTGACTGTCCCCAACCACTGGGACGCATGCTCGAATGTAGTGAACTCACCTTTGGTTTGCTCGGTAAGATTAGTTACTCGTTTAACAGTGGATCAAACACGCCCTAACATGGGTACCAGTAACAATGAGTTCCAGGTGTACATACACGACAAATCTCACGTACAATTAATTCACGTATTCCGTATTCAAATACCATGCAGTCTAATGTATAAGTAACACATATACCATTAAACAGACCGCGACCATTAATCATGCAACACATCCCATAGTAACATTTATCATAAAGTCACCAAGTAAGTGTTTAGGCTTCATACAAATTCACACTACTAAATTCATGTTTCAACATTTTACCAATTGTTATTTCCTCGTCCACCGGTATTTATGGTCCAATCAAGTTAATTGCCTACTAAGAAAGTGTGGCCCATTAACTAACCATCTTATATGCGGCCCATGGCCCCAATAGTTTCTTAAATTCTGATTTGTTTGTGTAGAGTATGTCTCATTTTAATATATATATATATATATATATATATATATAGCCCAACAATAATATTAACTAGTACAAATAATTGGGCCGGTTGTATTTATTGAACACCAAACTCACTCAACAACTTATTTTGTTATCAATCCCATGATTCTGTAATTTCCAATATGACTCACATGCAACGTTTACATCATGGCCGACACACATAGTTTTAGTCAAAATCTAATTGGACCTCAATAACATACATATCTCAATCACTTTATTCATGTGACCTGACAACAACAATTATTGTGAACTGACATACTTGACTTTTGATCAGATTATCTTTTGACACAAAATCACATGAAACATCAATTTTACCCTTATCAATTTTATACATGAAACATCACTAAGTTACAAACATGTAAATTCCATACGTGATGGTTATCAGGATCGATTAAGAATCAACAGTCTGCACCATTTCTTTTGCTTTATCTAAAATCGGACTTCAATAATTATCTCTTATTCGTACATGATATACATTCTAGGTGCGGTAATGATATTAGTCAAACAAAGTCGGACCCCTCTTATTTACTGAGTTCTGATCATTCAACAATCACAACCAGTTCATAATTATCTATCATATAATCGTATTGAAACCTAGTTTACATGCACCAAGCCACAACATCATGTTCACCCATGTTCATAACAGTTTGCCCTTATGCACAAGGAATTATATCAACACTACACAACCACAAATCACACACCAGAATATATACAAAGTGGAAATCAGCTTAGTGATGATTATACTAACCAAGTGACCATGTGAGGGAGAGAGCCGAGAAAAAGGAAAGCTTCGAGTTCTTCAGCTGACGCCCTCGTGTCCCCGAAGCGTGGCCGAGAGTTCTGAAGGAGTTAATGGCTACCAAGATGATGGAACGATGAGATGAAGAGGGGGCTGCCGTCGGTTACCAGATTGAGGGGAAGGAAGTAGGGTTTTTAACAATTTTCAACTTACAATCCTCCCCACACATCCCTCATGTATGCGCAGCCTACTATGATTGGGCTTGGAATGATCTGGGCCAGATTAGATGTGTGGGCCGAGATTTAGATAACACTCAAGTGAGGGAGTGTGCGGTCATGAGCGGAGTGTGCGACTCGATGAGTGATGTGCGGCTCAATTACACTATACACACATAGATAAAACATTCAAATAACACATTTACGGTTCACAACTGTTCGAGTACCTTTTCTTCTTCATATAACACGTAAGTTACATCAAAGCACAGTGTGTAAGAAGGGATTAGCGTAACGAAAAAGACTCCGGAACTTACGAGTTGTCACAGGTCAGTAGGATTAGCATCAGGAGATGCAACTTTATTGTCGATACTTACAAGATATCACAACTTAGTGATAGTCTAAAGTTTCAGAATGGTTAATCATCGAGCAGAGGAATTGTTTTTCCGACTTACCGCCGAGAAATGACGATGTTTGTTGATTAAGTTGCTGCCGGAACTAATGGAGAAGACTATAAATCTCTTATTGTGACTGAAGAGGAAGAATCGGAATCTGATCGTGGAAGAATGTTTCTGAGATGTGAATGTGTTACCAGATGATTTATTATCCGATGAAGATTTGCTAATTGTGGAGATTACCGTTTACACTGATCAATCATTCAGGAGTGTGCTAAAAGATGATTATGGAAAACGGGATTTTAGATGTTTGTGGGTTGTCATAAACTTGATGTTTATCAATGTCGTGATTCAAAGTTTCTATCAATTGCTGGTAGGGTTTTTAAAGATCAGAGGATCAAGCAGGCGGAATGTGATGGAGTTGAAATGGTAAATCAAAAACTAAATGCGGAGGTGGTTAATGCTGAAACAGAGAAGCGACATTGATTAGTTTCAAGTTGATGATTATATGTGAAGATTGCAATATAGCAATTCAGAGGAAGTCAGGAACTGTGCATACAAAGACCTGGAGATTCATTTCAGGGGTAATTTATAAATCACGAAGATAATGCAAGCCTGGATCATCAATCAAGGGGGAATCCATTGAAGATTTCAATATGCATGATTGAAGTTGCTGAATATTCAAAACACGACTATCATTTTAAAAGATCAAGATTCGACAGTGACAGCCAATAAGGAATCTGTTGGTGTATATTTTGTGTGTCCGTCACTGTGAGAATAGGAAAGATAGAGCATGTGTTGAATATTGTATAGATTAGTGTGAAAACGAGCCGAAACGTATGTGTTGAAGGCCTTTCGCACGAAAGAGTCTTACGTGCGAAAGGACCCAACTTCCCATTCGCACGAAAGGAGCCCATTTGTTCCATTTTGTGCGAGAGGACCCAGTCGCCCCAAGGTGCAATTGTGAGAAAGGTTTTTCCTATAAATAGGGGACTTGGGTTTCTTATTTCACAGGTTTTGGTTCCCAGAGGTGTCACACCCCGACCACGTAAAACAACAAATCGTGGCGGAAATGTCGGGGAGTGTTGTAACAGAATTATTGTTTCGAAACCATGGATACAAAAGAGTTTCGTTTTATTTATTCGTTAAGTAATTTACATTGTTCTAGCATGAAACAAACAAGTTATATATCGACTATCATTGTTATTATGTCACTAGGGCCTCGTCCAGATCCTATGTGACTCACACATCCTAGCAATCAACATCAAGCAACATCACCTGAAACAAATGTAAAAACAAAGTTAGCAAAGAAATGCTGGCAAGCACATAGTTTTTGTGTGAGTGTTAGATTCATGGCTCGTTTACATGTTGAAATATCTCGTACAACTTCGTTAATCGTTATTAGAAACCTTGTTTTGTAAAATGTTCGTAATGTAAAATGAATAACCAAGTCAAAACAGATCGGTTATAATTTATAAACCTCGATATCATGAATCTTAACCCAAAACATTTGTTTATGTAAACCAAATCATAAATCGTTCTCGTAATAAAACTCGTATGGTTTATATAGTTTCGTAAACATTGTTGTGTGACATCGTTTAACTCGTTCTCGTTATAGATCATCATTCATTCGTTTAAATCGTTCATAATCGTTCAATCGTTCAAAATCTTTTTCGTTTTAATTGTGAAAACTATTTTTGGTCGTCTCGCTAATAACATTCAAACCTTCGTGACTCGTTCATCGTTCAACTTGTTCAACTCGTAATAACAAACCACCAAAGGGTAAGTTAACAATCATCTGGTTTAGTCGTTACCCACATAACCCACACATAACCATGGGTGCAGTCTGATAACGGGACTTGTCAGATCCTATGGTACCATAACCTAATACTGGTCGGTTCGGCCAAAATTAATGAATGTCATTCGTTATGTAACTACAACCAACAAGCTTGTTCACATTATCGAAATCGTTATTAGTTTAGTATAAACCATCTTACTCGTTTTGAAATCATCGTTAAAACATCGAAATCGTTTTGATACATATGAATCACCCCAAAACAATCGGAAATAGTAAAAGAGGGGATCTATGTACTCACCTTTGGGTGCGTTTTTATATGTTAACACAATCCCTCAAATTGTTTATTCGTCCTAAACTAAATAAGAACGATTTAATAATAAAAAACCCACAAAAATACCGAAGTTTCTCCGATACTTAGAATTTTCACATAACTTCGAGATTTTTCTCAAAAAGTTATTATTTTTTATTATATTGATGTATTTGTATATATATAAGTTCACATATATATTTTAAAAACTTTGCGACTTGAATTATTTTATTGGTGACCCTCATCATGTCATAAGCAATATATCTACGATTTACGCGTCGTAATATATACTCAAATGTAACATGAAATAAATATCGTAATACACATAATCTTGTCAACACTAACACATCATCATACACATATTATAAAACACATAGCACATTGTAACACATAAAATTTACCCATGAACAACCCATTCTAGAGTACATTGAAAGACACGTATTTTAGTGATTCGGGAACGTTTTTGGGCGCCGGAAGTCACGTATGACTAACCAAACACCAAGTAAACTTAATATAAGTTAAAATACTTATTTTTATATCAAAAATATCAGTTTACTTACTGATCTAAAACAATTTTATAAAAATCCTCCGAAACGCCGATTTTTAACCGTTTTACCGCATAGTTTTGCATCAAACGTTACCGTAACCATCCTAAATCGAAACGACTTGATATTTTGACATAACCGATGTTATTTACTGAATAAAATAGTGGTTATACTCATGAAAGTGCAGGTCTCACATAAAGCACATAAATCATGCAAATTTCACATATTTTACCACTTTTTAAGCTATATGTACAACATGCAAAGCTATCAAACCTATGTCAAAGTTTCATGCCATTATAATATACCAAATAATGTTATTTTTAGTGTTTATAATCTGTTCTAAATCATTTTTGTCATACAATCATTTTTTTACCATTTCTTGAGCTTTAAATCAACATGAAATTCACATGTACAAGTGCCTAAAGCACACTATCATAGCGTCATCATTTTATATTAATCTAAATGCATCAAATATGTGATTTATTCATGTTTATTTTCTGATGTATTTGAACATTTATCATATCACACACAATCATCCAACACTTGCATTTTAACTATCATTCAAGAACAAGCAATAACTTAAACATGTACTTATCAAAAATCAAGCTCAAATCTCATATCCACACACACACACACACACACACACATATATATATATATATATATATATATATATATATATATATATATATATATATATATATATATAGTGTAAGGTTCATTGGGGAACACTAAAAAATTGGGGAACCGGGGAACACTCTTAAAAATTTAACTTAACATGTTAAAAATTATTTTTTTAAACATCTTTTTCGACTCTTCTTCTTATATATACTTGTAGAAGCATTTTTAATAAAAAAAATCAAAAACTAAAAATATTAAAAAAAACAATTAAAAAAGGCTAAAAATTGTTTTTTTAGAAAAAAATATTTTTTTACTCGACTAGATTCTCCTCCTTTTTATAAAGAAAAGCGCTGAAAAATTTAAAAAAAAATATTTTTAACATGTTAAGTTAATTCTATAAAGATAAAACTGTTTTTTAAACATTTTTTTTATATTTTTAGTTTTTGATTTTTTTTTATCAAAAATGTTTCTACTTGTATTTATAAGAAAAAGCGTCGAAAAAAAATTAGAAAAATATTTTTTTTAACATGTTAAGTATAATTTTTAAAAGTGTTCCCCCGTTCCCCACTTTTTTAGTGTTCCCCAATGAACCCTCCCCTATATATATATATATATAGGGGACCGCTAGAATGAGAACCACCACGAGTTATGAGAACCGCGAGAACCAAGTGCCACGGAGGGGCGTTGACCACGATTTTTTTTTACAACTAGATCCGTATATTTTAACAACATTCGTAAAAAAAAAAATTCAAACGGCGCGCCCGAGGGGGTAGTTTTTTACACCCAAAGTTTGGTGTTTTTATTATTTTTTTGTTTTTTCTTTTTTTTTTTACAAACTTTGGGTGTAAAAAACTACCCCCTCGGGCGCGCCGTTTGAATTTTTTTTTTTTACGAATGTTGTTAAAATATACGGATCTAGTTGTAAAAAAAATCGTGGTCAACGCCCCTCCGTGGCACTTGGTTCTCGCGGTTCTCATAACTCGTGGTGGTTCTCATTCTAGCGGCTCTATATATATATATATAAATATGTATATACGGTCATACATACACACATATGTACCACCATTTTTATTTGTATCAAGACCCATTTCTTTTTAGATTTCAAGTTTGTGAAAATTCCAAGATTCAAGAGAAACTTCAAATCATCAAGAACAACTAAGAATCAAGAGTATGATTTAAACATAAATGTTATACCTTCAAGATTCAAGTAAGTTGTTGGATGAGATTTTGATGATAGGGAGCTTGAAATCACTTGAAAACACCTTGGAAACTCCTTTGGATCTTCACACCAACTTGAATTTAGCTTGAAATGGGGTTGGATATTGATGAACAAAGTTGAAGAAATGAAAATGGTGAGGGTGGTGGTGCTTACGGTTTTGGGGAGGGAGGAGAGAATGAGATGGAGTGTAGTGTGAGCTTGAAATGATCTTGTAGGATTTAATAAGGATATGCAAGATCTAAGAAGATATCATGCAACAACACTTGGCATTAAAAAAATCAAGCAAGATCAAATTAGATCATGAAAGATCTTGGCAAAATTTTGGTGGGGTCCCCATATAATGTGACCGTAAGTTGAGAAGGGGGGGGGTTATGTGTAATTTTGTTTGGTAAATTAGATAAAAACGGGTATTTAACTGGATACCGGGTATTTTATCTAGCGTTTAAATCCCGGTTTATGGCGTTCTAAATTATTTTTATTATTCTATAAAAATAAACTCTCCAAAATATTACTGAAATAAATTTCAGTTGCCGAGACTGGCTGCGTTGTTTGCGTTTTGCAGTAGAAGCACTGCGTTGCGCAGTAACACGCGGTACGCGCTTAAACTTGAAAAATAACGTTTTTAAGCGTTTTAATTTATTTTTCAACACGAACCTGATTAAAAATAAAATTTTAATCATAACAGAATATTTTTGGGATTTAAATATTATCCGGGCAGTCACCAACGTTCGTTTCGCAGTTTTGTCGTAAATAGTTCTTTAGTTCAAATAAACATGTTTTTGCCATAACGAATCCTTCGAAACTTATTTCTAAGTTATGTAAAGTATATTTAGGGTATGTTTGGCTTACGTCACAGTTCTGGAGTGTACGTCGCGTTAAACTGATTGCGTTTACGCACCAGTTTGCGTATAACCTTCCAGAAAGTGATTTAAAGCTTGAAATTAGAATCGAATCAAATTGTAAAATCATCACACACAATTACACACATAATAACACCAAAGCACATTGTTTTATTGATAATCAACATTGTTTTACATTATACGATGATTACAAAACACAGTTGTCACAGTCTCCCCTACTTTAGGAAATTTCGTCCCGAAATTTTATTTAGAGGATACTTGTGAAAACAAATGTGGATATTTCGTCTTCATCTGGTCCTCACGTTCCCAAGTAAACTTGGGGCCACGTTTGGATTCCCAGGGAACTTTGACCAATCGAATCCGTTTGTTCTTCAACTGTTTGAATGTACGGTCCACTATCTCCACAGGTTTCTCGACAAAGTGCATCGTTTCATCGATTTGAATCTCGTCGAGAGGAATGTGAAGATCAGCATCAGCTAAACACTTTCGCAAATTGGACACGTGAAAAGTCGGATGAATATTTCCAAGCTCTGGAGGGAGCTCTAGTCGATAGGCAACCTTTCCAATTCTTTCAACAATCTTAAATGGTCCAATATATCGGGGTGCAAGTTTTCCTTTCTTTCCAAATCTCACCACTCCCTTCCAAGGTGACACCTTGAGTAGGACACGGTCTCCGATTTGAAATTCTAAGGGCTTGCGTCGCATATCCGCATAACTCTTTTGATGGCTTCGAGCTGTCACAAGATTATCGCGGATTTTCTTGATTTTGTCTGTTATTTCCAGAATGAGTTCAGGTCCAGTAAGCTGAGCTTCACCGATCTCATTCCAACAGACAGGTGAACGACATTTTCGACCGTAGAGAGCTTCGAATGGTGCCATATTAATACTAGCATGATAACTGTTGTTGTAAGAGAACTCGATCAGTGGAAGATGAGAATCCCAATTACCACCAAAGTCTATCACGCATGCCCTAAGCATATCCTCCAAAGTTTGAATCGTTCACTTAGATTTTCCATCTGTTTGGGGATGATAAGCCGTGCTTAGATTCAGTTGGGTTCCCAACACAGATTACATGGTCTTCCAAAAATGAGATGAAAACCGAGCATCACGATCGGAAATGATATCCAAAGGAACACCATGTCGTGATACAATCTCATTAACATAAATCTTTGCAAGTTTATCAGCAGATAGATCCTTGTGAATCGGTATAAAATGAGCTGACTTCGTTAATCGATCAATAACAACCCAAATAGCATCGTGACCTTTAGATGTACGCGGTAACTTAGTGATGAGATCCATTGCTATGTTCTCTCACTTCCAAACCGGTATCTCTGGTTGTATAAGCAAACCAGAAGGTCGTTGATGTTCAGCCTTGACTTTGAGACAAGTTAGGCATTTCGATACATACAAGGCAACGTCCTTTTTCATACCAGGCCACCAGTAGTGAGTACGAAGATCCTTGTACATTTTATTAGCACCAGGATGGATAGAATATCGAGACTTGTGAGATTCGTCCATTATCAAGGTGCGAAGAACGTCTTGTTTTGGAATCAACAAACGATCCTTGAAATATAGTAACCCATCGTCCTTCGTTTCGAGTTTAAGTTCGAGTTGAAGCGGTAGCTCATATTTCAATAAGTCTTTGATCACACAAGATCATTGAGCTTGAAGGACATGAGATTGAATATAAGATAGAGTTCGAACAGAATGAAGTTTGACTCGTTCCTTTCGACTAAGCGCATCGGCTACGACATTCGCCTTACCAGGATGGTAGCAGATCTCACAATCATAATCGTTTAAGAGTTCAACCCAACGTCGTTGCCTCATGTTCAGCTCCTTCTGATTGAGAATATGCTGGATACTTTTGTGGTCTGTGAAAACCACACACTTCGTTCCATAGAGGTAGTGTCTCCAGATTTTAAGTGCGAAAACCACAGCTCCTAATTCAAGATCATGAGTCATATAGTTCTTCTCGTGAATTTTCAGCTGTCTAGACTTATAAGCTATGACTTTACCTCGTTTCATTAGAACGCAACCAAGTCCTAGATTCGACGCGTCACAATAGACAACAAAATCATCGTTTCCCTTAGGTAGAGATAAAACAGGAGCATCACAGAGCTTCCGTTTCAGCGTTTGGAACGCTTCTTCTTGCTTAGGTCCCTACTCAAAAGGCTTATTTTTCTGAGTTAAAGCAGTGAGTGGAACCGCGATCTTTGAGAAATTAGAAATGAATCGACGATAATAACTAGCAAGACCAAGAAATGATCGAATCTCTGTAGGTGTCGACAGTGTATTCCAATCCATAATAGCTGCTATTTTGCAAGGATCCACATGGATACCCTGCTCATTGACAATATGACCCAAAAACTGAACTTCTCTAAGCCAAAATTCACACTTGGAGAATTTAGCAAAAAGTTGCTCCTTCTTTAGGAGTTCCAATGTCAAACGAATGTGTTGCTCATGGTCGGCTTGAGACTTTGAGTAAATGAGAATATCATCGATGAACAGAATGATGAACTTATCTAAATAAGGTTTACAAACCCTATTCATTAAGTCCATGAAGATAGCTGGGGCATTTGTCAAACCGAAAGGCATGACAGTGAACTCGTAGTGCCCATATCTCGTACGGAATGCAGTTTTGGGAATATCTTCTTCGAGTACACGAAGTTGATGATACCCAGATCGCAGATCGATCTTGGAAAAGCATGAAGCACCTTGCAGTTGGTCGAAGAGATCATCAATTCTAGGTAAGGGATATCGATTCTTGACGGTAAGCTTATTAAGCTCATGATAATCGATACACATTCGAAAAGATCCATCTTTGTTTTTCACAAAGAGGACAGGAGCTCCCCAAGGCGAAAAGCTCAGACGGATGAATCCTTTATCAGACAACTCTTGAAGCTGTTTCGATAACTCTTGCATCTCCGACGGTGCAAGATGATAAGGTGCTTTCGCAATCGGGTTGGCATTGGGTACAAGGTCAATATAAAACTCGACTTGACGAACTGGAGGCAAACCAGGCAGTTCATCGAGAAACACCTCTGGATAATCCCGAACAATCGGAATATCCTGAATACTCTTGCTCTTGCCTTTCTTCTAGGTGACATGTGCCAGGAAAGCAACATATCCTTTTCGCAAATAACTTTGGGCCTTTGTACTTGACATAAGCTTCAGACCACCAGATGGCTTCTCGCCACGAACTTCCAGAATATCGCCAGACGGGAGAGGAATATGAACAATCTTATCGAAACAAACCACCTCAGCATGATGTTTGGTTAACCAATCCATCCCCACGATAATATCGAAACTCCCAAGTTGCATCGGCGTGAGGTCAATGGGAAAAAGATGGTTATCAAGGTTTAACAAAAAATCACGAATAACATAATCGAGAACAAGAGGTTTACCAGTAGCAACTTCGACAAATAAGGGTTTCCTCAGTTTAGTTCTAGGTATCGCAAGCAAAGGTTCAAAAGATAATGTAACAAAACTTCTATCGGCACCAGAATTGAAAAGAATAGATGCAGGTCGATTGTTAACAAGAAACGTACCATTGACAACGAGGTTGTCAGCTCGAGCCTCGTTTGCATTCAGATTGAATGCTCGTCCACGAGCAGGATTCGCATTCGCGTTGACATTCACGTTCGGATTCGCATTTGCATTCGCCAACCTCAGACAGTTGTTGCGGAAGTGACCAAACTCTCCACAATTGAAACATGAACCCGGTGGGAATCTAGCAGCATTCCCCTGAACTGGAGCTTGATTCTGAACAATCTGATTCTGGCCCAAACGACAGATGTTGGCCAGATGCCCAAGCTTACCACACGTTGTGCATTGCTTACAAGCTTGTTGTGTAACATGATGACCGTTGTAGTGAGCACAATGAGGTGCGGTACCAGCATACGCTTTCTTCGCAGGCGGTTGAGCTGGTGGGTTCTGAGGGTTCTGAGCAGTAACTGCAAAGTTCTGAGCAACCTTTCACTTTCTCGACTTCTTCGATGACTCACCTTTCTTACCCTTACCCTTTTCCTTGACAGATTCGGTCGACTTCTTCTTATCACTCTTGCAGGTAAGTTTACCCTTCCTGACTTGCGACTCAGTCAGGGTAGCAGATAACTCGATCGCGTGACGAACAGTAGTAGGATTAACGCCAGTCACAATATCCTGTATGGAATCGGGTAAACCATCGATATACCTCTCTATTGCTTTCTCCAACGGGGTAACCATAGTAGGACACAAAAGACTGAGTTCCTCAAATCGATCCGTATACGCACGGTGTTCTCCCCCATCTTGTTTTAGATCGTCAAACTCTCGTTCCAAAGCTCGAATTTCATGATGGGGACAAAACTCTTTCATCATGAGTGCTCGAAGCTCTTCCCGTGCTTGTGCCAATACCACTTCGGCACCCCTATCGCGCATCACTCCGTTCCACCATGTAAGAGTACGCTTCTCAAACACACTTGATGCAATTTCAACCTTACGCCCATTCGGACATTGCACATGTCTGAATGTGCTCTCGATACTTTCGAACCATTGAAGGAGTGCAGTTGCTCCTTGCGATCCAGAAAACTTTAGCGGCTTAGCAGAATTGAAATTCTTGAAATTACATTGTGCATTGTTATTATTATTGTTGTTATATAGCTCGTGGATTTGGGTCACAACGCCTGGAAGCACAGCAACCATTTGCTGAGAGACAAGGGCTGCGACTTCTTCAGCAGTAAAAAGATTGTGCATCACGTCGAGGAGGCATTGTCTAACAAGGAAATATGAGAACGAGTTAGGTCGAAAATTAGGAAAAACAAAAGTGGTATTGAAAATATCGACGAAACATGAGGAAGGCGATCATTTGTTCGTTACCTCGAATAAACAAACGACACGCAGTGACTAATCAAAGTAATGAATCAAAATAATGTATCACGAAGACATGCTTGCCTATAAGTGAACACTCACCCCAAGAGTTCCCATGTAAGAGTGACTGGTCCGATTATGTGGATTTGTATGAACACTCTAGCCTTAGACAGAAAACTCAGGGTACATGCATTCACTCTTCCAGTGTGCACGTGTTCCCATTATTTAGACCCAAACTTTGATGAGATTTTGAACTCAGAAGGCACTAAGCCAAAATTGAGTCAAACTGGAAGGGTTCAAAATCTTACAACAGAGGGTTCAAAACCTAGTAATCAATCATCCTAGAACGGATGATTAATTTTCGAAGAAGATTTGGATTTTGTGTCCTCGTTGTGGTTATCACCTAAAGGTAGGTGACAATTTTGTTTTTAAAAAATCTAAACGCAATTCAACTTGCGTTGGGGTCCTAGAAAGTTATAGTCTAGGTCAAAACATTACTAATAACCTAATTCCCTATAACCATTGGCTCTGATACCAACTCTTCTGTCACACCCCGACCACGTAAAACAACAAATCGTGGCGGAAACGTCGGGGAGTGTTGTAACAGGATTATTGTTTCGAAACCATGGATACAAAAGAGTTTCATTTTATTTATTCGTTAAGTAATTTACATTGTTCTAGCATGAAACAAACAAGTTATATATCGACTATCATTGTTATTATGTCACTAGGACCTCGTCCAGATCCTATGTGACTCACACATCCTAGCATTCAACATCAAGCAACATCACCTGAAACATATGTAAAAACAAAGTCAGCAAAGAAATGCTAGCAAGCACATAGTTTTTGTGTGAGTGCCAGATTCATGGCTCGTTTACATGTTGAAATATCTCGTATAACTTCGTTAATCGTTATTAGAAACCTTGTTTTGTAAAATGTTCGTATTGTAAAATGAATAACCAAGTCAAAACAGATTGGTTATAATTTATAAACCTCGATACCATGAATCTTAACCCAAAACATTTGTTTATGTAAACCAAATCATAAATCGTCCTCGTAATAAAACTCGTATGGTTTATATAGTTTCGTAAACATCGTTGTGTGACAACGTTTAACTCGTTCTCGTTATAGATCATCGTTCATTCGTTTAAATCATTCATAATCATTCAATCATTCAAAATCATTCTCGTTTTAATTGTGAAAACTATTTTTGGTCGTCTCGCCAACAACATTCAATCCTTCGTGACTCGTTCATCGTTCAACTTGTTCAACTCGTATTAACAAACCACCAAAGGGTAAGTTAACAATCATCAGGTTCAGTTGTTACCCACATAACCCAAACATAACCATCGGTGCAGTCTGATAACGGGACTTGTCAGATCCTATGGTGCCATAACCTAATACTGGTCGGTTCGGCCAAAATTAATGAATGTCATTCGTTATGTAACTACAACCAACAAGCTTGTTCACATTATCGAAATCGTTATTAGTTTAGTATAAACCATCTTACACGTTTTGAAATCATCGTTAAAACATCGAAATCGTTTTGATAAAACATCAAATGAGAAGAATCACAAATTAAGAATAAAAAGAATAAAAGGGTACAAAGGTAATTTAAACCAATCATTTAATTAGTCTACCCTTTATTTTTGTTATTTAAATTAATAAACCCTAATCATTTAATGAGTCTATCCTATAAAATAGTTGTTCACCTTACACAATAAAAACATTCATGCACATGATCCTACATATTTAACGTTTTCTACACCATACTAACAACGTTTCCTACACCAAGAAAACAATGTTTTGGTGTAGGTTCCCAACACTTTTAAATAATTTTACGACATATAATATTATATGTGTAGGACACAACACTTTAAATAACTTAGTCACTCCTTATAAAATTGGTGTAGGACCCAAAACATTAATGGTGGTGAAGAAGAAAATTATGGTGGCATTAATGAGATTGGAGTAACCCTTTGTAATATTTAAGAGTGTTATACATCAAATTGTCTATTCTACCCTTATTAATTAAAACATTAATTGAAAGTGGACAACAATAATGTCTTGATTCACAACCATTGATCAAAAAAATATAGGGCCTAGATTAATTTAGTTTTCTTCTTGCAAGAATATTCTTCTCAAATGAACTTTCCCCTATATATATATATATATACATATATATATATATATATATATATATATATATATATATATATATATATGTACGGTCTTACATACACACATATGTACCACCATTTTTAATTATATCAAGACCCATTTCTTTTTAGATTTCAAGTTTGTGAAAATTCTAAGATTCAAGAGAAACTTCAAATCATCAAGAACAACCAAGAATCAAGAGTATGATTTAAACATAAATTTTATACCTTCAAGATTCAAGTAAGTTGTTGGATGAGATTTTGATGATAGGGAGCTTGAAATCACTTGAAAACACCTTGGAAACTCCTTTGGATCTTCACACCAACTTAAATTTAGCTTGAAATGGGGTTGGATCTTGATGATCAAAGTTGAAGAAATGAAAATGGTGAGGGTGGTGGTACTTACGATTTTGGGGAGGGAGGAGAGAAGGATATGTAGTGTAGTGTGAGCATGAAATGATCTTGTAGGATTTAATAAGGATATGCAAGATCTAAGAAGATATCATGCAACAACACTTGGCATAAAAAAATCAAGCAAGATCAAATTAGATCATGAAAGATCTTGGCAAAATTTTGGTGGTGTCCCAATATAATGTAACCGTAAGTTGAGAAGGGGGGGGGGTTAAGTGTAATTTTGTTTGGTAAATTAGATAAAAACGGGTATTTAACTGGATACCGGGTATTTTATCTAGCGTTTAAATCCCGGTTTATGGCGTTCTAATTTTTTTTTATTATTCTATAAAAATAAACTCGCCAAAATATTACTGAAATAAATTTCCGTTGCCAAGACTGGCTGCGTTGTCTGCGTTTTGCAGTAGAAGCACTACGTTGCGCGGTAACACGCGTTTCACGCTTAAACTTAAAAAATAATGTTTTAAGCGTTTTAATTTATTTTTCAACACAAACCTGATTAAAAATAAAATTTTAATCATAACAGAATATTTTTGGGATTTAAATATTATCCGGGCGATCACCAACGTTCGTTTCGTTTCGCAGTTTTGTCGTAAATAGTTCTTTAGTTCAAATAAATATGCTTTTGCCATACCGAATCCTTCGAAACTTATTTCTAAGTTATGTAAAGGATATTTAGGGTATGTTTGGCTTACGTCACAGTTCCGGAGTGTACGTCGCGTTAAACTGATTGCGTTTACGTACCAGTTTGCGTACAACCTCCAGAAAGTGATTTAAAGCTTGAAATTGGAATCGAATCAAATTGTAATATCATCACACACAATTACACATATAATAACACCAAAGCACATTGTTTTATTGATAATCAACATTGTTTTACATTATACGATGATTACAGAACACAGTTGTCACAAGAGGGGAAATGCTGGCGAACTTTCTCTAGGATTTTGCCAGCTTGTAAAAGATGCAAATTTTTTGGTATGAATGAAGCAAGCATTCAACCTATGACTATTCTGCTTCTACTCCGTTTTATTCATAATATTTTGCTGAATTAGTTCTATCAGAGCCAAACACCCGTCTAATCCCGCCGGATCCTTGACTCTCAATTTGTCAAATATTTGTATTTTTTTAAGAGTTGGAAGTTATACTTTGTTTCTTTTTGTTGACGATCTTTATTTACTTCACTTTATGTGAGACTTGTTTAGCATTGATATGGGGAAGCTATGTTTAGCTTCTTTAGTTTGGTTGTTTGTGTTTGCAATGTCTTTCTATCAATTTAAGGCTAGATGCTGTAAACATTTTGGGTTAATTATGTTAGTAAAGAACCAATGCAATTACCGTATCCTATCCCTTTTCTATTTCATAACTTATATTTTTCGAATGGTATAATGTAGTAAAGCTTCTAGCTTCTTGCTTTATGCTTGTGGAGCAGATTTGATGTGAGGTGCTCAGCCTCTTTCATGGAGTTATGTTTTTTTGTTTATTCGATACATGGAGTAGTATTGACTTAGGCACTCAACATTTATGCAGAAAGTTATAGCACCTTGTTTTCTGCTTAGCGATATGGCCTCGGAAGTCATCCCTTTTCATGGGTAGATATAGCGTCGGATCCCATGGATCTTCGTTAGGAGGAGCTCACCCTTAGGATAGGATAACAAAAATGTGTATAACAAAAGTGCTACTATTGATTCATTAAACATTTGTAGCAAAAATACAAGCTCATTCATATTACATTGCTAGTCGTCTAGACTATGAACTTCTTTAGGTGCTTCCCGTTCCAATGTCTTAAGAATTCTTGACCATCTAGATCTCAAGCTTGAAGCATCCTCCCTGATAAGCTTCGCTTATCACGTATGGACCTTCCCATCTGGGGCTCATTTTTCCCTGGTTTTCTTGCTTGCTTGCTTCATTGTTTCTGAGTACCAGATCACCCGGTTTGAAGGTTTCTTTATGAACTCTTGCGTTGTAGTATCCTTCAAGCTTCTGTTTGTATCTAGCTTTCCTAATTAAGGCAGCTTCTCGGGCTTCTTCTAGCAAGTCAAGATTGAATAGAATCTCTGAGTCGTTTGTTGTTTTGTTTTTACTTGCGCTTCTTAGTGTCGTTTGTTGTCCTTTCGACTTGTCCGTTTGACTGAGGGTAGGAGACGTAGCTAAAGATTTTTTTTTATGTTTAGCTCCTTGCACCAAGTGCTGAAGGGCTTCTCTGCAAACTGCTTGCCATTGTTAGTTACAATCTCCAATGGTAGCCTAAATTGGCGTATCAAGTTTTCCCATACGAAGTTAATCACATTCTAGCCTATTATCTTCGCTAATGGCTTGACTTCTAGCCATTTAGTGAAATAATCCCCGATGACTAGTAAGAACTTGATTTGACTGACAGTCATAGGGAAGGGACCAATGATGTCCATTCCCCATTTATGGAATGGCAAAGCTGCAATGATTGGAACCAAGTCATGCTTTAGGCTAGTCTTGACCGGAGCATGGAGTTGGCAAGCTTCACATTTGTGTATGATCTCGGCCTTGTCTTTGTGCATTGTTGGCCAATAATACCCCATATTCATCAGTTTTGACATTACGGTTCATACCCGACATGTGTTCCATAGATTCCTTCATGTACTTCTTTGATTAAGTAGCTGCTTTGTTCGGGACCAACACAGCGAAGCAATGGGGAAATGTAACCTTTCTTATAGAGCTTTTTGTCCTGTATGACATATTGCGTAGCCTTTAACTTCAACCTGAAAGCTTCCCCTTCGGTGGATGGTAGCTTACCTTCTCTCAAGAAGTCTTATATGGGTGTCATCCATGTATCCCCTTCTTCGATTACTAAGTCTTAAACTTCTTTCTCTTTAATGGATTTTGCCTTGAGGACTTCGACCAACACCTTCTTTGTGAGGTGTGTGAAGGTAAGAGAAGCTAGTGTGCTAAGAACATCTGCCTGCTTGTTTTTTGTTCTTGATACTTCGCTTAGTGAGCATGATTCAAAGCTATTCATGAGTTCTTGTACCTTTGCTTTGTATTTTATCAATGATGGCTTCTTTGCCAGGTAGTCGCCTCCCACTTGGTTGGCTACTAACTTTGAGTCCCTGAAGGCATGTAATTCTTTCACCTTCATGTTTCTTGCTAACCTTAGTCCAGCAAGTAAAGTTTCATATTTAGCTTCGTTATTTGTAAACGGAAAGTCAAGACGGAGCACATAAGTATATTCAGTTTCGTGGGGGTCCTTGTGAGTGCGTATGTCTATTTCTTGCGTCATTAATGTATCGTAGCCGGAACAAATGATCAAGACATGGTTCAAACTGAAGAATACATGTATGTAGATGTTGATTCATACGAATCAACATATATAGATTCGTTCGAATGGAGTTTGCATGTGTTGGTTCATAATTAGTGGTTCATTCATATATATAGATTCGTACTGTGACAACTCGAACCCTTGATCCTGATCGTCGTGAGATGAGCCTGTTATTATTATTACTATTTTATTATCATTATTATTATTATTATCGTCATCGTCATAGTTTTTATCGTGATTATTATTTACTAAAATAATTGGGATTACCGTTATATTATTAATATAACCGGGCCAATCGGTTGGAGCGAGACGCATAGTTGTTTAAACGGGTTCATACCCGGGCCAAGCCTAATCCCACTCCCTTTCACCCAAAAACCCTAGCCTATAAAACACCACATACTCCTAATATTCTAAATAAAAACCCTACACCCTCAATTAACCCAGCCGACACCTCCCCCTAATCTCTGCCCCTTCTCCCCTGCAATTCCGATTACCGGAGTTATTTCGGCCGTCTCTGGTGACAACTCCTCCGACGAGAACATCCACACACGTACACTCCATTCTCCTCCTCCTTACAATTCCTTGTCCTCACCTCACAGCCCCATCTTCTCTTCCGAAACTGGACAGCCGACCACCACTACTCCAGCGACGACAACAAGTAAGAGGAAGAGACGACAGAGATGATGGGTCGGCCATCTCCGGTGACCTCTGTGTTTTTTGACTAACTACGGCGGCGACAGTGGTGTTAATGATGGTGGCTCCGGTTAGCGACTGAGGTAGCTCTGGTTGCAACAGAAGAGGTAATGGTGGAGTTCGGTGCAAGTTCGGGTTCTCGGTTCAGACCCAACCACTTCAGGTCTCGTGGTAGTACGAGCGGGTCAGATTTGATTTTGTTTGTTCGGGTCAGCTGCGGGTTGGAAGCTTCGAGTCTCACCGAGTTCAGTCTCGGGTCACACCCACAACCCTTTGGTCAGTTTACTTATGTTTTATGTTTTGATCTTGGCAAGGGTTGGCTGCTTGTTTGTTTCATGAATATATAAGGTCCATAAATGCTTGAATCTGTTGTGATTATATGTCTATTATGGATTTGGTTGAGTAAGTTACGGTTGATAACTGTTGTGGTATATATATGATTAGAGTTTGATTTAGAAATTACATGACAAACTGATTTGATACTAGTAAGTTGTTTGTATGATGTAGATGATAGATATAAAGAGCCTTGGATGTATAATAGTAATTGTTATGTGAAATTTGGATACTGTTCATATTAAATTAAGATTAGAAGTATGTGTTTTCCTTATTTATCATAACCTGATGATGTCCTAATAGTGCAGTGTTAAGAATGGATTTTTGTAGTCAGTTATATATATATACTTGTTGATTAGTGAATCAGAGAATGATCTGGTAATATGTGTTATTAACGATAGAAATATGGGTAAATGAAGTAGAACATGTGTTCGAGTTTTTGGAAAGGAGTAATAAGCATGATGGTTAGTATAATAGGTATTACTTGTTCTGAATGATTGGAATGAATGATGATGTACGACTGTTGATGTTTTGATGATCCCTTGTTACAATTGATATGAAACTCGTTTTGATAATATTGTCAAGATGTCTAGGATGAATACGAATATGCAAAAATCCTAGGTGATGAACTGTTTGAATGATGCTTGAAATATTTGAAATATGTTGGTTTGATCTGTTTTGATAAGTGTACGGTATGATAAAACATGTTATGGTAATTTGATTGGATAGTGAGTGCATGCTTATGAAATTTGATTGGTTAGTACCATTCAAAGGATTCTAGAAACATCAGCAAAAGTTGTGAGTCGAAACTCATGGTTGCGACTCGAGACCGTTATGTTGGCAACTCAAAACCGGGCACTCCACATGTAAGGACTCGAGACCGGCCCGGTTGCGACTCGAGATATTCTGATCTCGACTCAAGCCTGACTCGAGACCTCAAGGTTGCGACTCAGAAGTGCACGACTCGAGACCGCTTAGATTGCGACTTTGAATCTCATGGTTGCGACTCGAGATCTCTTGGTCTCGAGTCGAGACCACCCGGTTTCGACTGGACTACTTTGCTTGGTTATTGGGCCACAAAAACTGATGTTATGGACGGTGTGCTACTGCTGTTGTTTAACTGTACTGTTTAACTTTTCACATGCTAGGATAGGCCCAGTAACGTATATGCTAGTATGACATACATGTTATGTGTTAGATACGTGTAGGACTATACGTGACTGCGTGACACTACTTGCATACGAACCTAATAAATATATAATAACCATAATAAGGTATGGTTGACCAACGTAACACAAGTAAATTGACTACCGAGCAAAGCAAAGGTGAGTTCACTACTTTTTACTTAAAGCAGGCGTTCCCGGTGGTTGGGAAACAGAACGAAACACTTTTCATGGTTTGGGATTGCTTACTATCTCCTTGTGCGGGATACGGTATTTCTATATCCTTGTGTGGGATACGGGTAACAACGCTATCCCCTTTGTGAGGGATACAAACTACTTTTCTCACCTTATGAGGGATGCTTAGTTAATTACTATTTATACTGGATGCAACAAGAAAAACTAAACGAAACTCTATCACTCAAGTCTCTACTACTTAATACCGATTAGTCGCCGGGGCCTGGCGAACGGGTTATTAGTTGATAGCGCTATTTAGGTCTCACCAGCCTCACCCCGTGCCCGCGTATGGGATCGGGCGTGAACTAATAGACTCAGGCAAAACCGTCAATGATGATAGAACATTGACAAACGGGGCACTCTACGGAAACGTACGGATGAATAGTATTCGGTATTGTAAAAACAGTTTAGTAGCTTACTTATGGGGTAGCTCCCCACGGCATGTATAAATGAGTAAATTAGCTGTTAAAACAAGTTTTTGGAATTAAAACTAGAAAAACTGTGAAAACGTGAACTCGCCAACGTTATGTGCATGCTTTGTAGGTTGCTCTCTAACAACTTTGGACGAACGTTGCAATCAGATGGAGTGCGTGGTTTGTAAGTTCATAATTAATAAACTTGTGGTTTTAAATTACGATATGTACATCCTTCCTTTCCGCTGTGGACTTAAACTATGTTTTGAAAAATTTAAATTGGCCACTAATTACACCATTAATTGTAATAATAACTAAACGGTTCAAAATAATTAGTGGCTGGATCCTGGTCAGTCACACGCCTCACGGTAGTTCTCCGCATGTGGTTTTTAGGGTGTGACAGATTGGTATCAGAGCCATTGGTTATAGTGAACTAGGTTTAAAATATAAAATGTTTTGGACTTAAAATATTTTTATATGAAAATCAGACTATAACCATTCTTTAACGAAAACCACAACGACACCACACTCCGGATTGCAAGGTTCGTCAACCTCAGATACTCACCAGGTAATGGTAGGTTAAGGGCATTTACTTGTGCATAACTTATGTGTGTGAAAAAGCATGTGTGTATGTGTATAATTAGCATATATGTGTTAGTATGTATGCGTATATTTTGTATTTAACACTGTGGATCATACGAAGGCTAGGCAAGCGTGTTACGTGCTAAACAGGAGCGAGTCCTCCTGAACCTGGTTCGAAACCACGATACACTAAGGGTAAGGAACCAGTTATTCCAAGCCCTCGTCCACGAATTTCCTAATATCATCCCTGGATTGCAAATCGACGCAAGGGACGTCCACTCGATAGACCTGCCCAGGAAAGGCCTGCTACGAAGCACATAGAGAAGTTACGAGAACGAATCGACGAAGGGGAGCCACCCCTATATCATGGGATATTAGAAGGAATGACGACGCCATTCGCATCCTTTTTACCTGCGTATTTCCTTTCCCGACGTTAGTGGTGAGACTTGTTCCCTCACCCGACTGATCACCTGGATTCTTGAAGCATTGTAGTAAGTCTACACTTTTCGGGTTCCTGTGTGCACGTCTCGAACACAAAAAGCATACGCGGTGTATGCTTCTCATTGTGGTGCCAGCAATCGAATCACCCTTCCATCGACCACAAAGTTATTTCCCCTAATTCCTCGTTACATGGTAAATCCTTATTCAAGTTCAACCTTATACCTTAGCACCCCCCAAAACCCAACAAAGTGATATCTTTCTTACAAACCGGCGTATTTGGAGGCGTAGCAAGATGAAGATACGAGCCATTCAACCCACCTACGAGTACGGTGGCCTCGATGCTTACCTTATCCATAACCGTTATTCTTTGACGACTTTCCTGATTCCGTGGATCCTTTCGCTAGTTTTTGTATGAATTCGCGCTTCTTGCTCAAGATGGTATCCCCGCTTCTATCGTTTCTTTATCACGACATCCACGTTTCTTCGTACAGAAACCTTGACCAGATCTCTCTTTAGTTTGGTGAATTCAACAAACTCGACCTTTAGTCAACAATCTTTTTAGCCCTTGAAATTCAACAACGTGTTACTTCAATCATACCTTCTCGAAAACCTGTTTTCGCAGTTTCATATCGAAACCCCCCCTCGACGACGCAAGCGCTACTCCGAACTCATTCGCACGACTTGGAACCCTCCACTTGAGCTTGATTTCCTACCCGTTTGAGAAATCACATCCTGCGAGACATCTTTGTAAATCCTAAAACCTACAAACCCGCACGACGTCCATCCCTCTCTAGCTGCTTCTTATGGTGCTAACCACATCGATGAAACACTCCTTATCGACAAGCAACGTTCTTTAATTCTAACGACATACAACGTGTGTACGACCCGCTACCTCGTCGACATCAGATAAATCCTTATTTGCCGATCCCAAAGCCCTCATGTTTTGCTTCAAGTTTGAACGCATTGATTGCGACTATCCTTCTTGCAATATCTCGCTACTCGTGTTATGTTTCACGGATTCCATGATCTTTATCCTACTCTACTCTGTACAAATCTCCGTTTGGACGAATTACTTCCTATGAATGTTACTCGTTGGGGCAATGAGCCAAGGATACCCCAGGGGTAACGAGTATCGCAAGCACTGTTCTTCGAACTCGATACGATCAACACCTAGTTACGACACTCGAATTTATTCCATCCTGTCAATATTCGACACTTGTTTCTTTCGGCGACGCCCGAACCTATTCTGAAAGTCAGTGGGGAATCCAAACGACTCCTACGCTTTACCTTGGAACTTCTACGACGCAAACCCGCCTTGCGCTAAGTTTTCGGTACACGACTTTTAACGTCAAAAAGCCCGCATTTCTCGACCGTATACACAACCCCTCACGATTTGAACTCGAAAGGGGCATCACCTAGCATTCGAGAGATCCTCAAACGATCCGCAACTCCAGCAACTGGAAGATAATCTACGAGGTGCTTCTATCTTATGCTATCATGTCCGGGGCATCGATAACATGTCTGCTGGTAACGACACGTGACCAAAGAAACTGACAAGTTTCCGAACTTGCAACCATCTACTTGATAGGAGTAGATACTAGGCACGGGATGCCAACTTCTCTTATATCTGACCGTAACCCGCTTTTTGCATCCGATTCGTCACAGGCTGTGCACAAAAACCTTTGGCTCACAATTAGGTATGAGCACCATTTATCGCCCGCAAACTGATGGTTAGACCAAACGCACTCTCTGAAACCCTTAAAGGTATGCTTAGAGCATGTGTTATCGACTATGGAAAACGAGTGACACTTCACTTTTGTAGAAATCTCTTCCAGCAACAGTTACCACGCTAGCGATCATGCAGCACCATTTGGGGCATTGCACGGATGGAAATGCCAGACACCTCTGTATTGGGCAGAAGTTGGCAGAAGCTAAATTTCCGGCCCGAGACTTGTACTATACACAACGCATAAGATTGCCCAGATCAGAAAATGCATGGCGGCAGCTCGTGACCGTCAGAAAAGCTACGCAGAATTCCTAGTCGGATACTGGGTTCTACTAAAAGTTTCACCCGGGAAGGGTGTGGTACATTTTGGCAGATAGGGCAAGTTTAATCCATGATAAGTTGAACCATTCGAAGTTACCGAAAGGATCGGTAAGGTAGCTGTAACACCTCGAAAATTCACGTCCTATAATGTGTAGACACGTGTCAAATGTTTAAACGTGTGAAAGAATATTATAGAAGGACTAAAGTTGACAATCATGGAAAGTATGTGAATATACGTATTCTAAATGTCAACAGTGAATAAATATATTGTATATTAACCCTACAAAATGCCCATACCTTCAAACGAATAAATCATGGATCATACGAAGCTAAAAGTGAGAGATTACAAACTACAGGGGCTAAATTTGTCAACATGTTTAAGTTATACCTCTGAGTGACCTTTTGACAAACCCGAAGCTTTGTGACGGTTAATTACGCTCACTAGAATGCACGATTTAAATTTCATAAAGTTTCGTTATCGTATGAGAAAGTTATGATCAAATTCGTGTGCGAAGGGTTAAAGCATAAACGTTGAAAGTTAGGACTTTTCGGGTAACAATAAAGTTAACCGGGGACTTAACAAAGTAGGTATATGTTTTAAAGCCCTTATAGGTCAATTATGAGGGTTCATAATGCAAGAGACAAGTGCCTAATCGAATTTTGAAGAGCCAAGGATTAAATAGCAAAAGATCTAAAAATCAGATTTGGTCAGATGAGGCCTAGCGCGGCGCGAGGGAGGCTTAGCGTCGCGCGAGGGGTGCCCAGGTCTGATTTCTTTGGGCTGTTGTCTGCCATTGCCTTTCTGCTCGATCCCATCTGATTTTCCACATTTCTCTTGACCCCTAGACACCCCCTAAGCACTAGGAACAAGTGTTGATCAGTTGTGGTGGGTTGTAGACTCATGTGTCAAGGTTTTATGGTAATTAAAATGCTATATAAAGCCCATGAACTTGCAACAAAGTCTTCACACCTTCATTCAAGCAATCTGATCATTTCTGGAGCTCAAGTCTGCTCTCAAGTGTTCACATTTCGTGCATAGGACCTTGGTAAGTTTGCTTAACCTTCTTAATTAAGTTTTAGCTTAGTATTAGCTTGAAAGTCAACCCGTCGTAATTAACGGTTGACTTTAAGATTAATCACTAATGGTCCAGTGATTAGTCGAATCAAAAGTACCTTTAAGTAGGTAATTATGTGGGTAATAAAACCTCAAAAGGGTTCCTCCTGATTCCCACTCTAACTAGGACTAATGTCGGGTCAAACGTGTAATTAAAAAAGTCAACAGAAAGTTTAAAATGCCATTTATACATAATTAACATTATAGATCATATACAACCTGTTGGATCATTGTTATAACTTGGTAATAAGTGTAAGAACATGTCTAAACATGTTCAACCCGACAATTTCCTGTTTAGACCCGGTTCGGAACCGAAAGTCGCATAGTTTGACTTATACTTTGACTTTCAGTTCTGACCCGTTTAGGCATGATTTAGAAATGCCTTAGAGCCTTATTTGGACCAGGTAACATGCTAGTATAACGCTCTGTGATTATACACCATTGTTCATTAGTTAACCAATTAATACGCATGATTCCGTTAATTGCTCATATGTTGACCATTATGCCCTTATTGCCTTAAAACGTGATTTTTGGAAATGTAAAAGAGTAGAAACATAAATTACTGATATATAAACTTGCATACAAAGTTTGACATCAGTTTGATTTGTAGATTAAGAGTTATGCTCATTATCGCAAAATGAAAGCTTTATGTTAATTAAATGGCGTAATTAGCGTATAGCCTAGTTAAGCCTACTTTTTGATATCCAAATCTTTACCCACTGATGTAATATATTATTTTGGGATTTTTAAAGATTTTTAATTGATTTTAGGCTGAGCATAACTAGTAGTCGTAGGCTTAGTCCGGTAATTGTCGGTTTTGCCCTCACGGGCCATAAAATGAGTTTTACATATCTAAACGACTCCAAACCTTTTGCTACTGATCCCATATGATAAATAAATTATTTTAAGCCTTCTGGAAATATAAAAATATCAGATTTATGTATCAAACCCGGAAATGGCCTTTAATCGCCTTTTAAGCGTTTTTAACGCATAGTATGTGCTATAACTATTTTAAACATACCAAGGGTGATACCTACTGATATATGAGGCAAATTATAATATTTTAACAGTAAGAAAAGGTTGATAAACTCACACTTCAGTTTTGAGCTTTTCGGCTTATGTGAAATTACCAAAATACCCCTACGGGGCATAGTTTGGTTATAATTGATAAATTTCACATATATATTTTATCCTACTGATATAACTTAGTAAATTGAGTATATTTGCTGATTACATCAGACCTGTAACTTAGCTTGTTACTTACACTCTTTTATAAACTTTTAAATGACCAAACTACCCCTACGGGGCCTAGTTTGTGTTTAAACACGTTTCGGGCATAATGAAAGACATCTTACTGATG
The DNA here is from genome assembly GCA_030545235.1 of Helianthus tuberosus. Classification (NCBI taxonomy): domain Eukaryota; kingdom Viridiplantae; phylum Streptophyta; class Magnoliopsida; order Asterales; family Asteraceae; genus Helianthus; species Helianthus tuberosus. The sequence goes on along the minus strand of CM060396.1, from coordinate 136,874,576 downwards.
TCACAACATATTTGAGGCATAATTAACTTAGTAAACCTATCTATAGCTCTCATGAATACCCGTCACGCTTATTACGCGTACGGTTCGGTTTATGTAACAAGTTTACATAAATTAGCCGAAACGGGTCAAACCTTAACGGTTTTATCTCAAAATCCAAAATGTGAATGATAAACCCATATTAAACAAGTCTCTAAACTTGTCGGGTCTAAATCACATTCTATCCGGTCTTCGCTTAATCGTGCGAACGAACCGTATCTTTGAAACTAGCCGGTCTAAGCTTAAGCTTAATTAAAGACCCGTTAGGATTCTAATAGGTTATTATAAAACCTTCGTTCCAGATTAGGAGTACCAGTAAAATCTACGAGCATTTTGCTTATTGTGATATATACATTGCTCAGGTAAATACTTTTAACTTATTTTCCCTATACGGGCTTGGGTTACGGTATATAGCATACCGCTTGATCGGGCATCAAATTCTCCACCGTTGAGTGGGTAGTTGAATAAATTTGATCGGCTCGTTTAAACAGTCTTGTTACTTAAAGCCTTTGGGGGGTTAATGACCATGTCCCGGATATCCATGGCATCATTCGAAGTAATGGCCACGACTTAAGCGCGGGGTGTAGGCGTACATGTCACACCCCCAAAATCCACCATGCGGAGTACCACCGCTTGGAGACGTGACGTGACCAGGATCAAGCCACCAATCATATTGAACAAGCATGTAAGTAGTTTGTAAAATCCAACACAATACAATTGGTGTCTAAACAAAACATAGTTTAAGTTTCGAGCGGAAGCATAAAGTATAAAACCAAATCATAAGTTTAAACGTTTCAAATGTTTAGCATGGTACACAGTTTTCCATGTCCCACAACGACTCTTCCCACTCCGATGCAAGCTCCATAGATACCTAACGACCTGCAAAGCATGTAACAACGAGTCAACAACAAAGTTGAGTGAATTCACAGTTGGTTGTTTAGTTATAGTGTTCGTGAATCATTTATTCATTTCGTAAACCAAGTATCTTATTTATCTGTATCGCGGTTTCCCAAACATGTTTGCGATGATTAGTGGCCGGATCGCGGTTTCCAAAACATGTGTGCGATGATTAGTGGCCGTATCGCGGTTTCCCAAACATGTGTGCGAAGATTAGTGGGGGCTTCCCATGTGTCGACTAGTCGTGTTTGTACGTGCCCTTCTTGATCCAAGGACCGTAGCGAGTGTGAGTGTACGTAGGTTTTACGTACGTGCCCTTCAATCCGAGGACGGTGAAAAGTAATTTAATAGAAATGATAGTACGAGTAGTTATTCAATCCCATTCCCAACCCACCGGGAATCCCATGCCTTAGGAGTGTGAACTCACCTCGGTTGCTCGGTTTGACTCTCAAAAGTAGCTAACAGTCAAGGTCGGTCAGTCACGTCCTAGTACGATTACCACTTAGTTTATTAGTGACTTCAAATAGAACACAAAGTTCCTACACGTATCTATCACATAACATGCATCATTTTAACGGTTTATGCCCATATATACTTCCCATCCATTCCCCACTCAAAATCAAACATACGATAATGCACATAACATATATAACATGTTAGATCATTCACAGATAGCATACTCGACATTTAGACACGCGAGTCACAACTTATGTCTTTTCAGCATTTATATTCAAAACCGGCTGTTTTCGGACATTTTAATAAAATAGTTAAATTATTCCAAAAATTCTCAAATTTTTACAGGATGTCTTGAACGTTGCATATTTTATTGTGTAAAAATATCGGGGTCCAGTTCATTACCAATATTTTATAAAACTTCATATTCCAGACTGAACTCAGATTTATATATTTCTGACCACAGTCCACGGAACAATTTATTAAAAATTCATCGAGTGTCCGATTTACGAAATTCCAGTGGGGTAATTACAAATACATCGATTCTCATCTACTGTACAAATTTCATGGTCCGATTCATCACAAAACTCAGGTTATGACTGAAAGCATGACACCCATTTATTGCTGTCAAAATTCAGCTTAAGCTGCTGTTACAAATTAACACTTTAAAAATAGTAAACGGAGTCCAAAAATTACGATTCCGGTGCCAATAGAACCGTATTTTATAATAACATTTTTTAGATTCAAAATATCGGTTTTTCGTTGAATTTACTACCTGTTTACAGCCTGATGAAGTCGGCTGGAAATGTGATTCAGCATGTTCTTTATAGTTTAAATGTTACTATATTGTATCAACACATGTCCGAACAACGGATTTATCAAGAGTTCGACGATCAATCATCATATATGTATTAACCAACCCTAAACCAACAACATACCCATGACAACATCAACTAATAGCATTTCATATACAAGTAAACTTCATGTAACCTTTATGTTTATATTTTTAGTGTTCTTGCATTTTAGTTGTAAACATAAGCATCATGCTACAATGTTAGCCATAAAATAAGATGAACAAGGGTTTAAACAAGAGCTTACTACTAGCTTATAGCTAGGGTAAAATCTATTGAGGAGGATGATGAGAAAAGATGAAGAACAAGCAAGACAAAGCCCTTCTTGAAGCTCCACAAGTAGTAACCTTCTTGAATCACCTTCTAAACTTAATGGAACTTGTAAAAATGGAAGAGATGGTGTGAAAGTGAGGGTGATGGTGGCGGTTTTGTGGGAACCGAAAGTGAGAGAGAAGAGTGGGGTGAGATGAGTGAAATCTTGAGGAATGATAAAAGATCTAAGAGCATTCACATTCAATCCATCAAATTATACATACATTCCACTAAAAAACAACTCCTATATCAATATATTTCCACTAAAAACAAATACTTTTTCTCTCTCCTTTCAATTAAATAATATTATCATTACATTTTTCTCTCACTTCCACTCACAACCACTTTCAAAATATATTAAAAAATTATAACGGGTGAACAGTGTCCCCCCAAATATACAGATGAACAGTAACATTTTCTCTCTCCTCTACTCACAACCACTTTTTATACCCTTTATAATATAAAAACCCCTCCTCACGTAATTTGATGGTTAGGATGTGAATGCTCTAATGCTCCATGCCTTTAAAGATTATTTCAAATATCTTGGTTATCACCACAAGCAACCATCACACCAAATATTTGAAGTAGATTTTGGGAGATATGTTGGTGATCTTGTGGGTCCATTGGTGACCGATTTTATACATAGGGGGGGGGGGGGTTTATGTAACATTTTGAACTAAGTGGTAAATAGGTAGTTAGATTGCAAGTAATATGATCATAGGTGTTAGTCATAAGGTTTTTAGTGGGTGTTATGATATACGGGGATCATGACTAGCCAAAAATAATTAAATAATGTGTTTGACAAATATTTGATGTCCCGGGTAATGTCCGGTTGTTCGGTCGGATACTGTTCGGTTAAGTTGTTAAATTGTTCCGTAAGGCGTCTTATACATATATTTTTGTAACCCAATTAATTCCTAACACATAGGAAAATATTCAGGACCATTTAGTAACTTTTCTGTACAAGCCCAGTACGTTAACAAACACATATAAGTATGACACAGATATCAGAAAGCAGTTAAATGATTCAGCACAGTCATCAAGCACTTTCATTATCACTAATTAATTGTACGGAATACATGTAAATTGAGGGTTGTCACATTCTCCCCCTGTTAAGAGAATTTCGTCCCGAAATTTAGCGCGTGGTTACTGAGGAAGCTAGTTAAGTTGCGTTGTTTTCCCGATTTTCCTGGGGTGTCACATCATCCCCCCGTTGATTTGGAATTTCGTCCCGAAATTATGCAGTAGCTTCAGCCTCAGTAGTGGTTGCGTTTTTCTTAAACAGCTGGGGGTACTTGAGTTTCATTTGGTCTTCTCGTTCCCAGGTATACTCTGGGCCATGACGAGCATTCCAACGAACTCGGACCAGAGGTATCCTGGTACGCTTGAGGATCTTAACATCTCGATCCGTAATCTCTACTGGTTCCTCGACGAATCGCAGCTGGTCGTCGATTGTGAGTTCCTTGAGAGGAACTATGAGGGTCTCATCTGACAGACACTATTTCAGATTCGACACATGGAATACGTTGTGAACTCCACTGAGTTCTTCAGGTAGATCCAACCTGTAGGCGACTTTGCCAATTTTCTCGGTGACTTCGAATGGTCCAACATAACGCGGATTGAGTTTTCCTCGTTTGCCAAAGCGGACTACACCTTTCCAAGGTGAGACTTTGAGTAGCACTCGATCCCCAACCTGGAGCTCGAGTGGTTTTCTTCCCTTATCAGCATAGCTTTTCTGACGGTCACGAGCTGCCGCCATTCGCTGCCGTATCTGAGCAATTCTCTCGGTGGTATCTACCACAAGTTCTGGGCCAGTGATTTGACTGTCACCAACTTCTGCCCAACAGAGAGGTGATCGGCATTTGCGTCCGTACAAAGCCTCAAACGGAGCGGCTTGGATGCTGGTGTGGTAGCTATTGTTGTACGAAAACTCCACTAGCGGGAGGTGCCTTTCCCAGCCATTACCAAAATCGATTACACATGCCCTAAGCATGTCTTCAAGGGTTTGGATGGTGCGTTCAGATTGCCCATCCGTCTGCGGGTGATAAGCGGTGCTTGTATCTAAACGTAAGCCAAAGGACTTGTGCATTGCTTGCCACAGTTCAGAAGTAAAACGTGCGTCATGATCAGATATAATAGAGGTTGGCACTCCATGCCTTAATACCACTTCCTTTAGATAAATGTCTGCAAGAGTAGAAAACTTATCCGTTTCTTCGATAGCCAGAAAATGTGCAGACTTGGTCAGTCGATCTACGATCACCCAAATGGTATCGTTTCCGCGTTGAGATCTGGGCAGGCCGGTCATGAAATCCATGGAAATTTGCTCCCATTTGTTGAAGTAGGCCTGATGGTTTCTGATATTCATACTTGACTCTCGCACAAGTCAAGCACTTGCTGACGTAGGTTGCTATGTGGGCTCTCATGCCAGGCCACCAATACGTAGTCTTGAGGTCGTGGTACATTTTATCAGAACCAGGATGTACCGAATAACGAGACTTATGTGCTTCATCCATCACAAGCTCGCGTAAGTTTCCATAATGTGGAACCCAGATGCGCCCTGTTACATAGTAGGCGCCGTCTTCCTTTTGTTCTAGCCGTTGCCTCGATCCTCGTAAGGATTCAGCCCTGATGTTCTCTGCTTTCAATGCTTCAACCTGAGCATCGCGAATCTGAGTGGGAAGGTTAGATTGGATGGTAAGATGTAGAGCACGTACACCCCTAGGTATGGTATCCTTTCGACTGAGGGCGTCGGCCACAACATTGGCTTTGCCCGGATGATACTTGATTGCGCATTCATAATCGTTCAAGAGCTCAACCCATCGGCGTTGATGCATGTTCAACTCCTTTTGCTTGAAGATATTCTCGAGACTCCTGTGATCGGTGTAAATGGTGCACTTGGTACCATACAGGTAATGTCTCCATATCTTAAGCGCGAATACAACTGCTCCCAGCTCCAGATCGTGAGTAGTGTAGTTTCTTTCGTGAACTTTAAGTTGGCGCGATGCATAGGCAATGACCTTGTCACGTTGCATCAATACGCAACCAAGTCCTTGTATGGATGCGTCGCAATAAACCACAAAATCATCTGTGCCTTCAGGCAATGAGAGAATAGGCGTTCTACAAAGTCTATCTTCCGAGTGCTGAAATGCAGACTCCTGTGCATCACCCCAACGATAGGTGACACCCTTCTGAGTCAGTGAAGTGAGAGGTTGCGCAATCCTTGAGAAATCCTTGATAAACCTTCTGTAGTATCCTGCCAAACCCAAGAATTGGCGGATTTCTGTTGGTGTACGAGGTGCAGGCCAGTTCCTGATCGATTCAACCTTGGATGGATCCACATGAATTCCATCCTTGTTTACCACATGGCCTAGAAAGTGGACTTCGCGAAGCCAGATGTCACATTTCGAAAACTTGGCATACAACTGCTCTTTTCGAAGAAGTTCCAGCATAAGTCGTAGATGCTGCTCGTGTTCCTCCTGACTCTTAGAATAGATCAGGATATCTTCAATGAACACAATAACGAGCTTATCAAGGTAAGGTATGCATACTCGGTTCATGAGATCCATGAAAACCGCTGGTGCATTCGTCAACCCGATAGGCATGACCAGAAACTCGTAATGGCTGTAGCGAGTTCTGAATGCTGTTTTGGAGACGTCTTCCTCTCGGACTCTCAGCTGATGGTATCCCGATCTCAAATCAATCTTGGAGTAATAGCTCGACCCTTGCAACTGGTCGAATAAGTCATCAATGCGCGGGAGAGGATAACGATTCTTTACGGTCACCTTATTGAGTTCATGGTAGTCGATGCACATTCTGAAGGTACCGTCTTTCTTCCTTACGAATAACACTGAAGCTCCCCGGGGCGAAGAGCTAGGATGAATAAAACCTTTTTCCAAAGTTCTTGTAATTGCTTGGACAGTTCTTCCAGTTTGGTTGGGGCTAAGCGATGAGGTGCTTGAGCTATGGGCGCTGCTCCAGGAGCTAGCTCGATTTGGAATTCGATTCGTCGATGAGGCGGAAGACCCGGTAATTCCTCAGGAAACACCTCAGGAAAATCGCGCACTATAGGAGTGTCTTAAATTTTCTTCTCTTCCGTTGATGTGTCAGTAACGAGCGCTAGAATGGCAGTGTGGCCCTTATGTAAACACTTCTGGGCCTTTAAGGAGAGATAATGCTTACAACAGCACCACTCTTATCGCCCTGAATCACCAAAGGTTCTTCACCAGAACGAGGAATGTGGACGATTTTCTCCTTGCAAACAATCTCCGCTTGATGATGAGATAGCCAATCCATCCCAATAACGACGTCAATACTACCAAGTGTGATAGGGATGAGATCGATAGAGAAAGTCTGACCAGCTAAAACGAGGTTACAACCCTTAACTATGTGTGTGGCCTCGAGACTTTTACCGTTTGCTAGCTCTACCGTGTGTTTGGCGGTCAAAAGTGTTGGGGTGCGCGTAAGCATTTGACTATCTTTTAAGGACACATAAGTAGTATCGGCACCCGAATCGAATAAAACAGTAACAAAGAAATCACCTAGAAGAAACTTACCCATCACAACGTTGGGATCGTTCCTTGCGTCAGCCTGACCAATCACGAAGGTGCGACCTTTGCCGTTATTGTTACCCCCGTTTTTGCCTCCATTGTTGTTCTCATTTCCTTGGTTGTTGTTCTGATTCTGATTCAGCTGAGGACAGTGCCTCTTGAAGTGACCCTTAGCACCGCACTGGAAGCATCCCTTATTACCTTGCTGGTGTTGCTGTTGGTTTTGGGGAGTTTGTGGCCGCTGTTTTTGGTTCTGCTTCGCAGGACGTAAGCTTCGGCAATCTTTGGCTTCATGTCCCAACTTGCTACATCACTGACAACGACCCTTATTGCACGGCCTGCTGTGGTGCAAACTACATCGATTGCACTTTGGGTGATTTCCCCTGTATCTACACTGACCTTGATTTCCAAAAGGCTGCTGACTGGGGTTCCTGTGTTCATCTGTTTTTCGCTGCTGGGACTGAGACTGAACTGGAATAGAACCCTCGCCCGAATTTCCATCCCACTTGCGCTTGTTGTTACTGGGAGCATCAGTAGTAGTAGCGTTAATACACTTGGGCAGCTTGCCCTCTTCCACCGCCTGATCGGTGAGCTGGTGTGCCAAACGAATGACTTGCTGGATTGTGGGAAGGTCAGCCGCACTTACAGACCCTTGGATTTCCGGGACTAAGCCTCTGAGGTATAGCTTGATTCGCCTAGATATGGGTTGTGACATGTTAGGACATAAGGCAGCCAAGTCGTTGGACCTCTTTGTGTATGCCTCGATCTCTGATCCTTCCATCTTCAAACCATAATACTCTATCTCAAGTTTCAGTATGTCGTCCAGGTGGCAAAACTCTTCCTTAATCCAATCCTTGAAGTCGCTCCAGAGGGTGGCATTCGCGTCTGCCAACCCGAGCATCTGAACCTGTGCGTTCCACCAAGAATACGCTTTCCCTTGCAACATGCCAGTAGCGTACTCCACTCGTTTATTGGTAGGGCTTTCACTTTCTTCGAATGTAAATTCGATTCTTCAGATCCAGTGTAGAAGGCCGATTGTCCCTTCAGTGCCGTCAAAAGTGGGAGGTTTGCATTCCAGGAACGCCTTGAAGGTTCCCATGCGGGTTTGAAGGTGCATGGGTTGACTCCCTATTTGGGTTGCTAAGGCTTCAGCAATCCGTTCGTTAATCAAGGTTGTCAGCTGACCCTGGGTCATGTCGAGACGTTCACTCATGATCTTCATATAGAAGGAACACACGTAAGAAGGTGTCGCAAGGTGCGTAAGTGTGGGATGACAGAAGAGAGTAAGCACACAAGGTTCAAATAGCAGTTATTACACTAGCTAATGCATACTATGATCAAATGTGCTACTAGCAGGTAGGTAATACAAACATAAACCATATTACCTATAATGTTGAGTCTTGCACGTGGAGCGAAGCGTCGTTGTGGATTGTTGAACACTGTACAGGTTATAGTCTGGTTTTAACAAAAAGTTTTTCCCTTATTAAAACCAAGTTCACTATAACCAATGGCTCTGATACCAATCTGTCACACCCCCAAAATCCACCATGCGGAGTACCACCGCTTGGAGACGTGACGTGACCAGGATCAAGCCACCAATCATATTGAACAAGCATGTAAGTAGTTTGTAAAATCCAACACAATACAATTGGTGTCTAAACAAAACATAGTTTAAGTTTCGAGCGGAAGCATAAAGTTTAAAACCAAATCATAAGTTTAAACGTTTCAAATGTTTAGCATGGTACACAGTTGTCCATGTCCCACAACGACTCTTCCCACCCCGATGCAAGCTCCATAGATACCTAACGACCTGCAAGGCATGTAACAACGAGTCAACAACAAAGTTGAGTGAATTCACAGTTGGTTGTTTAGTTATAGTGTTCGTGAATCATTTGTTCATTTCGTAAACCAAGTATCTTATTTATCTGTATCGCGGTTTCCCAAACATGTTTGCGATGATTAGTGGCCGGATCGCGGTTTCCAAAACATGTGTGCGATGATTAGTGGCCGTATCGCGGTTTCCCAAACATGTGTGCGAAGATTAGTGGGGGCTTCCCATGTGTCGACTAGTCGTGTTTGTATGTGCCCTTCTTGATCCAAGGACCGTAGCGAGTGTGAGTGTACGTAGGTTTTACGTACGTGCCCTTCAATCCGAGGACGGTGAAAAGTAATTTAATAGAAATGATAGTACGAGTAGTTATTCAATCCCATTCCCAACCCACCGGGAATCCCATGCCTTAGGAGTGTGAACTCACCTCGGTTGCTCCGTTTGACTCTCAAAAGTAGCTAACAGTCAAGGTCGGTCAGTCACGTCCTAGTACGATTACCACTTAGTTTATTAGTGACTTCAAATAGAACACAAAGTTCCTACACGTATCTATCACATAACATGCATCATTTTAACGGTTTATGCCCATATATACTTCCCATCCATTCCCCACTCAAAATCAAACATACGATAATGCACATAACATATATAACATGTTAGATCATTCACAGATAGCATACTCGACATTTAGACACGTGAGTCACAACTTATGTCTTTTCAGCATTTATATTCAAAACCGGCTGTTTTCGGACATTTTAATAAAATAGTTAAATTATACCAAAAATTCCCAAATTTTTACAGGATGTCTTAAACGTTCCATATTTTATTGTGTAAAAATATCGGGGTCTGGTTCATTACCAATATTTTATAAAAATTCATATTCCGGACTGAACTCAGATTTATATATTTCTGACCACAGTCCACGGAACAATTTATTAAAAATTCATCGAGTGTCCGATTTATGAAATTCCAGTGGGGTAATTACAAATGCATCGATTCTCATCTACTGTACAAATTTCATGGTCCGATTCATCACAAAACTCAGGTTATGACTAAAAGCATGACACACATTTATTGCTGTCAAAATTCAGCTTAAGCTGCTGTTACAAATTAACACTTTAAAAATAGTAAACGGAGTCCAAAAATTACGATTCTGGTGCCATTAGAACCGTATTTTATAATAACATATTTTAGATTCAAAATATTGGTTTTTCGTTGAATTTACTACCTGTTTACAGCCTGATGAAGTCGGCTGGAAATGTGATTCAGCATGTTCTTTATAGTTTAAATGTTACTATATTGTATCAACACATGTCCGAACAACGGATTTATCAAGAGTTCGACGATCAATCATCATATATGTATTAACCAACCCTAAACCAACAACATACCCATGACAACATCAACTAATAGCATTTCATATACAAGTAAACTTCATGTAACCTTTATGTTTATATTTTTAGTGTTCTTGCATTTTAGTTGTAAACATAAGCATCATGCTACAATGTTAGCCATAAAATAAGATGAACAAGGGTTTAAACAAGAGCTTACTACTAGCTTATAGCTAGGGTAGAATCTATTGAGGAGGATGATGAGAAAAGATGAAGAACAAGCAAGACAAAGCCCTTCTTGAAGCTCCACAAGTAGTAACCTTCTTGAATCACCTTCTAAACTTAATGGAACTTGTAAAAATGGAAGAGATGGTGTGAAAGTGAGGGTGATGGTGGCGGTTTTGTGGGAACCGAAAGTGAGAGAGAAGATTGGGGTGAGATGAGTGAAATCTTGAGGAATGATAAAAGATCTAATGCTCCATGCCTTTAAAGATTATTTCAAATATCTTGGTTATCACCACAAGCAACCATCACACCAAATATTTGAAGTAGATTTTGGGAGATATGTTGGTGATCTTGTGGGTCCCTTGGTGACCGATTTTATACATGGGGGGCGGGGGGTTTATGTAACATTTTGAACTAAGTGGTAAATAGGTAGTTAGATTGCAAGTAATATGATCATAGGTGTTAGTCATAAGGTTTTTAGTGGGTGTTATGATATATGGGGATCATGACTAGCCAAAAATAATTAAATAATGTGTTTGACAAATATTTGGTGTCCCGGGTAATGTCCGGTTGTTCGGTCGGATACTGTTCCGTTAAGTTGTTAAATTGTTCCGTAAGGCGTCTTATACATATATTTTTGTAACCCAATTAATTCCTAACACATAGGAAAATATTCAGGACCATTTAGTAACTTTTCTGTACAAGCCCAGTACGTTAACAAACACATATAAGTATGACACAGATATCAGAAAGCAGTTAAATGATTCAGCACAGTCATCAAGCACTTTCATTATCACTAATTAATTGTACGGAATACATGTAAATTGAGGGTTGTCACAGTACACCTGTCAGCGCACAAAAGAATAATGTGGTGTGTCTATTGATCTTTAACCCAGACAAGATCCGGGCTACTGAACGCACAAGGAACATGTAATTCGTTCACAAGATTATAATATTAAATAATTCTCCCAAGTTAAAAAGATTAATTTTGCCTCTGTGCATTTTAATCAAGTTATAAAATGTTTATGCCATGTGCATCCAAACCAATTTTAAACCATTTTCCAAATGAGTCAGTTGATTGTATTTACCAGTGTAAACTGACGTATTTTCCCAAAAAGACTAAATGCAGGTACTAAACGTAATTGGCTGGATTGTCTCCTTAGCATCAATAAAGAGTCTCGCAAGCTTAAGATGCCTGAAGTCTGTTGAACTATTGTTTCCATTTTATGTTCGATCCATCTGTGGATAAACTTCCGAATATTGTGACAGTTGTTATTACAATAATAAATTTGGTTGTATTATATTTTCAATTGCTTCCGCTGTGCATTTATATATTGTGTTGTTTGACTATTATGTTGCCAACCATGACGTCACGATACTCCCCACCGGGCCCATCGATGACACGTGGAAATCGGGGTGTGACAGGTTGGTATCAGAGCCAACATTGAGTGAATTGAACACTAGTCTTTCGTGTTTAATCTCAATGACACAATAGCACATTCCTTGACCTTCTGAGTATAGACATAACTTAGGAATATTCTCAATCCTAACCTGGAAATTTTTGCTTCCAATTTTTTATATATATACGTCGCCAAGCGAAGAAGCTGTAATAAAAATTCTCCACGTCTGGAGCCTTGAAATGCTGAGCTTCGTACCGCGGCTAGAATTAAACGAGCATCCAAGGAGAGGACACTCAGAAATAAAATAAAGAAGAAACTCCTCTTGCTGAAGATCGTTTCCTTAATAAGTCCTTATAAGGACACAATTATCTGTCAGTCCCTACGATGACAACATTATCCCTTTCAAGTCCCGCTTAGGGCAACTTTATACTTTTATTTTTATATAGTGGAATGATTAAGTTTAAACTTTCATTCTAAACAAGAAATATTAAATAAATGGAAAATAACATTTCCTTTTGCAAGATCTACCATTATAATAAAATGGCAAAATCTAAAAAAAAAGGACAAGACCTAGCTTCGGGTCATATAAAGACCGGCCAAGATGGCAGTTCCTCAATTTAGATTCAGATCCGTATTAACATTCCAATTTAAAAAAATTGTTCTGCGATAAATATTAAAAGAATCTTAAGAGTGAAACTTAGCCTGAGTGTCATTATAAAGACCTGGCCAAGATGGTAAGACCTGTCTAAAAAGATTCGTATCCCAGTTAACATCTGAAAACATGTTAACACTCCCGGCAGATGTGATTCGTTGGAAATCACACATGTTATTAAGGATTCTTCAAAAGATTCCTAACCCAGTTTAATGATCTCTGAATCCTGGGTTTACATCATCAATTAAGATGATCATATTTTAACCATACGTGGTAATATAGTGCCTACGGGCCTTGCTCATTTCCACATGAGCCAGAATACAGTGGTAGCTATGACTCCCTGTCAGAAAAAGGTAATGAACTAGGTTCAAACCTCAAATGCTTTGATTCTCTGAAATCATAGCATATAAATTTATATATGTCCTTGTGACTAAGCCTGTTGTGCTAATATATTTAAAGGCCTTGATTCTCTGAAATCATGGCTTATGATTTAAAAATGTCCTTCTGACTATGTCTGTTGTGCTAATATATTTAAAGGCCTTGATTCTCTGAAATCATGGCTTATGATTTAAAAATGTCCTTGTGACTAAGCCTGTTGTGCTAATATATTTAAAGGCCTTGATTCTCTGAAATCATGGCTTATGATTTAAAATTGTCCTTGTGACTAGGCCTTTTGTGCTATTAAAAAAAACTGTTATTGTTGCTTTGATTCTCTGAAATCATAAGCTTATAATTTATAAATGTCCATGTGACCAGGCCATTAGGTGCCACTAATAAAACTGTTAATGTTTAATAATTAGGATAAATTATAATAGAAATCCTAAATAAATATGATTAATAAATTAACCAAATATGGTCTCTGCTTACCATGGTTAATGAATTTCCCTAAGGGGCAATTCCGTAATAAACATCCCCTAGAAGGGAAGTGCCTACGGGCTATAATTAATGTCCTCTGAGACTAAAGACAGTGGTAGCCTACAACTCCCTGTCAAGAAAAGGTAATGAACTTTGATTCAAACCTTAATGCCTCGATTCTCTGAAATCATGGCTTATAAATTAAACTTGTCTACGCGACTAGGCCATTTGTGCTATTATTAACTTATAAATTAGGATTTATGATAAACATCCTGAATAAAATAAATATCCTTCATTCCCTGCCTGTATGCAGTTTCAAAAGAATCTTAAAGGTGAAACCTAGCCTACGCGGCCAAGATGGTGAAACCTACTCAAGGGATTCGGATCCTTGTTAACACCTAAGAACGTGTTAGCACTCCTGACAAATGTGATTCAATAAAATCACAACAGTCATCCCTATATTGGAAAATTTTTATTAATTTCCTAATTTGCCTTATGATCTAGAAATCATGGCTTATATCATCTTATAAGATGATCATATTATAAACATCCGTAAGTGATGAAGTGCCTACGGGCTAAATTGTTGTCAGATAAGACAACGACAGTAGTGGTCTTTGACCTCCTGTCTAAAATGTTGGACTATGTCCAAACATAATAGTCTATATGATCAATGCGATCATGACTAATATCATCTAATACGATGATCATATTATTTAACATCCTTTAGTGATGTTTTGCCTACGGGCTATAATATATTGTCCATTTGAGACATTGACATTGTTATCTTTATGATTCCTTGTCTGAGGTGGTGAGCTATGCTCAAGCCTAATTGTCAATATGATGATTAAAGATTTTAACACCCTTAATGATGTTTTGCCTAAGGGCTATATTATATTGTCCAATTGAGACAAGGCAACAGTAATCCTTTGTGATTCTTTGCCCAAGGGGGTGAGCTATAATCAAATCCCATAGTCTATACTATCATTGCGATCCTGACTAGTATCATCAGTATGATGATCATAATATTAACATCCCTCGTGATGAAATGCCTACGGGCTATACCTTATTCTAGTGTCGGTAAGACAAAGGTAGTAGTGATCTTTATGATCCCCTGTTCAAAATGGTGTGATTATACCCAAACCTAATAGTCAATATGATCGATGTGATCATGACTAATATCATTAGATACGATGGTTATATATAAACATCCATTAGTGATGTTGAATGGCTTACTTTTCTGCCAAATGAATCATCTTTCAAGACGATGACAGTTGTAGTCTATGACTCCCTGTCCAAAGATGAAGAACCACATTCAAACCTTGAAGCCCTAATCTAATAAGATTGCGGCTAATAAATTAAGGTCCTTGATGAAAGACCATCGAGTTATGTTTTAAAGTCATTCATGACAAGCCTATGTGCTATAATTTGTCATTCGTGACAAACTAACATATTAAATGTTAACATTCCTGGTGACATGCCTTTGTGCCAGATTTGATAAATGTCCTTATGACAAGGCCATTTGTGCCATATCTAAATGACCTTTGCGACAAGGCCTTCATGCCATATAATCATTTATGTCCTTCATGACTGGGCTTTATGCCATATCTTTCTACGTCCATCGAGACAGGCTTCTATGCCATATATGTATATATATAATAAAAGTCTTGTAAGACTAGCCTTTGAGCTATTTATAATCGTCCTCATGACAAAGACAGTTGTAACATTATGGTCCCCTGTCAAGCAGGTATTGGACTCGCTCCAAACCTTAAATGCCATTGATAGTCCTTTTGTGACCTAAGCTAAATGTAATAGATATATATTCAAAAAGCATTCATTAAGAATGTTCAGAACGGAATAGCCCATACGGTTTATGAATGCCGTGGTTAATTTAAGTCAGGTCATCAGGATGATGACTAATAATTGTTAAATCTTAGGATTAGTACCAAGTTTCGAGTATGGAAAACTCGGAGGAGGTAGACGACAGTCGCAATACTATTAATGCGACGAAAGTTAATAAAACTACAAACGTAAACCTCAATATAAATGGAGTTAATCTCCAGGCTGTGATTGACACAGCAGTTGGAAGGACCATAGAAAGATCATGAAACAATCCAAAGAGCCGAATGCTCCTCGCTCTGAATTTCATTCAAAACCATGTTCAATTACTCATGAGAAGAGTTTTGTTCACACTTCGTATATGAAGGATGAACCAAAGGAGGAAGATAACTCCTAGAAATCTAAGAAAGAGAGCAGGTACAGGCTTAATAAAAAGCAACGAAAGTTCAGTAAGAGCCGGTTTGTAAGAATTGCTATAAAAGACACTTTGGACAGTGTCGATTAGAACAAAGACCAAAGCAGTGTGGCATCTGCTAAGGAAACTAGTCATCATTCTCATGAATGTAGGGACATAAAGAATGCAGTCCATTTCGGCTGTGGTGAGCAAGGCCGCATCAGAACTAGACACCATAAAGCTGCCAAAGAAGGTACAGCTAAGCCTGGAAAGGCTAAAGGCAGAAATGCCTGAACTCACCTGATGAATGCCAAAAGGCAGTTCACGATGTCATCAAATACACTCCTTATCATTTACCAATGATAATTTCTGCTAAGTGTCCTGTTTTTAATACAGGCAATAATAAATCTTCATAAACCCTAAAGCTTAGCAAACTTTTATATTATTCACAAGGTATAACTTACCAAGGAAACCATAGTAACCGGTTCTTCTAGTATCGGCAAGGAATCCTTCCGAAAAATCTAAGAGTACTCTTTCTTCGCATAGAGTACGACAACATATGTTATTTTAATTATTTTTCTCATTGTTTTCTATCGCCTGCGAATGCCAAGTTATGTTTGATAAAAGTGCCAATATGAGGATTGGCATATCTTAGTGTGTCCCATAGATTACTTCCATGCCTGATCAGTATGGAGGTTTAATACATGGAACCCCTAAGATATCCCAATGATCATATTGTACTAAATTCGACTAGTAGTATTCAAAGGAGATATCCAGAATGGAATTGTTCAAGTAAATGTTCCCGATTAAGGAATTCGTGGACTAGTAACATAAAAGTGTCACCTATTTGACACAAGCTGTGATGGGTGAACTAGAGTCTGAGATATGGAAATCCCTGTAACCTCCTCGTATCTTGACTATCTTCTCCTAACATTTCCCTGTTTACTCCTGAGAGGCAGGTAGGATTAAGATTTATATCCATTTAAGGCTGTATTATTATGAAATCTCCAAGACGGCTAGTACCATCATTGGAAGAATCGAAACCCTGATTTACTAAGCTTTTAAATGGAGGGTTCATATAGCCTAACCCGATACTCCGAAAGTTTGATATTGTTAAATAAGAAAGACGGTTCATTTTGCTTATGCATTATTTACCGCAACCCTAATTAGGAAACAATTAAGAAATTGCCATCAGCTGCTCTGAATCGTCGATTTGTTCGACTAACTACAAGGATCAACTAATCCTTAAAATTTGTTAAGTAGTGGTTGGAATAACCATCTCACCTTAAGATAAGCTTTTCTATGATAGTTGATATGTAAGCATCAAGGCTGCTCCCTTAGAGACCCTGTAAAGATAGAATGAAGAAGTCTGTAGCCACTCATGTAGCTAAATGCTTGACATGTGCGCAAGTCAAAGCCGAGCATCAGAAACCGTCAGGCTTGCTACAACAGCCTGAACTTCCTACGTGGAAGTGGGAAATGATAACTATGGATTTTATTACCAAGTTACCCAAGACAAAGAAGGGAAATGATACAATATGGGTTATAGTTGATAGACTGACTAAGTCAGCACAATTCTTACCCATCAAGGAGACTTATAGCTCCGACATGTTAGCCCAGTTATACGCTGATAAGATTGTAGCCTTACATGGCATACCTGTGTCTATTATCTCTGACAGAGATACTAGGTACACGTCACATTTTTGGAAGAGTTTCCAACAATCTTTGGGCACACGTTTGAGTTTTAGTACAGCTTATCATCCTCAGACTGACGGTCAGAGTGAGCGTACTATTCAAACGTTGGAAGACATGCTACGTGCTTGTGCAATCGATATGGGTTGTAGTTGGGATAAGAACCTACCATTAATCGAATTCTCCTACAACAATAGCTACCATACCAGCATAAAGGCTGCGCCTTTTGAGGATTATACGGTAGAAAGTGTAGATCGCCTGTGTGTTGGGCGGAAGTTGGAGATGTCCAATTATCAGGACCAGAGATAGTGTTCGAGACGACGGACAAGATTGTCCAGATTCGTGACCGTCTCAAAGCTGCCCGTGATAGGCAGAAGTGCTACGCAGATCCGAAGCGTAAAGCTTTTCACTTCGAAGTAGGTGATAAAGTGTTGCTTAAGGTATCACCCTGGAAGGGGGTGATGCGATTTGGTAAGAAAGGCAAGCTAAGCCCGAGATACATAGGACCTTTCGAGGTTGTCGAACGTGTCGGGTCAGTTGCCTATAAGTTAAACTTACCAGAAGAGCTCAGTGGAATTCACAATGTGGTCCACATCTGCAATCTGAAGAAGTGTTTCGCTGATGAATCACTGGTAATACCCCATACAGATGTGCATATAGACGAGAGCTTAAAATTTGTGGAAAAACCTTTGTCGATTGAAGATCGACAGGTAAAGAAGCTTCGAAGGAAGCATGTACCTATTGTAAAGGTCAAATGGGATGCCCGTAGAGGTCCCGAATTCACATGGGAGGTTGAATCCCCGATGAAAGAAAAGTACCCTTACTTATTTTTAGTAAATCTCAGGTCAAGATTTATTTTAAGGGGTGAGGATGTAACACCTCGAAAATTCACGTCCTATAATGTGTAGACACGTGTCAAATGTTTAAACGTGTGAGAATATTATAGAAGGACTAAAGTTGACAATCATGGAAAGTATGTGAATATACGTATTCTAAATGTCAACAGTGAATAAATATATTGTATATTAACCGTACAAAATGCCCATACCTTCAAACGAATAAATCATGGATCATACGAAGCTAAAAGTGAGAGATTACAAACTACAGGGGCTAAATGTGTCAACATGTTTAAGTTATACCTCTGAGTGACCTTTTGACAAACCCGAAGCTTTGTAACGGTTAATTACGCTCACTAGAATGCACGATTTAAATTTCATAAAGTTTCGTTATCGTATGAGAAAGTTATGATCAAATTCGTGTGCGAAGGGTTAAAGCGTAAACGTTGAAAGTTAGGACTTTTCGGGTAACAATAAAGTTAACCGGGGACTTAAAAAATTAGGTATATGTTTTAAAGTCCTTATAGGTCAATTATAAGGGTTCATAATGCAAGAGACAAGTGCCTAATCGAATTTTGAAGAGCCAAGGATTAAATAGCAAAAGATCTAAAAATCAGATTTGGTCAGATGAGGCCTAGCGCGGCGCGAGGGAGGCTTAGCGTCACGCGAGGGGTGCCCAGCTCTGATTTCTTTGGGCTGTTGTCTGCCATTGCCTTTCTGCTCGATCCCATCCGATTTTCCACATTTCTCTTGACCCCTAGACACCCCCTAAGCACTAGGAACAAGTGTTGATCAGTTGTGGTGGGTTGTAGACTCATGTGCCAAGGTTTTATGGTAATTAAAATGCTATATAAAGCCCATGATAAATAAATTATTTTAAGCCTTCTGGAAATATAAAAATATCAGATTTATGTATCAAACCCGAAAATGGCCTTTAATCGCCTTTTAAGCGTTTTTAACGCATAGTATGTGCTATAACTATTTTAAACATACCAAGGGTGATACCTACTGATATATGAGGAAAATTATAATATTTTAACAGTAAGCAAAGGTTGATAAACTCAGACTTCAGTTTTGAGCTTTTTGGCTTATGTGAAATTACCAAAATACCCATACGGGGCATAGTTTGGTTATAATTGATAAATTTCACATATATATTTTATCCTACTGATATAACTTAGTAAATTGAGTATGTTTGCTGATTACATCAGACCTGTAACTCAGCTTGTTACTTAAACTCTTTTATAAACTTTTAAATGACCAAACTACCCCTACGGGGCCTAGTTTGTGTTTAAACACGTTTCGGGCATAATGAAAGACATTTTACTGATGTCACAACATATTTGAGGCAAAATTAACTTAGGAAACCTGTCTATAGCTCTCATGAATACCCGTCACGCTTATTACGCGTACGGTTCGGTTTATGTAACAAGTTTACATAAATTAGCTGAAACGGGTCAAACCTTAACGGTTTTATCTCAAAATCCAGAATGTGAATGATAAACCCATATTAAACAAGTCTCTGAACTTGTCGGGTCTAAATCACATTCTATCCAGTCTTCGCTTAATCGTGCGTACGAACCGTATCTTTGAAACTAGCCGGTCTAAGCTTAAGCTTAATTAAAGACCCGTTAGGATTCTAATAGGTTATTATAAAACCTTCGTTCCAGATTAGGAGTACCAGTAAAAGCTACGTGCATTTTGCTTATTGTGATTTATACATTGCTCAGGTAAATACTTTTAACTTATTTTCCCTATACGGGCTTGGGTTACGGTATATAGCAAACCGCTTGATCGGGCACCAAATTCTCCACCGTTGAGTGGGTAGTTGAATAAATTTGATCGACTCGTTTAAACAGTCTTGTTACTTAAAGTCTTTGGGGGGTTAATGACCATGTCCCGGATATCCATGGCATCATTCGAAGAAATGGCCACGACTTAAGCGCGGGGTGTAGGCGTACACCTGTCAGCGCACAAAAGAATAATGTGGTGTGTCTATTGATCTTTAACCCGGACAAGATCCGGGCTACTGAACGCACAAGGAACATGTAATTCGTTCACAAGATTATAATATTAAATAATTCTCCCAAGTTAAAAAGATTAATTTTGCCTTTGTGCATTTTAATCAAGTTATAAAATGTTTATGCCATGTGCATCCAAACCAATTTTAAACCATTTTCCAAATGAGTCAGTTGATTGTATTTACCAGTGTAAACTGACGTATTTTCCCAAAAAGACTAAATGCAGGTACTAAACGTAATTGGCTGGATTGTCTCCTTAGCATCAATAAAGAGTCTCGCAAGCTTAAGATGCCTGAAGTCTGTTGAACTATTGTTTTCATTTTATGTTCGATCCATCTGTGGATAAACTTCCGAATATTGTGACAGTTGTTATTACAATAATAAATTTGGTTGTATTATATTTTCAATTGCTTCTGCTGTGCATTTATATATTGTGTTGTTTGACTATTATGTTGCCAACCATGACGTCATGATACTCCCCACCGGGCCCATCGGTGACACGTGGAAATCGGGGTGTGACAGGTTGGTATCAGAGCCAACATTGAGTGAATTGAACACTAGTCTTTCGTGTTTAATCTCAATGACACAATAGCACATTCCTTGACCTTCTGAGTCTAGACATAACTTAGGAATATTCTCAATCCTAACCTGGAAATTTTTGCTTCCAATTTTTTTTATTTATACGTCGCCAAGCGAAGAAGCTGTAATAAAAATTCTCCACGTCTGGAGCCTTGAAATGCTGAGCTTCGTACCGCGGCTAGAATTAAACGAGCATCCAAGGAGAGGACACTCAGAAATAAAATAAAGAAGAAACTCCTCTTGCTGAAGATCGTTTCCTTAATAAGTCCTTATAAGGACACAATTATCTGTCAGTCCCTACGAGGACAACATTATCCCTTTCAAGTCCCGCTTAGGGCAACTTTATACTTTTATTTTTATATAGTGGAATGATTAAGTTTAAACTTTCATTCTAAACAAGAAATATTAAATAAATGGAAAATAACATTTCCTTTTTCAAGATCTACCATTATAATAAAATGGCAAAATCTAAAAAAAAAGGACAAGACCTAGCTTCGGGTCATATTAAGACCGGCCAAGATGGCAGTTCCTCAATTTAGATTCAGATCCGTATTAACATTCCAATTTAAAAAAATTGTTCTGCGATAAATATTAAAAGAATCTTAAGAGTGAAACCTAGCCTGAGTGTCATTATAAAGACCTGGCCAAGATGGTAAGACCTGTCTAAAAAGATTCGTATCCCAGTTAACATCTGAAAACATGTTAACACTCCCGGCAGATGTGATTCGTTGGAAATCACACATGTTATTAAGGATTCTTCAAAAGATTCCTAACCCAGTTTAATGATCTCTGAATCCTGGGTTTACATCATCAATTAAGATGATCATATTTTAACCATACGTGGTAATATAGTGCCTACGAGCCTTGCTCATTTCCACATGAGCCAGAATACAGTGGTAGCTATGACTCCCTGTCAGAAAAAGGTAATGAACTAGGTTCAAACCTCAAATGCTTTGATTCTCTGAAATCATAGCATATAAATTTATATATGTCCTTGTGACTAAGCCTGTTGTGCTAATATATTTAAAGGCCTTGATTCTCTGAAATCATGGCTTATGATTTAAAATTGTCCTTGTGACTAAGCCTGTTGTGCTAATATATTTAAAGGCCTTGATTCTCTGAAATCATGGCTTGTGATTTAAAAATGTCCTTGTGACTAAGCCTGTTGTGCTAATATATTTAAAGGCCTTGATTCTCTGAAATCATGGCTTATGATTTAAAAATGTCCTTGTGACTAAGCCTGTTGTGCTAATATATTTAAAGGCCTTGATTCTCTGAAATCATGGCTTATGATTTAAAATTGTCCTTGTGACTAGGCCTTTTGTGCTATTAAATAAAACTGTTATTGTTGCTTTGATTCTCTGAAATCATAAGCTTATAATTTATAAATGTCCATGTGACCAGGCCATTGGGTGCCACTAATAAAACTGTTAATGTTTTATAATTAGGATAAATTATAATAGAAATCCTAAATAAATATGATTAATAAATTAACCAAATATGGTCTCTGCTTACCATGGTTAATGAATTTCCCTAAGGGGCAATTCCGTAATAAACATCCCCTAGAAGGGAAGTGCCTACGGGCTATAATTAATGTCCTCTGAGAATAAAGACAGTGGTAGCCTACAACTCCCTGTCAAGAAAAGGTAATGAACTTTGATTCAAACCTTAATGCCTCGATTCTCTGAAATCATGGCTTATAAATTAAACTTGTCTACGCGACTAGGCCATTTGTGCTATTATTAACTTATAAATTAGGATTTATGATAAAAATCCTGAATAAAATAAATATCCTTCCTTCCCTGCCTGTATGCAGTTTAAAAAGAATCTTAAAGGTGAAACCTAGCCTACGCGGCCAAGATGGTGAAACCTACTCAAGGGATTCGGATCCTTGTTAACACCTAAGAACGTGTTAGCACTCCTGACAAATGTGATTCAATAAAATCACAACAGTCATCCCTATATTGGAAAATTTTTATTAATTTCCTAATTTGCCTTATGATCTAGCTTATATCATCTTATAAGATGATCATATTATAAACATCCGTAAGTGATGAAGTGCCTACGGGCTAAATTGTTGTCAGATAAGACAACGACAGTAGTGGTCTTTGACCTCCTGTCTAAAATGTTGGACTATGTCCAAACATAATAGTCTATATGATCAATGCGATCATGACTACTATCATCTAATACGATGATCATATTATTTTAACATCCTTTAGTGATGTTTTGCCAACGGGCTATAATATATTGTCCATTTGAGACATTGACATTGTTATCTTTATGATTCCTTGTCTGAGGTGGTGAGCTATGCTCAAGCCTAATAGTCAATATGATGATTAAAGATTTTAACACCCTTAATGATGTTTTGCCTAAGGGCTATATTATATTGTCCAATTGAGACAAGGCAACAGTAATCCTTTGTGATTCTTTGCCCAAGGGGGTGAGCTATACTCAAATCCCATAGTCTATACTATCATTGAGATCCTGACTAGTATCATCAGTATGATGATCATAATATTAACATCCCTCGTGATGAAATGCCTACGGGCTATACCTTATTCTAGTGTCGGTAAGACAAAGGTAGTAGTGATCTTTATGATCCCCTGTTCAAAATGGTGTGATTATACCCAAACCTAATAGTCAATATGATCGATGTGATCATGACTAATATCATTAGATACGATGGTTATATATAAACATCCATTAGTGATGTTCATTGGCTTACTTTTCTGCCAAATGAATCATCTTTCAAGAAGATGACAGTTGTAGTCTATGACTCCCTGTCCAAAGATGAAGAACCACATTCAAACCTTGAAGCCCTAATCTAATAAGATTGCGGCTAATAAATTAAGGTCCTTGATGAAAGACCATCGAGTTATGTTTTAAAGTCATTCATGACAAGCCTATGTGCTATAATTTGTCATTCGTGACAAGCTAACATATTAAATGTTAACATTCCTGTTGACATGCCTTTGTGCCAGATTTGATAAATGTCCTTATGACAAGGCCGTTTGTGCCATATCTAAATGACCTTTGCGACAAGGCCTTCGTGCCATATAATCATTTATGTCCTTCATGACTGGGCTTTATGCCATATCTTTCTACGTCCATCGAGACAGGCTTCTATGCCATATATGTATATATATAATAAAAGTCTTGTAAGACTAGCCTTTGAGCTATTTATAATCGTCCTCATGACAAAGACAGTTGTGACATTATGGTCCCCTGTCAAGCAGGTATCGGACTCACTCCAAACCTTAAATGCCGTTGATAGTCCTTTTGTGACCTAAGCTAAATATAATAGATATACATTCAAAAAGCATTCATTAAGAATGTTCAGAACGGAATAGCCCATACGGTTTATGAATGCCGTGGTTAATTTAAGTCAGGTTATCAGGATGATGACTAATAATTGTTAAATCTTGGGATTAGTGCCAAGTTTCGAGTATGGAAAACTCGGAGGAGGTAGACGACAGTCGCAATACTATTAATGCGACGAAAGTTAATAAAACTACAAACGTAAACCTCAATATAAATGGAGTTAATCTCCAGGCTGTGATTGACACAGAAGTTGGAAGGACCATAGAAAGATCATGAAACAATCCAAAGAGCCGAATGCTCCTCGCTCTGAATTTCATTCAAAACCATGTTCAATTACTCATGAGTAGAGTTTTGTTCACACTTCGTATATAAAGGATGAACCAAAGGAGGAAGATAACTCCTAGAAATCTAAGAAAGAGAGCAGGTACAGGCTTAATAAAAAGCAACGAAAGTTCAGTAAGAGCCTGTATGTAAGAATTGCTATAAAAGACACTAGGGACAGTGTCGATTAGAACAAAGACCAAAGCAGTGTGGCATCTGCTAAGGAAACTGGTCATCATTCTCATGAATGTAGGGACATAAAGAATGCAGTCCATTACGGCTGTGGTGAGCAAGGCCGCATCAGAACTAGACACCATAAAGCTGCCAAAGAAGGTACAGCTAAGCCTGGAAAGGGTAAAGGAAGAAATGCGTGAACTCACCTGATGAATGCCAAAAGGCAGTTCACGATGTCATCAAATACACTCCTTATCATTTACCAATGATAATTTCTGCTAAGTGTCCTGTTTTTAATACAGGCAATAATAGATCTTCATAAACCCTAAAGCTTAGCAAACTTTTATATTATTCACAAGGTATAACTTACCAAGGAAACCATAGTAACCGGTTCTTCTAGTATCGGCAAGGAATCCTTCCGAAAAATCTAAGAGTACTCTTTCTTCGCATAGAGTACGACAACATATGTTATTTTAATTATTTTTCTCATTGTTTTCTATCGCCTACGAATGCCAAGTTATGTTTGATAAAAGTGCCAATATGAAGATTGGCATATCTTAGTGTGTCCCATAGATTACTTCCATGCCTGATCAGTATGGAGGTTTAATACATGGAACCCCTAAGATATCCCAATGATCATATTGTACTAAATTCGACTAGTAGTATTCAAAGGAGATATCCAGAATGGAATTGTTCAAGTAAATGTTCCCGATTAAGGAATTCGTGGACTAGTAACATAAAAGTGTCACCTATTTGACACAAGCTGTGATGGGTGAACTAGAGTCTGAGATATGGAAATCCCTGTAACTTCCTCGTATCTTGACTATCTTCTCCTAAGATTTCCCTGTTTACTCCTGAGAGGCAGGTAGGATTAAGATTTATATCCATTTAAGGCTGTATTATTATGAAATCTCCAAGACGGCTAGTACCATCATTGGAAGAATCGAAACCCTGATTTACTAAGCTTTTAAATGGAGGGTTCATATAGCCTAACCCGATACTCCGAAAGTTTGATATTGTTAAATAAGAAAGACGGTTCATTTTGCTTATGCATTATTTACCGCAACCCTAATTAGGCAACAATTAAGAAATTGCCATCAGCTGCTCTGAATCGTCGATTTGTTCGACTAACTACAAGGATCAACTAATCCTTAAAATTTGTTAAGTAGTGGTTGGAATAACCATCTCACCTTAAGATAAGCTTTTCTATGATAGTTGATATGTAAGCATCAAGGCTGCTCCCTTAGAGACCCTGTAAAGATAGAATGATAAACACCTATTGTAGGGGCAATAGATTGGTAAGTTCAATTACCAATATCTAAGGGCAAATTATTGGTGGATAGGCTTGAAGAAGTCTGTAGCCACTCATGTAGCTAAATGCTTGACATGTGCGCAAGTCAAAGCCGAGCATCAGAAACCGTCAGGCTTGCTACAACAGCCTGAACTTCCTACGTGGAAGTGGGAAATGATAACTATGGATTTTATTACCAAGTTACCCAAGACAAAGAAGGGAAATGATACAATATGGGTTATAGTTGATAGACTGACTAAGTCAGCACAATTCTTACCCATCAAGGAGACTTATAGCTCCGACATGTTAGCCCAGTTATAAGCTGATAAGATTGTAGCCTTACATGGCATACCTGTGTCTATTATCTCTGACAGAGATACTAGGTACACGTCACATTTTTGGAAGAGTTTCCAACAATCTTTGGGCACACGTTTGAATTTTAGTACAGCTTATCATCCTCAGACTGACGGTCAGAGTGAGCGTACTATTCAAACGTTGGAAGACATGCTACGTGCATGTGCAATCGATTTGGGTGGTAGTTGGGATAAGAACCTACCATTTATCGAATTCTCCTACAACAATAGCTACCCTACCAGCATAAAGGCTGCGCCTTTTGAGGCATTATACGGTAGAAAGTATAGATCGCCTGTGTGTTGGGCGGAAGTTGGAGATGTCCAATTATCAGGACCAGAGATAGTGTTCGAGACGACGGACAAGATTGTCCAGATTCGTGACCGTCTCAAAGCTGCCCGTGATAGGCAGAAGAGCTACGCAGATCCAAAGCGTAAAGCTTTTCACTTCGAAGTAGGTGATAAAGTGTTGCTTAAGGTATCACCCTGGAAGGGGGTGATGCGATTTGGTAAGAAAGGCAAGCTAAGCCCGAGATACATAGGACCTTTCGAGGTTATCGAACGTGTCGGGTCAGTTGCCTATAAGTTAAACTTACCAGAAGAGCTCAGTGGAATTCACAATGTGTTCCACATCTGCAATCTGAAGAAGTGTTTCGCTGATGAATCACTGGTAATACCCCATACAGATGTGCATATAGACGAGAGCTTAAAATTTGTGGAAAAACCTTTGTCGATTGAAGATCGACAGGTAAAGAAGCTTCGAAGGAAACATGTACCTATTGTAAAGGTCAAATGGGATGCCCGTAGAGGTCCCGAATTCACGTGGGAGGTTGAATCCCCGATGAAAGAAAAGTACCCTTACTTATTTTAGTAAATCTCGGGTCGAGATTTATTTTAAGGGGTGAGGATGTAACACCTCGAAAATTCACGTCCTATAATGTGTAGACACGTGTCAAATGTTTAAACGTGTGAAAGAATATTATAGAAGGACTAAAGTTGACAATCATAGAAAGTATGTGAATATACGTATTCTAAATGTCAACAGTGAATAAATATATTGTATATTAACCCTACAAAATGCCCATACCTTCAAACGAATAAATCATGGATCATACGAAGCTAAAAGTGAGAGATTACAAACTACAGGGGCTAAATGTGTCAACATGTTTAAGTTATACCTCTGAGTGACCTTTTGACAAACCCGAAGCTTTGTAACGGTTAATTACGCTCACCAAAATGCACGATTTAAATTTCATAAAGTTTCGTTATCGTATGAGAAAGTTATGATCAAATTCGTGTGCGAAGGGTTAAAGCATAAACGTTGAAAGTTAGGACTTTTCGGGTAACAATAAAGTTAACCGGGGACTTAACAATGTAGGTATATGTTTTAAAGCCCTTATAGGTCAATTATAAGGGTTCATAATGCAAGAGACAAGTGCCTAATCGAATTTTGAAGAGCCAAGGATTAAATAGCAAAAGATCTAAAAATCAGATTTGGTCAGATGAGGCCTAGCGCGGCGCGAGGGAGGCTTAGCGTCGCGCGAGGGGTGCCCAGCTCTGATTTCTTTGGGCTGTTGTCTGCCATTGCCTTTCTGCTCGATCCCATCCGATTTTCCACATTTCTCTTGACCCCTAGACACCCCCTAAGCACTAGGAACAAGTGTTGATCAGTTGTGGTGGGTTGTAGACTCATGTGTCAAGGTTTTATGGTAATTAAAATGCTATATAAAGCCCATGAACTTGCAACAAAGTCTTCACACCTTCATTCAAGCAATCTGATCATTTCTGGAGCTGAAGTCTGCTCTCAAGTGTTCACATTTCGTGCATAGGACCTTGGTAAGTTTGCTTAACCTTCTTAATTTAGTTTTAGCTTAGTATTAGCTTGAAAGTCAACCCGTCGTAATTAACGGTTGACTTTAAGATTAATCACTAATGGTCCAGTGATTAGTCGAATCAAAAGTACCTTTAAGTAGGTAATTATGTGGGTAATAAAACCTCAAAAGGGTTCCTCCTGATTCCCACTCTAACTAGGACTAATGTCGGGTCAAACGTGTAATTAAAAAAGTCAACAGAAAGTTTAAAATGCCATTTATGCATAATTAACATTATAGATCATATACAACCTGTTGGATCATTGTTATAACTTGGTAATAAGTGTAAGAACATGTCTAAACATGTTCAACCCGACAATTTCCTGTTTAGACCAGGTTCGGAACCGAAAGTCGCATAGTTTGACTTATACTTTGACTTTCAGTACTGATGTGACAACTCGAGTTTCCGACTTTCACTTTCTGATTACGTGCACGTTGACTTTGACTGTGTAGTTGTTTGACTTGTTTAACTTGTAACTGTACACGTTATATTTTTTTTATGAACGCATTGTGGTTGCATGATTTTTTTTGTGTTTGGCTGTATAATGAAGCCTGTTAAAAAAAAAACTTAAACTGTTAAAACATAAAAGGACTCGACGAAACAGACAGGACCCGACGAAACAGACTGTTTCGCCATAAGCATCTCGACGAAACAGAAGTCTGTTTCGCCAAGCCCAGTTACGCGAAGCCCAGTAAGGGCCCAGAACACTGTTTCGTGTATATTTAGGGGAAACGAGTTCAGTTTCACACGTTTTAACAAATTAGAAACCCTAAAACTCTCCCAAGTGTGACGGCAGCTGTGTGTTTCCCCAAGCCCTCTCTTTAGCGATCAAACCATCATTTCCGAACATCTCGGTTAGTGTGAATATACAGAATCGATTACTTTTTATTGATTTAAAAGTCTGTTTGATGAATGCTTTTAATTACGGCCCATGTGTGCGTTGTCAGAATATGATAGTCAAAGATTCATTTACGTATTGTTTGTATATATGTTGTTGTTTTGTAAAATAAAGTACACCTCATTGAATTGTCGGCTGGATTGATAAGGTTCATGGTTAGTAATATGGGATTGTTTATTAAAATAGAGATTGGTGGGACAAATCGGTGGTCAATGGATGGGAAGTTGTGAACCGCTAATTTATAATGATGATGTTTGGTAGTGTTGATAACTCATTAAAGGTCCCATCGGTTTGTGATAATAAAGGTCCAATCGGTTTATGTTATTGTTGGTCCAATGAGAATTGGCGGTGATTGATAGTTGTTGGCCACTAGGGCATATTGATTCTGTGATGTTTCTGCAACATGTTTGACGAAACACACTTGGCGAAACAAAGGTGTTTCGCCGAGACCCCGATTGACGAAACAGAATGTGTTTCGTCAACATGCTTTCTGCCGACTTGTGTTTCGCCGAGACCATTTTTGACGAATCAGATGGGACGAAACAGAATGTGTTTCGCCAATCTATGTTTCGCCGATTGTATAATCTGTTCGATCTCTTGGGTTAATTCTGTTAAACTTAACTGGGTTAGATAACTGCTGTTATGATTAAAAGCAATACTTGTATGATTACAAATACGTGCAATGTGATACTCTGTGTTATTAAAGCGATGTTCATGATGATGATATTTACGTGCAAACAACTTGAATGCAAACTGATTATGTATTCGTGCATACCTTAGGACGTGATTGATTAACCGTGAGCACATACTTAGCATACCGAGCAAAACAATGTGAGTTCACACTCTCTCTAAGGCATGGGATTCCCGGTGGTTTGGGAATGGATTAAGAAACTAAAATGAAACCTACATATCCTCCTTGGGTAGGATATGTACCGCCATCCTCCTTGGGTAGGATGCCAATATTAATCCTGCGTATTCTCCTTGGGTAGAATACGTACGTTCGTCCGGTAGGACAACAACCTAAACGTACGTAAAACCTACGTACACTCACACTCGCTACGGTCCTTGGATCAAGAAGGGCACGTACAAACACGACTAGTCTATACATGGGGAAGCCCCCACTAATCTTCGCACAGATGCCTGAAAAGGCCGCGATACGGCCACTAACCTTCGCACAGATGTCTGGAGGACCGCGATACGGCCACTAATCTTCGCACAGATGTCTGGAGGACCGCGATGGGAATTAATAAGAAACATGGGTTACAAAACGAACAACTGAATTATGAAACGAATTTTATAACTGAATAACAAACTGTGAACTCGCTCAACTAGTTGTTGACTCTCTGTTACATGCCTTGCAGGACCATAGGTACTTTTGGAGCTTGCACGGGAGGCACGGTCGTTGTGGACATGGATCGTGAATGTGTTGTTAAACATTATGACATTTTGTACTTATACTTATGTTGGGTTTTACATTAATGCTTCCGCTACACACTTGTTTATATTTGGTTTTGCAAACACCTATCGTATTGATGAATGACTTTTGATATAATTACTTATGTTCAATATGATTGGTGGCTTGATCCTGGTCATGTCACGCCTCCAAGCGGTGGTACTCCGCGTGTGGATTTTGGGGGTGTGACAGATTGGTATCAGAGCCATTGGTTATAGAGAACTCGGTTTTAATAAGGGGAAAACGATTTTGTTAAAACCAGACTATAACCAGAACAGTGCTCTCAACGATCCACAACGACGCTTCGCTCCACGTGCAAGGCTCAACATCATAGGTACTACTATTCATGTTACTTTACCTACTTGCTAGAATTACATAGAACTTTGCTCGTGGTATGCTCAGATTACAGAACCTACTATATGTTATCGCTTGAGAATACTTGTGTGCTCACTCTCTTCGCACTATTCGCGAACCTCTCACCCACATGTTCTCCTTGATGTCAAGATCATGAGTGGACGCGTTAACCTAACTCAAGCCCAGTTGGCGGCTTCGATCACTGAACAAGTTACTGCAGCACTCGCAGCTGCCCAGGCAGGAGGTGTAACCTGCCATCACCACTTACTCTAGGATCTTTAGATCCTACTCTTGTAACTCAACACTTGTGCTTAATGTTGATTACTCTTACGCACACGACAAGTCAACACGCTCAGCCACCTGTATGCACATACAAGACTCTTATGGACTGTCGTCCTACTACTTTCAGCGGCACGGAAGGAGCTGTTGGACTCCTCCATTAGTTCGAGGAACTCGAATCGGTCTTCGAATGTGCGAATGACCTGAGGCTCGTAAGGTGAAATAGGCCACTGATACTCTCGAAGGCACCGCGCTAACTTGGTGGAGCGCGCAAGTTCAAAGGCTGGGCTGGCGGCTGCTAATGCCACCCTATGGAATGATTTTAAGGAACTGATCAAACGTGAATACAGTAGTTATGGTGCCATCCACAAGTTGGAAGTGGAGTCCTTTAACATGAAGATGACGGGGTCAGAGATAGAAGCGTACACGAAACGATCCAATAAACTGGCAACATTGTGTTCAACTATGGTGGATCCTCCCATCAAGAGCAATGAGCTGTACCTCAAGGGCTTAGTACCAGAAATTCAAAGCCATGTGATGACTGCTAATCTTGCTACTATTCAAGATGTTACTCATCTTGCTCATCATCTCACAGACCAGGCAGTGGAACAGAACAAGCTGCCTAGACGTATTGGTACTACTACTACTACTACTACTTCTGCTATTCCCAGTAACAACAAATGAAAGTGGGATGGAACCTCTAGCAAGGGTTCGACTACGATTCCGTCCCAGGCACAGCAGCGAAAGATCGATGACAACCAAAGTCCTGGTCAGCAACCTTTTAGTAGTCAAGGGCAGGGTGGATACAGGGGAAACCACCCTAAGCGCAAACGATGTAACTTGCACCACAGCGGGCAGTGCAACCGCAATCATTGTCAAAGATGCGACAAGCTTGGTCATGGAACCAAAGATGGTGGAAACTCACGTCCTGCAAGCCAGAACCAACAACAACAGATACAAGATCTACAGAATCAGCAGCAGCGGCAGGGTAATAAGGGATGTTATCAGGGTGGTGTTGAAGGTCTCTTCAAGAGACACTGCCCACGGTTGAACCAGAACCAGAATCAGAACCACAACCAAGGAAACGAGAACTAGGGAAGACAACAACGGGGGTAATAACGACGGCAATGGTGCCAGGGGTCGAGTGTTCGTGATTGGTCAGAGTGATACTAGGAATGACCCCAGCGTTGCGATAGTTTCGACATCGTCATTAGTATGGACTGGTTATCCCAACAACAAGCAGAAATCCTATGCAAGGAGAAGACCATTCGTATTCCACACTCTGGTGAAGAACCTCTAGAAGTTCAAGGCGACAAGAGTGGTGTCGTGAGTGGCATCATTTCTTTCTTGAAGGCTCAGAAGTGTTTACGTAAGGGTCACACAGCTGTTTTAGCACTCGTTACTGATACGTCGAAGAAAGAGAAAAAGATTGAGGATATTCCCGTGGTACGCAATTTTCCTCAAGTGTTTCCCGAAGAGTTACCGGGGCTACCGCCTCATCGCCAGGTCGAGTTCCAGATCGAGCTAGCTCCAGGAGCAGCACCCATAGCTCGAGCACCTTATCGTTTAGCTCCAACTGAATTGGAAGAACTGTCAAAACAGCTACAAGAACTCTTGGAAAAGGGTTTTATACGTCCTAGCTCTTCGCCTTGGGGAGCTCCAGTGTTATTCGTAAAGAAGAAAGACGGTACGTTCAGGATGTGTATAGACTACCGTGAACTCAACAAGGTGACGATCAAGAATCGTTACCCTCTTCCGCGCATAGATGATTTATTCGACCAGCTGCAAGGGTCGAACTACTACTCCAAGATAGACTTAAGGTCAGGATACCATCAGCTGAGAGTCCGGGATAAGGACGTCTCTAAAACAGCATTTAGAACTCGCTACGGCCACTACGAGTTTATGGTCATGCCATTCGGGCTAACGAACGCGCCTGCGGTTTTCATGGATCTTATGAACAGGGTGTGCAAACCTTATCTTGACAAGTTTGTTATTGTTTTCATCGACGACATTCTGATTTATTCGAAGAATCGGGAGGAACATGAGCAGCATTTACGACTTATTCTGGAACTTCTTCGAACGGAACAGCTATACACTAAGTTTTCAAAATGCGACTTCTGGCTTTGTGAAGTCCACTTTCTAGGCCACGTGGTAAACACGGATGGGATTCATGTCGATCCATCCAAGGTAGATTCGATCAAGAACTGGCCTGCACCTCGCACACCGACAGAAATACGCCAATTCTTGGGTTTGGCGGGTTATTATAGACGATTCATCAAAGACTTCTCAAAGATTGCACAGCCGCTTACATTGCTGACAAAGAAAGGTGTTGCTTATCGTTGGAGTAATACACAAGAAACAGCGTTTCAGCACTTAAAGGATAGACTCTGTAGCGCACCTATCCTCTCATTGCCAGAAGGCACGGACGATTTTGTAGTCTACTGCGACGCATCTATCCAAGGTCTTGGATGTGTATTGATGCAACGGGATAAAGTTATTGCTTACGCTTCACGCCAACTTAAGATTCACGAACGGAATTACACTACGCACGATTTAGAGCTTGGAGCTGTTGTCTTTGCACTCAAGATATGGAGACATTATCTGTATGGCACCAAGTGCACCATCTACACCGATCACAGGAGTCTTGAGCATATCTTCAAGCAAAAAAAAAAAAGAATTGAACATGCGACAACGTCGATGGGTCGAGTTACTGAACGATTTCGAATGTGCTATAAAGTACCATCCGGGCAAAGCCAATGTGGTGGCCGACGCCCTCAGTCGAAAGGATACTACACCTAGGCGTGTACGAGCGTTGCAACTCACTATCCAGTCTAGTCTTCCTTCACAGATACGAGATGCTCAGGTAGAAGCATTGAAACCAGAAAACGTCAGGGCTGAAGCCCTACGCGGCTCAAGGCAAAGGTTAGAACAAAAGGCAGACGGAGCCTACTATGTAACGGGACGCATCTGGGTCCCATTCTATGGCAATTTATGCGAGCTTGTATTGGATGAAGCTCATAAGTTTCGCTACTCAGTACATCCTGGTTCGGATAAGATGTACCACGACCTTAGAACTACATATTGGTGGCCTAGCATGAAGGCCCACATAGCAACTTACGTTAGCAAGTGTTTGACTTGTGCGAGAGTCAAAGCAGAATATCAGAAACCATCAGGCCCACTCCAACAACCTGAGATACCACAATGGAAATGGGAGCAAATTTCCATGGATTTTGTTACTGGCCTGCCTAGATCTCAGCGCGGAAATGATACTATTTGGGTGATCGTGGATCGACTCACAAAGTCTGCTCACTTCTTGGCTATCAAGGAAACAGATAAGTTCTCCACTCTAGCAGACGTATACCTTAAAGAAGTTGTCTCGAGGCACGGGGTGCCCACCTCTATTATCTCTGATCGTGATGCACGTTTTACTTCAGAACTGTGGCAAGCAATGCACAAATCTTTTGGCTCTCGATTAGACATGAGCACAGCTTATCATCCTCAGACCGATGGGCAGTCTGAGCGCACTATTCAAACTCTAGAAGACATGCTTCGGGCGTGCGTAATTGACTTTGGCAAGGGCTGGGAAAAGCATCTGCCACTTGTGGAATTTTCATACAACAACAGCTACCACACCAGCATTAAAGCTGCTCCATTTGAGGCATTGTGCGGGCGTAAATGCCGATCACCTCTTTGTTGGGCAGAGGTGGGTGACAGTCAAATCACAGGTCCAGAAATGGTAGTTGATACTACTGAAAAGATTGCTCAAATACGACAACGCATGGCGGCAGCTCGTGACCGTCAGAAAGTATACGCCGATAATGACAGGAAACTACTCGAGTTCCAGGTTGGGGATCGAGCACTACTCAAAGTTTCACCCTGGAAGGGTGTTGTTCGTTTTGGCAAGCGAGGCAAACTCAATCCACGATACGTTGGACCATTTGAAGTCATTGAGAAGATAGGCAAGGTGGCCTACAGACTGAACTTACCAGCTGAACTCAGTGCAGTTCACCACGTCTTTCATGTGTCGAATCTGAAGAAGTGGCAGTCAGATGAGACCTTCATAGTTCCTTTGAAGGAGCTCACTATCGACGAACGGTTGCATTTCGTCGAGGAACCAGTTGAAATCACGGACCGGGATGTTAAGGTCCTCAAGAACACTAGAATACCTCTTGTACGAGTTCGTTGGAACTCCCGTCGTGGCCCAGAGTTCACCTGGGAGCGCGAAGATCAAATGGAACTCAAATATCCCCAGTTGTTCGAAAACAATGCAACTACTACTGAGGTTGAAGCTACTACGGAATTTCGGAACGAAATTCCAACTCAACGGGGGAATGATGTGATACCCCAGGAAAACCAGTAAACGATAACTTACCTAGCTTCCTCAGTAACCGCATGCTAAATTTCGGGACGAAATTTCTTTCAAGTTGGGGATAATGTGACAACTCGAGTTTCCGACTTTCACTTTCTGATTACGTGCACGTTGACTTTGACTGTGTAGTTGTTTGACTTGTTTAACTTGTAACTGTACACGTTATATTTTTTTTATGAACGCATTGTGGTTGCATGATTTTTTTTGTGTTTGGCTGTATAATGAAGCCTGTTAAAAAAAAAACTTAAACTGTTAAAACATAAAAGGACTCGACGAAACAGACAGGACCCGACGAAACAGACTGTTTCGCCATAAGCATCTCGACGAAACAGAAGTCTGTTTCGCCAAGCCCAGTTACGCGAAGCCCAGTAAGGGCCCAGAACACTGTTTCGTGTATATTTAGGGGAAACGAGTTCAGTTTCACACGTTTTAACAAATTAGAAACCCTAAAGCTCTCCCAAGTGTGACGGCAGCTGTGTGTTTCCCCAAGCCCTCTCTTTAGCGATCAAACCATCATTTCCGAACATCTCGGTTAGTGTGAATATACAGAATCGATTACTTTTTATTGATTTAAAAGTCTGTTTGATGAATGCTTTTAATTACGGCCCATGTGTGCGTTGTCAGAATATGATAGTCAAAGATTCATTTACGTATTGTTTGTATATATGTTGTTGTTTTGTAAAATAAAGTACACCTCATTGAATTGTCGGCTGGATTGATAAGGTTCATGGTTAGTAATATGGGATTGTTTATTAAAATAGAGATTGGTGGGACAAATCGGTGGTCAATGGATGGGAAGTTGTGAACCACTAATTTATAATGATGATGTTTGGTAGTGTTGATAACTCATTAAAGGTCCCATCGGTTTGTGATAATAAAGGTCCAATCGGTTTATGTTATTGTTGGTCCAATGAGAATTGGCGGTGATTGATAGTTGTTGGCCACTAGGGCATATTGATTCTGTGATGTTTCTGCAACATGTTTGACGAAACACACTTGGCGAAACAAAGGTGTTTCGCCGAGACCCCGATTGACGAAACAGAATGTGTTTCGTCAACATGCTTTCTGCCGACTTGTGTTTCGCCGAGACCATTTTTGACGAATCAGATGGGACGAAACAGAATGTGTTTCGCCAATCTATGTTTCGCCGATTGTATAATATGTTCGATCTCTTGGGTTAATTCTGTTAAACTTAACTGGGTTAGATAACTGCTGTTATGATTAAAAGCAATACTTGTATGATTACAAATACGTGCAATGTGATACTCTGTGTTATTAAAGCGATGTTCATGATGATGATATTTACGTGCAAACAACTTGAATGCAAACTGATTATGTATTCGTGCATACCTTAGGACGTGATTGATTAACCGTGAGCACATACTTAGCATACCGAGCAAAACAATGTGAGTTCACACTCTCTCTAAGGCATGGGATTCCCGGTGGTTTGGGAATGGATTAAGAAACTAAAATGAAACCTACATATCCTCCTTGGGTAGGATATGTACCGCCATCCTCCTTGGGTAGGATGCCAATATTAATCCTGCGTATTCTCCTTGGGTAGAATACGTACGTTCGTCCGGTAGGACAACAACCTAAACGTACGTAAAACCTACGTACACTCACACTCGCTACGGTCCTTGGATCAAGAAGGGCACGTACAAACACGACTAGTCTATACATGGGGAAGCCCCCACTAATCTTCGCACAGATGCCTGAAAAGGCCGCGATACGGCCACTAACCTTCGCACAGATGTCTGGAGGACCGCGATACGGCCACTAATCTTCGCACAGATGTCTGGAGGACCGCGATGGGAATTAATAAGAAACATGGGTTACAAAACGAACAACTGAATTATGAAACGAATTTTATAACTGAATAACAAACTGTGAACTCGCTCAACTAGTTGTTGACTCTCTGTTACATGCCTTGCAGGACCATAGGTACTTTTGGAGCTTGCACGGGAGGCACGGTCGTTGTGGACATGGATCGTGAATGTGTTGTTAAACATTATGACATTTTGTACTTATACTTATGTTGGGTTTTACATTAATGCTTCCGCTACACACTTGTTTATATTTGGTTTTGCAAACACCTATCGTATTGATGAATGACTTTTGATATAATTACTTATGTTCAATATGATTGGTGGCTTGATCCTGGTCATGTCACGCCTCCAAGCGGTGGTACTCCGCGTGTGGATTTTGGGGGTGTGACAACTGACCCGTTTAGGCATGATTTAGAAATGTCTTAGAGCCTTATTTGGACCAGGTAACATGCTAGTATAACGCTCTGTGATTATACACCATGGTTCATTAGTTAACCGATTAATACGCATGATTCCGTTAATTGATCATATGTTGACCATTATGCCCTTATTGCCTTAAAACGTGATTTTTGGAAATCTAAAAGAGTAGAAACTTAAATTACTGATATATAAACTTGCATACAAAGTTTGACATCAGTTTGATTTGTAGATTAAGAGTTATGCTCATTATCGCAAAATGAAAGCTTTATGTTAATTAAATGGCGTAATTAGCGTATAGCCTAGTTAAGCCTACTTTTTGATATCCAAATCTTTACCTACTGATGTAATATATTATTTTGGGATTTTTAAAGATTTTTAATTGATTTTAGGCTGAGCATAACTAGTAGTCGTAGGCTTAGTCCGGTAATTGTCGGTTTTGCCCTAACGGGCCATAAAATGAGTTTTACATATCTAAACGACTCCAAACCTTTTGCTACTGATCCCAAATGATAAATAAATTATTTTAAGCCTTCTGGAAATATAAAAATATCATATTTATGTATCAAACCCGGAAATGGCCTTTAATCGCCTTTTAAGCGTTTTTAACGCATAGTATGTGCTATAACTATTTTAAACATACCAAGGGTGATACCTACTGATATATGAGGCAAATTATAATATTTTAACAGTAAGCAAAGGTTGATAAACTCAGACTTCAGTTTTGAGCTTTTCAGCTTATGTGAAATTACCAAAATACCCCTACGGGGCATAGTTTGGTTATAATTGATAAATTTCACATATATATTTTATCCTACTGATATAACTTAGTAAATTGAGTATATTTTCTGATTACATCAGACCTATAACTCAGCTTGTTACTTAAACTCTTTTATAAACTTTTAAATGACCAAACTACCCCTACGGGGCCTAGTTTGTGTTTAAACACGTTTCGGGCATAATGAAAGACATCTTACTGATGTCACAACATATTTGAGGCATAATTAACTTAGGAAACCTGTCTATAGCTCTCATGAATACCCGTCACGCTTATTACGCGTACGGTTCGGTTTATGTAACAAGTTTACATAAATTAGCCGAAACGGGTCAAACCTTAACGGTTTTATCTCAAAATCCAGAATGTGAATGATAAACCCATATTAAACAAGTCTCTGAACTTGTCGGGTCTAAATCACATTCTATCCGGTCTTCGCTTAATCGTGCGTACGAACCGTATCTTTGAAACTAGCCGGTCTAAGCTTAAGCTTAATTAAAGACCCGTTAGGATTCTAATAGGTTATTAT
Organism: Helianthus tuberosus; assembly: GCA_030545235.1. Lineage (NCBI taxonomy): Eukaryota > Viridiplantae > Streptophyta > Magnoliopsida > Asterales > Asteraceae > Helianthus > Helianthus tuberosus. The sequence goes on along the minus strand of CM060396.1, from coordinate 136,835,596 downwards.
AAAACCTTCGTTCCAGATTAGGAGTACCAGTAAAAGCTACGTGCATTTTGCTTATTGTGATTTATACATTTCTCAGGTAAATACTTTTAACTTATTTTCCCTATACGGGCTTGGGTTACGGTATATAGCATACCGCTTGATCGGGCATCAAATTCTCCACCGTTGAGTGGGTAGTTGAATAAATTTGATCGGCTCGTTTAAACAGTCTTGTTACTTAAAGCCTTTGGGGGGTTAATGACCATGTCCCGGATATCCATGGCATCATTCGAAGTAATGGCCACGACTTAAGCGCGGGGTGTAGGCGTACACCTGTCAGCGCACAAAAGAATAATGTGGTGTGTCTATTGATCTTTAACCCGGACAAGATCTGGGCTACTGAATGCACAAGGAACATGTAATTCGTTCACAAGATTATAATATTGAACAATTCTCCCAAGTTAAAAAGATTAATTTTGCCTCTGTGCATTTTAATCAAGTTATAAAATGTTTATGCCATGTGCATCCAAACCAATTTTAAACCATTTTCCAAATGAGTCAGTTGATTGTATTTACCAGTGTAAACTGACGTATTTTCCCAAAAAGACTAAATGCAGGTACTAAACCTAATTGGCTGGATTGTCTCCTTAGCATCAATAAAGAGTCTCGCAAGCTTAAGATGCCTGAAGTCTGTTGAACTATTGTTTCCATTTTATGTTCGATCCATCTGTGGATAAACTTCCGAATATTGTGACAGTTGTTATTACAATAATAAATTTGGTTGTATTATATTTTCAATTGCTTCCGCTGTGCATTTATATATTGTGTTGTTTGACTATTATGTTGCCAACCATGACGTCACGATACTCCCCACCGGGCCCATCGGTGACATGTGGAAATCGGGGTGTGACAGTAGCCTTGCAGACTAAATCTGCCTGAAGAGCTGAGTGCGGTACACAATGTCTTTCACCTGCCTAATCTAAAGAAAGTGTCTGTCAGATGAAACACTCATCATTCCCTTTAAGGAGCTAACTTTTGACGATCAGCTACACTTTATTGAGGAACCGATTGAGATCACTAATCGAGAAGTCAAAACCCTCAAACGTAGCCAGATACCTATCATACGAGTTCGTTGGAACTCGCGCCTTGACCCAGGGTTTACCTGGGAACGGGAAGACCAGATGAAGCGCAAGTATCCCCATTTATTGCAAACGAGACTCCCAGCACTGAAGCTATAGCGGAAATTCGGAACGAATTTCCACACTAACGGAGGGATGATGTGACACCCCGTGGAAACATTTAAACACACTAGCTTGTCAGTGGTTGCGTGCTAAATTTCGGGACGAAATTTCTTAAACGTGGGGATAACGTGACACTTCGGGTTTTCCTGTACATTTCTTCGATGTTATAGTTAAGTTTGTGAAAAATTCGTACTGTGTGAGATACGAACAACTCTGTGAATCTAATACTATGTGATTTTGCATACTACGTGACTGTATGTGTTGTGTGGTTTGCATGTTCATTTTGTGGACTTTTGTGAAACTGCTTGTATCTACGTATGGTAATGGAGTCTATGTATGCATATAGAGCGTAGTGTATGACTGTCGCTTAAATTTCGAGGACGAAATTCCTGTAACATGGGGAAAATGTGACAACTCGAACCCTTGATCCTGATCGTCGTGAGACGAGCCTGTTATTGTTATTACTATTTTATTATCATTATTATTATTATTATCGTCATCGTCATCGTTTTTATCGTGATTATTATTTACTAAAATAATTGGGATTACCGTTATATTATTAATATAACTGGGCCAATCGGTTGTAGCGAGACGCATAGTTGTTTAAACGGGTTCAAACCCGGGCCAAGCCCAATCCCACTCCCTTTCACCCAAAAACCCTAGCCTATAAAACACCACATACTCCTAATATTCTAAATAAAAACCCTACACCCTCAATTAACCCAGCTGAAACCTCCCCCTAATCTCTGCCCCTTCTCCCCTGCAATTCCGATTACCGGAGTTATTTCGGCCGTCTCCGGTGACAACTCCTCCGACGAGAACATCCACACACGTACACTCCATTCTCCTCCTTACAATTCCTTGTCCTCACCTCACAGCCCCATCTTCTCTTCCGAAACTGGACAGCCGACCACCACTACTCCAGCGATGACAACAGGTAAGAGGAAGAGACGACATAGATGATGGGTCGGCCATCTCCGGTGACCTCTGTGTTTTCTGACTAACTACGGCGGCGAAAGTGGTGTTAATGATGGTGGCTCCGGCTAGCAACTGAGGTGGCTCTGGTTGCAACAAAAGAGGTAGTGGTGGAGTTCGGTGCAAGTTCAGGTTATCGGTTCAGACCCAACCACTTCAGGTCTCGTGGTAGTACGAGCGGGTCAGATTTGATTTTGTTTGTTCGGGTCAGCTGCGGGTTGGAAGCTTCGAGTCTCACCGAGTTCAGTCTCGGGTCACACCCACAACCCTTCGGTCAGTTTACTTATGTTTTATGTTTTGATCTTGGCAAGGGTTGGCTGCTTGTTTGTTTCATGAATATATAAGGTCCATAAATGCTTGAATCTGTTGTGATTATATGTCTATTATGGATTTGGTTGAGTAAGTTACGGTTGATAACTGTTGTGGTATATATATGATTAGAGTTTGATTTAGAAATTACATGACAAACTGATTTGATACTAGTAAGTTGTTTATATGATGTAGATGATAGATATAAAGAGCCTTGGATGTATAATAGTAACTGTTATGTGAAATTTGGATACTGTTCATATTAAATTAAGATTAGAAGTATGTGTTTTCCTTATTTATCATAACCTGATGATGTCCTAATAGTGCAGTGTTAAGAATGGATTTTTGTAGTCAGTTATATATATATACTTGTTGATTAGTGAATCAGAGAATGATCTGGTAATATGTGTTGTTAACGATAGAAATATGGTTAAATGAAGTAGAACATGTGTTCGAGTTTTTGGAAAGGAGTAATAAGCATGATGGTTAGTATAATAGGTATTACTTGTTCTGAATGATTGGAATGAATGATGATGTACGACTGTTGATGTTTTGATGATCCCTTGTTACAATTGATATGAAACTTGTTTTGATAATAATGTCAAGATATCTAGGATGAATACGAATATGAAAAAATCCTAGGTGATGAACTGTTTGAATGATGCTTGAAATATTTGAAATATGTTGGTTTGATCTGTTTTGATAAGTGTACGGTATGATAAAACATGTTATAGTAATTTGATTGGATAGTGAGTGCATGCTTATGAAATTTGATTGGTTAGTACCATTCAGAGGATTCTAGAAACATCAGCAAAAGTTGTGAGTCGAAACTCATGGTTGCTACTCGAGACCGTTATGTTGGCAACTCGAAACCGGGCACTCCACATGTAAGGACTCGAGACCGGCACGGTTGCGACTCGAGATCTTCTGAACTCGACTCAAGCCTGACTCGAGACCTCAAGGTTGCGACTGAGAAGTGCACGACTCGAGACCGCTTAGATTACGACTTGGAATCTCATGGTTGCGACTCGAGATCTCTTGGTCTCGAGTCGAGACCACCCGGTTTCGACTGGACTACTTTGCTTGGTTATTGGGCCACACAAACTGATGTTATGGACGGTGTGCTACTGCTATTGTTTAACTGTACTGTTTAACTTTTCACATGCTAGGATAGGCCCAGTAACGTATATGCTAGTATGACATACATGTTATGTGTTAGATACGTGTAGGATTATACGTGACTGCGTGACACTACTTGCATACGAACCTAATAAATATTTAATAACCATAATAGGGTATGGTTGACCAACGTAACACAAGTAAATTGACTACCGAGCAAAGCAAAGGTGAGTTCACTACTTTTTACTTAAAGCATGCGTTCCCGGTGGTTGGGAAACGGAACGAAACACTTTTCCTGGTTTGGGATTGCTTACTATCTCCTTGTGCGGGATACGGTATTTCTATCTCCTTGTGTGGGATACGGGTAACAACGCTATCCCCTTTGTGAGGGATACAAACTACTTTTCTCCCCTTATGAGGGACGCTTAGTTAATTACTATTTATACTGGATGCAACAAGCAAAACTAAACGAAACTCTATCACTCAAGTCCCTACTACTTAATACCGATTAGTCACCGGGGCCTGGCGAACGGGTTATTAGTTGATAGCGCTATTTAGGTCTCACCAGCCTCACACCGTGCCCGCGTATGGGATCGGGCGTGAACTAATAGACTCAGGCAAAACCGTCAAAGATGATAGAACATTGACAAACGGGGCACTCTACGGAAACGTACGGATGAATAGTATTCGGTATTGTAAAAACAGTTTAGTAGCTTACTTATGGGGTAGCTCCCCATGGCATGTATAAATGAGTAAATTAGCTGTTAAAACAAGTTTTTGGAATTAAAACTGGAAAAACTGTGAACACGTGAACTCGCCAACGTTATGTTGACACTCTACTGCATGCTTTGCAGGTTGCTCTCTAACAACTTTGGACGAACGTTGCAATCAGATGGAGTGCGTGGTTTGTAAGTTCATAATTAATAAACTTGTGGTTTTAAATTACGATATGTACATCCTTCCTTTCCACAAATAGAAATCAACATTTAATTAACATTTAATTACTTCTTCGTGTCTGATCTACTTTCGTATACGGATTTCGCACGTGATACGAGATCTATGCATTCATCAGAGTTACTGAATTAATCCTAGAACGAATCCACAAATAGTATCAGAGCGGGTGATTGATTGCACGGATTGAAGACACAAGAATTCAAGAAGATTCAAGCTGAATTCAAGCAAATCAGAGACAAATTTCATCATCTTCTTCATATTTTCTTCTACTTATCCGCTATTCTTTCTTTTCAAACTTTAAATCTTAGATTCAAGGAGTTTTCACGGTTAAAAATGTTTGATATTTGAATATCTCATGCGAAAATCAGTTTTATTCAATCCTACAAAATTTCAGGACAAAATTCAAACAAAAACATCATCAAATCATTGAAAAACATGGCTAATTGTGTTTAGAAAGTCACGTACAAATCTGAGTTGTGGATGTGTTGATTCGTACGAATCTACATTCTCTCCATTCATCTGAATCTACTGGAAATTATATTTTTTGTTGAAAATTCAGTGATTAGTGAGTAGTCCATTCGTACGAACCTAGATTCAGTCCATTCGTACGAATCGAAGAACAAGTTTTATAATTGGTTAGTGTCGTTGATTTACACGAATCAACATAAGTTGATTCGCATGAACCCACGATTGCACATCCGTTCGAAGAAGTGTTTATGTGTAGTTTGTTTTTCAAATCTGTTTCAAGTGTTTGTTGTGTGTTTTGCAGGTGATTTTCAAAGATCAAGATCATGGCTGAAGAATTCTACAATGAGTTTTACAATGCGTTCACTTCTGATTCATCCAAAATAATAACCCCACCGAAAAACATTTCAAAAGATATCACTGAGAATTTGAAACATGATAACTTTTACGGAACTAACTCAAAACCACTGAAACTTAATAATATTGAAGATTATAACTGATGGAAGGACATGTTTATTAACTGGGCGAAAGATTATGCTCATGAGAGTTGGTTTTGTTTGGAATTCGGGTATAAAAGGCCGTTAAATGATAGAAATGAAGAAATTTCACTTTTTAGTTTATCGAAAGGAGATAAACAGACATTTTCTAATGAACAAAGAATGATCGCGTTAATTCAACAATCATATAGGGATGATATCTTTGCATTACTTCAGCATGATGGTTCATCAAAGTCTATATGGGAAGCACTAAGAGTGAAAGCTAAAAGAGGAAAGTAAATAAAGAAGAACAAAATTTCATTGCTAAAGAAAAAAATCGATCTATTTGATTATATAAAGGGTGAAAATGTGAGGCAAATGATTGAAAGGTTCTGTCATCTTAAAATTGAAGTTGAAAGGTTTAGGATTACAAAAACCAGATAAGAAATCATTGACAAAGTGATCGAAGCCTTACCACGTGTAGATGACTGGCAACCATTTGTCATGATTTTGAAAAATGATTCACAGTTTGATGAGATTAATCTGGATACATTGATTAAGAAGCTTGAGGTACATGAAATATAACTGCAAAAACAGAACAAAATAAGCAGTTCAACCTATCAGCAAAATGTGAGCCTTTACTACAGAGGAAGCTTGCCCTCAACCAATCAATCATCAAAGATTGGTACACCTTTCAGCGTTGAAAAGTCAAAGGATTCACCGAAAGGTAGTTATTCAAGTTATAATCCAGGTTATCATTCTTCCTCGACATCATCAAACACAACAGGACCTGATGAGATTCAATGCAACATTGCCTTAAAACTGAAAAATTCTCCAACTATGAGTATCAATGCTGCTAAACAACAAATGAGTTTCTTAGCATCGATTCTAGAGTCATATGAGAGTCTGGTGGTGGGGAGAATTGGAAACCCAGAAATGACAAAGGAAGATTATGATCAGATAGACCCAGAAGAGATGGAACTTATCAACATCAGCTGGTGTTTGGCTAGTGGCATTAGGAAAGCGCAACATTTTATGGAGATTACCGGCAGGCAGTGTCTGGAAGGTTCGAATACTAAGCTGGGATTTGACAAGTCAAAATTCACATGCTTCAAATGTAAGCAGAAGGGTCATTTTGAAAGAGAGTTTGTCAACCGGGAAGTGAATGATCACATCAATCCATTTCATGACGACAACTACAAAAAGGCTATCTACCATCAAAACAATGAACAATCGTCAAAGCCGATTCAAAAACAGATTGGTGAAGGATCGTCAAGAGAAAAGAAACAATCTTTAGTGACGATTCAAGATGATGAAGGTTTAATTGGGATAAATATATTTCAAAAGAAAAGTTCGCTTTGGTTGCTGAAAAGAAAATTGAACATGTTCAAGAGAAAACATATAGAGAAAGACGAATTGTAGAAATCAAGTTGGATGAAATGCAAGAAACTTATGATGATGCTAGAGAGATGGGTGGATGGGATAAAAAGAGGGAATGCTACATAGATCATAGAGGAAGTCCGGTTGTAGATTCGAGTAAGGTGGTTTTTTACGATCTACTAGAATTAATTCCTCTTTCCGAAGAATATTACTCGAAGAGAGATGCGGATAAAGATTATGTTCCAAATTTAGAGAAGAAAATTAGAGAAGTGATGCTAGCAAGTTTCAGGAAGAGAGATGAAGAGAGACTTAAGAAAAGTGTTGAGAAGATGGTGGATGAATTAAAGAAAACATAAGTGGAAGCTGGTGATGAAAGTGAACAGAAGGTTGAAGAGTTGGAGAAGACCGAAGAAAAGGCTAGTGAGAAAAGTCAGGAAAAAAACAGATGAGAAGCAGAAGTAACCAGAAGAGGAAGCTGTTGTTGAAAATAGCAGGTAATTGAAGAAGGTCAGAACTTGTGAATGCACTATGTCTGTTGCTTACGTCTAGTATCGAGTCTATGTATAATGTATTTGTATGTACTTGTATTGAACCGACTAGGTTTTGTATTGTACAAGTCCCTTCGTACGAAGGGACATAGATGGTCAGTTGGAACAAAGTGGCCTTTACACCCCGGTTCGTACAAAGGGACATGTGCCTTCGTACGAAGCCATGACAACTATATATAGGGGTGTTGGGTTCATTGTTTTGTAACTTTTTGGCAAACTCTAGCGAAGCTCTGCTAAATTTTCTCCAGGTTCTGTACAAGTTCAAATATCAATGAGAATGATGTTTAACGGTGACTGTGTGATTATCACGTCATTTCTATGTCGTGGATTCCGCACGTGCACATAGAGTTTAGATCCGGTCGGAGTGTTATGAAGACGAACACGGTCCTCACAAGTGGTATTAGAGATTGGAGGCCAGATTCGTGACTGAAGATCAACTGATACCGGCGATTTCTATCTGTTTTGAGCAAATTCGAATCAGATTTCATCTCATTTCTACTCGTACTTCTTCTTTTTGAACTTTTGGATCCTTTTCAGACTTAAAATCAAAATTCACGTCGAATTAATGGACAAATTCGGATGAATTTGTGATATAGTGTGTGAAATTCACTTTTAAACAATCCTCTAAAGTTTCAGACCTAAATTCAACTTAAATCTCATAAAATCTAAAAAAACCCATGAAAAACACAACAACTTTATTCGCAGGTTACCTTCGTACGAAGCCACTTGTTCCAGCTTCATACGAACCCACGTTCTGAGTTGTGATTTTTACTAAGTCTGCTTGTTATGAAGCTACTGTTTCAACTTCGTACACCAGAAAACAGCTTTTCAAGAGTTTTAAGTCACTTCGTACGAAGCCATTTCTAGCTTCGTACGAACGCACATTTGTCGTGTATGTTTAGCTTGTGTTGTAGCTTCTTATGAAGCCACAATTCCAGCTTCGTACGAACTGACCAGTTTGGTTATTTTCACTTCTAAATTTGTCTAAGTGTTGAGATTTTGCAGGTGTAAATCATGGAAGGTGAATTCTACAACTCTTTCTTTGATGCTTTCACTACTTCGGATCCATCCCCGTCGGATACAAATCTGAAGAATATGTCAAAGGTTATTTCCAAGTCGTTGAATGTCGACAACGCGTACAGAAACCACCAAAAGCCGCCAAAGCTTATGAACATCAAAGATTCCCACTGGGGGGAAAAGAGATTCGAAAACTGGTTAAAGGCATTTGCTTATGAGAGCTGGAAACTAATACAGAAGGGTTACACAACTTCAAACTTACCATTTACCGACTTGGGAATAGCTTAACAAGAGGTGTAGGTCCCCTGGTTCGTACAAATCATCATAGAATTGTCAATCCAATCTATAGTGCGGAATCCTCTAGATCAGAATAGCACAGAAACGAATATAAATTAGAATTCCAATTTAAACCCGATCTTTATTGATTATCAATCACATGAATTACAATCAATCAAGATCCCTGATTTCGTCCAAGCTCTAAGGCCTTCACGAAAACTCTCTCACAAACAGTTTTAGCTAATTAACCTAAACCCTAATGCAAAGCCTTGTTTGTATAACAAAAGGTTGCAACTTGGGCTATGGTTTCCTACATGGGCTAGGCCCAATTCATCCCCCCTTAACGTAACATGGGTTTGGTTTAGCCCAAACACTATTAATTGACTAACACAAAGCTAAACCCGCTAACCGTTTATTGTTTACTAATTACAAGATATCCAAAGACCAAATCTAAAAGTTGTTGTCACAAATATGCACCAATAAACTGCCCCTTGACAATAGCTTCATAAAACAACTTTGTCTTCAGTCATCTTGCATTCTTCATGTAATCTTGCATTGTCTTTGGTCTTTGGATAGCTTCAGCTTTAAAAGCTTCTGTCAGCAATAGACTCCCCCTAAGCTGATGCATCCAATCACCAAATCTTCAAAACGTTAGCACTTGAGTAAACTCCAGTTTAGCATTTGCATAGCAATCTTCAAACTCTTCAACTTTGTTTGCAATGTAGAAAGGAGGTTCTACCATGCATCCAATCAAACTCTCATCTTCTCAACATAGAAACTTCTCAGCACCATACTGCTTCAATCTGTTTACTATAAAACAAACATCTCAAGAAACCATAAGAATTTTTTAACAAAGTTATACAAATTATTATTATTCAAGAGATAGTTAAACTATATCACAGACTAAGCGATTTCAATTTAGCACCAACACGCAAAACTTTTGTCCAACACACAAGACCCTATATGATTTAAAATTTTGAGCTCACTTTCTAACACCGTCTCCCCCTATCGGTAATAATTCCTCCAAGAAAAACAGTTTTTCGTACATTAAGAATTTTAAATGAAAAAGACACTATTTTTGGATCTTTATATTTTCTTAAAGCAAGTAAATAACAAAAGCAATAAACACTCTATTTTTGTAAGAGTCACCAGTAAGAAGATCGCACAGCAAAATCAAACTGTTTTCACACTCTTAGATAATTCTTTATATAATTTTCGTGAAAAGTAGTTCAAGACGATTACCAGTATTGTTTATCCACTTAAACAAAATGCATGAACATTTCAAGTTCCATTATCGTATGATACGTTAAGGTAATATTATACTGATATACTAGTGTGTCCCTCTTCAGGATGTACCCCCGCGATCAACGTATGCACAAAGATTCCTCGTAGTAGGTGAGTATACTAAATTCATCTGTTTTCTTTTACCACGCTAGATAATTGGTGACCAGGTCAGTACTTCCGTACATCAAAGAGATAGAAATATCTAACGAGGGCTAAGACAAATACCATTTTCGGTACGAATTATGCATTTTGCACTTTTTAATAACTCTCTAGGAGAGCTTCTTCATTTATGGGTTTTGGCATTTTTAGCTCTTTTAAGATATCCTGGTTATGCCTAGGTCAGCATGTATCTGGATGCAGCAGAAGGACAACCCCGATATCCCCGGATGAAATAACAGTATAAAGACCCAAAACCTTGGATCTTGGCAATCTATCAACGCAAGATTTAAGGTCATTAAACCATACGCCATTTATGTGTTCCCCACTCATATTCAGTTCGTTATGTTTATATCACATTGGTAAGTTGATTATTTCATGCTTTTGCCTACTGGTATATCATATGATTAAGCTGCTATCACACTTAAGCATTTTAATTCAGTTTCAGTGTGACAGTCTAACTAGCTGATGTACTATCATTTCTTCTTTTTCACATAGTGATAACTCATTTTTTATTTTTTTATTTTTTTATATTTTTTATATTTTTCATTTTTTTAATGTTTTTGGATTTTGTGGTTTTCTATTTTTTTTATTTTCAAGAAAACCATAAAATATTTACAAAATTCTGATGAAAAACCAGTTATTCAAGATTCCTCATCCTATTGAGTTTACTAAATGTTCAAAGCGAGCACTGTCAAAAGCTTTAGTATAAAGATCTTCAAGGTTATCTAGTGTGTCGACTTGATGAAGTTCAATTAGTTTCTTTCCAGCACAATTCCGTATAAAATGATGATGAATGTCAATATGTTTTGTGTGACTATGTTTCACGGGGTTATTTGTAATAGAAATTGTGGCATTATTGTCTATCATAATAGTAGTACGAGTGAAATCCAAACCGTAATCACGCATCTGATGTTGTATCCAGAGAACCTGAGAGCAGCAGCTACCCACAACAATATATTTAGCTTCACACGTAGAGATAGACACACAAGATTGCTTCTTGCATTGCCAAGACACAATCCTGCCTCCTAAGAACTGACAACCACCTGTTGTAGACTTTCTTTTAGACTTGCATCCTCCGAAGTCTAAGTCAGTGTAAGCAACAAACTTCAAATCACTATCAGCTGGATACCACAATCCAAGTTTAGGTTTCCCCTTCAAGTAACGAAGAATACGCTTCACCGCCTTCATGTGTGACTCCTTTGGATTAGCCTGATATCTGGAAAACAGACATACGACAAACATAATGTCTGGTCTTGAAGCAGTCAAGTACATTTGAGAACCAATCATTGCCCTGTATTGAGTTGGATCAACATCTTCAGTACTTTCATGATCTGGGCCAAAATTATGATTTTCGCATATGGGTGTGTTGAAAGTATAGCAATCCTCCATTTTGAATCGAGACAAAATGTCATACACATACTTTGTCTGATGTATAAACATCCCATCCTCCTTCTGATCAACTTGTATTCCCAGAAAGTAAGACAGCTCACCCATAGCACTTATTTTGAACTTGCTCTTCATCACCTGCTCGAACTCTTGACACATGCTCTCATTTGATGACCCAAAGATGATGTCATCTACATATACCTGTACTAGCAGAAAATCTTCTTTCTTTCTCTTAATGAATAGTGTACTGACAAGCTGACCTCTTTCAAAACCATTCTTGATCAGATGTGTTGATAGTGTCTCATACCACGCCCTGGGTTCTTGATGTAATACATATACAGCCATATCAAGTTTGTACACACGATCTGGATAATCTTGATCAACGAACCCATCTGACTGTGAGACATACACCCCTTCTTGGACTTTCCCGTAAAGAAATGCACTCTACACGTCTAGTTAGTAAACTTTGAAGCCCTTGAATGAAGCGAAAGCTAGGAAAAAAAAGAATTGCTTCCAACCTTGCCACTGGTGCACACAGCTCATTGTAATCAATCCCTTCTTGCTGATTGAAACCTTTGACAACCAATCGAGCCTTATTTCGCGTCACGATACCTCGATCATATTTCTTGCACTTAAACACCCACTTAGTGCCTATTTCCTTTTCACCTTTAGGAAGGTCAACTAACTCCCAAACCTTCAACTTAGCAAACTGGGCTAATTCCTCTTGCATAGCTTCAACCCATGAATTGTCTTTTAGATCCATATGAATGATCTTCAGCTCCTCTTGGGAAATAAAGCAACTATACAAGCACTCGTTCACAATCCCAATCTTCTCAATTGAAACAAATAAACCTATATTCTCGTTGCTATGCTTCTCCTTGTCTAAACACCTGCAGTAGGATCTCCAAGTATCATGTCAACTGGTTGATCTCTATTTGCTCGTGTAGTAGCAACGGTATCGACATCTAAATTATCACCCAGGGTTGATCCAATCTCCCCATGAATATTCTGATTTGCAAACGAATTAATGAAATCCTCCCCCTGAATAGGTTCAGACTCACTATCGCATGAATCATACGCAGCAGCACTTGAGGAAGTTTCTGGAGCATCTGTCATTGAAACACTCGATCTAGGCATGAACTCGCCTTCATCGTCTTTACTGATCATTGTTTTAATCAACTGAGAATCATCTGCATTAGAAAACTCAGGAATATTAAATGATTTAAAAACACTTTCATAATCATATAATATAGCTGGACCACTCGTTGATTGTTGAGGTTTGTATGTAGTAATTTCAACATTAAAAGCAACCTCAATTTTACCAGTTTTTAAATTGAAAACCCTTTTATTCGGTGTGCCAGATACATAACCTAGAAAGTAGCCTTCATCAGCCACCTCACCGAATTTTTGTTTATCTTTGTTTCTCACAATGGTGCAGTGTAATCCAAATGGTTCTAATCCTTTCAAGTTTGGTTATTCGTTAAACATAAGTTCATGACATGTTTTGTTAAAACTTTTAACGGTTAAAACTTTGTTTAGGATGTAGCAAGCTGTATTCATAGCTTCTCCCCACAAAAGAACTGGAAGCTTTGAATCTGAAAGCATAGTCCTAGCGGCTTCAATCAACGCCCTGTTTTTCCTCTCAGCGACTCCATTCTGTTGAGGTATATAAGGAGTAGAATATTGATGCTCTATTCACTTTCGAAGACAGTAGAGATCCAGAATACGATTCTTGAACTCCGTGCCATTATCACTCCTTATCCTCTTGATTCTTGCTTCATGGACGTTCTGTAATTTTGTAAAAAGATATATCAGCATCTCCGGTGTCTCATCTTTTGTACCTAAAAAGAAAACCCATGAATAACGTGAGTAATCGTTTGTGACAACTAAACAATAGTACTTTCCACCTATACTCCTCACGTTCACTGGACTGAATAAATCCATGTGAAATAATTCATAAGGGGCTTCTATGGAATTTACTGTTTTTGATTTGTGAGGTTTCTTATGTTGTTTTCCCTTTTGACATGGAAGACATTTATCTTCCATGTGAAACCTCTGCATTGGAACCCCTTTCAATAGCTCATTTTTAATAATATAGTTCTTTTTGCGATAGTGAATATGGGGCATGCGTCTGTGCCACAACATTGACTCAGCCTCAGATGCTTCTAACAATAAACATGCCACCACAGCAGAAGAATCCTTAGCAACCATGTCCATGAAATAAGTGTTGTTGGTGCATATGTTTGTTGACTTCATCTTGTATCGAGTCTTGTGTCTAGATTGGATATAATGGAGCTCAGTAGGCTAGATGATAGGGTTTTGGAGATATTGGACCATTTTGCACGAAATGGCAGAAGCCATTTTGTACGAAATGAACATTGTCCATTTCGCACGAAATTGTCATTCCGTGCGAAATGCAATGCCTATATATACCCGAGCTGCTAGTTCATTTGTAACTGTTCCTGATTCCGATACCGAAGTGCTGCCGACGTGTCATTTGATCTGTAACAGTGTTATATCAATAAACAAGACAATTAAAGAGTGAATCAAGTTGTTATCAAGTCTGTATCATTGAATTCCGCCTTTGATATGGATTAAAACTCTTCTGATAGACTCGTTTTGATCGAATCTCGATCCTACAAGTGGTATCACAGCTCAGGAGGAAGAGTTCTTACCGAATTCAGCATGTTTTCATCTATATTCTGACTTCTACATCTTCTTTTCAAAATTAACAAGATGTTACGGTTAAAATGGACTGATTTTTACACATAACACGCGAAACACTATTTTAATCAATCCTTGAAAGCATCAGACTTAAATTCGGACTAAAACCTGATCAATTTTATCTAAATCTGACCGATTGAAGTGACATCAGCATCATTCCGTAAGAAATAGTCCATTTCGTTTGAATCAGACATTTATTTCACACGAATTGAACCCTGTGAAGATCATTTCGCACGAAATCACATCTTAAGACCTTCATTTCGCACAAAATGACTCATTCCGCTTGAACGGCTCCATTTCGTACGAAATAGATTTTCATTTCGCTTGTAGCTGCCATTCCGTTTGTAAAGACCTTTCATTTCGTGGGAGAGTGCCATTCCGCTTAAAGAGGCCATTTCGCACCAAAATTCATTTCGCATCAAAAGTCATTTCGTTTAAACTTGCATTTCGTTTGAACTTTGTGAATTTGTGAAACAGGTTACTGAATCATGGAAGAGGAATTTACAATGCGTTTTCTACTACTCCAGCTGCCACAGTCACAGCTGCAGAAACAATAGAATCGAAAATGAAACGGGAACGTCTCAAAAGCCTCCAAAGCTTATGTACATCGAGGATTTTAAAGGCTGGCAAAATCGTTTTGAAAACTAGGTGCAAGCCTATAAGTTTGATGCATGGTGCTCATTGGATGTAGATTACGTTAAACAGAAAAATGAACGTGGGATTGAAAAAGCTTTAAGTTACTATTCAGCGGCTGAGAAATTGAAATACACCAGTGAAAAACTGATGATTAGTCTTCTCCAACAATCCGTAAAAGAAGATATTTTTGTGTTACTTCAACATGAAGAAACTGCTAGATCAATTTGGTTGGCGTTGATTAACAAGTTTAAGGGAAGTGCTGGTATGATAAAGAACAAACAAGCATTACTAAAGAAATCATTTGATATGTTTGTAGCTTTTGAAGATGAAACAACAAAAATGACTATCGATAGATATTGTCATCATGTTCTGGAAATGGGAAGATTGGAAATAAAGAAAGACGACGATGAATGGGTTGATAAGCTAGCCGATGCGTTACCACAAAATAAATGGGGAACATATTTGTTGATCTTAAAACTTATGAGAAAAACTGAAAGTAAGAATTTGGCAAAGTTCATTCAGAAGATTGAAGAACACGAATTGGATATTCAGAAAACTGCTATCATGAATAATCCAAATGCTCAACAAGATGTTAGTCTATATTACAGAGGAAACAAATTTGAGACTACTCCGAGTTCAAAGATTAAGACTGCTTTCAGTGCTAATAATTCTTCTGGAACAAATGGTAGTACTGTACCTCAGAGTGGTGGATATTCGTCGTCGTATTCAAGTTTTGATCCGAATTTCACAACACCAAGTCCTCAACGGCAGAATTCAACAAATCTGCAATGTAATGTTACATTGAATATTCAAAATGGTCAAAATCTCTCTCCAGAAATTGCTAAGCAGCACATGGCATCGCTTGTTACTATGTTAGAATCGTATGAAAGCTTAGTTGCTGGAAGAATTGGGAATCCGATGCTCACCAAAGAGGATTACGACCAAATTGATGCTGAAGAACTTGAGTTGATGGACATCAAGTGGTGTTTAGCAAGTGCTGTAAGAAGAGCAGAAAAATTTACACAAATCACCGGTAGAGATGATCTTCGTGATGTTGCTACATCTCCATTAGGGTTTGACAAATCAAAAGTTACTTGTTTTCGTTGCCGAGAAAAGGGACATTTTAAACGAGAATGTACAAATAAAGAAGCAACCGGAAGACAAGATCCGTTTAGAAACAACGATTATCATAGAAAATCAATTTATCATCAGATTGCTCAACAATCGTCATCATCCCGTGCCATTGAAATTGGACAGAAGAGAGCTTGTCTGGTAAATCAAGATGATGAAGGATTACCAGAGGGATTTAGCTGGGATAAATACATTCCGGATGAAAATTACTTAAAAAATCAAGCTTTTATTGCTCAAATCTTGGAAGAAGAAGCAGTCAAATCCAAGCCAAAAAGAATGAAGATTTTTAGATCATCTGAAAGTGATGAAGACACTGATGATGAGGAAGAGTACATTAATAATGCTAAAAAAGTTAGACTCATTCAGTTTTAATTTGTTTTTTGCAGATAAAATCGAGATGTTGAATGAGAAGAAGGCTGCTAGAATGAAGAGAGAGTTGGAAGCAAGAAGAATTGCTGAAGAAAAGGCAAAATTGGAAGCTGAAGAAACAAAAGCTGAAGAAAATTCGACAGAAAAGGTCGAAGATGAAGAGTGTGAAATAAACGTAGAATTTGATGAAGAACCGATGAGTGAAAATGTGATTGAGAAGGTTGTGGAGAAAATTGTTGAAGTAAAGAAAATAGTTGAGAAAATCGTTGAAGTTGAAAAGATAGTTGAAGTTGAAAAGATTATCGAAGTTGAAAAGATTATTGAGGTCACGAAACCTTGTCTAAAATGTTTGGAATCTTGCAAAGATTGTGAGGAGAAAGAGAAGAAGTATCGTGAACTAGAAGAGTTGAAAGAAAAGTTGATGTTTGATATTAAGTATGTAAAAGAATCATATGATGTGCTAAACAAAACATTTGATAGTTTGAACAAAACAAACCTGGAAATGGGAGCTGCTCAGACAATGATGAGTTCAACTTTAATGACGAAGCAGAAAGTCATCAATGAGTATATTGAAGATTGTGCAAAACTGAAGCAGGATTTGGAACTCGAAAAGATTGAAAGTGAAAGAATCAAACGATTGTTGTTGAGTTATACAATGTGTGATTATTTGATTGATCGAGTTTATCCTACTGTTGCAGGTCTTGAAGCTTTTCAAGATAAAAAGACGGAAGAGGATACTGGTAAGAAACAAAGTGTCAAGTATAACAAGTGTCCGCCTCCGATCTGGGAAAGTTATTCTCCCAGAAAGCCAAATGAGGAACGTTTAAATAAGGCACTCAACATAAAGTTAAAGTCTGAAACAATTGATGAGTTACCAGACAACATTGACGTCACATTCACAGCGTCTGACACTGATCATGAGTCTGAGTTATTAAAGAAAGTGGTCGATCAGGTGTTGGATATGGATGAAGAGTCAAAGTCGGAGTCTAAATCTGAAAGTTCAAGTTCATCAGACAAGAGTCCGAGTTCACCGGTCAAACGGGTTTACAATAAAGAATTTCTGAAGTCGAAAAATAATTTGAATGACGAAACATTCAAAGTTGCATATACTTTGAAAGATTCTGACAAATTATTTTCTGATGAAGAATTTCCAATAAGAAGTGTCAAAACTGAAATGCTCAAATAGGTTTTCAAATTAACGGAAATTAATATTTCTGAAATAAAAGATTTAAATCTTGCTGAAAAACCAAAAAAATACACTTCAAAAGTTCAACAGAGATTGAACAAGAAAAAGGGTTACAATTCTGGTTCAGGTTATCGAAAGAAAACAAACCATAACGGTAATTTCAAAAAGCAGGGATTAGGTTTCATTCCCCCAGAAAATCATAAAAATAAGAAAACTTATAAACCAAAAACTAAATTTGTTTTAGGTGCAAGTTCAGAAGAAGAAGAAAAGAAACCATTCTGGAGACAGTCAAACAAAGAGTTTCTTGCTGAGAAGAAAAAGAACATGGTGAAAGAATCTGAGAAGAGAGTTGAACTAAGAACCTGTTTCAAATACCAAGAAGTTGGACACATTGCTTGGAATTGCCCCAAGTCCACTCATACGAAACACGGAGTTACTTCTAACTCAAAGTCGAAAAAGAAATGTGTTGATGAAAAGAAACAACCAACAGAAAGTTTTAAAAAGTTTAAAAATTCGACTTTCAAAATTGGTGATAGTTTGAAATGTTTTTACAAAATAAAAGTCGATTTGAACAAACAAAAATGGGTTGTTAAATCAGAAACTAGTTCTGACAATGAATCTGACTCGTCAAAGTCAGAGGAGTCATTTGTTGTGAAAAGTGATGTAGGGTCATTTTCAGACCCAAACGAGTCGATCAGAAGAGTTTATACTCCATACGAGAGGCAGAAACAATCGTACTAAGGTCAATTCAGCAAGATATACACTTTAACTGTCGTATATATTGATTTGATAACGTTTTACAGCGAGACGACACTTCGGCAGTACTTCGTTGCTCTGACCGGAACTGTTCCAAATGAAATCAAGACACAAGGTATTTATAGGCTCCTAATTTCGCTTCAACCAGCTTCAAGCGAAATCAGATTTCGCTTGAAACCAACTCAAGTGAAATTAGCAAATATGATTTCGTTTGAAATGGTCTTGAACCATTTCAAGCGAAATTAACCACATACACACTTCCTTGTTTTTCGTGCCCTGATCTATCTAGTACATACAAGACTCGATACAATACGAAGTCGACAGACGCATGCACTAACAGACTCCCCCTCGAATGTTGACGAGTCATAAGTGTCGAGTCTTCGCATCTTCAATCTTTATCAGTCTTCGGGCTTCTCTCTTCGAAGTATCTGACACTATAAGCATCCTCAAATCTTCTCTGCTTTCTTTTAATTATCAACAGACTCTCCTCAAACAAATAATCTTCAATCCCATAATCACTTTTAAATCTTTGATAAATCATTTGATAAATCATTTGTAGAAATTATCATTTTTCTTTCAAAAAACACACTCTCCCAAACCAATTGTTCAACATGTCTAGCATTCAGAATTTTGAAAATCAGCTCTTCAACATCAGTTGTCGAAAATCTTTTTGAATTTTACAAAATTTATGCTAAAACACACTAAAAATCTTTTTGGATTTTTGAATAAAATGAAATTAAATACAGAGAAGAAATATTTACATACAAACACTATTTTTGTGAGTTTGTGTAAGAGGATCATATCAGTTTATGAGACAAATCACCAACACCGTTAAGCTATAAACATTTTAAGTTCTAAACGATTCACTTAGATTGTCAGTATACTGATCCACTTAAATTCTCACACAAAGTTCAACTGTTTTGAGATACGAGATTAATGTCTTAAGCACTTAAACTTAATCGCGTGTCCCGCCTCAGAATATACTCCCGTATCCAAATCCCAATATTCAGTCTTACAGGTGAGTATACCACAGATGATATCTGTAAGGGGTTAAATTGCGAAGAACTGTGAGAGCTCAGGTCAGAACTTCCGTTCAGTAGAGAGATGAGGGCTTCGACTTTTGGTGTGTCCCCTTTATAGGATCTTTTGTTTCAACAACACGATTAGCATTTTGCAATGTTTCATCATTTTTATGCTGAGGGTAGTGCTATATTTCAAGCAAGCATAAAGTATTCTCCGGGGACTAGGCCATTGCTTCCGCATTATCAGAAGTCCCGGGATAATACCCCAGATATCACTGAGCATAAAGACCTAGTATCTCAGAAAGAGGGACCTTTAAACAAGATTTCGGGGGTTACCCATATATCAGAGAGATGTTCCCCACGATATAAGCAAGTTTGAAATTTAGGTTTATATCTCGTCACAATCTACTAAAAGTGTAAAAACCTACTGGCATATCATCAGTGAGACCGTTTATCACATTTTTGACTTTCCAATTCTTTAGCATGCTGTGATAGTCCACTGATTTACTATCATTTCTTCTTCTTTGACACAAAAACTCATTTTTGCATTTTACCATGTTTTTGGCTTTTTCAAATTTTCAAATGTTTTTGGATTTTCAGAAATTTTTTACTCCTCCTAAAATGCAAACACATTTAAAGAAAATTTGAAAACAAACTATACAAGTAAATTGACAACCGATATCGAATCACTTCAATTCGCCATCCACTTGGCATAAACAATCAGAACTCCCCCTCACAACAAACTATTTTCCCATTGATTTCAAAACACTTAAGTTTGTTTTAATCAAATGATTTTTCTGGAAAATAAGTTTTGTTGTTTTTATAAAACCATTTGTAGGTTAGGGGTTCATCACCTTGTTTTTCAACCACTTGTAAGAATGGTCCAATCAAGTTCAACCTAATGACCTTGATTAACCTTCTTATAAAATCACAACCTCTTTTTCAACCTCATGGCTTACCAACCAATACCACATGTAGGTTGAATTCTTAGAATGCCGATTCCTATTCCTCACTTATCATCCTAGGAGTTCCGGCAAGTCATACTAATGACCAAATTTCAATTTACCAAAAACAATCTAAGAATGATGCCGATTCATGCTCCACGATTACCAACTTGGGAGCTCCGGCAAGTCCAGGATTTTACTGTTCATAGTAAGTACCATCCCAGTCACAAACCAGGGATGATACTTTACCTTGCTTCTTTGTTTTCTTCTCGTCAAATTCCTTGACTCCTTTTACCTTCCTGTCAACCATTTTTCCAAAAATGTTATGAACTTTGGAATTAAAAGCTTTCTCAATATCAAACTCTTTCTTTTCTGAGAAAATTTGATTTGATATCTCAACTTTACCAACTTTCTTCTTAAAATTTTCAGCTCGAAGTGGTGGAAAATTCACATCATCCACAGTAGGCACTGATTTTTCATATTTAACCTCAATTTGTGGCTCTTCTGACTTTGTGGAATCAGATTCATTGCCAGAAGATAGCTCCTCTGATTTTGACGAACCAGAATCATTGCTAGAACTATCATCAGACTTCTTAACAACCCATTTTTGGTTGTCAAGGTTTCCCTTTTTCTTGTAAAACCTGTTTGAACATTCACCAATCTCAAAAGTCGAATTTTTGAAAAGTTTGGTTCTATCAATTGGTGGTTCAAACTCAACTTCTTTATCTTTCAGTTTACGAGAAACTCCCTGTTTTGATTTTATTGCCTTGGAACAATTCTTGGCAATATGACCAACAATGTTGCGTTGGAAACAAGTTCTCGTTTCTTTCATCTGATCAGCAAACTTCATCTCTTCTTGCTTTTTTGCAAGGAACTCTTTGTTAGATTGCTTCCAGAATGGACTCTTTTGTTCCTCCTCAGCAGATGTACCTACAATAAATATCATTTTTGATTTAAAATCTCGAACGTATTTTTCATTTTTATGATTTTCAGGTGGAATAAAACCCAGTCCTTTCTTTTTGAAATTACCGTTATGGTTTGGTTCTTTTGAAAACCCGAACCAGAACTGTAACCTTTTTTCTTGTTTATACGTTGTTGAACTCTTGAGGTGTAAGATCTTGGTTTTTAAGAAAGATTTACATCTTTTATTTCAGAAATATTAATTTCTATTAGTTTGAAAACCTTTTTGATCATGTCAGGTTTGACACCTCTTATTGGAAATTCCTCATCAAAATATAATTTGTCAGAATCATTCAAAGTATATGCCACTTTGACTAATCCGTTATTCAAATTAGATTTTGATAACAGGAATTCTTTATTGTAAACCCTTTTTCCCTGTTTGACTGTTTGACTCGGAATGTTGGACTCAGAGTTTGACTCTGACATAGATTCCGACTTTGACTCCTCGGATTCATCTTTATCCGACACCTGATCGACCACTTTCTTTATTATCTCAGACTCATGATCAGTGTTAGATGACGTAAATGTGACATCAATATTATCTGGTAGATTAACTGTAGACTCCGACTCCCACTGTAAATTTGTTGCCTTTTCGACTCTTTCTGAATTTGGATTTCGTGGTGAATATCCATTTTCAAGCAGGGGTGAACACTTGTTGTAACTGAAACCTTGTTCCTTACCAGAATCATTCACTTTAATATCCTTCTTCTTTACTTTCTTCTTTTCAGAAGTCTTTTCTTCAGAAACCTTCTATTCTTCAGTTATTTTATCATCTTCAAAAACCTTCATGCCTTCAACAGTTGGATAAATCATGTCAATGACATAAGAAGTACATGAGTAACTTTTCAACAAACGGTTTACTCTTTCAGTTTCAATTCTTTGGGTTTCAAGTTTCTGTTCTAGCATAGCACACTTCTCAATGTAGTTGTTCACAACTTTCTGCTTTATCATGAAAGCTCCCTGAAGTGTTTTCATGGCTGTTGCTTGTTCTTCACTTGATTGATTGTATTGATTCATGGCTTTGTTCAGAACATCATGAGACTCCTTCAACTGGTTTATGTTGTTAATCAGTTCACTGTTTTTCTTTTTCATAATCTCACAATTTTCACAAATCACCGGAATCTTTCTTGCATTAACTTCTTCATCAACTTTGAACTTTGGAACTTCCTTTACCTTCTTCCTTATCACTGGAACTTCCTCATCATCACTGCTAACTGGTGTTTTGACCTTTTTTCTTTTTCTTTTTAGCTTTATTGTCATCACTATCACTCTCTGCCATCAATTTCAAATCAGCTTCCAATTTTCTTGCATAATACTCTATATCATCATCATCACTATCTTCTTCAATACGAGCGACAAAAGCTTTTTGATGTGAAGTTTTGTTAGGATCATAATCATCCCAACTGAAACCTTCCCAGTTAAACCCTTCTGGTAACTTTTCATCATCTTGGTTTATCAGGCATGCTTTGTTATCAGCTGAAATATATTTGTCCCAACTGAATCCTTTTGTTGGCTCTTTGTCATCCTGATTCACTATACAAGCTCTCTTTGAAGACTCCTCGATTACTTTTCTACCATGTGCCACTTGTGGTTCTTGTTGTTGTTGTTGTGCAACTTGATGATAGATGGCCTTCCGGTAGTAATCATTGTTGTTATTGAACGGATTTTGAGCTCCACTTGCTTCGCGGTTTTTGCACTCCCTCTTGAAATGTCCTTTTTCCCTGCAATGAAAACAAGTGACTTTAGATTTATCAAACCTAAAGTAGAAATATTAGCTTCACGTAAGTCATCTCTTCCTGTGATCTGCTTAATTTCTCAGCTCGTCTCAACACACTTGCCAAACACCACTTTATGTCCATCAATTCCATCTCTTCAGCATCAATCTGATCGTAATCCTCTTTCGTCAACATTGGATTCCCGATCCGACCTGCCACAAAACTACCATATGATTCCAACACGGTTCCCAACAAAGACCTGTTACTCTTAGCAATTTCTGCTGAATAATCCTCATCATTCTCCAGATTCAAAACAATGTTGCATTGTAACTTCTTGCCATTCTTTGTTGTTGAAATGTTCGGATCAAATGACGGATATGATGAAAAACTTGTGTTGTTGCTTGATCCTTTTGATGAACTTCCAGATGAACTTTTTGCATTGAAAGCTGTCTCAATCCTCGGTGACATGTTGGTGGATTTATCACTGACACCACCTTTGTAATAAAGACCGATGTCTTGTTCACCATCGAAATCTTAAAGCCTTTCTATGTTCCATCTCCTGAGCCTCAATATTTTCAATGAACTTGCTCAGTGTCAGATTGCTAAAACCTTTCTTGTTCCTCAACATCATGAGATATGTACCCCAAATCTCATATGGTAATGCATCAGCTAGCTTCTCAATCAACTCCTCAACATCTTTCTCGATGCTCAACCTCTTCATGTTAGCTAGCAAATTGCAGTATCTCTCAATGATTTGCTTCGTACTTTCATTTTTCAAACCACGGAATAGATCGAATTCTTTCTTTAAAAGCAAATTTTTGTTCTTGACCATCTCTTGGCTTCCATGAAACTTCGATTTTAAAGCATTCCAAATCGAATAAGAAGTTCCATTGTGTTGCAATAAAACCAAGATATCTTCTTTCAGAGCTTGTTGTAGTAAACTAAGCATCATTTTCTCATCTTTGTATTTCTTTCTATTTTCCGCACTCAGATCTTTAATAGCAATAATCTCCTCGTCATCATTCATCGGTCTAATGTATTTCGTCTCGACACATTCCCAAGCATCTAAATAATTTGCTTGTACCCAGTTCTCAAAATGTCCTTCCCAACCTTTATACTCCTCGATGTTCATGAGCTTAGGCGGTTTTTGCATCGTCCCCGTTTCATTTTCCAACATCGTGTTTTGTGCCAGAGTAATCGGGGTAACCGGGGTAGCGAATGAGTTAAAAAATTCCTCTTCCATGTTTTGGTTTTTCAAAGTTCATAAAACAGTTCTATTCAAGCGGAATCACACAGTTCTCAAGCGAAATATCAACCCAATTTCTCAAGCGAAATATCGAATTCAAGTGAAATCAATCCAATTTCTCAAGCAAAATACTAGTTCCAGCGAAATTAACTAGCATTTTCAAAAGAAATCAGATACAAAGTGTGATTTCAAGCGAAATCAACAGGTCAGTTCAAGCGAAATTATGCTGATGTCATATTCTCGAGCCGTTTTTCAAGCGGAATTACAGATTTTATCAGATTTAGATTGAATTAGGGTCTAATTTTCTCAAGAATTGGTTAAAACAGTAATGCGCACATGATGTATGAAAATTACGACATTTTGATCACTTTTCATTGTCAATTTTGAAAAAGAAGGTGTAGAAAACAGAATTTTCAGCTGAATTGTTAAGAACTCTTCTTCCTGAGCTCTAATACCACTTGTAGGATCGTTTTCAGACCCAAACGAGTCGATCAGAAGAGTTTATACTCAATACGAGAGGCGGAAACAATCGTACTGAGGTCAATTCAGCAAGATATACACTTTAACTGTCGTATATATTGATTTGATAACGTTTTACAATGAGACGACACTTCGGCAGCACTTCGTTGCTCTGACCGGAACTGTTCCAAATGAAATCAAGACACAAGGTATTTATAGGCTCCTAATTTCACTTCAACCAGCTTCAAGCGAAATCAAATTTCGCTTGAAACCAACTCAAGCGAAATTAGAAAATATGATTTCGTTTGAAATGGTCTTGAACCATTTCAAGCGAAATTACCTACATACACACTTCCTTGTTTTTCGTGCCCTGATCTATCTAGTACATACAAGACTCGATACAAGACGAAGTCGACAGACGCATGCACTAACAAGTGATGAGAATTCCGTTCCAGAAATGAACGATGAAAACTTTCCGCCATTCTCAAAAGGAAATTTGAAGATAAAAGTTGGAAAGGTTGAGATTTCAGATCAATTCTTCTCTGGTAAGGAAGAATTTGATGCTGAAAAGGTGTTTAATGGAAATGTGAAATATATTTTTGGGAAGATGGTTGACAGGAAGGTAAAGGGTGTAAAAGAGTTTTACAAATCAAAAAGATGGTGGGATAGAGATGAATCACAATCACCTAAGGCTGGTCAGGCTTGGGTGACAACTTTTACTACTTAAAATTCTTACTTGTCGGAGCTCCCAAGTTGGTAATCGTGGAGCATGAATCGGCATCTTTCTTAAAAATTCAAAATTGTCATACTTCGTCCTACAAGTGGAGGTTTTCACCTGCAAATGGTTAATCAAGGACATTAAGTTGAACTTGATTTAACTATTCATACAAGTGGTTAAGATTACAATGTGACGAATGAAACCCCTAATCTTCAAGTGGATTCAACTAAACTAATTTTCTGGAAAAACCATTTTGATTAAAACAAACTTAAGTGTTTTGAAATCTTAATGGGAAAATAGTCTATTATCAGGGGGAGTTCTGATTGTTTATGACCAAGTGGATGGCGAATTGAAGCAATTCACAACAGTTGTCACTTTATTTGTACAGTTTGTTTTCAAATTTTTCATTAAATGGTTTTGAATTTTAGGGGGAGTAAGAAATTTTCAGAAAATCAAAAAATTTGGAAAATTTGAAAAAAGAAAAAACATGATAAAATTCAAAATGAGTTTTGTTGTAAAAAAGAGGAAATGATAGTTCATCAGTGGACATTCATGGCATGCTAAAGATTTGGAAAGATAAAATGTTTTAAACGGTCTCACTGATGATGTGCCAGTAGGTTTTTACACGCTTAGTAGATTGTGTTCGAGATATAAATCTAAATATCAAACTTGCTTTGTTCGTAGGGAATATCTCTCGGATATATGGGTAACCCCCGAAATCTTGTTTGAAGGGCTTTCTATTTCTGACATACAAGGTCTTTGTGCGTGGTGATATCTGGGGTATTATACCTGGACTTCTGATTTTGCGGGAGCAATAGCTTAGTCCTCGTATAATACTTTGCATTGCTTTAATCTTAAAGCTCGCCCTCAGCATAAAAAATGATGAAACATTGAAAAATGCTAATCTTGTGCTGTTGTACATAAAAGATTCTCTAAAGGGAACCCACCGAAAAGCGAACCATCATCTCTCTGATTTTGCAGAAGCAATAGCCTGAGCTCTCATGGTCTCGCATTTAACCCCTTTACAGATATCACTAGGGTACATTCACCTGTAAGACTGAATATAGGAGTCTGGATACGGGGGTATATTCTGAGGTGGGACACGCGAATAAGTTTAAGTCTCTAAAACATTAATCTCGTATCTCGATACATTTGAACTTTGTGTGAAAATTTAAGTGGATCAGTATACTAACAATCTAAGTGAATAGTTTAAAACTTAAAATGTTTAAAGCTTAACGGTGCTTGTGATTTGTCTCAAAAACTGATATGGTCCTCTTACACAAACTCACAAAAAATATTGTTTGTAAATATTTCTTTACTGCTTTTCATTAAAAGAAAAATCCAAAAAGATTTTTAGTGTGTTTTAGCTTAAATTTTTGAAAAATACAAAAAAAAAAATTTCGACAACTGATGTTGAAAAGCTGATTTTCAAAATTCCAAGTGCTAAACATGATGAACCACAGGTTGGGAGAGTGTGTTTGTATTGAGATTTGATTTTGAAATGATTACATGGTTCATTCAGTCAAAACCAAATTTTGAATGATTTTCTTTCAAGTGGACATCAAAATTTTAAATGTTAAATCATTTTGATCAATACCTGCAAATGATTTCTTAGTCTGTCAAATTGATAAATCTGTGAAATTTATTGTTGGGTAGAGTTTTATGCAGGTCCCCGTGTCTAAACCTGAGCAGAGTGTGAGCCACGTCACGATTCTAGAACAAGAGCTATGTCAGATTACGATCCCGGAACAATTTAAGGGGGAGTCTACTAGCAAATGGGAGTCTGAAGTTAGTAGATTCAAGTTCGATTCTGAGGTTCTCGCAAGCTACTGATGCTGAAAAACTTAAGGAATCAAGAGATCTGATCAAGAGAAGATAGAGTCAGGATGAGATTCAAGAAGAGAAAGAGATCAAAGGATGCTTACACTGACAGATACTTTGGAAGAGAGCACGACTGATCAAGACTGAAGACATGTCATTGATAAGACTTGACACCGAAGACTTCGTCAACATCGAAGGGGGAGTCTGTTGGTGCATATGTCTGTTGACTTCGTCTAGTATCGAGTCTGGTGTCTAGATTAGATAGAATGGAGCTCGGTAGGCTAGATGATAGGGTTTTGGAGATATTGGACCATTTCGCACGAAATGGATTATGGTCATTCCGTGCAAAATGCAACGCCTATATATACCCGAGCTGCTACTTCATTTGTAACTGTTCCTGATTCCGGTACCGAAGTGCTGTCGACGTGTCATTTGATCTGTAACAGTGTTATATCAATAAACAAGACAATTAAAGAGTGAATCAAGCTGTTATCAAGTTTGTATCATTGAATTCCGCCTTTGATATGGATTAGAACTCTTCTGATAGACTCGTTTTAATTGAACTCTGTTAGTGCATACATCTGTCGACTTCGTCTTGTATTGAGTCTTGTATTAGAATGTATAGATCAGGGCACGTAGTGCGAGAAAGATGTCAAAAATAGGTTTACAGTTAATTTCGCTTGGTAATTTCGCACGAAATTACTATTTTGTGTGAAATGTGATTTCGCTTGAACATGTTCATGCGAAATTACCTTGCCTATATATAGGTGCCAGGTCTTTGTCATTTGGAACGAAATTAGATTCCGTTTTGAGAGCCGAAGTGCTGTCGAAGTGTCTACTCGCTGTAAAACTTTGTCAAATCAATCAAAAGACATTTAAAGTGTATTTCTAGCTGAATTGAACTTGATACATCTGTTTACGCCTTTCGTATTGAGCAAAAACTCTTCTGAATGACTCGTTTGGTCGGTAAACCGATCCTACAAGTGGTATCAGAGCTCAGGAGGAAGAGTTCATCCCAATTCAGCTGCAAATTCTGTTTTCTACACCCTCTTTTCAAAATTAAACTTGTTTTCACGGTCAAAATGTCTTGAAATTCACACATTATACGCTCAATAGTGTTTTATCAAACCCTTGAAAGTCTCAAACCTAAAATCGGACTAAAACCTGATCAATTGGACCAAAAAAAGCTCGAGATGATGACATCAGCAGTATTTCGCACGGAATAGCATTTGTAATTTCGTACGAAATTAGGCTATTTCGCACCAAGTTGATATTTCATTTGGTAGGTTCACACGAAATCATCTATTTCGTTTGAAAATTCTGATATTTCGCTTGAAAGTGATATTTCGTTTGGTTATTTCGCATGGAATTAGTAATTTCGTGTGAAAAGGGTATTTCATTTGAACTAATTTCGTTTGAAGTTGTCTTTCAGAGTATTTCGTTTGAACAGGTATTCCGTGTGAAGAGGTTATCTCGTTTGAGAGTGTTATTTCGCACCAAAGTGTATTTCGTTTGAGTTGTTTTTTCGTTTGAAAATGACTGTTTTGTAAAAAAAAATTACCGAATCATGGAAGAGGAATTCTATAACGCGTTTGCTACATCCCCGACTACTCCAGCTGCCATTGCTCAAAGTATGAACATGGAAAATGAAACTGGAACAATGCAAAAACCCCCGAAACTCATGGGCGTTGAAGAGTATTATGGTTGGAAAGATCATTTTGAAAACTGGGTTCAAGCTAACCATTTGAGATCTTGGGAATGTGTTGAGAAAGAGTATGTGTTACCACGTACTGATTTGGGAGTTGAGAAAAAGATTTTTGAATTTACGGAAAAAGAACGAGACACGTACAAAGCAAAAAAAATGATAATCAGTTTACTCCAGCAAGCTATTAAATAAGACGTATTCATATTGCTTCAACATGATAAGACTTCACATTCAATTTGGGAAGCACTTCGAGTTAAGTTTGAGGGAAGTGAGAAGATGATCAAAAGTAAAAAGGCATTGTTAAAGAAAGAATTCGATCTATTTACAAGTCTGCTAGGAGAAGATACAAAGAAATTGATTGAAAGATATTGTCACTTAGTACGATCAATGTCATTGTTAGATATCAACAAAGATCGTGAGGAATGGGTTGACAAATTAGCTGATGCTTTACCTCAGAAAGAATGGGGTACATTTTTGATGATATTAAAGAATATTGGAGAATATGATGGTTTGACAATTTCCCAGTTCATCGAAAAGATTGAAGGACAAGATCTTGAACAACAAAAGATTGCTAAAATGAACAATCCAAGTCCTCAACAAGATGTAAAGATGTATTTCAAAGGAATTGTTCAGAATGTAGAAGCAAGTCCAAAAATCCAAACTGCTTTTCGTGTCGAAAACTCATCTGAATCAATCAATCAAAGTTCAAACAGCAGCAGCAGTGGATTCTCCTCATATCCTAGTGTGAATCCGAAAGCTTCAAGTTCAGGTCATCAATTTCAAAGCTCAAACAGCAACAATGGTCATGTCTTAAATTGCAACATTGCATTGCATCTTCAGAATGGTCAAAATTTTTCTGAAGAAGTTGTTAAAAATCATATGGCATTACTTGTTACAGTTTTGGAATCATATGATGGTTTGGTTACAGGAAGAATCGGAAATCCTATGCTGACGAAAGAGGATTATGATCAGATAAATGCTGAAGAAATGGAGCTGTTGGATATAAAGTGGTGTTTAGCGAGTGTGTTGAGGAGAGATAAAAAGTTTAAAATGATTACAGGAAGAGATGATTTCTTGGATGCAAAAGTTTCTACTTTGGGTTTTGATAAATCTAAAGTTACTTGTTTTCGATGTAGGAAGAAAGGTCATTTCAAAAGGGAATGTACCAATCGAGAAGCAAGTGGAGCAAAGAATCCGTTCGGTGGAAATGGTTATTATCAGAAAGCCATATATCAACAAATTGCTCATCAGCCTTATCAACAAAAAGAACCACAAACTGCACATGCTAAAATGATTGAAGATGCAAATAAGAAAGCTTATTATGGCATAATTGATCAAGATGATGAAAAAGTGGCAGAAGGTTTCAGTTGGGACAAATATATACTACCTGATTCAAAAGTAGCAGCTCTCATTGCTCAGATAGTTCAAAAACCAGATTTGTTGACGGAATGGATGAAAGTGTTTGACAGTGATGAGAAAATTCAAGATGAGGAGTTTGTTTCTTTAGATGATAGTTCAGAACAGACTTAAGTATTTGATAAATCATCAACTGATGATAGTGATGTTGAGGAAGAAATGCATATTAATATTGCAAAAACTCATTTATCTCCTGAAAGTTTTCAATTTTATTTTGTAGATAGTGTGGAGAAGCTGAAGGAGAAACGTGTAGCAAAGAATCAGAAACAGGTAAAAAGTGAGATTGTTGCACAGGAAGAGAAGTCTGAACAGAGTGAAAGAGTTGAGTTTATTGTTGTTAGTGCAGTATATCTATCGCCTCCGTCATCTCAAGATCGTAGCTGAAACAGTTTATTTCTAGTGCTTATATTGTAATAGTTAGAAATATCTAGAAAAAAGGCAAGGTGGCATTTATGTAAATAATGAGATATCTCATTATATCCCTTGGCCTATAAATAGGAGCCTTAGGGTTTCATTTAGGAACTTTTGGCCATTTGTGACTTGGAGAGCTCTAGTGTTAGAGAGAGAAGCTAGAGAGAGAAAGTGCTCCAAGGTGATTCACGGTTCTTGTACAATTTCAGATTTATCAAAGAATCACAGATTATATTACGTTTTGTGTGTTTCGGTCTCGTTCGTGCACGGATTCCGCACGTCGCACGGTCAGTTCGCAATCGTTCGGTGTCGAAACCGGGAGCTACAAGTGGTATCAGAGCAGGAGCTCGATTGCACGGATCAATCACACGAATTCGCACAGAAATTCATCTGATTCAGAGTCGATTTCACTCAGATTTGATCTATTTCTTCACTTTTTCATATTCTTCATGTTTTTGTCTGAAAATCGTCAAATTAAACGACTTTTTACGGATAAAAATTGCTAAAATTTGGATATGTTGTGCGAAAATACGTGATCTATAAACCTACAAATTTTCAGATCTTAATTCGAAGTCGTTTGTGACAAATCTGATTTTTTTTTGGTTCGAAGTTTGTTAAAAATGTTGAATGTTGCTGCTGATGTTCACCGCACGGATGGCAATCCGTGCGGATAACAAATCCGCATTGACTTTTGTTGCCTGATTGTTCGCGCGAATAAACAATTCGGAGCAAATTATTACTCGTGCGGATAAATAATCCGGGTTGACTTTATTGTTGACCTATTAGCACGGATAATTCACTCATCCGGATAGTTTACTCGCACGGATATACCTCAAAGTTCCATTTCATTAATTTGTTGACTTATTGACCCACTCGGGCGGACAAATAATCCGTGTTGACTTGTTGACTGGTCACTCGCGCGGACAACTTCGTCGTGCGGATAAACTACTCGCGCGGATAACATTACATGTCACAACAATCCGTGTCTGTCACACTTAGTCAACATATTCAGCTTGTCAGTCAACTTCATGTGAAACATTAAATAAAATCGATGCAATTAATAAGTATTTCACGTGAATCTGATTAAAAAGTCTGATAGCCCATGTGATAAAGTGAACTGATTTAGTATTTTAGCGTCCCAATGAAAATTCAGATAACATCAAGATTGTCGGCTAGCTTTAAATTGTTTGATTTTAAGATTGCATGTGAACTGACATTGTGCATATTGAAATTTGTGAAGATTTAATATTGTCTGCCACTTAATCAGATTCTCACGTGAAGGTTATTGTCAGGTTGCAAGTGAGTTTGTCGTTCATTAATTGTGGTCAAAAGGTCAACAAGAAATCCGGACGGATCACCTTTAGTCGCACGGATCCCCACTCGTGCGGATAACTCAGCCACCCGGATCACCATCCGGACGAATCACCATCCGGATCCCCATCCGGACGAATCATCATCCGGATCTCCATCCGTTCGAGGACACCCATCCGAGTGGGCTGATCTCATTCGATTGGGCCAACATCATTCGATTGACAATTGATCCATCCGAACGGATCAAATTCTATTACGATCGTCTGAAAAATTTGATTAAACTCATTGTATTTGTTTTGTTTGTGATTCAGGTGATTGAAGATATACAAAGTGCAAATTCAAGACAAAATTTGAAGATGTCGAGCAGCGGTGAAGAATTTTACAACACGTTCTACAATGCCTTTACTTCAGAATCATCCGAAAGAAGATCTGAAATAAGAGAGTATTCGAAAGAGATTTCAGAAAATTTGAAATATGACAATATGTATGGAAGCCAACAGAAACCACCGAAGCTAATGAAGATTGAAGATTATAACTGGTGGAAAAATCGGTTTAAGGGTTGGGTAAAAGCTTTCGCTCCAGAAAGCTGGTTAAAATTGAAAAATGAGTATACAGAACCAGTGAAAGAAGGAGGAGAGTTAGTAGA
Organism: Helianthus tuberosus; assembly: GCA_030545235.1. Lineage (NCBI taxonomy): Eukaryota > Viridiplantae > Streptophyta > Magnoliopsida > Asterales > Asteraceae > Helianthus > Helianthus tuberosus. Next base: position 136,802,855 of record CM060396.1, on the reverse strand, counting down.
GGAAAAAGAGTTCTCAGATATAGATATAAAAAATGTTGTGGCTGAATATAAGATGATCACATTAATCAAACAGTCAGTGAGAGAGGATATTATCTCATTACTTGAACAAGAGAAAACATCGAAGAGTTTGTGGGAAGCGTTAGGTAGAAAGTGTGTAGGAAGTAATGAAATTGTCAAAAACAAAAAGAAATTGTTGCGTAAAGAGTTTGATTTATTCAGTTGTATGAAAAATGAATCTGTTTGTAAAATGATCGAGAGATTTGGACATCTGAAAATGGAGCTGGCCAGACATGAAATCACATATTCTGAAGAGGAGCTGGTGGATAAATTGTTTGATTCATTACCAAATGATCAAGAATGGCAATACTTCGCTCTAATGTTGAAAAATACAATCAAGCCTGAAGATTTAAAAGTGGATTTGCTGATTGAAAGGCTTGAAAGCCATGAGTTGGAGATAAAGAGATCTAAAGTCAACAATCCGGCTTATCAGCAGAATGTAGAGCTTTACTACAGAGGAAATGTACCACAGGCTGGGTCTCCAAGAACAGCGTTCTCTGCAGAAAGTTCAAATTCAGTGAACAATGAAAGTTTTCACAGATACAATCAAGCCTGAAGATTTAAAAGTGGATTTGCTGATTGAAAGGCTTGAAAGCCATGAGTTGGAGATAAAGAGATCTAAAGTCAACAATCCGGCTTATCAGCAGAATGTAGAGCTTTACTACAGAGGAAATGTACCACAGGCTGGGTCTCCAAGAACAGCGTTCTCTGCAGAAAGTTCAAATTCAGTGAACAATGAAAGTTTTCACAGTGAATCTTCTTCAAATACTTCAAGTCAATCTGCTTCCAAGAATTTGTTTCAGTGTAATATCGCAGTGGATTTGAAGAATGGGCAGAATTTCAGCGAAGAATCGGCAAAACAACAGATGGTTTTCTTGGCATCTATACCTGAATCGTATGAAAGCCTCGTTGCAGGGAAGATTGGCAACACCAACTTGACAAAAGAAGATTATGATCAATTAGACCCCGAGGAGATGGAACTAATGGATATAAGATGGTGCATGGCCAATGCGGTTCGTCGAGCACAGCGGTTTATGGAGATCACGGGGAGGAAGTCAATTGGTGGACCATCTACCAAATTGGGATTTGATAAATCTAAGGTGACATGCTTCAAATGCAAACAAAGAGGTCACTTTAAGCGCGAGTGCAGAAATGCATATGCTAATGATGATTCTGCAAACCCGTTCAATGAAGATTATTACAAGAAAGCGATTTATCATCAGAACAAGTCTGAGCCACCAAGATTGAAACAACCTGAAGAAAAATCAAGGGCTCTTGCAGTTATACATGACGATGAAGGTTACGACTGGAGTCAAGTTTGCCCTGAAGAAGATGCTGTTGGGTATGCATTTGTGGCTGATGCTGATCCTGATAGATGGTGGAAAGCAGACTATGCAAGATGGGAAATTGGAAAATTAAACGAACCATTCAAAGAAGCTCAGAGAGCCAAACGATGGAATGATGAGTTGGAATGTTACATGGATCCACGGGGTAATCCAGTTGCTGACCCATCAAAAGTGGATTTCAAAGCTGTAACAAGCTTGCTTCCAAGGCAGGCTACTTTCAATACACGAAGGTTAGCTGATAAAGCATATCTGCCTGATTTGGAGAAGAAGATAAGAGAGGTTTGGGAAGCAAGTCTACCGAAGGTGGTAGAAATGAAGAAGAGAAAAGAAGAAGAATTGAAGAAGATGATTGAAGAAGTAAAGAATGTTGTGAAGATTGCTGCTGAACAAGACCAGAAAGCTGAAGAAGAACAGAAGAATGAAGAAGCTCAGAAAGAAGAAAAGGAGGAAGATCAGAAAGTTGAGACAGAAGAATCGGTGCTGAAAGAAACTGAGGTAAATGAATCTTCTGACTTTTCGAATGTTGAATTGGTTGATGAAAAAGAAAACAAGTGCAGGAATTGCATAGAAATGTGCAAAGCCTGTACTGAAAAAGATGACATCATAAAAACAAAAGACAATGATATAGTTAAACTAGAAAATGTTTTCACAACAAAATGTAAAGAAATGATTGAAAAAGAAGAAATTTTGAAATTAAAAGTCGAAAAGCTAACACAGAAATGTCATGGTCTTGAAGAAGAAAATAAGATTTCGAAAGAAAAGTGTACTGCTAAATGTGTTGATTGTGTTGAAAAAGAATCTAAATTTCAAGACTTACAAAAGCAGTATGATTCTTTAAAGTGGTCGAGTCAGAGAGTACAAGAAGCTTATGATACTTTGAAGAGCCAAGTCAAAAATTTTGATCAAAGATTGTCAGAAACTTTAGTCACTAAAGAAATGTATGAAAGAAAGTTTAAAGAAAAGCAAATTGAATTAAACAAATGTGTTGACGAAATTGCTAATCTTAAACAAGTCTTGGCTGAAAAAGAAAAGGTTGTTACAAAACTTCAAAGTTATCATAACTCTTCGTACATTCTTGAACGCATTTTCAACATCACACCAGATGACAAAGATACTGACAATTGCAAAAAGGGTATTGGTTCAGAGTTTCATCAGGTACCACCACCATTGAGAAACAATTATACTTTTTATGATGAGGAAAAGGTGGCAAAGGGTTTGAACATAGCTGACCAGTTACCTGAAAGTATCGATGTGATTTTCTCCAAATCTGATGATGCTAATGATTCAGAGGTGGTAAGTTAGGTTGTTGAAAGCGTTTTGAAAGATGAGTCTACAAAAGGTAAGTCTGAATCACAGGATGAAGATGAAGGAAATTTTCAGGATGGTTATCTGAAAAACACAAAATCCGAGAAAATTTTGGATGATGATTCAAAGGGATTGGTCTATACCATGATTGGATCGGACAAACTATTCTTAGATGTTGTATTCCCGATTCAAAATGTGATTTCAGAGAAGGTCGATAAAGTTTTCAAAATGGTTGAGATTGAGAAGTCGGAAATTTCAAAGTTTACTGGTAAAGGTCATAAATCTTTTTATAACAAACCTGGTTTTAAGAAGAAAAACATGAAGGATGGTTTGGGTTATAAAAAGAAACAAAATTGGAAGAAAAATGTTCAGGTTAAAACAAGTTTTGTTCAAGGAAAAAGTTTAGCAGAAGAAGAAAAACTCAAAATTGGACAACAGTCTAATGCGGAGTTTGATGCTATGAAAAAGAAACAACAACAAGCCAAGGATGTTTCAAAGAAAGTGTGTTTTAAATGTGATCAAATTGGACATGTAGCATGAAAGTGTCCAAATCCAAAGCCTGTTGATGTTGACAAAAAGACGCCTGAAAATATTGAGAAACAAAAATCTGAGGGTGTGAAGCAAATGTCAGCTAAATTTGATTCAAAACAAACTTGGAGGTACAACACAAACAAGTTTGCTTCGAATCAAACTTGGAAACCAAAACAGACTAGGTCTGATTCAAAACAAACACAGATTTCTCACACACCCAGATTCAGAACAACACAAAGTTGGAACACATCTGTTGATATAACAAAACCCCAAGAGTTTTGGAAACCAAAAGTTGTTGTTCAAAAACAAAATGTTCAAAAAGAATCATATTTTTACAAAAGAGGTACTCCGAAAGGTCAAACATGGAGTGTTAAGAAACAAGTGACTTTGATAAAAGATGAAAAGGTCGAAGTCAAAGATGAAAACGTTTTTGTGAATGACGACAAAGAATTTCCAAAGTTGAATGAAGTTTATTGTGTTGAAATGCCTAAGGTCCAACAGACCTGGGCTAAATTGTTCAAGTAATTGAAATAGTTTGAATGTGCAGGTGCTCAACAAAACCGAAGATTGTGAGAATGGAAGTTGGAGCAGCCTGGCACAGGAAGAGGCTGCTGAACCCTGGTTTGGTTGAACAGGGAGTTTCACATTTTCTGTACATAAATAAACAATATTTCAAAAACCCTAAAAATTGAAAATTTTGAAAAACCAAAAATACGTTTTGTTTTTGTCAAAAATATTCAAAAATTAAAAAATATGTTGCTTGAATACGCCGAAACCCTCACGGCTGAACAAACATGATTACTTTCACAAGATTGAAAAACGGTTTTCAAACTGTCGAAAATCAATGGGTTGTAAATCATGGGGGTACGTTATATTTTTCTGCAAATCAGTGCATGTGAAGCAGAAAATGGATGGCGAGACAAAGCTATCAGTATTGGTTGTCAAATTTTCTTTAAATGGTTTTGCATTTTAGGGGGAGTAAGAAATTGTCAGAAAATCCAAAAATATTAGAAAATTTGAAAAAGCCAAAAACATGATAAAAATTCAAAATTGAGTTTTTGTGTAAAAAGAGGAAATGATAGTACATCAGTAGACAGTTACAGTACGCTAAAGAAATGTAATGTTTAAATAACGTTAAACAGTCTCACTGATGGTATGCCGATAGGTTTTTATACATTTAGTAAACTTTTTCGGGATATAAATCTAAATTCAAACTTGCTTATTTCGTGGGGAACACTACTTGGATATATAGGTAACCCCTGAAATCTCGTTTGAAAGGTTCCTTTTTCTGATAAACTAAGTCTTTATACTCAGTGATATCTGGGGTATTATTCTGGTACTTCTGCTGAACGGTAGTTCTGACCTAGTCCCCGAATAATACTTTCCGCAATGCTTGAAACACAGCATCACCCTCAGCATCAATGATAAGACAATAAAATTGCTTAGCAATGCTGTTGTAAAAAAGATCCTCTAAAGGGGACACACCCACAAGTTGAATCATGATCTCTCTGCTGAACGGTAGTTCTGACCTGAGCTCTCATGATTCTTCATAATTTATTAACCCCTTACAGATATCATTGGTGTTATAATTTCCTGTAAGACTGAATATTGGGATCTGGATACGAGAGTATATTCAAGAGGTGGGACACATGAATGGGTTTAAGTTCTTAAAACACCTAATTCGTATCCTGAATCAGTTGAAATTTGTGTGAAAATTTAAGTGGACCAGTATATCGACAATCTAAGTGAATTGTTTAATTCTTAATGTGTAACTAAGCTCAACGGTACTTGTGACTTGTCAAAAACTGATATGATCCTCTGACGCAAACTCAAACAAAAATATTGTGTGTAAATATGTTTGTACATATTTCTTTACTGCTTTTTATATTTCAGAAAAAGTACAAAAAGATTTTGATTTCTGCTTTATTTTCGACAACCGATGTCTGAGTGCTGAGTTTCAAAATCTAAGTATGCTGATCGTGTTTCTGAAAATAAAACAAGTTCATTAATTTGAAACTCAAATCTTTAAAATCAAAATTCAAAAACAGTTTGTGATATCTCCAAGGTCATTAATTTGGACTTGGATGATTAACTGTGAGGGATTTGGATGCTTAAATTGTTATAATCTACTGAAAAGAGCTAGTTTCCGATCCGGTTCGTTGAAACTGCCAAATCTTTGAAGATTGTTGATAGGAGGAGAGAATCAAGTATCTGGATATATTCATATTATTATATCTTAGTCCCAGGATCTTGATTTAGAAAGTTTAATAGAGCCAGGTTACGATACCTGGACAACTGAAAATGTTTTACTTATAAATGTTTGAGGATTACAGATTCCAGACTACGATCCCGATAGCCGAGTCTAAGGGGGAGTCTGAAGACGAGCTCAACGCAAGGGGAAGCGTGCATAGGAGCCAGGATACTTTCCCAAAGGAGCTTGTAACCGGAAAGCCAGGTGTCGATCCCAAAGCACGGAAGCTTGATGAAAGGGGGAGCCTGATGAAGAAAAGAGTCTACCGAAAGGGGGAGCTGGAGCTAAAGACAGATCCACGGGGATTCTGTTCAAGCTAGAGAGAGAGAAAGAAATGACGCTACGAGTTTGACTCAATGATTGAGATTGACTGCGGCAATATCCAAGGGGGAGTCTGTTAGTGTAGTATGTCTATCGCCTCCGTCATCTGAAGATCGTAGCTGAAACAGTTTATTTCTAGTGCTTATATTGTAATAGTTAGAAATATCTAGAAAAAGGCAAGGTGGCATTTATGTAAATAATGAGATATCTCATTATATCCCTTGGCCTATAAATAGGAGCCTTAGGGTTTCATTTAGGAACTTTTGGCCATTTGTGACTTGGAGAGCTCTAGTGTTAGAGAGAGAAGCTAGAGAGAGAAAGTGCTCCAAGGTGATTCACGGTTCTTGTACGATTTCAGATTTATCAAAGAATCACAGATTATATTACGTTTTGTGTGTTTCGGTCTCGTTCGTGCACGGATTCCGCACGTTGCACGGTCGGTTCGCAATCGTTCGGTGTCGAAACCGGGACCTACAGTTGTAAAGGAAGTTAAAGTTACTGAGCAGGTAGTTGAAGTTGAGGAAGTGGTTGAAGCTAAAAAGGTGTTTGAAGCTGAGAAAGTGGTTGAAGTTGAGAAGATAGTCGAAGTTGAAAAGATTAGCGAAGTTGAAAAAATTGTTGAAGTTACAAAACCTTTCTTAAAGTGTTTGGAGTCATGCAAGCAGTGTGAAGAGAAATATGAGAAATTGAATGAGCAAGATAAGATGAAAGAAAATTTATTGTTCAATCTCAGTTATGTGAAAGAATCGTATGATGTATTGAATAGAACGGTGACTGGTTTACAAAAGACAAATTCTGAAAGAGAAGATGCGTTAACCATGATGAATGCGGTGATGATGACGAAACAGAAGGCGATCAATCATTATATTGAAGAATGTGCTAAGTTAAAGCAAGAGTTGGAGACAGAAAAGATAGAAAATGAAAGAGTCAGACGATTGCTGCAAAGTTATTCTAGTTCTGATTATTTGATTGATGGAATTTATCCAACTGTTGTAGGTTTTGAAGCATTTCAAGACAAGAAGTCTGAAGAAAAGGATACTGGTAAGAAACAAAGTGCAAATTATAACAAGTGCCGCCTCCGATCTGGGAAGGTTATTCTCCCAAAAACCAAATGAGGAGCAAGTCAAAAAGGCAGTCAATATAAAGTTAAATTCCGAAACAACCGACGATTTACCAGAAAACATTGATGTTACATTTACATCGTCTGAAACTGATCATGAGTCTGAGTTAATAAAGAAAATGGTCGATCAGGTGTTAGATAGGATGAAGAGTGTGAGTCAAAGTCTGAGTCAGAAAGTTCGAGATCGTTGGTCAACAGTTCAAAACCATCGGTTAAAAGGGTTTATAATAAAGAATTCTTGTTATTAAAATCTAATTTTAATGATGAACCAATCAAAGTGGCATATACTTTGAATGATTCAGACAAATTATATTCTGATGAGGAATTTCCAATAAGAGGTGTTAAACCAGAAATGATAAAAAGGGTTTTCAAATTAACAGAAATTAATATTTCTGAAATAAAAGATGTAAATCTTTCTGGAAAACCTAAATCTTACACCTCAAGAGTTCAACAACGTTTAAACAAGAAAAAGGGTTACAGTTCTGGTTCAGGTTATCGAAAGAAACCAAACCATAACGGTAATTTCAAAAAGAAAGGTCTTGGTTTTTTCCATCGAAAAATCATAAAAATGAGAAAACTTATAAACCAAAAAGTGTATTTGTTTCAGGAACATGTTCGGAAGAAGAAGAAAAGAGCTCATTCTAGAATCAAACAAACAAAGTGTTCTTTGCAGAAAAATATTTTTTTTAGAAGAATGGAGCTTATCAGAGAAAAGAGACAAGAACCTGTTACAGATGTCAAGAAGTTGGTCACATTACCTGGAATTGTCCAATGGCTACCAAAACAAAACAGGAAGTTGTTTCTAAACTCAAAGAGAAAATTGTTGACAAAACTGAACCACCAACTGAAAAATTCAAAGTGTTTAAAAACTCAACATTTGAAGTTGGTGAATGTTCGAAGAAAAGATTTTACAAGAGAAGAGTAAATCTTGACAATCAGAAATGGGTTGTTAAGAAATCAGATGTGAAATCTGGCGATGAATCTGATTCCACAAAGTCAGAGGAGCCACAAGTTGTTCAAAAATTAGAAACATCAGTACCGCCAATGGATGATGTCAATTTTCCACCATTGCGGGCTGAAAATTTTAAACAAAAAGTTGGTAAAGTGGAAATTTCAAATCAATTCTATTCTGTAAAATGAGTACGACCGGGCGTGGGAGGCACTCGGTCCTTCGGATTTTCAAGGGCCGCCGGGGGGCACCGGACACCGCGCGACGTCTCCGGAATCCCTAACGTTGTCGTCAGCCGCCTCCGACTGAGTCGTTTCCAGGGTGGGCAGGCTGTTAAACAGAAAAGATAACTCTTCCCGAGGCCCCCGCCGACGTCTTCGGAATCCCTAACGTTGCCGTCAGCTGTCACGTCCCGGTTCAGGAATTTTAACCCGATTCCCTTTCGAAGCTCGCATGAAAAACACGCTATCTGACGGGCTTCCCCCGTCTCTTAGGATCGACTAACCCAATCAATTCTATTCTGAGAAGAAGGAATTCGATGTTGCAAAGGTTTTTAATGGAAATGTTAAAAAGATTTTTGGAAAGATGGTCGAGGGAAAGGTCAAAGGGGTAAAAGATTTTTAAGAAACAAAGAAAGCAACTTACACCCCGAGTGAAGAAGAGGAGGTAACATCCAAGTTTGGTGAAGCTTGGATGTCTGTTTTTCATATGTGAGAAGCATGACTTACCGGAGCTTCCAGGTTGGTAAGTGTGAAGCAGGTATCGGCATCTTTATTGAATTTTGGAGAAAGGTTTTACTCTACCAGTGGTAAATCAGGGACATTAAGTTGTACTTGATTTTCTACAGGTAGTATGTGTTAAAAATGTTATATTTTTCAAAAGGTTGAAGAAGAAAAAAACAAGGTGATGAATTGATCCCTTATCTTACAAGTGGTAAAATCAACCAAACTTATTTTCTGGAAAAACCATTTGATTAAAACAAACTTAAGTGTTTTGAAATCATAATGGGAAAATAGTTTGTTGTAAAGGGGAGTTCTGATTGTTTATGTCAAGTGGATGGCGATTTGAATCAATTCACAACAGTTGTCATTTTACTTGTATAGTTTGTTTTCAATTTTCTGTTAAATGATTTTGAATTTTAGGGGGAGTAAGAAATTTCAGAAAATCCAAAAACATTAGAAAATTTGAAAAAGCCAAAAACATGATAAAATAAAAAATGAATTTTAGTGGACGTTCACAACATGCTAAAGAATTGGGAAGTTAAAATGTGATAAACGGTCTCACTGATGATGTGCCAGTAGGTTTTTACATATTTAGTAGATTGTGTCGAGATATATATCTAAATTTCAAACTTACTTATTTCGTGGGGAACATCTCTCGGATATATGGGTAACCCCCGAAATCTTGTTTGAAAGGTCCCTCTTTCTGAGATACTAGGTCTTTATACTCAGTGATATCTGGGGTATTATCATGGGACTTCTGATTTTGCGGAAGCAATGGCCTAGTCCCCGTATAATACTTTTTGCATGCTTGAAATATAGCACCACCCTCAGTACAAAAATGATGAAACATTGCAAAATGCTAATCATGTGTTGTTGAAGAAAAGATTCTCTAAAGGGAACACACCTAAAAGTCAAAGCTGTCATCTCTCTGATTTTGCGGAAGCAATAGCCTGAGCTCTCACGGCCCTCGCATTTAACCCTTTACAGATATCATCTAGGTATACTCACTTGTAAGACTGAATATTGGGATTTGGATACGGGAGTATATCCTGAGGTGGGACACATGAATAAGTTTATGTCTCTAAAACATTAATCTCGTATCTCTAAACAGTTGAAATTTGTGTGAAAATTTAAGTGGGTCAGTATACTGACAATCTAAGTGAATCGTTTAGAACTTAAAATGTTTAAAGCTTAACGGTGTTAGTGATTTGTCTCATAAACTGATATGATCCTCTTACACAAACTCACAAAAATATTGTCTGTAAAATATTTCTTTACTGCATTTCGTTTATTTCAAAATCCAAAAATATTTTCGAAGTGTTTTAGCATAAATTTTGAAAAATTAAAAAAGATTTTCGACAACTGATGTTGGAGAGCAGATTTTCAAAATTCCGAGTGCTAAACATGATGGACATCAAGTAAGGGGGAGTTTGTTTTAAAATGAGAAAATTCTTGAATGTTGTCTACAAGTGGTCATCAGTAGCTTTAAATGTTATATCTTTCTATTCATGTTTTGACTTATAAATTTGTCAAATTGTAAATTTGTGAAATTTATTGTGAGGTAGAGGATGTGCAGGATGTGAAAGTCAGACTACAATCTCAGTATGGTTTAAGGAAGAGTTTGTTATCAAAGAAGAGTCTGAAGATAGTAGAGCCAGATTCAGATCCTGAAAATCACGCAAATTGCAAAAGCTGATGAATTTAAAGAATCAAGAGATCTGATCAAGAGAATTAGAGTGAGATAAGCGCCAGGTTGAGATCCTGGAGATGTAGAGAAGTAGAGAAGATTGAGGATGCTTTACATTGTTAGATACTTCAGAAAGTGCAGAAAGACTGATAATGACTGAAGATGTTGAAGACATGTATTGAAGACTCGTCGACATCTGAGGGGGAGTCTGTTAGTGCATACATCTGTCGACTTCGTCTTGTATTGAGTCTTGTTTTAGAATGTATAGATCAGGGCACGTAGTACGAGAAAGATGTCAAAAATAGGTTTACAGTTAATTTCGCACGAAATTACAATATGTAATTTCGCTTGGTAATTTCGCACGAAATTACTATTTCGTGTGAAATGTGATTTCGCTTGAACATGTTCATGCGAAATTACCTTGCCTATATATAGGTGCCTGGTCTTTGTCATTTGGAACGAAAATAGATTCCGGTTTGAGAGCCGAAGTGCTGCCGAAGTGTCTACTCGTTGTAAAACTTTGTTAAATCAATCAAAAGACAGTTTAAAGTGTATTTCTAGTTGAATTGAACTTGATACATCTGTTTCCATCTTTCGTATTGAGCAAAAACTCTTCTGAACGACTCGTTTAGTCGGTAAAATGATCCTACAAACTCGATCCTACAAGTGTCATTCCTCCTTGGCGCTCTCATCACTATCCAATCGTCCGGAATCACCAAACCCGGTTTCAACACTAATGCTTCAGTCTTGGTAAAATGGACCGAGTGACCATTGTCGCAAACTTGTGACATGCTCATCAGATTGTGCTTAAGCTACTTAACATAGTTCACTTTGTCTAGTGTGATCTTCCCATTGGTCACTTTTCCTCGACCTGTAATCCTACCACCTTTAGCACTAGCAAAGTTCACATGTCCACCATCATAATTTTCAAACTCTGTCAACAATCTCGCATCCCTTGTCATGTGCCTGGAGCAGCCAGTATCAACATAGCATAAGTTGATAATCCTTCTTAGCATCTCCTTCACACACCAACCAAGAAATTAGTTAGATTAGGGGACCCAAGCCTTAATGGTCTTGGGTCTTCCAGATTCATCAACTACAGGAACATCCATCCAATATCCATCACTCCTAACAGGACTCCTGGATCTCAGACCTGTTGATGGAATTTGTTTTTGATTTCCTCTAAGTCTATGGTCTTGAGGGTTCCTATATGTGTTTGGAGTATTTGACCTTTGAAAATTTTGATTTTGATATCTTGAGGTTTAATTCCAAGAAGCTTGGTTGTTGTAATTTCTAAAGCCATTATTATCAAAAGTTCGACCACCATTATTTTGGCATCGCGTTTGATATTGTCCTTGACTTCTGAAATTACTTGAATTTCCATTAAAGTTGTTCATTCTAGGTGAACTGCTTCTAGGTTTCTCATATCTGCCTGATGTAGATTCAGGCAGAAATCTTGGTTGATTTCTTTGAAAATGAGGAACTTGTTGAGTTCCTTTTTCAGCCTTATCTACATCAACAGCAACACCCTCATGTTGCTTAGGAGCAGATTTCTTTGGAGAGTTGGACATTTTCTCCACATTATCACCACTCTTCTTTGGTGATTTCTCTCTCTTTCTCTCACTAACTTGTGCTTCATTCTTTTTGTTAGGACAACAGCTAGCTACATGACCCTTTGTATGACACTTGAAGCACGATCTCTTTTTCGAAGACTTCTTAGCTGAAGTCTTTGAACTAGATCCCTCATTCGATGATGATGATGATGCGTTGGAAGGATTTTGTTCAGTTTGCTTAGATTCAGATTTTTCTATGTTTTTATTTTTTGCAAACTCTACATTTTATTCGTTTTCAATAACAGTGGTTTCATTTTTCATGTCACTTCCCTGAACAAAATTAACCTTTTTAACAAAAGTTTAATTTTTATTCTTAGAAGGTGAATTTTTCTTTTTCAAACGTTCCCTGTTATTTTTCTTCTTAGCATCATCACTCTCAGACACATCACTTTGACTTTATTTGAAACTACTTGATGCAGTTGACATAAAGTCTGTTAACTCATCTTCATCAGGCAGGAATGAATAGTCATGACTAAGAGGAGGTGGGACTTCATTAAAGCCCTTGAAGCCACACTGGTGTTGTCATTCCTTTTCATTAACACACCCATGATGTATTTCATTACAAAAGAAGAAGCTCTGAATTGATTCAATTTCTTTTCAAATTCAACAATTTTTAGTTGTGCTTCTGATAACTTTTTGCATTTTTCAGAAATCTCTTTTGTTTTCTCACTCATTGTATCATGAGCTAAGTCTATAATTTGAAGTTTTTCATTTAATTTGCAAGTTAAAACTTCAATTTCATTTTCATATCCTTTAATTTTCTTCAAATACATAGACACATTTCTTTTTACGAAAAAGTTTGACTCTTTTATGTTCGACATCTCGTTTATCAGACTTTGGTTTTGTGTTGACAACCTGTCAACTTCACCCTGTAATTCACGACATCTTAAACAAACAGATATGGACTTACATCTCCAGTTTGTTTGTCTAAGTTGGCCATAAGAGCTGCAAGGTCAGCTTCCTTCTTTCTATATGCAGCATCCTTCTCTTCAGCATCCTGTTCATCATCAGACTTTAGCTTTTCTTCTTTAGCTTCAGTAGTCTGATCATCTGTAACCACTTCAGCTTCAGTCACCTTGTCAACTTCACCATCCACTGTTTCTTCAGCATTCTCAACTTTAGCTTCAGCATCATCAGCTGGTAAAATCTCTACCATGAATGCCTGAGTGACATTCTCATCAGCTTCTAGATGAACACTCTAATCATATGACCCCTCTCGTGCAGTAGAGATCAAAGCTTTTGAGCCAGAGTTGTTTGATGCATTTCTATTATCTAAACTTTGGCCCGAAGTCTTTGGTCTTTATCAAAACCAACAGTCTTTCCCACGAACTTCCTTCCTATTCCCTCTTCACTCTCCTAGAAATCATGGCTATTTTCCACTGTAGATCCATCTCTTCTAAGTCATCAGAGTCTACCTGATCATAATCTTCATCACAAGTAGCTGGATCAGATATCTTCCCCTGAATGTAATTCTCGTAAGAGGCAATGAACGAGGCAGGCAATGCCAGATGTTCTTCAGCAGCTTTCACACTCATAGGCATAGATTTTGTACTCTGCTCTGATTTGTAGCTGATGTTCTCTTAGCACCTGTAGATCCTCCTGAAGCTACTACGAAACACACATCACCATCTTCATTCAAAGTAACCTGCTCATTCTCACATGACAGGAACTCAATAGCCGAGTTGCTAGAAGCGTTGTGAGCGAAGAAGATGGAAGTCCATTGTAAATCCCTAGATCTTGAACCTGATCATATCATGTGTCCTTCTTCTTCATGTTGAGCTTGTATGCTCTCAGCTTACCAACAACCTCATCAAGCTCTTTTTGTATTATAATATGCTTCCCCTTTGATCATGAGAGTATAAATACCCCACTTTGCACGTAATGCATCAAGAAGCTTGTCATTGATCTCAATGTCAGTATAGCTATCTATGTCATAGTTGTCCATTTCAGACATTAGATGGTAGTATCTCGTGATGATATCTTCAAGTGACTCATTTCTCATATACTTGAAGATAACAAATTGCTTCTTCAGTAGATCCACTTTATTCTTTTTGACATCTTCATTCCCTTGATACCTCTTTTCTAGTACATCCCACATTTCCATAGAAGTTGTGTACTTCTTGAAGGTATGTTTGATGCCATCTGGTAAAGACATCTTAATATCAGCTAAGGCTCTCTTTTCAGCCTTATACATCTTCTTATCAGCATCTTGCATGTTCACATAGGCGGTGACATGTTGTCTGCCTTCAAAATCGTGGGTTGGATTTGCATAACCATCTTGAATACAGATCCACATTCGTGTCCTAATATTCAATGAAAGACTGAAACCTGTCTTTCCATGTTAGATAGTTCTCCACTTTCATCATCTTAGGTGGCTTGTTTGTGGTACCAACCTCATGCTCCATCCTCAAAAGTTCATTCAAATTTGTCATGTTCAACATTTTAACGTTAAAAGACTGGTAAAACCGTACAAAAAGTGTCCGAAAACTGTGATTACCAAATTATACCATTAGAATCGTCTCGAAAAAACGAATCCAATGATATATAATGTCGAAAATGTTTTTCAGGATTTTCGTGCCTTTTTTTTCCTTAAAAATACGTGGAGTCCAAAAGTGCAAACGGTTTGCTGAGATGAGCTACGGATCGTTTTCTATTTTCGAAAACGTTAAATACTCTATACGCATCCAATTCCTCCACCAAAATAAATAATCCACCTTTTTAATTCCTTCAACATATACTCCACTCAGCCAAAATAAATATGATGGGTCAAGAAAGTGGTTCAAATACGCTGTTCAACTATGCTGATCAAATACGTTGGTCTATTATGTTGCCTAGTCAAATACGCTAGTTAATTTCGCTGGTTATTTTGGTGCATATTTGTGACAACAAGAGGTGTTTATCGCTGAACATAAGGCTATTGATCTTATCCACCAGTCAGTCAGAGACGACATTATCTCATTGCTTGATTATGATAACATGTCCAAAGGTTTATGGGAAGCTTTGAAAAAGAAATGTACCAGTGGTGAAGAGATAGTAAAGAAAATACGATTTTTACTAAAGAAGGAGTTTGATCTATTCGCTTGTCTGAAAGGCGAAAACATGCGCCAGATGAATGAAAGATTCTGTCACTTAATGCTAGAACTTAAGAGTTTCGGGGTATCGAAAGATATGAAAGAAATCGTTGACAAATTATTTGAGGCACTCCCGAATGAACAAGAATGGCAGTATTACGCTATGGTTCTGAAAAACACTAAACCAATTAATGAAATGACTCTAAACTGGTTAATAGATAAAATTAGAAATCAGAAAATTCAACAAAATAAATAGTGTGAACTAACAACAGAATGTTAACTTGTACTATCGGGGTTGCATGATTTCAAACAGTCCATTATCGAAAATAGGAACTACTTTTAGTGCCGATAACACAAATGGTGCTTCAGGATAGGTGTCAAACACACAGTCATCTGCTGCTTCGGTTATTTAGGATAGGTGTCAAACACACAGTCATCTGCTGCTTCAAATGTTCTGAACAACTCCAACCAAAAATTGGTCCAGTGTAACATTGAAGTAAATCTCAACAACACACAAAGTTTCAGTGCTAATACTGCAAAAAAAAAAAAAAAAAAAATGCTATTCCTGGCTTCAATCCTTGAGTCATACGAAACCTTAGTTGCAGGGTAAAATTGGCAACCCAAACATGACTAAGGAGGATTACGATCAGATAGACCCTAAGGAGATGGAGTTAATCGTGTCACACCCTCAAAATCCACGAGTGGACTATTACCGCGAGGTGTGTGATTAACCAGGATCATACCATCAATCATACTAAATATTTAATTAAAATAAAGTAAAACTAAATGTTCAAAATTCACCAAACCAAAAATCCAAAACCAAATTTAAAAGTTAGCGGAAGCATAAAGTAATAAAACCCATAACACAGTTTATAAATTATAAAGTCCATCCGGAGGAATCCAACTGTGGATTCCTAACCACAACACCCACTCCGCGTGCAAGCTCCATCCCAGTACCAAACGACCTGCATAGCATGTGGTAACGTGTCAACAAAAGGTTGGCGAGTTCACAGTTGGTTTTTCGTTTTAATGTTGTTCCAAAAATCCAAAAGTTGTTTGGAAACCATAAGTTGTTAAGTTCCTTGTTCTCATAACCATATGCTGTGGGGGCTACCCCAATGTTCCAAACCCCTAGACCTGTACCATATCGACTACTAACTTAAGTTATGTTGAGTGCCTTGAGTCAATGTCTATCATCATTGACTAAGTGCCCAACTCCATTTATCCACGCCCGTCCTCTACGGCACGGTGTGAGGCTTGTCAGACTTAATAGCGCTGTTTAACTAATGATCCGTTCGCCAATGGCCCAGCTATTAAGTCGATATAACAATGAGGTACATAAGATATAGTTTTTGTCTAGTAAGTTTAAGGTTGTCGCTCTTCCCAAGGAGAGCAGAGGTACATAATCTACCCAAGGAGAATACGCAGATTAGATCCCACCTAAGGGGGATAGTTGTTATTTAACCCATTCCTAAACCACCGAGAATCCCATGCTTTGATGAAAGTGTAAACTCACTTTGGTTGCTCGGTTGGACTCTTAAAAATTGCTAACAGTCAAGGTTGGTCAATCACGTCCTAGTATGATTACCATTTAGTTTATTAGTGATTTCAAATAAAACACCAAGTTCCTACACACATCTACCACATAACTTGCACTCACTTTGGCAGTTCACGCAAATAAATACGTTCCACTTATAACTACTCAAGAGCAACCACACGATACTTCACATAACACTTTCATTGACATATAACAAGTTGGATCATTATCAGATAACATAACTGACATTCAGACACGAAATTCACTACTTATATTGTTTCAGCTTTAACATCCAAAACTGGGTTGTTCTCGGGTATTTTTATAAAATAGTTACCTTATTACAAAAACTCCCAAAATTTACAGAATGTTCAAAACGGCCCACATATAATTATACAAAAATATCGGGACTCAATTCATTACCAATTATTTTACAAAAATTATTTACCGGGCAGTAATCAGATTCATTACTTTCTGGCTGCAGTTCACGGAAAAATTCATTTAAAATTCATCGTAAGTCCGATTGACAAAATTCCAGTTGGAAATTTACAAAGACACCCTTGGACATCTACTCTACGAATTTCATGACTTAACTCTATCCAGTGTTCAAGTTATGATGAAAAACATAACACACATTTTCGGCAGAAAAACGCAGCTTTTGCTGCTATATAAAACGGACCTTAAAAAATAGCAAACGACCTCAAAAAAAATATGATTCCAGTGCCATTTGAAGCGTTTTTTGAAAACGTATAATTTAGACATCAGAAAATCAATTTTTCGATTTATAATGGTCCGTTTACAGCCAAATGAAGCTGGCTGTTTTCGTCAATCAGCATGTTGTTTTTCGTTTAAACGATACGAAAACACATGTATATGATCACGACCCTTTTTATATCGACTAACAGCAGATTATAAGTCATTTATAGCATATTTCTAGTAGATTTAACATGCTTGGACATCACGATTTTAAACCCTAATCCACATACATATGCCTACACATATTATCGGTAATACCATGCATGATTCTTGATTCTCATGAACCCTAGACACACCTTGTCATCTTAACACATCATCATCATTATTTAAACATAAACCCAGCCACGATAAGTTCACATGAATTATGTTTGAACATTGGTACTATCATCATCACAAGTTTCAAACCGCAAACAAAAACCCTAGTTACTAACTAATCACTTTTACTACCAAAACCACCCTAAAAACACAAAGTTTCTAACAACCCTAGCTTGTAACCATTCACATAAACATCACGGTAAACCATACTTAAAAATCTCATCCATGTATAAACGTTTGAAATACATAAAACACTAAAGGAAGCACGACAATTTACCTTGAAGCAGAACGGAGGAATCCAACGATTTACTTGGAGCGATTTGTGAATGGGGGAGGGGGGTTTCTCTTCTCCTGTCATCACACACAATGTTCACCAAGGGAACATAAGGTTTTGATTTCCTCATGCAAGATATGTATTTAATATAATAGGTGGGAGTTTGCAGCGGTTTGGGTGGAGTCGGCCACAAGAAACAATTGGGTGGGTGATGTGGTTGGGCCGGTTTGCGTAAGAAGGGATAAGGGTGGCGGGTTGGGCTTGTTGATCGCACAAGGGGTATGGGGTGGGGGTTTGGGCTGATTGGTAGCACGGAGGGATAGGGGGTGGGTTTGGGTTGGGTTTAAAAAGTGGCGATCTTATAAATGGCGTTTTCTCGAAACTTGTAAAGTAGCGGTTTCGCGAGTTCCTCCATGTAACTTAATTAAGACATGTCGTGTCTCAAGTTAGCCTACTACAATATCTCGTTTCATAATGGTGACGTATCACAATACTTCGATTTTGGTTTCCGGTTTCACATGATTCACTTTACACAATTAATCAAGGACAATAATCACACCCACATATAAGTCACATATCGGACATGAATTTATGTGTAATGTAACACTAATTTACAAAATACATGGATTTATACGAGTTGTCACATCATCCCGTAGTTGAAAGAAATTTTGTCCCGAAATTTAACACGTAGTCACTGGAGAAGCTAGTTGTGTTGTGCGTTTTCTTGGGGTATCACATCATCCCCCCGTTGGTTTGGAATTTCCTCCCGAAATTCCGAAGTAGCTTCAATACTGGACTCACCTTTCTTTAGCAACTGGGGGTACTTGCGTTTCATCTGGTCCTCTCGTTCCCAAGTGAACTCTGGGCCACGACGGGAGTTCCAACGAACTCGAACAATAGGTATCTTGGTTCATTTAAGAGTCTTGATTTCCCGATCCATAATTTCCACTGGTTCCTCGACGAAACGCAGCTGGTCGTCGATAGTGAGTTCCTTGAAAGGAACAATGAGGGTCTCATCTGACAGACATTTCTTCAGATTCGACACGTGAAAGACGTTGTGAACATCACTCCATTGTGTCGATAACGAGTTATGGGCCAGTGATTAGGCTGCCGCCAGCTTCTGTCTAGCATAGAGGTGATCGACATTTCTGCCAGTACAACGCCTCATACGGAGCAGCCTTGATGCTGGTGTGGTAATTATTGTTATACAAAAGCTCCACCAAAGGCAGGTGTCGTTCCCCGCCGTTACCGAAGTCGATAACGCATGCTCGAAGCATGTGTTCAAAAGTCTGGATGGTGCATTCAGTCGGCCCATCCGTCTGAGGGTGATACGCTGTGCTCATGTCTAGACGTGAGCCAAAGGATTTGTGCATCGTCTGCCCCAAATCAGATGTAAAGCGTGAGTCTAGATCAGAGGCGATAGAAATTGGCACTCTGTGCCTAGCGACTACTTCCTTCAAGTAGACGTCTGCGAGTGTAGGAACTTGTCGGTTTCCTTGATTGCCAGAAAGTGTGCGGACTTTGTCAGTCGATCAATGATCATCCATATGGTGTTGTTTCCTCGCTAAGATCTGAGTAGGCCAGTGACAACATCCATGGAAATTTGCTCCCATTTCCATGTTGGGATCTCTGTTTGTTGTAGTAGTCATGATGACTTCCGGTATTCAATCTTAACCCTAGTACAGGTCAAGCATTTACTAATATGGGTCGCTATGTCAGCTTCCATGTGGGACCACTGTAACACCTGTGCCTCCACGGCCATCAAACAAATACCAAACCAATGAAATATTGTATTTCATACTTGGGATTTGTAAAAATATGTGTATCATTTTCACATATCAATTCTTGTTCGATTCCAAACTCTATGTTTTTGTGTGATCCGATTTTCAAATCCTCGTAGAATCTTTCATATCTTCATATGAGGGATTCATAGTAGGATATTTAAAAGGTACTACCTTAATCCTTATGGGCTTCTACGTGGTAGTTAAGACCCTTGGGTTATATAAGTACCATTCCATGATTCGATGAGAGACCCTTGAGTGGTCTAGTTAAAGATTGATTCAAGATCTGGTTAAGAATGGCATGTGATGATACAGCTGAAAGGACCCTATGGTGGTCCAGTCACACTCATCACAGGTTTGTTCATTTGGTTTTACCATACACATTATAAAATAGACTGTGTGAACTGTGTAAGGAATTGTCTAATTATGGACGCGTACATAATTATGAAATTTAGTGCATAGAAACCCAGTAGGATTTATTATGTGTAAGAACCGATAGTGACAACAATAACAAAATGAGAACGATGTAATGGAGGTACGGTGGACGCACCAATGGCGCTTCATATACATGTATATAAGTGTCCCTCTTGCATTGAAAGCATAATGTTATTTAAAGTTACTAGAAGTTCAAAACCCTAACCAGTGTTGTTTTGTCTTTTCAACTTCATGTTTTCAAGCTCTCACAAGTTTCCTCTAAATAAATTTCTGGACGAAATTTCCTAAAGTAGGGGAGACTGTAACACCTGTGCCTCCACGGCCATCAAACAAATACCAAACCAATGAAATATTGTATTTCATACTTGGGATTTGTAAAAATATGTGTATCATTTTCACATATCAATTCTTGTTCGATTCCAAACTCTAAATCGCTTTCTGGAAGGTTATACGCGCACCGATGCGTAAATATAACCAGTTTAATGCAACAAACACTCCGTAATAGTGACATTGGCTTAACATACCTTAAATAACCTTTACATAACTTAGAAATAAGTTTTGAAGGCTTTGGTATGGCAAAATCAAGTTAATTCGCTTACAGGGACTAAACTTGACAAACTGCGAAAGTATGCCAATTAGAACTGTAACAGACATTCCGGAACATGACCATAAGTTAAACATACCATAAATATCCTTCACATAGCTTAGAAATAGGCTATGAGGGGTTCGGTGTGCTAAAATAAACCTTTGGGTCACTCAGGGACTAAAAGCGTCAAAAAGTGCACAAGTTTGCATTTTCGCGCATAACTTACGTTCTGAAAACATCCGGACATCCAAAAATTTATGTAAGCACTAAAAAATTTTATTTTAGTGTTTGGTATAAGAAAAATCCATTCGTCGCGTCATTTGGATCGTTTTTCGTTCTTATGCGTATTCCGTCGTAATTAACCGAACATCGCGTTCGTACGACCAAACGAACCAACATCCTTGATATTTTTGAGCATGTTTTGAGTTCCCTATACTTTAACTTCATTTTAGAGCCTTGAAATGAGGTTAACGGGGTTCAAACGCATCAAAATAGCTTAAATGGGCTGCAGGGACCATTTCTGCCATTTTTGAAACTTTGCTGATACTGGTGGGCAGTGGCGTAGCGCGAGCACATCATGCCTTGGCAGTGGCGCTACGCAACTGCCTCATCTGGACAGAAACATTGTATTTGGTCCATTTTCACTTTCGCACATGGTTTTGGCAATACCGTGGGCTCAAATGGTTTTGTAATACTATGTTCTTGATGTGTATGGTTGAGATCAAAGCACGGTTTCCTAGAAACGATCCTAACGGCTAACCGAACACTATAAATACCCCATGCCATCCATTGCTAAACCCACAAGAATCATGATTTGAGAAACTCTAAGTTGAAACCATTGTTTCATACCTGAGATTCTTAGATCGAGATTAGCATTCGGGGACCCTTCGTAAGTATTCTTTCGTTCTTTTATTGCTTTTCGAGTCTGAAAGTCAAACTTTGTTTGACTTTCTGCGTTGACCAGTTTATGGTCAATGCGAAGTTCGTTTGAACTTCGCAACGTGAGTGTAATCACGTTGGTTATAGTCCCTTGGGACTATGCCTACTGATTACCACGTTGTCTAGGGTCATAGGGTAAGCGATCTAATAAATCGCTTATACCTTCGAACCCGACCCATTTGGTCGATCATTAGGATCTGACCAAACACATTAGGTGACCATAGTAGGTAGGGAATAACCTTCCGAGGTTATACCCTATGGTCACATCGTTTGAGTAGTTGTATGATAGGTAGTTTATATGCCTTAGGTAAATTACCAGAATACCCTTTTCATGTATAATTGGTAATTAAGCATAGGTAACCTAAACTTTTGTCACATAACTGATTATGAAACATGTATAGGCATATAATACTTGTCATAGGACTAGTTAGACGTCTCGAACGCGCTTTGCGCGCACGACGCGTTAAAGTAGCATAAGCTACCTTAATGGGTCGCGATGGGTCGAAAGCACTTAGGTTTGGTTTCATAGTAGTATGTAGGCTTTGTTAAACCATATTACATGAGTTCCCATGCTCATTTGGTCTACAAGCCCTCATTCTATCCGATCTTTCGACTCAGGCCCGGTTTATTTATATGGTTTTAGACTGCCGATTGATTCCGTGCTCCCTCTAGCTTTGCTTGGTTGTTGTTCAAGACCTCTAAGCATTCTCAGGCGAGTACATTATTCCCCTCTTTTACTGTTTTCAACTGTTTTGGGGCGACTCATATGTGCTAAATGTCTTAACAATGATTTCAAGAACGATTACAATGGTTTCAAAAACAATTACAATGTGGTTTCAAGAACGATTACAATGGTTTCAAAAACAATTACAATGGTTTCAAGAACGATTTCAATAAAGTGAACAAACTTGTTGGTTGTAGTTACATAACCAATGACATTCATTAGTAATGATCAAGCCGACCAGTATTAGGTTATGGTACCATAGGATCTGACAAATCCCGTTGTTCTCTATACCCATGGTTATGTGTAGGTATTTTGGGTAACGACTGAATCTGTAATTATTAATTTACCCTTTGGTAAGGGTTTGTTAAGAACGAGAACGAGTTGGAACGATGAACGAGTCAAGAAGGTTTGAATGTTATTAGAAAATCGACCATAAAGTAGTTTCACAATTGAAATAAGAACGATTTGAACGATTAAAACAACAAGAACGATTTGAACGATTTCACAAAATGTTTTTACGATTGGGTAAACATTTGGACATGATTTACATTTGATCATGCATTTCCACGAAACATAGTATTGATTTAAACCAAGTTTTACTTCAATACTTTGTTTTGTGCGTTTCACCTATGGTTTAGTTGATGCATTTCACTAGCCATACATATCATTTTGGTTACACATTACATGGTTTACATTTGACACAAACACTTTTGACATTGGTTATACATAACATGATTTACATCTTAACATGAACATTTTGACATATTATTCCAATACATTTGGCAGTTAGTTTACACATAAACATCTTACATTGTTGGTTTGGTTTGGGTAAGTGATTTAAGTAACGAGGCGTGTGTAATATGATATAAGCATGGTGGATACGCCGCTGGTACTTCCTATATATAAGTGTTTATATGGTATTACATATCGTAGCGTTGCTTAAATCATTTCAATTTAAACATATAACATTTTATACAAATAACATACTTTTCACAATACATTGTTGTACAAACAACTTAACTTAATCAAACTCATTTTACATGGTTATTCATTTAATCATGCATTATTCTCTTATTTATACATATCATCTGAACTTATTATTTTTCAAATGATTTACAAAGACAAAGCAAATTACAAGGTTCATGACTAAACATTTTCTTAAACAGAAGTCATGAATCTTATTTTCACAAAACCTATGTGCTCGCCAGCATTTCTTTGCTGACCTTGTTTTCACATGTGTTTCAGGTATTGTTGAAAGATATCGATTGATAGGATGCATGCTCACATAGGACTGGACAAGGCCTTAGTGACTCAATAACAATGATAGACTATGTTTAAATTGTGTATTTAGATTTCCAGACAATGTAATTTTTCAATGTTTAATAAAACGAAACACTTTTTGGTATCCATGGTTATGAAACATTAATTCTGTTACAACACTCCCCGACGTTTCCGCCACGTTTTGTATGTTACACGTGGTCGGGGTGTGACAGAAAAGATGGTATCAGAGCCAATGGTTATAGTGAATTAGGTTATTAGTAATGCTTTGACCTAGTCTATAACCTTCTTAGGACCCTAACGCATGTTTACTTGCGTTTAGTCATAAAACAATACCGTCACCTATCCTTAGGCGACGACCACAACAAGAACATAAAATTCAAAACCGCTTTGAAAACTAATCATCTGTTCTAGGATGATTGATTACTAGGTTTTGAACCCTCTATTGTAAGGTTTTGAACCCTCTGTTATATGGTTTTGAACCCCTTTGAGTTTTCAAAATCTCGTCAAGGTTTTGGGTTTTAAATAACGTGAACACGTGCAAACTGGAAGGGTGAATGCCTGTATTCTGGGTTTTCTATCTAGGCAAGCACTTCGTATATATCTCATCAGACGCGAGACCAGTTGTGCTTACCTGGGAATTCTTGGGATGAGTGTTCACTTATAGGCGAGCATGTCTTCGCGATACATTATTTTTGATCCATTTACTTTGGTTAGTCACTGTGTGTCGGTTGTTGCTTTATAGTAACAAACAAATGACCACTATCCTTGCTTTCATCAGATTTGTTTCATCTCATTCTTTTCGTCTAATTCTCTCACTCGTTTCCTTTCATGTTTCCTCTTTTAGAATGCCTCCTCGACGCGAAAGCCAGATAGCGACTGCCGAATTGGCAGAAATCATTACGCAGCAAATGGCTGCTCAATTCCCAAACCTCTTTGCTCAATGGAACCAAGCCAACAACAACAACAATGTTCCATGCAAATACAAGGATTTTAACCAGGCTAAACCACTCAAGTTTAGTGGTTCTGAAGGAGCGACTGGGCTTCTTCAATGGTTCGAGAGCATTGAGAATACTTTCCGCCACGTGCAGTGTCCTGACAATCGCAAGGTCGAGTTTTCTTCGAGTGTGTTTCAGAAGAGGGCTCTCACATGGTGGAACGGGGTTATGAGGGATCGTGGTGCAGAAGTTGCTCTAGCACAGACATGGGCTGAACTTAGGGCCCTTATGATGAGGGAATTCTGTCCTCGTCATGAGCAACGAGCTTTGGAGAAGGAATTTGATGAGTTGAAGCAAGATAGTGGTGAGCACAGGGCGTATACTGATAGGTTTGAGGAGTTGGGTCTGCTTTGCCCGACAATGGTTACCCCACTCGACAAGGCTATCGAAAGGTACATCGATGGCCTACCTGACTCGGTACAAGACATCCTTACTGGTAGTAGCCCTACCACACTCCGTCAGGCGATCGAGTTAGCTGCGACATTGACTGAGTCGCAGATTCGGAAGAATAAGTTACACAGAAAGGGTGACAAGGGTAAGAAGCAGGCGTATGACAAGGAGGATAGCAAGAAAGGTCAAAACAAGAAGGGTAAGGAAGGTGAGACGTCAAAGAAATCAAGAAAGCGAAAGGGTGTTCAGAACTTTGCTGTTACAGCACAGACTGCTCAGAACCCGCGGAACCCACCAGCTCAGCCACCTGCAAAGAAAGCATATGCCGGTACCGCACCTCATTGTGCACGCTGCAACGGTCATCTCGCGGTACAACAAGCTTGCTGGCAATGCACGACGTGTGGTAAACTTGGGCTTTTGGCCAATGTTTGTCGTTTGGGACAAAATCAGGCTGCTTAGGTTCAAGCTCCGGTTCAAGGGAATGCTGCGAGATTCCCACTGGGGTCATGTTTCAACTGCGGAGAGATTGGTCACTTCCGCCACAACTGTCCGAGACTGGTGAATGCAAATGCTAACGCAAACCCAAATGCGAACGTCAACGTCAATGTGAATCCAGCACGTGGTCGAGTGTTTAACATCAATGAGGCACTCAATGATGAAGGAGTGAACAATTAGCATTTTGTATTTCCTCTGGTTGTTATCTTGTAACATTTAAAGACAATGCGGTTGTTATATAAATAAAAATTTGTGGTTTTATTTTTTAACTAATGCAATTGTATGAATGTTTGATCCAACCTTATGATGTCAACACAAAGACAAAACTACTCGTGTGGTTCTGTCATTTTTATGATCACTTGTGATCTCCCTAAGAACCTCAAACACTTGTTTCTTTTAAATCTAAAGTATCTTATCGTCTTGCACCGTTCGAGATGCAAGAATTATCAAAACAGCTTCAAGAGTTGTCTGATAAAGAATTCATCCGTCCGAACTTTTCACCTTGGAGAAACTCCTGTCCTCTTTGTGAAAAGAAAAATGGATCTTTTCGAATGTATATCAATTAACGTAAGCCTACTAAGCTTACCATCAAGAATCGATATCCCCTACCTTAAATCAACGATTTCTCCGATCAACTGCATAGCGTTTCATGCTTTTCCAAGATCGATTTGCGTTTTGGGTATCATCAACTTTGTATTCTCGAAGAAGATATTCCCAAAACGGTTTTCTGCACGAAGTATGGCCATTACGAGTTTACAGTCATGCCTTTTGGGTTGACAAATGCTCCAGCCATCTACATGGACTTAATAAATAGAGTCTGCAAGCCTTATTTGGATCAGTTCGTCATTGTTGTTATTGATGACATCTTGATCTATTCATGTCCCGAGCCGATAACGATCAACACCTTCATTGACACTGGAACCCTTAAAGAAGGAACAAACTTTTCGCTAAATCCTCCAAGAGGAAATTTTGGCTTAAAGAAGTTCAGTTTTTGGGTCATGTAGTCAACAAGCAGGGTATTCATATGGATCCATCCAAATTGCTGCAATTAAGGATTTGAATCCTTGTATGCTTTAAATACCCTTGTCCAAAGATAACAAATTTAAAGGTCAATTTAAACAATAATGCGAGTGTGCGATTATGTGATATGTGTTTATGTGTTCTCCTCTATGTTTTTGTGTGATCCGATTTTCAAATCCTCGTAGAATCTTTCATATCTTCATATGAGGGATTCATAGTAGGATATTTAAAAGGTACTACCTTAATCCTTATGGGCTTCTACGTGGTAGTTAAGACCCTTGGGTTATATAAGTACCATTCCATGATTCGATGAGAGACCCTTGAGTGGTCTAGTTAAAGATTGATTCAAGATCTGGTTAAGAATGGCATGTGATGATACAGCTGAAAGGACCCTATGGTGGTCCAGTCACACTCATCACAGGTTTGTTCATTTGGTTTTACCATACACATTATAAAATAGACTGTGTGAACTGTGTAAGGAATTGTCTAATTATGGACGCGTACATAATTATGAAATTTAGTGCATAGAAACCCAGTAGGATTTATTATGTGTAAGAACCGATAGTGACAACAATAACAAAATGAGAACGATGTAATGGAGGTACGGTGGACGCACCAATGGCGCTTCATATACATGTATATAAGTGTCCCTCTTGCATTGAAAGCATAATGTTATTTAAAGTTACTAGAAGTTCAAAACCCTAACCAGTGTTGTTTTGTCTTTTCAACTTCATGTTTTCAAGCTCTCACAAGTTTCCTCTAAATAAATTTCTGGACGAAATTTCCTAAAGTAGGGGAGACTGTAACACCTGTGCCTCCACGGCCATCAAACAAATACCAAACCAATGAAATATTGTATTTCATACTTGGGATTTGTAAAAATATGTGTATCATTTTCACATATCAATTCTTGTTCGATTCCAAACTCTAAATCGCTTTCTGGAAGGTTATACGCGCACCGATGCGTAAATATAACCAGTTTAATGCAACAAACACTCCGGAATAGTGACATTGGCTTAACATACCTTAAATAACCTTTACATAACTTAGAAATAAGTTTTGAAGGCTTTGGTATGGCAAAATCAAGTTAATTCGCTTACAGGGACTAAACTTGACAAACTGCGAAAGTATGCCAATTACAACTGTAACAGACATTCCGGAACATGACCATAAGTTAAACATACCATAAATATCCTTCACATAGCTTAGAAATAGGCTTTGAGGGGTTCGGTGTGCTAAAATAAACTTTTGGGTCATTCAGGGACTAAAAGCGTCAAAAAGTGCACAAGTTTGCATTTTCGCGCATAACTTACGTTCTGAATACATCCGGACATCCAAAAATTTATGTAAGCACTAAAACATTTTATTTTAGTGTTTGGCATAAGAAAAATCCATTCATCGCGTCATTTGGATCGTTTTTCGCGCTTATGCGCATTCCGTCGTAATTAACCGAACATCGCGTTCGTACGACCAAACGAACCAACATCCTAGATATTTTTGAGCATGTTTTGAGTTCCCTATACTTTAACTTCATTTTAGAGCCTTGAAATGAGGTTAACGGGGTTCAAACGCATCGAAAATAGCTTAAACGGGCTGCAGGGACCATTTCTACCATTTTTGAAACTTTGCTGATACTGGTGGGCAGTGGCGTAGCGCGAGCACATCATGCCTTGGCAGTGGCGCTACGCGAGTGCCTCATCTGGACAGAAACATTGTATTTGGTCCATTTTCACTTTCGCACATGGTTTTGGCAATACCGTGGGCTCAAATGGTTTTGTAATACTATGTTCTTGATGTGTATGGTTGAGATCAAAGCACGGTTTCCTAGAAACGATCCTAACGGCTAACCGAACACTATAAATACCCCATGCCATCCATTTCTAAACCCACAAGAATCTTGATTTGAGAAACTCTAAGTTGAAACCATTGTTTCATACCTGAGATTCTTAGATCGAGATTAGCATTCGGGGACCCTTCGTAAGTATTCTTTCGTTCTTTTATTGCTTTTCGAGTCTGAAAGTCAAACTTTGTTTGACATTCTGCGTTGACCAGTTTATGGTCAATGCGAAGTTCGTTTGAACTTCGCAACGTGAGTGTAATCACGTTGGTTATAGTCCCTTGGGACTATGCCTACTGATTACCACGTTGTCTAGGGTCGTAGGGTAAGCGATCTAATAAATCGCTTATACCTTCGAACCCGACCCATTTGGTCGATCATTAGGATCCGACCAAACACATTAGGTGACCATAGTAGGTAGGGAATAACCTTTCGAGGTTATACCCTATGGTCACATCGTTTGAGTAGTTGTATGATAGGTAGTTTATATGCCTTAGGTAAATTACCAGAATACCCTTTTCATGTATAATTGGTAATTAAGCATAGGTAACCTAAACTTTTGTCACATAACTGATTATGAAACATGTATAGGCATATAATACTTGTCATAGGACTAGTTAGACGTCTCGAACGCGCTTTGCGCGCACGACGCGTTAAAGTAGCATAAGCTACCTTAATGGGTCGCGATGGGTCGAAAGCACTTAGGTTTGGTTTCATAGTAGTATGTAGGCTTTGTTAAACCATATTACATGAGTTCCCATGCTCATTTGGTCTACAAGCCCTCATTCTATCCGATCTTCCGACTCAGGCCCGGTTTATTTATATGGTTTTAGACTGCCGATTGATTCCGTGCTCCCTCTAGCTTTGCTTGGTTGTTGTTCAAGACCTCTAAGCATTCTCAGGCGAGTACATTATTCCCCTCTTTTACTGTTTTCAACTGTTTTGGGGTGACTCATATGTGCTAAATGTCTTAACAATGATTTCAAGAACGATTACAATGGTTTCAAAAACAATTACAATGTGGTTTCAAGAACGATTACAATGGTTTCAAAAACAATTACAATGGTTTCAAGAACGATTTCAATAAAGTGAATAAACTTGTTGGTTGTAGTTACATAACCAATGACATTCATTAGCAATGATCAAGCCGACCAGTATTAGGTTATGGTACCATAGGATCTGACAAATCCCGTTGTTCTCTATACCCATGGTTATGTGTGGATATTTTGGGTAACGACTGAATCTGTAATTATTAATTTACCCTTTGGTAAGGGTTTGTTAAGAACGAGAACGGGTTGGAACGATGAACGAGTCAAGAAGGTTTGAATGTTATTAGAAAATCGACCATAAAGTAGTTTCACAATTAAAACAAGAACGATTTGAACGATTAAAACAATAAGAACGATTTGAACGATTTCACAAAATGTTTTAACGATTGGGTAAACATTTGGACATGATTTACATTTGATCATGCATTTCCACGAAACATAGTATTGATTTAAACCAAGTTTTACTTCAATACTTTGTTTTGTGCGTTTCACCTATGGTTTAGTTGATGCATTTCACTAGCCATACATATCATTTTGGTTACACATTACATGGTTTACATTTCACACAAACACTTTTGACATTGGTTATACATAACATGATTTACATCTTAACATGAACATTTTGACATATTATTCCAATACATTTGGCAGTTGGTTTACACATAGACATCTTACATTGTTGGTTTGGTTTGAGTAAGTGATTTAAGTAACGATGCGTGTGTAATATGATATAAGCATGGTGGATACGCCGCTGGTACTTCCTATATATAAGTGTTTATATGGTATTACATATCGTAGCGTTGTTTAAATCATTTCAATTTAAACATATAACATTTTATACAAATAACATACTTTTCACAATACATTGTTGTACAAACTCATTTTACATGGTTATTCATTTAATCATGCATTATTCTCTTATTTATACATATCACCTGAACTTATTATTTTTCAAATGATTTACAAAGACAAAGCAAATTACAAGGTTCATGACTAAACATTTTCTTAAACAGAAGTCATGAATCTTATTTTCACAAAACCTATGTGCTCGCCAGCATTTCTTTGCTGACCTCGTTTTCACATGTGTTTCAGGTATTGTTGAAAGATATCGATTGATAGGATGCATGCTCACATAGGACTGGACAAGGCCTTAGTGACTCAATAACATTGATAGACTATGTTTAAATTGTGTATTTAGATTTCCAGACGATGTAATTTTTCAATGTTTAATAAAACGACACACTTTTTGGTATCCATGGTTATGAAACATTAATTCTGTTACAACACTCCCCGACGTTTCCGCCACGTTTTGTATGTTACACGTGGTCGGGGTGTGACAACCACGAGTAACGAGACTTGTGTGCCTCGTCCATTACTAGCTCTCGTAGGTTTCCATAGGATGGTACCCACATATGTTCCATGAAGTAGCATGTCACACCCCCAAAATCCACAAGCGGAGTATCAATGTAGGAGGTATGACTAACCTGGATCCAGCCACCAATCATATTGAACAATGTAATTAAGTAAATAAAAGTCCAACCACACAATATAATTGGTGTTTAACCAAGTTCAAGTTATCAGCGGAAGCAATAAAGTTTAAAACAAAAAACCGAAGTATAAGTTTAAAAGTTCAATTGTTTAACATGGAACTCAATAGTCCATGTCCCACAACAACTCCTGCTCCCCTGCAAGCTCCAGCTAAACATCTAACGACCTGCAAGGCATGTAACAGCGAGTCAACAACAAAGTTGAGCGAGTTCACAGTTGGTTGTCCATTTTTAAAGTTGTTCCAAAACCACGAGTTCATTCAAAAACCATAAGTTATCCAATTCATTGTTTCCCAAACCATAACCAGTGGGGGCTACCCCATGTAACCACTAGACCGTTACCATATCGACAACTGACAGGAGTATGTTGTGCCCTACGTCAATGTCTATCATCATTGACTAAGTGCCTAGATCCATTAGTCCACTCCCGTCCTCTGCGGCCAGGTGTGAGGCTTGTCAAACCTAATAGCTGATGATAGCCCGATCTCAGATCAATCTTTGAGTAGAAGCTCGACCCTTGCAGCTGGTCGAACAGGTCATCAATACGCAGGAGAAGATAACGATTCTTCATGGTCACCTTGTTGAGTTCACGATAGTCAATACACATTCGGAAGGTACCATCTTTCTTCTTCACAAACAAGACTGGAGCTCCCCAGGGCGAAGAGCTAGGACGAATGAAACCCTTGTCCAAGAGTTCTTGTAGTTGTGTGGACAATTCTTCTTGTCCTGATGGAGCTAAACGATAAGGTGCACGAGCTATTGGTGCGGCTCCAGGAGCTAGCTCTATTTGAAACTCGACCTAACGATGAGGCGGAAGACCAGGTAATTCCTTAGGAAATACCTCAGGAAAGTCACGTACGATTGGAATGTCTTCTATCTTCTTCTCTTCCGTTGAGGTGTCAGTAACGAGGGCTAGAATAGCAGTGTGGCCCTTTCGCAAGCACTTCTGGGCCTTAAGGAAGGATATGATGCCTACTACTTCACCACTCTTGTCACCACGAATCACGAGAGGTTCTTCACCAGAACGAGGGATGCGGACAATTTTCTCCTTGCAAAGAATTTCCGCTTAATGTTGAGATAACCAATCCATCCGAAGGACAACGTCGAAACTACCCAGAACGATAGGAATGAGGTCGATAGATAAGGTCTGACCAGAAGAACAAGATTACAACCCTTAACTATGTGTGTGGCCTCAATATTTTTACCATTTGCTAGTTCTACAACATGCTTGGTGTTTATGGGAATTGGGGTGCGCTTAAGCATCTGACTAACTTTTAAGGACACATAACTAGTATCGGCACCCGAATCGAATAAAACAGAAACAAAGAAGTCGTCCAGTAGGAACTTACCCATCATAACGTTGGGTCCTTCTTTGTATCACCCTGACCAATCACGAAAACACGTCCCCTGGCACCGTTGCCATCATTGTTACCCCCATTGTTGTTCCCATTCCCCTGGTTGTTGTGATTCTGGTTCAGCTGTGGATAGTGTCTCTTGAAGTGAACCTCAGCACCACACTGAAAACATCCCTTATTACCCTGTTGTTGTTGCTGCTGCTAGTTCTGTGGAACCTGTGGCTGCTATTGACGATTCTGATTTGCAGGATATGGGATTCTGCAATCCTTGGCTACGTGACCAAGCTGGTTACATCTCTGACAACGACCCTTGTTGCACGGCCCGCTGTGGTGCAAGTTACATCGATTGCACTCAGGGTGATTTCCCTTGTACCCACTCTGACCCTGATTCCCAGAAGACTGCTGACTGGGGCTCTTGTAGTTGTCAGTTCTTCGCTGCTGAGACTTAGAGTGAACAATAGTAGAACCTTTCTTAAATTTCCATCCCATTTGTGCTTGTTGTCACTAGGAGCATCTGTAATAGTGATAGCACTAATACGCTTGGGCAGCTTGTTTTGCTCAACTGCCTGATCAGTGAGACGATGGGCTAGCCGTATGACCTGCTGGATGGTAGGGAGGTTAGCTATAGTCACATGGCTCTGAATCTCTGGCACTAAACCCTTGAGGTATAGCTCGATACGTTTGATAGGAGGATCTACCATAGTAGGACACAATGTAGCCAAATCGTTCGATCTATTCATATACGCCTCGATTTCATACCCCGTCATCTTCAAGTTGTAGAACTCCACCTCTAGCTTGTGAATGTCGTCGCGATGACAGTACTCCTCGTTGATCAGATCTTTGAAGTTGTTCCATGGGGTGGCATTACCAACATGTGCGTTCCACCAAGTTAGCGCAACACCTTCGAGCGTTCCAATAGCAAATTTTACCCTACGAGCCTCAAGGCATTCACATATCTCAAAGACAGACTCGATCTTCTCAAACTAGTGGAGAAGACCTATAGCTCCTTCGGTACCACTGAAGGTACTAGGTCGACAGTCCATAAAGGTCTTGAACGTACACATGGGAGGCTGAGCATGTTGACCTGCTGCGCGAGAAAGAAAAAACAAGGTTAAGCACAAGAGTTGGTTCGCGAGGGTAGGATCTAAACATCCTAGGGTAGGTCGAAATGGCATGTTATACCTCCTGCGGGGGCTGCTGTGAGTACCTCAGCAACTCGTTCATTGATTAGAGACGTCAACTGGGCTTGAGTCAAACTCAGACGTCCACTCATGATCTTCACATCAAAGAAACCACAAGTGAGAGAAGTGTCGCGAAAGTGCATAAGTGTGGGATGACATAAGAGAGTAAGCACACAGGGTTTCAAACAATAGTCGTTACGTTGACTAAGCATACCATGAACAATGCATTATGAAAACTAGTAGACAGGCAATATAAATATAAACCATACCACCTATAGTGTTGAGTCTTGCACGTGGAGCGAAGCGTCGTTGTGGATCGTTGAGCACTGTATAGGTCATAGTCTGGTTTTGTTAAAAGCTTTCCCTTTTTAAAACCAAGTTCACTATAACCAATGGCTCTGATACCGATCTATCACACCCCCAAAATCCACAAGCGGAGTATCACCGCAAGAGGCATGACTGACCAGGATCCAACCACCAATCATATTGAACAATGCACTTAAGTAAATAAAAGTCCAACCACACAATATAATTGGTGTTCAAAACAAGTTAATCAAGTTCAAGTTATCAGCGGAAGCAATAAAGTTTAAAACCAAAAACCAAAGTATAAGTTTAAAAGTTCAATTGTTTAACATGGAACTCAACAGTCCATGTCCCACAACGACTCCTGCTCCCCTGCAAGCTCCAGCTAAGCATCTAACGACCTGCAAGGCATGTAACAGCGAGTCAACAACAAAGTTGAGCGAGTTCACAGTTGGTTGTCCGTTTTTAAAGTTGTTCCAAAACCACGAGTTCATTCAAAAACCATGAGTTATCCAATTCATTGTTTCCCAAACCATAACCAGTGGGGGCTACCCCATGTAACCACTAGACCATTACCATATCGACAACTGACTAGAGTATGTTGTGCCCTACGTCAATTTCTATCATCATTGACTAAGTGCCCCGATCCATTAGTCCACTCCCGTCCTCTGCGGCACGGTGTGAGGCTTGTCAAACCTAATAGCGCTATTTAACTAATAACCCGCTCGCCATTGGCCCGACGATTAAGTCGATATCAAAATGAGGGACTTCATGATAGAGTTTTGTCTAGTAAGTTATATGTTATCATCCTTCTCAACAAGGATGGAGGTACATATTCTTCCCAAGGAGAAGACGCAGGTTTAATGTTGTCATCCTTCTCAACGAGGATGGAGGTACATATTCTACCCAAGGAGAATATGCAGGTTTCGTTTTAGTTTCTTAACCCATTCCCAACCCACCGGGAATCCCATGCCTTATAGAAGGTGTGAACTCACCTTGGTTTGCTCGGTATGACTAACTACTTGTTCACAATAATTCAGTCAAAGCCTACGGTATTCATGTACACACAATCAGTTTATGTTCGCATTGTTTTCGCGTAAATTGTAATCATGCAGTGCATGCAAAGCAACGATCATTGGATACACATAGAAATTATACTACTCAGTCAAGTCCACAGTTCATATATGTGTTTCGTATGCAATTTCATGTTCCCTTAGTTATGATTAACAACATAATTAGTCAGGTAGTGAACATTCAGGTTTCATGCACGTGTTAAACCACATTCTGTTGTGAATTATGCACTGGGCGGCGAAACATTAGACGACGAAGCATCCATTGTGTGACAACTCGTATTTCAGAACCTATATTTGTGCTAAGTGTAACATGTTTGAACATTATGTGATTATATGAACTTTGATGATTAATGAAATGTTATGTTTGATATTGTGTTATGAGAATGTATGTAATCCAGATCGCACAACTCTAACTCGATTGCACAAGCCCATTCCGGCCACACTCTTTCTATCCGAACCAAGGGCAGCCCATGATGGGTTTGGCCCCCTCCTTCTATGCGCATACAAGCACCCATGTGTGCGGTTGCTTCTCATTACTTGCAAAATACACAACACACACAAACCCTAATACCTCTCCCTCTCTTTCTCTCGAACCCGACGGCGACAACACCCCTTCTCCATTGAAGATTTTCTTGATTCGGATTACCCTTTTTGTTCTACCTTCTAATCGGTTAGTGTTCTTATTATTGGTTATATGATTTGCATGATGTTGCGATTGATGTGATTATACATGATAGCCTTAGGATGCTTCGTAATTGATTGTAATGGAATTTAGGGTTTGTTATTCGGCTCACGTGTGTATGATCAGATCATGATACGAATTAGTAGTCGGATAATGATAAAGATGATTATTAACCGAATGCTTGCAAATCGGCTTATATGTGTTCAAATGCGGATGATATGTAGAATTGTTATGATAATATGCATGATAGTGATCTAGAACATGAATCTACGAATATGATTAAAGGTTAAGATTGTTCTTCATGCTTAAATACGATTAGGGTTCTTGAAAATGGTAGAAAATCAATTAGTTTGATCGAGTATTGTATTGTTGGAAACTGTTTGAATGATTGTAACTACTGCATGAATTAAGGGAATTAGTTAACCGGTCGCACAAGCCCTCTCGGTCGCACAAGATCAGATCACACAAGATCTGATCAGATCGCACAAGTGCAGTCGCACAAGATAGGAACAATCACATAGAGCACAGTGTACAACCAAGTTATGCATGATTGCACAAGATTTGTGGATCGCACAAGACAGTTTCGATCGCACAAGTCTTGGGCCTTACACAATGTTTGGACTTAACATATTATTGGACCGAATGGCCCAAAACCCCGTCACACAAGATGTTCCGAATCGCACAAGTCGTCCGGATAGCACAAGACATCCGGACCGCACAAGATCAACGTGTGTTTGTTGGGCCGTGTATATATATTTGGGACTTTAATTGTATTGGGCCGGGCTTATGTTGGATTGCACAACATGCTGTGGATCGCACAAGGTTGTGATGATCGCACAACATGTGGGGCCGAGTTATGTTTGGGCTTCATGTGT
This sequence comes from Helianthus tuberosus, assembly GCA_030545235.1. Taxonomy (NCBI): domain Eukaryota; kingdom Viridiplantae; phylum Streptophyta; class Magnoliopsida; order Asterales; family Asteraceae; genus Helianthus; species Helianthus tuberosus. The sequence goes on along the minus strand of CM060396.1, from coordinate 136,766,455 downwards.
ATTCTAAATAGTTATCGTTTAAAATGTTCTATGTGTATGCCATGTATGCCATGATCGTTGCGTGTTATTGATTTGTTGAATCTGTGTAAACATACGTGCCTTACTTGAACTTAGACCTGACTTGTATGGTAACCATGTTAGGACGTGGTTGACCACTTATAGCTCAAGTAACCTTTTCATGTATATGCCGAGCTAATCTAAGGTGAGTTCACACTTTCTACAAAGCATGGTAATTCCCGGTGGGTTGGGAATGGGTTAAGGAATATGGATTCCTCGTCCGTATTGGGTAGGACAGTACGGGTTAAGGAAATGTAATTCCTCATCCTCTTGGACAGTTTAAATTTCACTAGACCAAAACTCTATCACGAAAACCCTCCTTTTATATCGACTTAATCGCCGGGTCAATGGCGAACGGGTCATTAGTTAGATAGCGCTATTTAGGTCTGACAAGCCTCACACCGTGGCGCAGAGGACGGGCGTGAACTAATGGATCTGGGCACGTCAATGATGATTGAAAAATGACGCTAAGGGCATATAAACATGACTAAAGTCAGTGGTCGATATGGTAACGAGTCTAGTAGTGTAAACATGGGGTAGCCCATACAGCTGGATTGCCAGAGTAGATGGGATAAACAAATCATGTTTTCAACTATGGGGTAACCCCCACGACAAGGGTGCCAGTTAAAGGAAACTATGTTTTTGGAATAACTTAAACAACACCCAACTGTGAACTCGCTCAACTTTGTTCTTGACTCGTTACTACATGCTTTGTAGGTCACTAGGTTTAGCAGGAGTTTGCATAGGAAAGTGTCGTTGTGGAGCATGGACATTGAATGTTCATGATAAACTTAAATACTCTGAATTTATGATTTGGGTTTTGAAGTATTTGCTTCCACTGATAACTTAGACTTATTAAATTGTTTTTGGACACCAATTATATTGTGTGGTTGGACTTTTGATTACTTTACTTTATTGTTCAATATGATTGGTGGCTTGATCCTGGTCATGTCACGCCTCCAAGCGGTGATACTCCGCGTGTGGATTTTTGGGGTGTGACAGATTGGTATCAGAGCCATTGGTTATAGTGAACTTGGTTTTAAAAAGGGGGAAAAGCTTTTTGTTAAAACCAGACTATAACCTGTACAGTGCTCAACGATCCACAGCGACGCTTCGCTCCACGTGTATGGCTCAACACTATAGGTGATATGATTTATGTTTATATTGCCTACTTGCTAGTTACATAGTACATTGCTCATGGTATGCTTAGTTAGTATACCGATTGTTGCTTGAACTCTGTATGCATACTCTCTTCTGCCACTCCACATTTACACACATGCGCGACACTTTTCTTACTTGTGTTTTCTTTGATGTGAAGATCATGAGTGGACGTCTGAATTTGACTCAAGCCCAACTGACGGCTCTAATCAATGAACAAGTTGCTGCGACACTTGCAGCCGCTCAGGAAGGAGGTATACCCTGCCATCTTAACTCACTCTAGGATCCCTAGGTCCTACTCTCGTGAACTAACCTTTGTGTTAAACTTTGTCCTTTCTTACTCTCACGGCAGGTCAACCTGCACAACCTCCTGTGTGCACTTTCAAGACCTTTATGGACTGTCGACCTAGTACCTTCAGTGGTACCGAAGGAGCTGTAGGTCTCCTCCACTGGTTTGAGAAGCTCGAATCTGTTTTCGAGATGTGTGAATGCCCTAAGGCTCGCAGGGTGAAGTATGCTACTGGTACTCTCGTGTCACACCCCCAAAATCCACTCGCGGAGTATCACCGCTTGGAGGCGTGACTGACCAGGATCAAGCCACCAATCATATTGAACAAGTATGTAAGTAAACATAATTCAACCAACCAATATGAAAGGTGTTCTAAAACCAAAGCATAGTTAAGTGTTTAGCGGAAGCATAATTTGTAAAACCCATAGCAAGTATTAAATATGAAATAAAGTAATGTTTAAAGCATGACACACACTGCCATGTCCCACAACGACTGTTCCTCCCTGTGCAAGCTCCATGAGTACCTAATGACCTGCAAGGCATGTAGCAACGAATCAACAACAAAGTTGAGCGAGTTCATAGTTGGTTGTTTGGTTATAGTATTCATTTCATAAATTGTATGTTTGTTTTATAAACCATGTATCGTATTAAACCTTATCGCGGCCAATCCAGACATATGTGCGATGAGTAGTGGGGGCTTCCCATGTGTTACAAGACCACGCGTATCGACTGCTACGAAAATGTAAGAGGTGCCCTAAGTCAATGTCTATCAGCATTGACCCTTTGCCCATAGTCCATTAGTACACGCCCGTCCGACTGGCACGGTGTGAGGTTTGTTAAACCTAATAGCGCTATTAACTAATGACCCGCTCGCCCTAGGCCTCGGCGATTAAGTCGATAATTGAGGGACTTCCTTTGATAGAGGTGATGGTCTTAAGATCGCGTACGTAGGCTTTACGTACGTGCCCTTCAATCCGAGGACAGTAGTGAGTATAACTGTACGTAGGTTTTACGTATGTGCCCTTCAACCGAGGACAGTAATAACTTGTTTAATAGTAATAGTTGTACGAGTAGTTATTCAATCCCATTCCCAACCCCTGGGAATCCCATGCCTTGGCTAGTGTGAACTCACCTTGGTTTGCTCGGCAGATACACAGAAAGGTCAAGTCTAGTAGCTAGTGGTCAACCACATCCTAACATGGTTACCATACAAGTCAGGTTTTGGTTTCAGGTAGTGCACATAAGTATCACATAAGATAGCATGTAAGAAACACACACAAATCATAGCAACAGGCATTATCACGTTCAACACTTATTACATATTCAAGATTGGGCTCGCACAAGCTTAGTGGCCTTGTGCGAGTCATCCGTTGGAGCCCAATACTACCCGGCCCAATATCAAGAACCCAACAAAAACCGTAAACATGAACACGGCCCAATTAACATGTCTTGTGCGATCTAACAGTCTTGTGCGACTGGGGATCTCTTGTGCGATTAGGTCATCTTTGTTACCCAGCCCAAACAGTTAACACAATATAGCTTGTGCGATCCAATAGTCTTGTGCGACTATGGATGCCTTGTGCGACTGAGCTTGTGCGTCGGCAATTGTGTGATCGGATCAGGTCTTGTGCGACCTGATCTTGTGCGTTTGGTTTCAAAGAATCCGAAACTTATGCTAATTTGTTATATGAAATCATCAGTTATCAGTCACCCATTAAATTAGTCAAAACAATTAGACAGTTTCCTATTTTTGTGATTTATCAATTAACAACTAATCAGTTTCCAAGCCAAGCAATAATCGATCAAACAATGGTTTCAACATCAATTCTTTATGAACACCAATCAAGTTTCAAGAACAAAACCTACCTTCACATTTAATCGAATCTAACACTATGATCATCACAAATCATCCGAGTTCAACACAACACAGACGACTTTCCTATCATCGGTTCTAATCATCGTTTAATATTGTAACACCTGTGCCTCCACGGCCATCAAACAAATACCAAACCAACGAAATATTATATTTTCATACTTGGGATTTGTAAAAATATGTGTATCATTTGCACATATCAATTCTTGTTCAATTTCAAACTCTAAATCGCTTTCTGGAAGGTTATTCGCGCACCGATGCGTAAATATAACCAGTTTAATGCAACAAACACTCCGGAATAGTGACATAGGCTTAACATACCTTAAATAACCTTTACATAACTTAGAAATAAGTTTTTGAAGGCTTTGGTATGGCAAAAACAAGCTAATTCGCTTACAGGGACTAAACTTGACAAACTGCAAAGTATGCCAATTTGAACTGTAATAGACATTCCGGAACATGACCATAAGTTAAACATACCTTAAATATCCTTTACATAGCTTAGAAATAGGCTTTGAGGGGTTCGGTGTGCTAAAATAAACTTTTGGGTCATTCAGGGACTAAAAGTGTCAAAAAGTGCACAAGTTTGCATTTTCGCGCATAACTTACGTTCTGAATACATCCGGACATCCAAAAATTTATGTAAGCATGACTATATTATATTTTAGTGTTCGCCATAAGAAAAATCCATTCGTCGCGTCATTTGGATCGTTTTTCGCGCTTATGCGCATTCCGTCGTAATTAAGCGAACATCGCGTTCGTACGACCAAACGAACCATCATCCGGCATATTTTTGAGCATGTTTTGAGTTCCCTATACTTTAACTTCATTTTAGAGCCTTGAAATGAGGTTAACGGGGTTCATACGCATCGAAAAAGGCCTTAAACACGTCCAGGGACCATTTTTGCCAATTCTGAAACATTTCTGAATCAAATGGGTGCTAGCGTAGCGCGAGCCCTATAGGCTCTACCCGTCGCGCTACGCGACTGCATGATCAGACCAGATTCAATGTTTTAACATCAGATTTCAGTTGATTAATCCTCCACCACACATTCTCACATGTCTAGTCAGCGGATAAGAACCATTTTTAGCTACCATGAGTTTCCGACAAGTGTACGGGTTGGATCATGGCACGTTTTCCATGAAACGATCCTAACGGTTACCCGAAAACTATAAATACCCCATCACCCCAACCTCATTTCTTACAAGAATTCTGATTTGAGAGCTCTAAGTTGAAACCATTGTTTCATACCTGAGTTCTTGGATCGGGATTAGCATTCGGGGACCCTTCGTAAGTATTCTTTCGTTCTTTTCCTTATTTTATTGCTTTTCGAGTCAGAAAGTCAAACTTTGTTTGACTTTCAGCGTTGACCAGTAATGGTCAATGCGAAGTTCGTTTGAACTTCGCAACGTGAGTGTAATCACGTTGGTCATAGTCCCTTGGGACTATGCCCACTGATTACCACGTTGTCTAGGGTCGTAGGGTAGGCGATCTAATAAATCGCCTATACCTTCGAACTCGACCCATTTGGTCGATCATTAGGATCCGACCAAATACATTAGGTGACCATAGTAGGTAGGGAATAACCTTCCGAGGTTATACCCTATGGTCACATCGTTTGAGTAGTTGTATGATAGGTAGTTTATATGCCTTAGGTAAATTACCAGAATACCCTTTTCATGTATAATTGGTAATTAAGCATATGTAACCTAAACCTTTTTCATATAACTGATTATGTAACATGTTTAGGCATATAACACTTGTCATAGGACTAGTTAGACGGTCCGAACGCGTTTCACGCGCACGACGCGTTAAAGTAGCATATGTTACCTTAATGGGTCGCGATGGGTCGAAAGCACTTAGGTTAGTCTCATTGTAGTATGTAGGCCTTGTTAAACCATATCATATGAGTTCCAATACTCATTTGGTTTGCCAAGCCTCATCCTATCCGATCTCCCGATTTAAGTCCGGTTTATTTATATAGTTTAGATTTGCCGACTGATTCCGTGCTCCCTCTAGCTTTGTTTGGTTGTTGTTCAAGACCTCCAAGCATTCTCAGGCGAGTACATTATTCCCCTCTTTTACTGTTTTCCAAATGTTTTGGGGTGATTCATATGTACTAAATGTTTTATCAATAGTTTCAAGAACAATTACAATGTGGTTTCAAGAACAATAACAATTATTTCAAGAACGCTAACAATGATTTCAAGAACGAATACAATGATTTCAAAAACTAATTACAAATTTCATAAAGTGAACAAACTTGTAGGTTGTAGTTACATAACCGATGACATTCATTAGCAGTGATCAAGCCGACCAGTATTAGGTTATGGTACCATAGGATCTGACAAATCCCGTTATTTACTGCACCCATTGTTATGTGTGGGGGTTGTGGGTAGCGACTGAATCTGTAATTATTAACTTATCCTTTGGTAAGGGTTTGTTAAGAACGAGAGCGAGAGCGAGATGGAGCGAGGAACGCGTCAAGAAGGTTTGAATGTTATTAGAGAATCGACCATAAAGTAGTTTCACAATTAAAAACAAGAACGACTAAAACAATTTTACAAAATGGGTTAACGATTGGGTAAACATTTGGACATGATTTACATTTGATCATGCATTTACACGAAACATAGTATTGGTTTAAACCAAGTTTTACTTCAATACTTTGTTTTGTGCGTTTCACCTATGGTTTAGTTGATGCATTTCACTAGCCATACATATCATTTTGGTTATACATATTACATGATTTACATTGGGCATGAACATTACTTTGGTGGTTTGGTTTGGGTAAGTGATTTGAGTAACGGTGCGTGTGTAATATGATACAAGCATGGTGGATACGCCGCTGGTACTTCCTATATATAAGTGTTTGTATGGTATTACATATTGTAGCGTTATTTAAATCATTTCAGTTTGAGACATAGAACATTTTATACAAGTAACATACTTTTCACAAGACATTTATTTACAAACAACTTATCTTATACAAACTCATTTTACATGGTTATTCATTTAATCATGCATTATTCTCTTATTTATACTTATCATCCGAACTTATTATTTTTCAAATGATTTACAAAGACAAAGCAAATTACAAGGTTCATGACTAAACATTTTCTTAAACAGAAGTCATGAATCTTATTTTCACAAAACCTATGTACTCGCCAGCATTTCTTTGCTGACCTCGTTTTCACATATGTTTCAGGTATTGTTGGATGATATCGATTGATAAGATGCATGCTCACATAGGACTGGACAAGGCCTTAGTGACTCAATAACAATGATAGACTATGTTTAAATAGTGTATTTAGATTTCAAGACGATGTAATTATTCAATGTTTAATAAAACGAAACACTCTTTGGTATCCATGGTTATGAAACATTAATTCTGTTGCAACACGCCCCGATGTTTCCGCCGCGATTTGTTGTTTTACGCGGTCGGGGTGTGACAGAAAAGATGGTATCAGAGCCAATGGTTATAGGGAATTAGGTTATTAGTAATGCTTTGACCTAGTCTATAACCTTCTTAGGACCCTAACGCGAGTTTACTTGCGTTTATTCATAAAACAATACCGTCACCTATCCTTAGGCGACGACCACAACAAGAACATAAATTTCAAAACCGCTTTGAAAACTAATCATCTGTTCTAGGATGATTGATTACTAGGTTTTGAACCCTCTATTGTAAGGTTTTGAACTCTCTATTATATGGTTTTGAACCCCTTTGAGTTTTCGAAACTTCGTCAAGGTTTTGGGTTTTAAATAATGTGAACACGTGCAAACTGGAAGGGTGAATGCCTGTATTCTGGGTTTTCTGTCTAGGCAAGCACTTCGTATACATCTCATCAGACGCGAGACCAGTTGTGCTTACCTGGGAATTCTTGGGGTGAGTGTTCACTTATAGGCAAGCATGTCTTCGCGATACATTATTTTTGACCCATTTACTTTGATTAGTCACCGTCTCATTTGTTTGCCTTAGGTAACAAACAAATGATCGCAAATTTTCATGCGTTATCATTCTGTTTTGAATGTCCAATAATCTTTCACCTGTTTCTCCCTATGCCTTTCTTTTTCTTCAAAGTATGTCTCTTCATCACGATGACGCCCAGATATCTGAGCAAGCAGCCAAATTCGCTCAGCGAATAGGCGAAGTAGTCCTGAAGACTGTTGAATTAGCTACTGCCATGTATCATCTCCAGGATGAAGTCACTCAAGAGTCACCAAGACAAGCAGGACCTAGTCAGGCGACAACACCATCAGCCGAGAAACCAATCGAGGAATCAAAGACCATGGATGAACGATCCCCTAAGAAGTCAAAGAAGCGAAAGGCTTCTCAGAACTTCGCCATGGTCGCTCACAATGGTAAAGCAGTCCCCAATCAACCAGCTCAACCCCCTGCTAGGTGTGTATGGCTTTTCCTATGATACCTACATCAAGGAACTATGTACCTTACAAACTACTCTTGTGATTTCTCTCTTTCAAATGATTGCTCATGATTCCCTCGAAAATTTTAAGTACTCGTTTCACTCTAAGAAACAAAGTACAGAAAATTAAGTGACATTATGAGTAATCGTGCTTTTCGCACATCTGTGCCTTTAAATCCTTGGTTAGATAACTAAGGGTATTTTCAAATCTCATACTCATTACATTTTGATTTTTCAACATACACAGTACCAGTATTTCAAAACAATCTTCATGATCTCAAAACATTTCATATAGTTTGAAAACAATTTTTCTAGATGCATTGTCTATGTTATTTCAAAAACATTGGCCATGTTATCAAAACCAACCTTTCTAATTTCAAAATATTTCATATAGTCTGAAGACAATATTAACACAATACATTTTCTGATCAAGTGCATGATTTCGAAAAGCATCATTCATGTCTTTCAAAAACCTTATACATAATTTCAAAATTCATCTCGCATGATTTTAAAACATTTTTGTAAATATATCTACCTAATACACCTACTTTATGATTTCAAAAAGTATTATATATAAGGTTTCAAAAATGTTAAACACATTTTTCTTAAAAGAACCCCATGCATAGATTTCAAAAAAAAAATATTTTCCTCATACATTGACTTAACCTTCAAAATTCTGCTTCATATGTCGCCTTGACATATCAAGCATCTCAACTTCATAAGCATTTTACATCATGTTTTGACCTAAGCACATCCAGTGCAAGGTTTCAAAACATCTTCAACTTCTAAAATTCATATGGGATCTTTTTATCTTTACAATTAGATCCTTGTGGATGATTATCGTTCAAATTAGAGTCCTTAATTGGATTCCTTATGTACCTTAATTCGAACACTTCGGTTCCTAGTAATCGAAATCGAATTTTCTTTTTGAATCTTTCTATCTTTATAGTTGGATTCTTGATAACGTTTAAAGTACCAAATGAAATCCACGGAATGGATTCCAAGTGTGCTTTAAATGCATGTACGCAAATTACAAGACAAGTTAACGAACAATTTTGTGTTTATGTGTTCTCCTCTATGATTTTTGTGTTTTTAATACTCTGGATATTCGTTATCCAAATCCTCGCAGGATCTTTCATATCTTCATATGAGAGATTCATAGTAGGATATTCAAAAGGTACTACCTTAAATCCTTATGGGCTTCTACCTGGTAGTAAAGACCCTTGGGTTATATAGTACCACTCCATGATTCATAAGAGACCCTCTTAGTAGTCTAGTAAAAAAGATTGATTCACAATTTGGTTAGAGAACGACATCTAGTGATGTAGCTGAACAGACTCCTTGATAGTCTATTTAGATCATTTATTGATTTAATTTAAAGGACTCTATGGTGGTCTAGTCAAGCTCATCACCGGTTTGTTAATTTGGTTTTCCCCTACACACTATAAAATAGACTGTGTGAACTGTGCAAGGAATTGTCTGATTATGGACGCGTACATAATTATGAAATTTAGTGCACAGAAACCCAGTAAGATTTATTATGTGTAAGAGCCGATAGTGACAACAATAACGAAATGAGAACGATGTAATAGAGGTACGGTGGACGCACCAATGACGCTTCATATACTTGTATATAAGTATCCCTTTTACATTGCAATCATGATGTTATTAAAGGTTACTAGAAGTTCAGAACCCTAACCAATGTTGTTTGATCTTTTCAACTTCATATTTCCAAGCTCTCACAAGTTTCCTCTAAATAAATTTCGGGATGAAATTTCCTAAAGTAGGGGAGACTGTAACACCTGTGCCTCCACGGCCATCAAACAAATACCAAACCAATGAAATATTATATTTTCATACTTGGGATTTGTAAAAATATGTGTATCATTTGCACATATCAATTCTTGTTCAATTTCAAACTCTAAATCGCTTTCTGGAAGGTTATACGCGCACCGATGCGTAAATATAACCAGTTTAATGCAACAAACACTCCGGAATAGTGACATAGGCTTAACATACCTTAAATAACCTTTACATAACTTAGAAATAAGTTTTTGAAGGCTTTGGTATGGCAAAAACAAGCTAATTCGCTTACAGGGACTAAACTTGACAAACTGCGAAAGTATGCCAATTTGAACTGTAATAGACATTCCGGAACATGACCATAAGTTAAACATACCTTAAATATCCTTTACATAGCTTAGAAATAGGCTTTGAGGGGTTCGGTGTGCTAAAATAAACTTTTGGGTCATTCAGGGACTAAAAGTGTCAAAAAGTGCACAAGTTTGCATTTTCGCGCATAACTTACGTTTTGAATACATCCGGACATCCAAAAATTTATGTAAGCATGACTATATTATATTTTAGTGTTCGCCATAAGAAAAATCCATTCGTCGCGTCATTTGGATCGTTTTTCGCGCTTATGCGCATTCCGTCGTAATTAAGCGAACATCGCGTTCGTACGACCAAACGAACCATCATCCGGCATATTTTTGAGCATGTTTTGAGTTCCCTATACTTTAACTTCATTTTAGAGCCTTGAAATGAGGTTAATGGGGTTCATACGCATCGAAAAAGGCCTTAAACACGTGCAGGGACCATTTCTGCCAATTCTGAAACATTTCTGAATCAGATGGGTGCTAGCGTAGCGCGAGCCCTATAGGCTCTACCCGTCGCGCTACGCGACTGCATGATCAGACCAGATTCAATGTTTTAACATCAGATTTCAGCTGATTAATCCTCCACCACACATTCTCACATGTCTAGTCAGCGGATAAGAACCATTTTTAGCTACCATGAGTTTCCGACAAGTGTACGGGTTGGATCATGGCACGTTTTCCATGAAACGATCCTAACGGTTACCCGAAAACTATAAATACCCCATCACCCCAACCTCATTTCTTACAAGAATTCTGATTTGAGAGCTCTAAGTTGAAACCATTGTTTCATACCTGAGTTCTTGGATCGGGATTAGCATTCGGGGACCCTTCGTAAGTATTCTTTCGTTCTTTTCCTTATTTTATTTCTTTTCGAGTCAGAAAGTCAAACTTTGTTTGACTTTCAGCGTTGACCAGTAATGGTCAATGCGAAGTTCGTTTGAACTTCGCAACGTGAGTGTAATCACGTTGGTCATAGTCCCTTGGGACTATGCCCACTGATTACCACGTTGTCTAGGGTCGTAGGGTAGGCGATCTAATAAATCGCCTATACCTTCGAACTCGACCCATTTGGTCGATCATTAGGATCCGACCAAATACATTAGGTGACCATAGTAGGTAGGGAATAACCTTCCGAGGTTATACCCTATGGTCACATCGTTTGAGTAGTTGTATGATAGGTAGTTTATATGCCTTAGGTAAATTACCAGAATACCCTTTTCATGTATAATTGGTAATTAAGCATATGTAACCTAAACCTTTTTCATATAACTGATTATGTAACATGTTTAGGCATATAACACTTGTCATAGGACTAGTTAGACGGTCCGAACGCGTTTCACGCGCACGACGCGTTAAAGTAGCATATGTTACCTTAATGGGTCGCGATGGGTCGAAAGCACTTAGGTTAGTCTCATTGTAGTATGTAGGCCTTGTTAAACCATATCATATGAGTTCCAATACTCATTTGGTTTGCCAAGCCTCATCCTATCCGATCTCCCGATTTAAGTCCGGTTTATTTATATAGTTTAGATTTGCCGACTGATTCCGTGCTCCCTCTAACTTTGTTTGGTTGTTGTTCAAGACCTCCAAGCATTCTCAGGCGAGTACATTATTCCCCTCTTTTACTGTTTTCCAAATGTTTTGGGGTGATTCATATGTACTAAATGTTTTATCAATAGTTTCAAGAAGAATTACAATGTGGTTTCAAGAACAATAACAATTATTTCAAGAACGCTAACAATGATTTCAAGAACGAATACAATGATTTCAAAAACTAATTACAAATTTCATAAAGTGAACAAACTTATAGGTTGTAGTTACATAACCGATGACATTCATTAGCAGTGATCAAGCCGACCAGTATTAGGTTATGGTACCATAGGATCTGACAAATCCCGTTATTTACTGCACCCATTGTTATGTGTGGGGGTTGTGGGTAGCGACTGAATCTGTAATTATTAACTTATCCTTTGGTAAGGGTTTGTTAAGAACGAGAGCGAGAGCGAGATGGAGCGAGGAACGCGTCAAGAAGGTTTGAATGTTATTAGAGAATCGACCATAAAGTAGTTTCACAATTAAAAACAAGAACGACTAGAACAATTTTACAAAATGGGTTAACGATTGGGTAAACATTTGGACATGATTTACATTTGATCATGCATTTACACGAAACATAGTATTGGTTTAAACCAAGTTTTACTTCAGTACTTTGTTTTGTGCGTTTCACCTATGGTTTAGTTGATGCATTTCACTAGCCATACATATCATTTTGGTTATACATATTACATGATTTACATTGGGCATGAACATTACTTTGGTGGTTTGGTTTGGGTAAGTGATTTGAGTAACGGTGCGTGTGTAATATGATACAAGCATGGTGGATACGCCGCTGGTACTTCCTATATATAAGTGTTTGTATGGTATTACATATTGTAGCGTTATTTAAATCATTTCAGTTTGAGACATAGAACATTTTATACAAGTAACATACTTTTCACAAGACATTTATTTACAAACAACTTATCTTATACAAACTCATTTTACATGGTTATTCATTTAATCATGCATTATTCTCTTATTTATACTTATCATCCGAACTTATTATTTTTCAAATGATTTACAAAGACAAAGCAAATTACAAGGTTCATGACTAAACATTTTCTTAAACAGAAGTCATGAATCTTATTTTCACAAAACCTATGTACTCGCCAGCATTTCTTTGCTGACCTCGTTTTCAAATATGTTTCAGGTATTGTTGGATGATATCGATTGATAAGATGCATGCTCACATAGGACTGGACAAGGCCTTAGTGACTCAATAACAATGATAGACTATGTTTAAATAGTGTATTTAGATTTCAAGACGATGTAATTATTCAATGTTTAATAAAACGAAACACTCTTTGGTATCCATGGTTATGAAACATTAATTCTGTTGCAACACGCCCCGATGTTTCCGCCGCGATTTGTTGTTTTACGCGGTCGGGGTGTGACAAATATTGTTTGATACTAATTCTTATCATGATCTAAACATACACATGTAAGCCGATTCCAAGAACATCAACCATTTATAGTTTCTATCACACTAACTCATCATGTAGATCATCATGTACATCATGCAACTTAATATTAATGTTTCTACAAACATAAACCCTAGCCAAAATCGGTCAACATATGGCAATATACAACATCGATCAACATAGAGTCAAGTAACAACAAACAGCAAAATACTAACCGTTAGAAGGATAACAGAAAGGGGTGATCCAAATCCAAGAAGTCTTCGATGGGGATGGAGGGTTGTTTGGCGTCGGCTTCAAGAGGAGAGAAAGAGAGTAGGGTTTGTGAAAAGTATTGTGTTTTGCAAGTTGTGAGTAGTAACCCTATCTCCTAAGTGTTATGCGCATACAAGAGAGTGGGTCGAACCCTCACTTGGGCTGCCCATTAGATCCGAATGCAAGAGTGTAGCCCGGATGGGCTTGTGCGGTCGAGTGAGTGTTGTGCGTTTGGGTCGTTTATATACATACATACATTACACAAAGCACGTATCAACATAACATTCATATAATCATTCACTTTCATAAAATCAGATATCGTACACATATGTTACTTCAAAGTACAAAGATAGGTTCGAAAATACGACTTGTCACATCTCGAGGGTGTAGCGCTCACGTGGTGGAATGCTCAGGTCCAAATGCTGGGGTTGGTTGCTGCTAATGCCACCCCATGGAACACTTTTAAGGAATTGATCAAGGAGGAGTACTGCAATCGTGATGACATTCACAAGCTAGAGGTAGAGTTCTTCAACTTAATGATGACGGGGTCAGAAATTGAAGCATACACGAAGAGATCGAACGCGCTGGCTATCTTGTGTCCTACTATGGTGGATCCTCCCATCAAACGTATCGAACTGTACCTTAAGGGTTTTGTGCCAGAGATTCAAAGTCATGTGACTTCAGCTAACCTCGCCACCATCAAGCATGTTGTTCAATTGGCTCATCGTCTCACTGATCAGGCGGTGGAGCATAACAGGTTACCAAAGCACATTAGTGCTACAACTTCTGATACTCCCAGTGACAACAAGCGTAAATGGGATGGAACTTCAAGCAAAGGTTCAACTTCTGTTTAGTCCCAGTCTCAGCAGAGAAGGACTGACGACTACAAGAGCCCTAGTCAGCAATCACCTAGTACTTAAAGTCAAGGTGGGTACAGGGGAATTTACCCCAAATGCAATCGCTGTAACCTACACCACAGCGGGCCATGCACCAGGAGTAACTGTCATCGGTGCAACAAGCTAGGCCACGCAACAAAAGATTGTAGGAGTTTACGCCCCGCGAATCAGAATCGTTAGCAACAACAAGCCTCACAGAATCAACAACAGCCGCATCAGCAAAACAAGGTAACAACAAAGGGTGTTTTCAGTGTGGTGTTGAAGGTGACTTCAGGAGAGACTGTCCCCAGCTGAACCAAAATCAGAACAACAACAATAACAATAATCAGGGGAATGGAAACAACGGCGGTAACAATGGTGGCAACGGTGCCAGGGGTCGTGTCTTCGTGATTGGTCAAGGAGATGCAAGGAACGTTCCTACTGGACGACTTCTATGTTTCTGTTTTATTTGATTCGGGTGCCGATACTAGTTACGTGTCCATAAAAGTTAGTCAGATGCTTAAGTGTACCCCAACACTTTTAAACACCAAGCACATTGTAGAACTAGCGAATGGTAAAAGTCTTGAAGCCACGCACATAGTTAAGGGTTGTAATATTATTCTAGCTGGTCAGACTTTCTCTATCGATCTTGTCCCCATCGTTCTTAGTAGCTTTGTCATTGTTATTGGGATGGATTGGTTATCCCAACATCAAGCGGAGATTCTATGCAAGGAGAAGATCGTCCGCATCCCTCGTTCTGGTAAAGAACCTTTGGTCATTCATGGCGACAAGAGTGGTGCTGTGGTGGGCATCATTTCTTTCCTTAAGGCCCAGAAGTGTTTGCGAAAGGGCCACACTGCCATATTAGCTCTCGTGACAGACACCTCGAAGAAAGAGAAGTAGATAGAAGATATTCCAATTGTACGGGACTTTCCAGAGGTATTTCCTGACGAATTACCTGGTCTTCCACCTCATAGACAAGTCGAGTTTCAAATCGAGCTAGCTCCTGGAGTAGCGCCAATAGCTCGTGCACCTTATCGTTTAGCTCCATCAGAATTGGAAGAACTATCTACGCAACTACAAGGACTCTTGGATAAAGGTTTCATTCGTCCTAGCTCTTCGCCCTGGGGAGCTCCAGTGCTATTCGTGAAGAAGAAAGACGGTACCTTCAGAATGTGTATAGACTATCGCGAACTTAACAAAGTGACCGTGAAGAATCGCTATCCTCTTCCACGTATTGATGACCTATTCGACCAGCTGCAAGGGTCGAGCTTCTACTCAAAGATTGACCTGAGATCGGGATATCACCAGCTGAGAGTCCGAGAAGAGGATGTCTCCAAAACAGCCTTTAGAACTCGTTATGGACACTACGAGTTTTTGGTCATGCCTTTTGGGCTGACAAACGCACCTGCGGTCTTCATGGATCTTATGAATAGAGTGTGCAAGCCTTACCTGGATAAGTTTGTTATTGTTTTCATTGACGACATCCTGATCTATTCTAAGAGTCAGGAGGAACACGAGCAACATCTACGACTTATTCTAGAACTTCTTTGAGCAGAACGGCTTTATGCTAAGTTTTCGAAATGTGACTTTTGGCTTCGTGAAGTCCATTACCTAGGCCACGTGGTAAAAAAGGATGGGATTCACGTTGATCCATCCAAGGTAGACTCGATCAAGGACTGGCCTACACCCCGTACACCAACAGAAATCCGTCAATTCTTGGGTTTGGCGGGCTACTATAGAAGGTTCATCAAAGACTTCTCCAAGATTGCCTAACCTCTCACTTCACTGACTCAGAAGGGTGTCACCTATCATTGGGGAAATGCACAAGAGTCCGCGTTTCAGCACTTAAAGGATAGACTTTGTAGCGCGCCTATCCTCTGATTGCTTGAAGGCACAGACGATTTCATAGTTTATTGCGACGTGTCCATCCAAGGACTTGGTTGCGTGTTGATGCAACGTGACAAGGTCATCGCTTACGCATCACGCCAACTTAAAGTTCATGGAAGGAACTACACTACACACGATTTGGAGCTAGGAGCTGTTGTTTTCGCACTCAAGATATGGAGACATTACCTGTACGGTACCAAGTGCACTATTTACACCGATCACATGAGTCTCAAGCATATCTTCAAGCAGAAGGAGTTAAACATGCGACAACGTCGATGGGTCGAGCTCTTGAATTATTACGAATGCGCGATCAAGTACCATCCGGGCAAAGCCAATGTTGTGGCCGACGCCCTCAGTCGAAAGGATACTACACCTAAGCGAGTACGTGCGTTACAACTCACCATCCAATCTAGTCTTCCTACTTAAATACGAAATGCTTAGGTTGAAGCATTGAAGGCAGAGAACGTCAGGGCGGAGTCCCTACGAGGATCAAGGAAATGATTAGAACAAAAGGAAGACGACGCATACTACGTAACAGGGCGCATTTGTGTCCCACTTTATGGAAACTTACGCGAACTTGTGATGGATGAAGCGCACAAGTCTCATTACTCAGTACATCCTGGTTCGGATAAGATGTACCACGATCTCAAAACTACATACTGGTGGCCTAGCATGAAAGCTCACATAGCAACTTACGTCAGCAAATGTTTGACTTGTGCGAGAGTCAAAGTCGAATACCAGAAACCCTCAGGCCTACTTCAACAACCAGAGATACCAAAGTGGAAATGGGAACAAATTTCCATGGATTTTATTACTGGTCTGCCCAGATCTCAGCGCGGAAATGACACTATTTGGGTGATAGTGGATCGACTGACCAAGTCTGCACACTTTTTGGCTATCAAAGAAACAGACAAGTTCTCTACTTTAGCAGACGTTTACTTGAAGGAAGTGGTTTCGAGGCAAGGGGTGCCAACCTCTATCATATCTGATCGTGATGCGCGTTTTAGTTCTGAATTGTGGCAAGCAATGCACAAGTCTTTTGGCTCTCGATTAGATATGAGCACAGCATATCACCCGCAAATGGATGGGCAGTCTGAACGCACCGTCCAAACCCTTGAAGACATGCTTAGGGCATGTGTAATCGATTTTGGCAATGGCTGGGAAAAACATCTCCCGTTAGTGGAGTTCTCGTATAATAACAGTTACCACACCAGTATTCAGGCCGCTCCGTTTGAGGCATTGTACGGACGTAAATGCCGATCACCTCTTTGCTGGGCAGAGGTAGGTTATAGCCAGATCACTGGCCCAGAACTTGTGGTAGACAGAACAGAAAGGATTGCTCAAATATGACAACGAATGGTGGTAGCTCGTGATGGTCAGAAAAGCTACACTGATAAGCGCAGGAAACCACTCGAGTTCCAGGTTGGGGATCGAGTGCTACTCAAGGTCTCACCTTGGAAAGGTGTTGTTCATTTTGGCAAATGAGGCAAACTTAACCCTCGATACGTTGGACCGTTCGACATCATAGAGAAAATAGGCAAGGTGGCCTACAAATTAACTTGCCAGCAGAACTCAGTGGAGTTCACAACGTTTTCCACTTGTCGAATCTGAAGAAGTGTCTGTCGGATGAGAACCTCATAGTTTCTTTGAAGGAGCTCACTATCGACGATCAGCTGCGATTCGTCGAGGAACCAGTAGAGATTACTGACCGAGATGTTAAGGTTCTCAAGCGTACTAGAATACCTCTTGTTCGAGTTCGTTGGAACTCCCGTCGTGGCCCAGAGTTCACCTGGGAACGCGAAGACCAAATGAAACAAATGTATCCCCAATTGTTCGACAACAGTACAACCACTACTGAGGCTGAAGCTACTGCGGAATTTCGGGATGAAATTCCAAACCAACGGGGGAAGGATGTGACACCCCAGGAAAACCAGGAAACCATGCAACTAAACTAGCTTCCTCAGCGAGTACGTGCTAAATTTCAGGACGAAATTTCTTTCAACTTGGGGATAATGTGACAACTCGTATTTCAGAACCTATATTTGTGCTAAGTGTAAAATGTTTGAACATTACGTGATTATATGAACTTTGATGATTAATGAAATGTTATGTTTGATATTGTGTTATGAGAATGTATGTAATCTGGATCGCACAACTCTAACTCGATCGCACAAGCCCATTCGGGCCACACTCCTTGTATCCGAACCAAGGGCAGCCCATGATGGGTTTGGCCCACTCCTTCTATGCGCATACAAGCACCCATGTGTGGGGTTACTTCTCATTACTTGCAAAATACACAACACACACAAACCCTAATACCTCTCCCTCTCTCTCTCTCGAACCCGACGGCGACAACACCCCTTCTCCATTGAAGATTTTCTTGATTTGGATTACCCTTTTTGTTCTACCTTCTAATCGGTTAGTGTTCTTATTATTGGTTATATGATTTGCATGATGTTGTGATTGATGTGATTCTACATGATAGCCTTAAGATGCTTCGTAATTGATTGTAATCGAATTTAGGGTTTGTTATTCGGCTCACATGTGTATGATTAGATCATGATACGAGTTAGTAGTCGGATAATGATAAAGATGATTATTAACCGAATGCTTGCAAATCGGCTGATATGTGTTCATATGCGGATGATATGTAGAATTGTTATGATAATATGCATGATAGAGATCTAGAACATGAATCTTCGAATATGATTAAAGGTTAAGATTGTTGTTCATGCTTGAATACGATTAGGGTTCTTGAAAATGGTAGAAAATCAATTGGTTTGATCAAGTATTGTATAGTTGGAAACTGTTTGAATGATTGTAACTACTGCATGAATTAAGGGAATTAGTTAACCAGTCGCACAAGCCCTCTCGGTCGCATAAGATCAGATCACACAAGATCTGATCTGATCACACAAGTGCAGTTGATCGCACAAGTCTTGGGCCTTACACAATGTTTGGACTTAACATATTATTGGACCGAATGGGCCAAAACCCCGCACAAGATCAACATGTGTTTGTTGGGCCGTGTATATATATTTGGGACTTTAATTGTATTGGGTTGGGCTTATGTTGGATCCCACAACATGCTGTGGATCGCACAAGGTTGTGCTGATCGCACAACATGTGGGGCCGAGTTATGTTTGGGCTTCATGTGTATGCTAAACAGTTATCGTTTAAAATGTTCTATGTGTATGCCATGTATGCCGTGATTGTTGCGTGTTATTGATTTGTTGAATCTGTGTAAACATATGTGCCTTACTTGAACTTAGACCTGACTTGTATGGTAACCATGTTAGGACGTGGTTGACCACTTATAGCTCAAGTAACCTTTTCGTGTAACTGCCGAGCTAATCTAAGGTGAGTTCACACTTTCTAGAAAGCATGGTAATTCCCGATGGGTTGGGAATGGGTTAAGGAATATGGATTCCTCATCCTTCTTGGGTAGGACAGTACGGGTGAAGGAAATGTAATTCCTTGTCCTCTTGGACAGTTTAAATTTCACTAGACCAAAACTCTATCACGAAGTCCCTCCTTTTATATCGACTTAATCGTCGGGCCAATGGCGAGCGGGTCATTAGTAGTTAGATAGCGCTATTTATGTCTGACAAGCCTCACACCATGCCGCAGAGGATGGGTGTGAACTAATGGATCTAGGCACATCAATGATGATAGACATTGACACTAAGGGCACATAAACATGACTAAAGTCAGTGGTCGATATGGTAACGAGTCTAGTAGTGTAAACATGGGGTAGCCCCCACAGCTGGATTGCCAGAGTAAATGGGATAAACAGATCACGTTTTCAACTATGGGGTAACCCCCACGGCAAGGGTGCCAGTTAAAGGAAACTATGTTTTTGGAATAACTTAAACAATACCCAATTGTGAACTTGCTCAACTTTGTTGTGGACTCGTTACTACATGCTTTGCAGGTCACTAGGTTTAGCAGGAGTTTGCATGGGGAAGAGTCGTTGTGGAGCATGGACATTGAATGTTCATGATAAACTTAAATACTCTGAATTTATGATTTGGGTTTTGAACTATTTGCTTCCGCTGATAACTTATACTTATTAAATTGTTTTTGGACACCAATTATATTGTGTGGTTGGACTTTTGATTACTTTACTTTATTGTTCAATATGATTGGTGGCTTGATCCTGGTCATGTCACGCCTCCAAGCGATGATACTCCGCGTGTGGATTTTGGGGGTGTGACACATTGTTTCGTCAAGATGCTAGGTGGTGAAACCTATAGTGTTTCGTCAACATACATGGTGGCAAAACATCTAATGTTTCATCGAGACACAAGATGGCGAAACCTCCATAGTTTCACCGAGACGAGGTGTAACGAAAGTCTCTAGTGTTTCGTCACAACCCTAGCCAAACAGTTATCTTTTCTTTCATTCAGACGTATGTTACTATTTTCATCAACACTCAACAAATCTAACAACAGATTCAACGATAATCATGTATCCTAGTTATGTATTACCATGCTTACAAAGTATAACAATAATTCATCATACATTAAACTTGCACCCTATGCATAACAGTTTACAAGCTTTCATACAGTTCACACAATCATAACATATTTGTAATTGATGATCACTTAGATCTACTGGTTCTTTACTATCAAGACTCATCGTATGATTATGATCTAAACATTCTGATCAGATCCTATGCAAGCATCCGTCAAACATGAACAACCGGTAACAATATGTAAGATTCACGAAACATTCAAAACCCTAATCAACACAATCTGGTAATCCAGTATCTAACAGGGTCCTATATTCACAAAAGCACCATAACAATCATCAACAAGGAATCAAGAAAATTAAGTCGGGTAATCTAATCACATTCTAACCGGTTGCAAGATGAGACTAGCAAGAATTCGAGAGAGATGATGGTTGCCGTCGGGTGCAAGGGAGAAGAGAGACTAGGGTTTGCCGATTATGATTTCTACTTAGGGTTTCGCGAATAAGAGATTTATAATTGATTCTTAAATGGGCCACACCTGGGCCGAAAGCCCATGTCTACGAAAAGTCAAAGGGGGCGACGAAACTCCATGTTTCATCATGATGGACATGACGAAACTCCAAGGTTTCGTCAAGTGACGTGGTGGCGAAACTTCATATGTTTCGTCGTGGTGTGTGTGTAGCTTACCATGTTTCGTCGATTGTGGGATTATAATATCAAACAGTTAATAAATTTTTATCACTCAACAAATAGTAACACAATATCTCAAACATATAATCAAACGTGTACAATTACAAAGCAAACAAGTTATGCAAACACAATTGTGAAACAAATAACGTGTCGAGGAAAGACCTTAAAAACACGGGTTGTCACATCATCCCCAACTTGAGAGAAATTTCGTCCCGAAATTTAGCACGTGCTTACTGAGGAAGCTAGTTAAGTTGTGTGGTTTCCTGGTTTTCTTGGGATGTCACATCATCCCCCCGTTGGTTTGGAATTTCGTCCTGAAATTCCGCAGTAGCTTCAGCCTCAGTAGTGGTTTCGCTTTTCTCGAACAACTGGGGATATTTGTGTTTCAGTTGGTGTTCTCGTTCCGAGGTAAACTATGGGCCACGAAGGGAGTTCCAACGAACTCGAATAAGTGGTATTCTGGTACGCTTGAGAACCTTAACGTCTCGGTCAGTAATCTCTACAGGTTCCTCAACGAATCGCAACTGATCGTCGATAGTGAGTTCCTTGAGAGGAACTATGAGGGTCTCATCTGACAGACACTTCTTCCGATTTGGCACATGGAATACGTTGTGAACTCCACTGAGTTCTTCTGGTAGGTTCAGTCTATAGGCCACTTTTCCAATTTTCTCAGTGATTTTGAAAGGTCCGACATATCGCGGGTTGAGTTTGCCTCGTTTACCATAACGAACTACACCTTTCCAAGGTGAGACTTTAAGTAGTACTTGATCCTAACCTGGAACTCGAGTGGTTTCCTGCGCTTATCAGCATAGCTTTTCTGACGGTCACGAGCTGCCGCCATTCGTTGTCGTATCTGAGCACTCTTCTCTGTTGTGTCTACGACGAGTTCTGGGCCAGTGATTTGGCTGTCTCCAACCTTTGCCCAACAAAGAGGTGATTGGCACTTCCGTCCGTACAATGCCTCAAACGGAGCAGCCTGGATACTTGTGTGGTAACTGTTGTTTTACGAAAACTCCACGAACGGGAGGTGTCTTTCCCAGCCGTTACCAAAGTCGATTACACATGCTCGAAGCATGTCTTTAAGGGTTTGGATGGTGCGTTCAGACTGCCCATCCCTCTGTGGATGATACGCCGTGCTCATGTCTAATCGAGAGCCAAAGGACTTGTGCATCGCTTGCCACAATTCAGATGTAAAACATGAGTCACGATCAGAAATGATGGAGGTTGGCACCCCGTGCCTTGAAACTACTACCTTCAAGTAAATGTCTGCTAAAGTAGAAAACTTATTCGTATCCTTGATAGCCAGAAAATGTGCAGACTTGGTCAGTCGATCCACGATCACCCAAATGGTATCATTTCCTCGCTGAGATCTAGGTAAGCCAGTAACGAAGTCCATGGAAATTTGCTCCCATTTCCATGTCGGGATCTCCGGTTGTTAAAGTAGGCCTGATGGCTTCTAGTATTCAACTTTGACTCTCGCACAAGTCAAGCATTTACTAACGTAGGTTGCTATGTTGGCTTTTATGTGGGGCCACCAGTATGTAGTCTTGAGATCGTGGTACATCTTATCCGAACCAGGATGTACCGAGTAACGAGTCATGTGTGCTTCGTCAATCACAAGCTCACGTAGATTTCCATAAAATGGAACCCAGATGCGCCCTGTCACGTAATAAGTGTCGTCTTCATTTTGTTCTAACCGTTTCTTCGATCCTCGCAGGGACTCAGCCCTGATGTTCTCTTCTTTCAATGCATCAATCTGAGCATTTCGTATCTGAGTAGGAAGACTAGAGTGAATGGTAGGCTGTAACGCACGTACTCGCTTAGGTTTAGTATCCTTTCGACTGAGGGCATCAGCCACAACATTGGCTTTGCCCGGATGGTACTTGATTGCGTATTCATAATCATTCAGAATTTCGACCCATCGACGATGTCGCATGTTCAACTCTTTCTGATCGAACATATGTTGGAGACTCCTGTGATCGGTGTAAATGGTGCACTTGGTACCGTACAGGTAATGTCTCCATATCTTGAGTGCGAAAACAACAGCTCTCAGCTCCAGATCGTGGGTAGTGTAGTTCCTTTCGTGAACCTTAAGGTGGCGTGATGCATAAGCGATGACTTTCTCACGTTGCATCAACACACAACCAAGTCCTTGGATTGACGCGTCGCAATAAACCACAAAATCGTCGGTGCCTTCAGGTAACCAGAGAATAGGTGCGCTATAAAGTCTCTTCTTTAAGTGGTGAAATGCGGATTCCTGTGCATCACCCCAATGATAGGAGACACCCTTCTGAGTTAGTGAAGTGAGAGGTTGCGCAATCTTTGAGAAATCCTTGATAAATCTTCTGTAGTAACCCGCCAAACCCAAGAATTGGCGGATTTTCGTTGGTGTACAGGGTGCAGGCCAGTTCTTGATCGAGTCAACTTTGGATGGATCCACATGAATCCCATCCTCATTTACCACGTGGCCTAAGAATGGACTTCACGAAGTCAAAAGTCGCATTTTGAAAACTTAGCATAAAGCTGCTCTGCTCGAAGAAGTTCCAAAATAAGTCGCAGATGCTGCTCGTGTTCCTCCTGACTCTTAGAATAGATCAGGATGTCGTCGATAAAAACAATAACAAACATATCCTGGTAAGGTTTGCACACTCGGTTCATGAGATCCATGAAGACTTCACTTGCGTTCGTTAATCCGAAAGGCATGACCAGAAACTCGTAGTGTCCATAACGAGTCCTGAACGCTGTCTTGGAGATGTCCTCATCTCGGAATCTCAGCTGATGATCGCCCAATCTCAGATCAATCTTTGAGGTGAAGCTCGACCCTTGCAGCTGGTCGAACAGGTTATCAATATGCGGGAGAGGATAACGATTCTTCACGGTCACCTTGTTGAGTTCACGATAGTCAATACACATTCGTAAGGTACCATCTTTCTTCTTCACAAACAAGACTGGAGCCCCAAGGGCGAAGAGCTAGGACGAATGAAACCCTTGTCAAAGAGTTCTTGTAGTTGTGCGGACAATTCTTCTAGTCCTGATGGAGCTTAACGATAAGGTGCACGAGCTATTGGTGTGGCTATAGGAGCTAGCTCTATTTGAAACTCGACCTGACGATGAGGCGGAAGACCAGGTAATTCCTCAGGAAATACCCCAGGAGAGTCGCGTACGATCGGAATGTCTTCTATCTTCTTCTCTTTCGTTGAGGTGGCAGTAACGAGGGCTAGAATAGCAGCGTGGCCCTTTCGCAAGCACTTCTGGGCCTTAAGGAAGGATATGATGCCTACTACTGCACCACTCTTGTCACCACGAATCCCGAAAGGTTCTTCACCAGAACGGGGGATGCGGACAATTTTCTCCTTGCAATGAATTTCCGCTTGATGTTGAGATAACCAATCCATCCCAATGACAACGTCGAAACTACCCAGAACGATAGGAATGAGGTCGATAGAGAAGGTCTGATCAGCAAGAACAAGATTACAACCCTTAACTACGTGTGTGGCCTCAAGATTTTTACAATTTGCTAGTTCTACAACATGCTTGGTGTTTTTGGGAATTGGGGTGCGCTTAAGCATCTGACTAACTTTTAAGGACACATAACTAGTATCGGCACCCGAATCGAATAAAACAGAAACATAGAAGTCGTCCAGTAGGAATTTACCCGTCACAACGTTGGGTCGTTCCTTGCATCACCCTGACCAATCACGAAAACACGTCCCCTGGCACCGTTGCCATCATTGTTACCCCCATTGTTGTTCCCATTCCCCTGGTTGTTGTTGTTGTGATTCTGGTTCAGCTGTGGACAGTGTCTCTTGAAGTGACCCTCAGCACCACACTGAAAATATCCCTTATTACCCTGCGGCTGTTGCTGTTGTTGGTTCTGTGGAGCGTGTGGCTGCTGTTGACGATTCTAATTTGCAGGATATGGGCTCCTGCAATCCTTGGTTGCGTGACTAAGCTTGTTACATCTACGACAACGACCCTTGTTGCACGTCCTGCTGTTGTGCAAGTTACATCGATTTCACTTAGGGTGATTTCCCTTGTGCCCACTCTGACCCTGATTCCTAGAAGACTGCCGACTGGGGCTCTTGTAGTTATCAGTTCTCCGCTGCTGAGACTGAGACTGAACAGTAGTAGAACCTTTGCTTGAATTTCCATCCCATTTGCGCTTGTTGTTGCTAGGAGCATCTGTAATAGTGATAGCACTAATACACTTGGGCAGCTTGTTTTGCTCAACTGCCTGATCAGTGAGACGATGGGCTAGCCGTATGACCTGCTGGATGGTAGGGAGGTTAGCTGTAGTCACATGGCTCTGAATCTCAGGCACTAAACCCTTGAGGTACAGCTCGATACGTTTGATAGGAGGATCTACCATAGTAGGACAGAATGTAGCCAATTCCTTCGATCTCTTCATATATGCCTCAATTTCAGACCCCGTCATCTTCAAGTTGTAAAACTCCACCTCTAGCTAGTGAATGTCGTCGCGATGACAGTACTCCTCTTTGGTCAGATCTTTGAAGTCGTTCCATGGGGTGGCATTAGCAGCTGCCAACCCTAGCATTTGAACTTGTGCGTTCCACCAAGTTAATGCAGCACCTTCGAGCATTCCAGTAGCAAAATTTACCCTACGAGCCTCAGGGTATTCACACATCTCAAAGACAGACTCGATCTTCTCGAACTAGTGGAGAAGACCTACAGCTCCTTCTGTACCACTGAAGGTACTAGGTCGACAGTCCATAAAGGTCTTGAACTTACACACGGGAGGCTGTGCATGTTGACCAGTTGCGCGAGAAAGAAAACACAAGGTTAAGCACAAGAGTTGGTTCGTGAGAGTAGGATCTAAACATGCTAGGATAGGTCGAAATGGCAGGTTATACCTCATGCAGGGGCTGCTGCGAGTACCTCAGCAACTCGTTCGTTGATTAGAGCCATCAGCTGGGCTTAAGTCAAATTCAGATGTCCACTCATGATCTTCACATCAAAGAAACCACAAGTGAGAGAAGTGTCGTGAAAGTGCATAAGTGTGGGATGACAGAAGAGAGTAAGCACATAGGGTTTCAAACAATACTCGTTACGTTGACTAAGCATACCATGAACAATGCACTATGCAAACTAGTAGACAGGCAATATAAATATAAATTATACCACCTATAGTGTTGAGTCTTGCACGTGGAGCGAAGTGTCGTTGTGGATCGTTTAGCACTGTACAGGTTATAGTCTGGTTTTGTTAAAAGCTTTCCCTTTTTAAAACCGAGTTCACTATAACTAATGGTTCTGATACCAATCTGTCACACCGCCAAAATCCACAAGCGGAGTATCACCGCAGGAGGCATGACTAACCAGGATCCAGCCACCAATCATATTGAACAATGTAATTAAGTAAATAAAAGTCCAACCACACAATATAATTGGTTTCAAAACAAGTTAATCAAGTTCAAGTTGTCAGCGGAAGCAATAAAGTTTAAAATGCAAAACCAAAATATAAGTTTAAAAGTTCAATTGTTTAACATGGAACTCAACAGTCCATGTCCCACAACGACTCCTGCTCCCCTTCAAGCTCTAGCTAAATATCTAACGACCTGCAAGGCATGTAACAGCGAGTCAACAACAAAGTTGAGCGAGTTCACAGTTAGTTGTCCGTTTTTAAAGTTGTTCCAAAACCACGAGTTCATTAAAAAACCATGAGTTATCCAATTCATTGTTTCCCAAACCATAACCAGTGGGGGCTGCCCCATGTAACCACTAGACCGTTACCATATCACCAACTGACTGGAGTATGTTGTGCCCTACGTCAATGTCTATCATCATTGACTAAGTTCCCAGATCCATTAGTCCACTCCCGTCCTCTGCGGCACAATGTGAGGCTTGTCAAAGCTAATAGCGCTATTTAACTAGTGACCCGCTCGCCATTGGCTCGGAGATTAAGTCGATATCAAAATGAGGGACTTCATCATAGAGTTTTGTCTAGTAAGTTATATGTTATCATCCTTCTCAACGAGGATGGAGGTACATGTTCTACCCAAGGAGAATACGCAGGTTTAATGTTGTCATCCTTCTCAACGAGGATGGAGGTACATATTCTACCCAAGGAGAATATGCAGGTTTCGTTTTAGTTTCTTAACCCATTCCCAACCCACCGGGAATCCCATGCCTTATAGAAAGTGTGAACTCACATTGGTTTGCTCGGTATGACTAGCTATTTGTTCACAATAATTCAGTCAAAGCCTACGGTATTCATGTACACTCAATCAGTTTATGTTCGCATTGTTTTCGCGTAAATTTTAATCATGGAGTGCATGCAAAGCAACGATCATTGGATACACATCGAAATTATACTACTTAGTCAAGTCCACAGTTCATATGTGTGTTTCGTATGCAATTTCATGTTCCCTTAGTTATGATTAACAGTTCATAATTAGTCAGGTAGTGAACATTCAGGTTTCATGCACATGTTAAACCACATTCTGTTGTGAATCATGCACTGGGCGGCGAAACTCTAGACGACGAAGCATCCAGTGTTTCGTCAAGATGCTATGTGGTTAAACCTATAGTGTTTCGTTGACATACATGGTGGCGAAACATCTAATGTTTCATCGAGACACAAGATGGCGAAAGCTCCAGAGTTTCGCCAAGACGAGATGTGACGAAAGTCTCTAGTGTTTCGTCACAACCCTAGCCAAACAATTATGTTTTCTTTCATTCAGCCGTATGTTATTATTTTCATCAATACTTAACAAATCTAACAACAGATTTAGCGATAATCGTGTATCCTAGTTATGTATTACCATGCTTACAAAGTATAACAATAATTCATCATACATTAAACTTGCACCCTATGCATAACAGTTTACAAGCTTTCATACAATTCACACCCATAACATATTTGTAATTGATGATCACTTAGATCTGCTGGTTCCTTACTATCAAGACTCATCATATGATTATGATCTAAACATTCTAATCAGATCCTATGCAAGCATCCGTCAAACATGAACAACCGATAACAATATGTAAGATTCATGAAACATTCAAAATCCTAATCAACACAATCTGGTAATCCAGTATCTAAAAGGGTCCTATATTAACAAAAGCACCATAACAATCATCAACAAGGAATTAAGCAAATTAAGTCGGGTAATCTAATCACATACTAACCTGTTGCAAGATGATACTAGCAAGAATTCGAGAGAGATGATGGTTGTCGTCGGGTGCAAGGGAGAAGAGAGACTAGGGTTCTCCGATTATGATTTCTACATAGGGTTTCACAAATAAGAGATTTATAACTGATTCTTATATGGGCCACACCTGGGCCGAAAGCCCATGTCTACGAAACGTCAAAGGGGGCGACGAAACTCCATGTTTCGTCGTGATGGACATGACGAAACTCCAAGGTTTCGTCGAGTGAGGTGGTGGCGAAACTTCATATGTTTCGTCGTGGTGTGTGTGTGGCTCACCATGTTTTGTCGATTGTGGGATTATAATCTCAAACAGTTAATAAATTTTTATCACTCGTCAAACAGTAACACACTATCTCAAACATATAATCAAACGTGTAGAATTACAAAGCAAACAAGTTATGCAAATACAATTGTGAAACAAATAACGTGTCGAGGAAAGGCCTGGAAACTCAGGTTGTCACATAGCAAGTACCGTCCTCCTTGCGTTCGGGTCGCTCTTCCAGGCCCCGAATAGACTCAGCTAAGAGGTTTTCTTCCTTTGGTGCTATGACTTGAGCATTTCGGATTTGGGTAGGAAGACTGGAGTGGATAGTAAGCTGTAACGCACATACACACTTAAGTTTGGTTTCCTTCTGACTGAGGGAATCGGTCACAACATTGGCCTTGCCTGGATGGTACTTGCTTACACTCTCGTAGTCATTGAGGAGTTCGACCCATCGACGATGTCGCATGTTCAACTCCTTCTGATCGAAGATATGCTGGTGACTCTTGTGATCGGTGTAGATAGTGCACTTGGTACCATACAAGTAATGTCTCCATATCTGGAGTGCAACACTACTGCTCCCAAATCCAAATCGTGGGTAGTGTAGTTCTTTTCGTGAGTCTTGAGTTGGCGTGATGCGTAGAAAATGACTTTCTCACGTTGCATCAACACACAACTAAGTCCCTGGGATAGACGCATCGCAACAAACAATGACAATGTCTGTGTCTTCTGGTAACAAAAGAATGGGTATACTACAAAGTTTCACCTTCAACTGTTGAAACGTGGATTTCTGAGCAATCCTTCGAGTTAGAGTTGCGAGGGTTTGTGCATACGATCAAGAAAAGCGGGCTTCGCAACGTCAAAAGTCCTTCGTTGGAAACTAAACATAAGGTTGTTTGTGTTGTAGGGGCTCCATGGTAAGGTGTAGGTATCGTTCGAATCCCTACTAGTTCTTGGAGTAGTTTTGGATGTCGTCGAAGAAATAAGTGGTATACCCGTCAAGGTAGGCTAAATTCGAATGTAGTGACTGAGAATCTATATCGGTCGTACCGAGTTCAAGGGACAGTGCTTGTGACATCATCATATCTATAATATTTATGGTCCAATGCTGCTCGAGTAACGTTCGTAGGGAGTAACTCATCCAAGCGAGAGCTCGCGAAAAATGTTGTTAGGATAAGGACCATAGGATTCGAGGAGTATATCATGAATGGATGTGGAAACATGCAAAAAGGGTAGTCCTAATCGATGTGTAAGCGCCTAAGGATCCGTAGCAGGGGTTTACCTGATGTCAAGGGTATAAGTTAGTCTTACGCAAGTTGTACAAGGTTAAAATAAAGAACGCCATTTGTCAAATAGAGATGTCACGTGGATATATCAATCATAGAAAGAATTTACCATAGATGAATAGTTGTTGTACGAGTTTGTAGTGTTAAGGTTCACTGAAACTTCCGTCAAAGTTGTCGGGCTCGCCCGCATGCGAAGGAGAAATAATTCACCTTGATCCATGAACTTAGGTGAGTTTGCGATTTATAGAGTCGGTAAACAACCAAATTTGGAGGAGTTTCCTTAGGTCGCGTGAACGAATCTGAAATATGCTTGTGTAGTCAAGAGGTTTGAAAGAAAGGACGCGAAAACATGTTCAAGAGGGTACCATCATATCAACAACACATCACCATCCTCAGATTTCAAGATGTGATCACCAATGATCGAAGGTCCAGCCTTACAATTTCTCTAAACTAGAGTGAGTTCGTATTAGTGTCTCGGCATGGAGAAGCGAGGATGTAGTCTCACTGTGGTAAAGGAATGATGGTTTTGTCTAAGTCAGTATTAGAAATTTGGGCATTGTATTAATCAACAATCATAGGTCGGTACAAAGGCTAGCGAAAAGATTTCACATAAATAAGATAAACTATCGTAGGATCAAAATGCGACTCTCGTAGTGTAAGGGGGAAAGGGTAAGGTAACAACTCAGCTCGAGAAATATATTTAAAGCAATACGACAAAAGAAATTTGATCAAATTAAACCATAAAAGTCACTACAATGAATATTCACAAAGTTTTTTATCATCACGATTGTTTATATGAAACCAAAGAAAGAAATAATTAGATAAACAAGTGGAAGACGTGTCAGTCATCCACGTCTCCATCCCCGAGGTCATCACCATCGTCATCGTCTCCGTCATTATCCGGGACCTCTTCCGGCTCTTCTTCCTCCTCTTATAGCTCTTCCTCCGAAACCTCTTCCGGTTCTTCATCAGACTCTTCTCCGGCTCGGGGCATGCCGGAGCTGGGGCTGGCTCGGGTGCAGGTGCAAATGGCAATTGCTCTTTGGCATCTTCCAACTGATGTACCCTCCAATGCAACATATTAATCCTATTACCATGCGAGTCAAGCCATTCCTTATCTACCCGAGCGTCTCCCATTATAAAACCTTGTACCTCGCTCCCCTTTAAGGCTTATTCCTTCAAATCAACTGTTCTCCTAAAGAGTACCTGTATCTGCTCTCCTTGAGATCCTACCTGCCCTTCAAGGGTACCAACTCGTTTCAGTAGTGACTGATTCTATTCCATTAGGATCTGGTTTTGCTCCACCAACATCTTATTATAATCCCTAAGAGCCTTTATCACAGTAGACTCGGTTTGGGCGCTGATCTGATTAACTAGCAGTGCATGCGTAGGTCGGGAGGATGAAACTCCCCGCCCTGCACGAGTCTCTTTCGATAAGCCGCCCACGTCTCCACCTAACGCGAGTGTGAGTGAGTAGCAGCGGGTGCCTTCCCTGGCGCTCCATGCAAAGAGAGCACATTATGGCTAATAAGGACAACATACTACTTGTGAGTGAGTAGCAGTTGTGTGTCAAAGAGAGCACATTATGGCTAATAAGGACACATGCTACTATGTTAACTAAGCATACCATGAGAAACGCTCCATGCAAATGTATACTAACAAACGGGCAACATAAACATAAATCATACCATCTGAAGTATTGAACCTTGCACACGGAGCGAAGTGTCGTTGTGGATCGTTGAGCACTAAACAAGTTATAGTCTGGCTTTTGTCAAAAAGATTGTTTTCCCTTTTTAAAACCGAGTTCACTATAAATCAATGAGCGGAGTATTAGCGTGAGGCGTGTGACTGACCAGGATCATATCACCAATCATACTGAACATTTAATTAAAATAAAGTAAAACCAAATGTTCAAAATTCACCAAACCAAAAATACAAAACCAAATTTAAAAGTTAGCGGAAGCATAAAGTAATAAAACCCATAACACATTTTATAAATTATAAAGTCCATCAGGAAGAATCCAACAGTGGATTCCTAACCACAACGCCCACTCCGGATGCAAGCTCCATCCCAGTACCTAACGACCTGCAAAGCATGTGGTAACGTGTCAACAAAAGGTTGGCGAGTTCATAGTTTGTTGTTCATTTTAATGTTCCAAAAACCCAAAAGTTGTTTTGAAAACCATAAATTGTTAAGTTCCTTGTTCTCATAACCATATGTTGTGGGGGCTACCCCAATGTTCCAAACCATTAGACCCATACCATATCGACGAAGTGCCCAAGTCCATTAGTCCACGCCCGTCCTCTACGGCACGGTGTGAGGCTTGTCAGACCAAATAGTGCTATTTAACTAATGACCCGTTCGCCAATGGCCCAGCGATTAAGTCGATATAAAAATGATGTAATTAAGATAGAGTTTTTGTCTTGTAAGTTTAAGGTTGTGACTCTTCCTAAGGAGAGCGGACATACGTATTCTACCTAAGGAGAATACGCAGATTAGATCCCACCTAAGGGGGGTAGTTGTTATTTAACCCATTCCCAAACCACCGGGAATCCCATGCTTTGACGAAAGTGTTAACTCACCTTTGGTTGCTCGGTTGGACTCTTAAAAATAGCTAACAGTCAAGGTTGGTCAATCACGTCCTAGTATGATTACCATTTAGTTCATTAGTGATTTCTGTCACACCCCGAAATATCAGAGCATTGGCGTGACTGGACTGGTATCTTCATTGCACAGCGGAAGCAAATAAGCTAAGTCTTTTAGTATGTGAACGCCCACTAAGTACTCGACTCTTCATGGTTCTCCTATTCCAACCGTGCCTTGTCTTAGAACTGTAACCTGAGAAAGAAACATGCGAAAAATCAACATAAAGTTGAGCGAGTTCATAGTTTGTTTGTAAAAGATTTGAAATAAATCTTTTTGAATAACCGGTTTTTGAAGTATTGTTGAGAAAACGAATTTAAAATCATTTTCTTGTCATGTTATACATAAACTTTGTATGAAAACATGGTATGTATCTTGTATAATTCGAGTATTTCTGTATGTATCATGTATTCTTGTATAAATCA
This sequence comes from Helianthus tuberosus, assembly GCA_030545235.1. Taxonomy (NCBI): domain Eukaryota; kingdom Viridiplantae; phylum Streptophyta; class Magnoliopsida; order Asterales; family Asteraceae; genus Helianthus; species Helianthus tuberosus. Next base: position 136,733,501 of record CM060396.1, on the reverse strand, counting down.
CGTATTCTTGTATGTATCATGTTTTCTTGTATAAATCAAGTATTCTGTATGTATCTTGTTGTTAATGGGTTGCAAGGCCATTAACATGTGACACGACATAGGAAGTCACCAAACCATAGGCATTTTTCTGTAGTCGATTCACGACTGAGACACAAAAACACTGCTTGGTAAAAGAGTGGCCAAGAGTGGGGCTGCCCGGAACCCATTAGATCTAACATTTAGTTCTGCGGTCTAAGTATGTACACGATTAATGGAGATTATGGTACCCTATTCGTGACACTATTTCTCGTATCATTCCTCAAACGCATCATATCAGGTATCAATTTTCAGTTCTTGTATTCTTTATGTCAAGTATCAATTCTCATGTGTTTGTACACTCTTGTATTTTCTCGTAGTTTAGAAAACTAGAATTCGTGTGTAAACGCTTGTTTGAAAAACCGGTATAAAACATAAGCTTTTCGTAAACCATTTGTGTCAGATAAATCTTGCTTGTAAAATGGTTTATAAATATGTAATTCTTGTATGCTTTGCCAAAAGTGCATGTCTTTCCACCCCGAAAACATTTAGAAAATGCAAAATCGTAAAAAGGTGGGGTTATGAACTCACCTGAATATTCCTGTGCAAAGCTAGCTAATTTACGACTTCGCGATGTCGTTTCCAAGACGTGACTCGCTATCGTGCATTCTACAATATTCCTAACACGGAATATCTAATAAGTTTCTAAATAACGCAGTAACTAACTACGTGTAATCGAGCTCTACCGAATCGTTAACTGAACGATATGACGGTAAATTGTTAACTTAATGAAAATGACTAAGTTAAACTGCCGTGAGAAGTCGTTTGTGTATGTAGGAATATTCGTATGAAAGTAATATATAATAAACTTGTATTATATATATTGCGTCTTGTTTATATTTGCCAAAAATATACATATGTGCCGTCTAGGCGTATAAAATAAATATAACAGTTATATTTATTTTGTAAAAGAATTGTCGACTTGTATTGGAAAATAAATGTATAACTATATTTATTTATAAAAGGAATCGAGTTGTTTGAAATTTGAAATAAATATAAAACTATATTTATTTTTATAAAAACGAATTTGTCAAATTTCCGAAGTTCAAAACAACTATGTTTGTCGTTGTAAATATTTTTCCGAATCGTTGTTTTCGTAAGTTGTAAGTTGTTATCGAAGGAAACTTTATATTTGTATCTCGTAAATGTCGCTTATAACAATAGTTGTCGTTTTACAAGAAAAGCACGTTTTTATAATAAAACTCGTTTTGTTTTACGAGTTTTCTCGAAAAACGGGCAGAGTTTCCTCTGTTTTTGGACGCCCCGACAACACAAGTTGTCATTATTTTTCAAAACCAATCAATATTCAAACAACGAAATCAATATTTATGTAAATCTTGTCGAATATTTTGAGATGTGAACTATATATAATCGATTCGAGCTCGTTTTTCACGTAATGTTAATATTATAACAAAATAAATGTGCCGCTTAATATTTACCAAGTCTTCGCGTCGGGTTGTTGACCGAGTCAACTGAGTTGACCAGGTTTGACCGAGTTGACTCGGTTTGACCGAGTCAACTGAACCTAGTTGTCTGACCGAACCGAGCCGTCTGACCGAAGATGTTGACCGCAGTTGACCTGCTTTGACTTGCTGAGTTGACCGAGTCAACCCGAACCGTTTCAGAAGTTGACTAAACCGCCCGAACCGAACCCATCTGTTGACTGAGTTGACTCAGTTTGACCGAGTCAACCCGTTAACCAGTTGACCCGAAAAGTAAACCTGCTGAACCGCAACTAACCCGCTGACCTGCACCCGAAAAACCCGAACCTCAACTGTTGATGTCTGCTTTTGACCCGAGACTGAAGCTTGAAACGGAATATCACCATCTATGATGTTCGCCGTGCCCCGACGGCCGAAGCTCGTCTCCGCCGTCCGTATCCACCACCACCGGCGGTTACAACCACCATCAAAGCATCACCCAGAACCCCGAGGTGCATCGGACTTCATCGTCAGAAGGCCGTCGGTCAGAAACAAAGACCGATGGATAATCGAACCGACCACCGGACACATGAACCGACCGGCGGTCCGAGCCTTTGACCGCCGGTTCTCCCTCTCTCTCTTCCTGGTTATCGCCGCCGCACCACCGCACCAGTTCATGGTGGTGGTGGTCCGTTCCGTCAGTCGAGAGGGAGAAGGTAAGAGGGGGGGTTGTTGTCGGGTACACGGAGGAGAAAGGGGGGTGTACCGCCTGAAAAGCCACCGGCATCGGCGCCGGTTCCGGATCCGGTCGTCTTGACCTGTTGAACGAGATGAGAGAGAGGTACTTGTGAAGATTTATGCCTTTGAGTTTCTTTATGTATGTGTTGGCAGTAGATTTCGAGAGATAGGGGGGTTATTTGTTTGGTGTCTGCTTGTTGGTGTGTGTATTTATAGAAAAAAAAGTTTTTATTACCTTTCATGCATACACTTTACATTCAGGTCATATGTTATATTTTTAGGGTCAAAATCTTTTGTAAAGATTTATTGTAGATTTAGTTGATTTTACTAGGATTTTGGGCAAGATTTGAAAAGATTTAGTGTAGATTTAGGCTTGTGTGTGTTGGGCTTGGGCCCAGGGCCCACAAGCCCATCTCGTGTCTAAGTGGCCCGTAATTTCTACGAGACCCGATATCGCGACCCAAACTCCACGAGCATAAAATATCCGTGTAACATCCATATTTGTCGGTGTTGTCAGTATTTCGTACGGTATCAGTCCGTTGTCATTTGATGTTCCGCAGATTCCACACGAATCTTCATACGCGTACTGTAGAGTCGGATAAGCATTCCTAGGCACTCCAAAGGCCTAATTAAGTTGATTTATGTTGTAATCACTATTTATTATTGCGTTAATCTCCTGTTAATCGCGTAATTAAGAGCCGTAAATTACCGGTTGTCACAGTCTCCCCCTGTTCATAAAATTTCGTCCTCGAAATTTAGACTACGTTAACTCCTCAGAGTTACGTTATGTGTAGAAAATACGAATAGTACCAAAGTGAACGATCATGAAGTCGAATCAAGACTTATTCGAATGATGTGAATTCAAGGACGTATCACAATATGCAAATGAATTCTAGAAATGATTGCATCAAGTAAATGAATTCAGATTTCAAGAAGCTCAAATGTACTAGTTTGCATGAAATGCTCGATCATGATCAGACCAAACTGCAAGTTCTACCGACGCCACAAGGTGTCGTAGTGAATGAAACAATTCAATAATAGCGGTGATTGAACAAGTATCACCTGTGTTTTGCATCGAATGCTCAATCGTAATTAGCCCAAGCTACAAGTTTATACTGACACCACAAGGTGTTGGAATCAACAAACGACTTAATGGAGTCGTAGGCCAAACAAATCTACTACGACTCAGAACAATGAAACGCTTGTTAAAACGAATTCGAATATGATGTTTCCAATACATCATATGATGTCTTGAATTGAATATGTGTAATGAACAAGTTCAAACAATTGAATTTGATTTTCGGCGCAAGCCGACAATAATTACATGTATTGACAAGAAAACTTTCGGCATGGCCACAAAGAAATGCCATGTATCTTGAAAAAGAAAAGAATTCTTAAGAAAACGTGTTGACTTGAGAACAAAGAAGCCAACAATTTCAATAATGCGGGTCATTTGAGTCACAAGCGAAATAATATTTGAACTTTAATGAAACGCTTTATTCGAAACAAAGCCACATGCGTAACAAACGATGCATGTGTAACATATGAATTTTCAAGAAATGAAGCAAATGAATATTCGCTATACTGAAAGAAATGATCGTGACACAATGACCATTATGAGGAGTAGAGATACGAAAATCTACTCAGTAAATGTGAAAGTCGAAATTTCAATAAAAGAAATTTAAGGACTTTACCTGGGGTTGCATGTGATAACTGGTTGTTAGGTGACATTACCATAGAATGTCGAATATAGCGTACTCATCGTTAGCTGAAATAGGGGGAATACGGTGACTTGCGTCTTTTCCTTAGCATGACTCGTGTCGTTTGCAGGACCGCGTGCCCACTGCCGCTTCCTGATCGATAGTCGCATGTGACGTACTTCAACCTCCGTTGATGTATAGTTTAAGTCTCACGTATGCCTGTGCGCTAGCGTTTCATTTCGCGTAGAATGTGATGTACTCCGACATCTGTTGCCATAAAATTTGAGTTCTATGTATTCTCGTGCGCTAGCGTTTCGTTATGCGTAGGCTGCCTGCTCGGGAAGTTAAAACATCGTAGACAATATGCATAATTGTGTGTGCCCGAATTAATATTTGCAGTTCCTACGTGATGACCTTTAATGAACTTTAACATAAGTTTCTGAAGGTCTTAAATGCATGTTTCCTAAGCTCTCAGGGTTTTGTGTACTGTATGCGACTGTTTTGTGTACCGTGTATAAACACCACTATAGCGTATGTTTGAAATCAAAATTTCGACTGTTCGTTTTTCGGCAACGGTTGGAGACCATATTCGAGTACTAGGCGTTCTGTAAGTATTCAAAGTTTTAATAGTCTAAGTCCCCAGAGAAATATGAGGTTAGAGCCTAGGTATCTCTACAGAGAACCCTATTCGCTATAACCTATGGCTCTGATACCAATCTGTCACACCCCGAAATATCAGAGCATTGGCGTGACTGGACTGGTATCTTCATTGCACAGCGGAAGCAAATAAGCTAAGTCTTTTAGTATGTGAACGCCCACTAAGTACTCGACTCTTCATGGTTCTCCTATTCCAACCGTGCCTTGTCTTAGAACTGTAACCTGAGAAAGAAACATGCGAAAAATCAACATAAAGTTGAGCGAGTTCATAGTTTGTTTGTAAAAGATTTGAAATAAATCTTTTTGAATAACCGGTTTTTGAAGTATTGTTGAGAAAACGAATTTAAAATCATTTTCTTGTCATGTTATACAGAAACTTTGTATGAAAACATGGTATGTATCTTGTATAATTCGAGTATTTCTGTATGTATCATGTATTCTTGTATAAATCACGTATTCTTGTATGTATCATGTTTTCTTGTATAAATCAAGTATTCTGTATGTATCTTGTTGTTAATGGGTTGCAAGGCCATTAACATGTGACACGACATAGGAAGTCACCAAACCATAGGCATTTTTCTGTAGTCGATTCACGACTGAGACACAAAAACACTGCTTGGTAAAAGAGTGGCCAAGAGTGGGGCTGCCCGGAACCCATTAGATCTAACCTTTTGTTCTGCGGTCTAAGTATGTACACGATTAATGGTGCTTATGGTACCCTATTCGTGACACTATTTCTCGTATCATTCCTCAAACGCATCATATCAAGTATCAATTTTCAGTTCTTGTATTCTTTATGTCAAGTATCAATTCTCATGTGTTTGTACACTCTTGTATTTTCTCGTAGTTTAGAAAACTAGAATTCGTGTGTAAACGCTTGTTTGAAAAACCGGTATAAAACATAAGCTTTTCGTAAACCATTTGTGTCAGATAAATCTTGCTTGTAAAATGGTTTATAAATATGTAATTCTTGTATGCTTTGCAAAAAGTGCATGTCTTTCCACCCCGAAAACATTTAGAAAATGCAAAATCGTAAAAAGGTGGGGTTATGAACTCACCTGAATATTCCTGTGCAAAGCTAGCTAATTTACGACTTCGCGATGTCGTTTCCAAGACGTGACTCGCTATCGTGCATTCTACAATATTCCTAACCCGGAATATCTAATAAGTTTCTAAATAACGCAGTAACTAACTACGTGTAATCGAGCTCTACCGAATCGTTAACTGAACGATATGACGGTAAATTGTTAACTTAATGAAAATGACTAAGTTAAACTGCCGTGAGAAGTCGTTTGTGTATGTAGGAATATTCGTATGAAAGTAATATATAATAAACTTGTATTATATATATTGCGTCTTGTTTGTATTTGCCAAAAATATACATATGTGCCGTCTAGGCGTATAAAATAAATATAACAGTTATATTTATTTTGTAAAAGAATTGTCGACTTGTATTGGAAAATAAATGTATAACTATATTTATTTATAAAAGGAATCGAGTTGTTTGAAATTTGAAATAAATATAAAACTATATTTATTTTTATAAAAACGAATTTGTCAAATTTCCGAAGTTCAAAACAACTATGTTTGTCGTTGCAAATATTTTTCCGAATCGTTGTTTTCGTAAGTTGTAAGTTGTTATCGAAGGAAACTTTATATTTGTATCTCGTAAATGTCGCTTATAACAATAGTTGTCGTTTTACAAGAAAAGCACGTTTTTATAATAAAACTCGTTTTTGTTTTACGGGTTTTCTCAAAAAACGGGCAGAGTTTCCTCTGTTTTTGGACGCCCCGACAACACAAGTTGTCATTATTTTTCAAAACCAATCAATATTCAAACAACGAAATCAATATTTATGTAAATCTTGTCGAATATTTTGAGATGTGAACTATATATAATCGATTCGAGCTCGTTTTTCAAGTAATGTTAATATTATAACAAAATAAATATGCCGCTTAATATTTACCAAGTCTTCGCGTCGGGTTGTTGACCGAGTCAACTGAGTTGACCAGGTTTGACCGAGTTGACTCGGTTTGACCGAGTCAACTGAACCTAGTTGTCTGACCGGACCGAACCGAGCCGTCTGACCGAAGATGTTGACCGCAGTTGACCTGATTTGACTTGCTGAGTTAACCGAGTCAACTCGCTGAGTTGACCGAGTCAACCCGAACCGTTTCAGAAGTTGACTAAACCGCCCGAACCGAACCCATCTGTTGACTGAGTTGACTCAGTTTGACCGAGTCAACCCGTTAACCAGTTGACCCGAAAAGTAAACCTGCTGAACCGCAACTAACCCGCTGACCTGCACCCGAAAAACCCAAACCTCAACATCTAACCCGAACCTCAACTGTTGATGTCTGCTTTCGCCGTGCCCCGACGGCCGGAGCTCGTCTCCGCCGTCCGTATCCACCACCACCGGCGGTTAAAACCACCATCAAAGCATCACCCACAACCCCGAGGTGCATCGGACTTCATCGTCAGAAGGCCGTCGGTCAGAAACAAAGACCGGCGGATAATCGAACCGACCACCGGACACATGAACCGACCGGCGGTCCGAGCCTTTGACCGCCGGTTCTCCCTCTCTCTCTTCCTGGTTATCCGCCGGTCTTTGTACCGCCTGAAAAGCCACCGGCATCGGCGCCGGTTCCGGATCCGGTCGTCTTGACCTGTTGAACGAGATGAGAGAGAGGTACTTGTGAGGATTTATGCCTTTGAGTGTCTTTATGTATGTGTTGGCAGTAGATTTCGAGAGATAGGGGGGGTTATTTGTTTGGTGTCTGCTTGTTGGTGTGTGTATTTATAGAAAAAAAAGTTTTTATTACCTTTCATGCATACACTTTACATTCAGGTCATATGTTATATTTTTAGGGTCAAAATCTTTTGTAAAGATTTATTGTAGATTTAGTTGATTTTACTAGGATTTTGGGCAAGATTTGAAAAGATTTAGTGTAGATTTAGGCTTGTGTGTGTTGGGCTTGGGCCCAGGGCCCACAAGCCCATCTCGTGTGTAAGTGGCCCGTAATTTCTACGAGACCCGATATCGCGACCCAAACTCCACGAGCATAAAATATCCGTGTAACATCCATATTTGTCGGTGTTGTCAGTATTTCGTACGATATCAGTCCGTTGTCATTTGATGTTCCGCAGATTCCACACGAATCTTCATACGCGTACTGTAGAGTCGGATAAGCATTCCTAGGCACTCCAAAGGCCTAATTAAGTTGATTTATGCTGTAATCACTATTTATTATTGCGTTAATCTCCTGTTAATCGCGTAATTAAGAGCCGTAAATTACCGGTTGTCACAATTTCAAATAAAACACGAAGTTCCTACACGCATCTACCACATAACATGCACTCACTTTGACAGTTCACGCCCATAAATGCATTCCACTTATAACTACTCAAGAGCAAGCACACGATACTTCACATAACACTTTCATTGACATATAACAAGTTGGATCATTATCAGATAACATAACCGACATTCAGACACGAAATTGACTACTTATATTGTTTCAGCTTTAACATCCAAAACTGGGCTGTTCTCGGGTATTTTTATAAAATAGTTAACTTGATCCAAAAATTCCCAAAATTTTACAGAGTGTTCTAAGCGGTCTACTTATCATTTTGTAAATATCTTGGTTCTTAATTCATTACCAATTATTTATAGAAATCATTTACCGGGCTTCAATCAAATTCGTCACATTCTGACTGCAATCCACAGAAAAAATCATTTAAAATTCATCGTAAGTCCGATTGAATAATTCTAGTTAGAAAATTACAACGACACCCTTGGACATCTACTGTACAAATTTCATGACCTAACTCTTTCCAGATTTCAAGTTATGATGAAAAACATAAAACACATTTTCTACAGAAAAAACGCAGCTTTTGCTGCTGTACAAAACAGACCTTTAAGCATAGAAAACTACCTCAAAAAAATATGATTCCAGTGCCATTTGAAGAGTTTTTCGAAAACTTATAATTTAGACTTCAAAAATCTAATTTTTCGATTTATAATGGTCCGTTTACAGCCAACTGAAGCTGGCTGTTTTCGTCAATCAGCGTGCTATTTTTCGTTTAAACGATACCAAAACGCATGTATAAGATCACGACCCTTTCTAATATCGACTAACAGCAGATTATAAGTCCTTTATAGCAGATTTCTAGTAGATTTAACATGATTGGACATCATCATTTTAAACCCTAATCCACATACATATGCCTACACATATTATCGGTAATACCATGCATGATTCTTGATTCTCATGAACCCTAGACACACCTTGTCATCTTAACACATCATCATCATTATTTAAACATAAACCCAGCCACGGTAACTTCACATGAATTATGTTTGAACATTGGTACTATCATCATCACAAGTTTCAAACCGCAAACAAAAAACCTAGTTACTAACTAATCACTTTTACGACCAAAACCTCCCTAAAAACACCAAGTTTCTAACAACCCTAGCTTGTAACCATTCACATAAACATCACGGTAAACCATACTTAAAAATCACAGTCATGTATAAACGTTTAAAGCACATAAAACACTAAAGGAAGCATGACAAGTTACCTTGAAGCAGAACGGAAGAATCCAACGATTTACTTGGAGTGATTTGAGAATGGGGGGGGGGGGTTCTCTTCTCCCGTCTTCGCACACAATGTTCATAAAGGGAACACAGGGTTTTGATTTCCTCATGCAAGATACATATTTAATATAACAGGTGGGACTTTGGGTCGGTTTGGGTGGAGTGGGACGCAAGAAACAATTGGGTGGGTAATGGGGTTGGGTCGGTTTGCGCAAGAGGGGATAAGGGTGGCGGGTTGGGCTTGTTGATCGCACAAGGGATATGGGGTGGGGGGTTTGGGCAGATTGGTAGGGCGGAGGGATAGGGGGTGGGTTTGGGGTTGGGTTTAAAAAGTGGCGATCTTATAAATGGCATTTTCACGAAACTTGTAAAGTGGCGGTTTCACGAGTTCCTCCACGTAACTTAATTAAGACATTTTGTGTCGCAAGTTAGCCTACTAAAATATCTTGTTTCATAATGGTGACGTATCACAATTATTCGGTTTTGGTTTCCGGTTTCACATGATTCACTTTACACAATCAATCAAGGACAATTATCACACCCACATATAAGGCACATATCGTAGATGAATTTACGTGTAACGTAACACAAATTTACAAAATACATGGATTTATACGAGTTGTCACAAATCGATATCCGCTGGTGCATGGCAAGTGTGATCTGACGAGCGCAGAGATTTATGGAGATCACGGGCAGACAGTGTATCGGTGGTCGGTAAATCCTTTCCATGATGATTATTACTGGAAGGCCGTTTATCACCGAAACAAAGAGTAGTTACTGAAGATGAAGCAGATCAAGGAAGGTCCAGCAAAAGAGAAGTTCAAGGCGTTAGTTGTAATTCACGATGACGAGGGCTTCAATTGGAGTAAATATATTTCCAGATGACAACGGTTTTAGATTCGTAGCCACGACGACACCAGTGACTTTTACCCATGAAAGAGAAATTGCTCGTGTGAAAACGAATAGGATTGAACGAGCATGGTTGGAAGCAAAAAGAGCTAATCGCTGGGATGCTGAGAAGGAAAGTTATGTAGATCCTAAAGGAAACATCCTTACTAATCTTAGTTGGAATTGTCTTGAGGTAGATACCAAAACTGGGTCTAAGTCTGAGTCGTCAAACTAGGTCAGTTCAGTAGGTGAAAATGTAGAAACAGGTAAGAATGATTCTAAAACTGAAAATCATTGCAGAAATTGCATGAAATCATGCAACGTCTGTAATGCAAAGAGTTGGCATCAAAATCCAGAATTGAGGAACTTAACGATAAAATCAATACTTTAAATGATAACATAATTTTGAAAGATAAAATTCTTAAAAGTTCAAAAGAGAAAATTGATCTTTTAGAAGAAAAGACTAAAAATGATGAAAAAGAGGTTGAAAATTTAAGAAAAACAAATGAAACGCTTGTTCTTGAAGATAGAAAAATACAGAAGCGTATGAAAAATTGAAAAAATCAATCAAAGATGCTGATTCACGTGATGCTCAAGTTCGTCAGCAGAAGTCACAATTAAAATATGTTGTTGAAGTCAAAGAAAAACAATTAATGTTAGTGCACTACGTCTATTGACTTCGTCTTGTATCATGTAATCAAATAGGATAGGATATTCAGTGCCTGAGGTTCGAGAAACAGATTTTCAGGTTTTAGGAGGTGATTCCGCTTGAAACTGCACAAGACCATTTCAAGCGAAATCAGAACTATCTGATTCCGCTTGAAATCGCCTTGATCATTTCGAGCGGAATCCCAACACTATATATAGGGCACTTGACATTTTCATTGGCACGACTTCAGAATTTGTAACGAGGTGATGCCAAAATTTGTCCAGGTTGTAATTGCTGTTATAATCAATCAAAGTGACAAATTAAAGAGTATCAAGTTGTTTCCACATCCGTTTCACTGATTCCGCCTTTGAATCGGATTACAAGCTCTTCTGAACGACTCGTTTGGGTCCAACAACGATCCTACAAGTGGTATCAGAGCTCAGGAAGAAGATTTTAGCTTGATATCATCTATTTTCAGACTTCTACACCTTCTTTTCCAATCTGAACAAGTTTCTACGGTCAAAATGGTCTGAGTTTTTCACCGAACATGCAAAACAGTATAATAACAAAGCGTTGAAAGTTTGAGACCAAAATACAGCTTAAAAATGACAAAAACTGGACATGAACCAGATTCCGCTCGAAAAATTAACACGGTTTCACTTGAAATGTTGATTCCGCTTGGAATTTGGGTCTGATTCCGCTCGAAATAGTGATTCCACCTGAAAAGTTACTTGATTCCACTCGAAGTGTAATTCAAGTGATTCCTCTTGAAGTATAGATCTGATTCCGCTTGAATTGCTATTCAAGTGATTTCGCTTGAAAGTTGTTGAGTCTTGATTTCGCTTCAGTCTCTTATTTCGCTTGAAAAAGGGTTTTTCGTTTCAATATCATTTCACGTCAATCGAGTGTTAGTCTGTTTCAGAATATTTGATATTGTTTGTACTGATTGTGTTGGTTTGATTGTATCTGTTCAGGATTACATCATGGCTGAAGAATTCTACAATACGCTTTTCAACGCGTTCAGATCTGAATCTTCCGAGATTACAACTGTTACCCCAAAAACCATCACAAAAGCGATCAATGAGAACATCAAGCATGATAATTTCTATGGAACACACTCAAAGCCACCAACTCTGGAAAGCATTGAGGATTATACGTGGTGGAAAGAACGGTTTCTTAACTGGGCAAAAGCATATGCGCATGGAAGCTGGTTCTGTTTAGAGTTTGGATATGAAAGACCGAAGGATGATAAAGGTGAAGAGATTCCATTCAAGAAATTACCTAAAGACGACAAAGCAGAATATGCAGCCGAACAGAGGATGATTGCTTTGATTCAGACGGCAATTAGAAATGATATTTTTGCATTGCTTAATCATGACGGGTCATCAAAATCTGTTTGGAAAGCTTTACAAGCTAAAGCTGAGGGGGGGTAAACAGATTAAAAAGAACAAAATTGCTTTGCTTAAAAAAGAATTCGATTTATTTGATAACATTAAAGGAGAGTCGGTGAGGCAAATGATAGAGAGATTCTGTCATTTAAAAATTGAACTTGAACGTTTCAAAATTGAGAAAACGAGAGAGGAAAATATCGATAAAGTCATTGAAGCGTTACCATGAGCTGATCAGTGGCAGACGTTTGTTTTTATCTTAAAAAATGATGCTTTGTATGATGAAATTACTGTTGATGCGTTGTTACAAAGAAAATGACACAGATGAAAACAAAGAAGAAAATGTTGTTGCTGAGATCAAAGAGAAGACTCGAGAAGAGATTTTGAGTGAGAAAACTTATCGAGAGAGAAATGTTGTTTTAAACAGAATGGATGACATGCAAGAAGAGTATGAGAGTGCAGTGAGCAACAGAAGATGGGATAAAAAGAGAGAGTGTTACTTCAACAGAAAAGGTGATCCAGTTGTTCCAAAGAAAGACATAATTTTTGACGATGTTCTTCTCATAATTCCTTTGAGAGCCGAATATTATAGAAATGTGATGAAAGATGACACATATGCTAAAAGGCATGAAAAGGAGATTAGATATGCCATGACATCGTGTCTGAGAAAAAGGGATGAAGAGAGAATGAAAAAGAGTGTTGAAGAAATGGTGAACAATCTGAAGAAAACTGCTGAAGAGGTTAAAGCTGAAGTGGTTGAAGTTGAAGTTGTGAAAGAGGAAGTTTTGAAAGTTGGTGAGACAGAAAAGATTGAAGAAAAAGTTGTTGTGAATGAAGAGGTTGAGAAAGCTGTTACTGAAGAACAGCAAATTGGAGAAGATGTGAAGAAAGCAGAAGAAGAAGTAAAGAATGAGAATTTGGAAGCTGGTAATGCTGGTGATGAAGTTGATGTTGAAGAAAATCAGAATGTTGCTGAGTTGAAGCAGACAGAGGTAGCTAAAAACACCGAGGTTCCAATCATTGAGGTAAATTCTAATTCTAACATCTTGACTGAAACTGTTGAACAGTGCAAGAAATGCATGGAACCGTGCAGAGCTTGTACTGAAAAAGATAAGCAATTCAGAACAAGAAATCTTGAATTCATAAAAATAGAAAACATTTTCAAAGAAAAATGTACAGAAATGTTAGAAAAAGAAAAAGTTTTAAAAGAAAATGATGAAAAACTTTCTGAAAAATGTAAAAAGATAGAAAAAGAAAATGAAGATTTGAAAGAAAATGTTTCTAAAATGATAGTAGAATGTTCTCAAAAAGAAAATGCTTGTCAAGAAATGAAGAAAAAATATGACTCAATGAAATTAGCATATCATATTACGAAAGAGTCATATGAAAAGGTAAAGGATGAAATGAAATTTGCTCAATCAAGAATGAATTATCTTTATAAAACAACTAGAGAACTTAAACGAATATATGAAATCATGTAGGATCGAATTGTGAACCCGAATGAGTCTATTAGAGGAGTTTTAATCAGTTTCAGGTGTGGAAAACAAGAAACTGATATAGAAACAGCTAGCAAATCACTTTTAACACCTTTCTGATTGATATATAACAGATTACACGTACAAAACACACCGGCAGCACCTCGGTATGAAAATCAGGAACAGATACAAATGAGATCGCTTGAGAGGTATTTATAGTAGTTGGGATTCACTTCAAAGTGACCAGGTTCAGTTCAAGCGAACTACTATATTCTTGGTTTCGCTTGAAACTGACAAAAGTCATTTCAAGCGGTCACAACCATTTCAAGCGAACTAACATATAAATCAACCTCTAAACTCCTATTTTCTTGTACAACGTGCCCTGATCTAACATATCTAGTATAAGACTCGATACAAGATGAAGTCGACAGATGTATGCACTAACAGATTCCCCTCAGATGTTGACGAGCCTTAAAGTGTCGAGTCTTCACATCTTCAGTCTTGATCCGTCTCTGGGCTTCTCTCTTTCAAACAGCATCAACAGACTCCCCTTAACAATGTGCTGGCATTCCTTCAGTTCTTTAGCATCATTTGCTTCAGGATCGTAGTCTGGTTTTCACAAGTTCAAGATCGTTGCCTGGCTCATGCTTTGTCTTCAGAGTCCTCAAATATCGGAACCTGACTTTTCAAACATAAGCTTCTCAGGATCGATCAACCTAGCTCACATACAGCCTTTTCTCAAACCTGCACCATCTCTACCTCAAAGTAAATTTTACAATTTTAAACATTAACATGACAACATCAACTCAAACTCTCTTTCATATCAAACAAAAATTTTTATCAATGATAATCCTGATGAACCACTTGTAAATTAGATTAAAACACATTTGATTAAAAAGATAGACTCCCCCTCACAACATGGTCATCATATCTAACACTTGGAATTTTGAAAATCATCTCTCTAACACCAGTTGTCGAAAATCTTTTTGATTTTTCAAAATTTTATGCTAAAACACACTGAAAATCTTTTTAGATTTTGAGATATTAAGAAATGCAGTAAAAAAATATTTACATACAATATTTTTGTGAGTTTGTGCAAGAGGATCATATCAGTTATTTAGACAAATCACCAACACCGTTAAGCTTGATTTCATTTTAAGTTCTAAACAATTCACTTAGATTGTCAGTATACTGATCCATTTAAATTTTCACACAAATTTCAACTGTTTCGAGATACGATATTAATGTTTTAAGCACTTAAACTTATTCGTGTGTACCACTACTTGAATATACTCCCGTATCCAGATCCCAATATTTAGTCTTACAGGTGAATATACCACAGATGATATATGTAAAGGGGTTATATTGCGAGGGCCGTGAGAGCTCAGGTCGATACTTCCGTATACGCAGAGAGATGATGGCTTCGACTTTTGGTGGGTCCCCTTTAGAGGATCTTTTCTTCAACAGCAATGACTATCAATTTTATTGTTTCATCAATTTGCTGAGGGCGGCGCTATATTTCAAGCAAGCAGAAAGTATTCTCCGGGGACTAGGCCATTGCTTCCGCAAAATCCGAAGTCCCGGGATAATACCCCTGATATCACTGAGCATAAAGACCTAGTATCTCAGAAAGAGGGACCTTTCAAACAAGATTTCGAGGGTTACCCATATATCCATGAAGTTGTTTCCCACGATATAAGCAAGTTTGATTTTAGGTTTATATCTCGTCACAATCTACTAAATGTGCAAAAACCTACTGGCATATCCGCAGTGAGATTGTGTATCACATTTTAACTTTACATTTCTTTAGCATGTAGTGACAGTCCACTGGTGTACTATGATTTCCTCTTCTTTGACACAAAAACTCATTTTTTTATTTTATCATGTTTTTGTCTTTTTCAAATTTTCAAATGTTTTTGGATTTTCTGAAAAATTTCTACTCCCCCTAAAATGCAAAGACATTAAAGAAAATTTGAAAACAAACTATACAAGTAAATGACAACTGATATCGAATAACTTCACTTCGCCATCCACTTGGCATAAACAATCAGAACTCCCCCTTACACAAAACTATTTTCTCATTATGATTTCAAAACACTTAAGTTTGTTTTAACCAAAATGATTTTTCCAGAAAATTGTAACACCTGTGCCTCCACGGCCATCAAACAAATACCAAACCAATGAAATATTATATTTCATACTTGGGATTTATAAAAATATGTGTATCATTTGCACATATCAATTCTTGTTCAAATTCAAACTCTAAATCACTTTCTGGAAGGTTATACGCGCACCGATGCGTAAATATAACCAGTTTAATGCAACAAACACTCCGGAATAGTGAAATAGGCTTAACATACCTTAAATAACCTTTACATAACTTAGAAATAAGTTTTGAAGGCTTTGGTATGGCAAAATCAAAGTTTAAATCGCTTACAGGGACTAAAGTTGACAAACTGCGAAAGTATGCCAATTTGAACTGTAACAGACATTCCGGAACATGACCATAAGTTAAACATACCATAAATATCCTTTATATAGCTTAGAAATAGGCTTTGAGGGGTTCGGTGTGCTAAAATAAACTTTTGGGTCATTCAGGGACTAAAAGTGTCAAAAAGTGCACAAGTTTGCATTTTCGCGCATAACTTACGTTCTGAATACATCCGGACATCCAAAAATTTATGTAAGCACTAAAATATTTTATTTTAGTGTTCGCCATAAGAAAAATCCATTCGTCGCGTTATTTGGATCGTTTTTCGCGCTTATGCGCATTCCGTCGTAATTAAGCGAACATCGCGTTCGTACGGCTAAACGAACCGACATCCGAGATATTTTTGAGCATGTTTTAAGTTCCCTATACTTTAACTTCATTTTAGAGCTTTGAAATGGGGTTAACGGGCCTTAAACGTGTCGAAAATGGGCTGAATACACAACAGGGACCAAAAGTGTAAATCTGCCAAACTTGGGCCTAGCGGTGCGCTACACTTATAGTGTAGCGGTGCGCTAGGGGTCTGCTAACCAGATTCAGAGTTTTTAAACAGCAGGCTGCAGCTGTTTGATCCTCCACCACATGTTCCCAATTGCCTAGTCATGATGATAAGAACCATTTTAAGCTTCCATAAGGTTCCGACAAGTGTACGGGTTGGATCATGGCACGTTTTCCATGAAACGATCCTAACGGTTCGGGTATTCCTATAAATACCCAACCCACACAACCTCATTTTGCACAAGAATTCTGATTTGAGAGCTCTAAGTTGAAACCATTGTTTCATACCTGAGTTCTTGGATCGGGATTAGCATTCGGGGACCCTTCGTAAGTATTCTTTCGTTATTTTCCTTATTTTTACTACTTTTCGAGTCAGAAAGTCAAACTTTGTTTGACTTTCAGCGTTGACCAGTAATGGTCAATGCGAAGTTCGTTTGAACTTCGCAACGTGAGTGTAATCACGTTGGTCATAGTCCCTTGGGACTATGCCCACTGATTACCACGTTGTCTAGAGTCGTAGGGTAGGCGATCTAATAAATCGCCTATACCTTCGAACTCGACCCATTTGGTCGATCATTAGGATCCGACCAAATACATTAGGTGACCATAGTATATAGGGAATAACCTTCCGAGGTTATACCCTATGGTCGCTTCGTTTAAGTAGTTGTATGATAGGTAGTTTATATGCCTTAGGTAAATTACCAGAATACCCTTTTCATGTATAATTGGTAATTAAGCATATGTAACCTAAACTTTTGTCACATAACTGATAATGTAACATGTTTAGGCATATAACACTTGTCATAGGACTAGTTAGGCGGTCCGAAAGCGTTTCACGCGAACGACGCGTTAAAGTAGCATAAGCTACCTAAACGGGTCGTAATGGGTCGTAAGCTTTTAGGTTAAGTTTCATTTAGTATGTAGGCTTTGTTGAACCAAATGACACGAGTCTCTACACTCGTTTGGTTTACAAACCCTAATGCTACCCAATCTTCCGATCTAGGTCCGGTTTATTAATGTAGTTACCTATATTAGGTGCCGTTTGATATCCGCGATCTCTAGCATTGTTTGGTTGTTACTCAAGGACTACTGAGCAATCTCAAGTGAGTACATAGACCCCTCTTTTACTGTTTTCCAAACTGTTTTGGGGTGGAACACATGTGCCTACTTGTTATTTTCCTGCTTTCCTGTTTTCACATCATATACCGACTATGTTTGTTAGTACATTATAGTACATGATTTCATTACTTTTCTGCTATGTATGTTGACTGATAACATGCTAAGCACATTGATTTACATGACTTTTCTGCTTTGTATGTTAACTTAGCATACTTAGTACATCATTTTACATTGCATCTCTGTTGCATATGTTCCAGTAACATATGGACACATTGTTTACAACTCTACCTTGTATGTTTACTCTAGCATACTAGGTACATTATCTTCATCTCATGCTTACATTTTGGTATGACATTTGGTTTGTTTAACGGGTCTATATAACATTCATTAACATTTGCTACGCCGCTCGGTAGTAGGTAGTGGTACCATAGGACTTGACAAATCCCGTTCCGGACATCCCAGGGAAAGGGGATGAAAGGAATGACCGAATCCGAATACATATTCTCTTGATAACTCACTTTTACATAGTTATCCGGCTGTCTCAAGGCTTGAATGTTTGCGTTTAACATACTGCATAAGTGTTTGTATCAGTAAAGCATGCATTATTCTACAAAACATAACTTTGATTTAAACCAAGTTTTACTTCAATACTTTGTTTTGTTCATTTTTACTTATGGTTTAAGTAGTCTAAATTTTACTTACCATACATATCATTTTGGTTATACATTACTTGACTACTGTTGGACTATCAACATTTGACATGGTTTATACAAGGACTTTTGACTATTGGTTTAAACATAGACATTTGACATGGATATTTGACATAGACATTTGACTTGGATATTTGACATAGACATTTTGACATGATTTACATCTTGACATGAACATTTTACATTGTTTGGTTTGGTTTGATTAAGTGATTAAGTAACGATGCGTGTGTAATATGATACAAGCATGGTGGATACGCCTCTGGTACTTCCTATATATAAGTGTTTGTATGGTATTACATGTCGTCACGTTATTTGAATCATTTCAGTTTGAGACATAGAACATTTCATACAAATAACATACTTTTCACAAGACATTGATTTATAAACAACTTATCTTATACAAACACATTTTACTTGGTTATCCATTTAACCTTACATTTATTTATACTTATCATCTGATCTTATCGTTTTTCAAATGATTTAAAGACAAAGCAAATAACAAGGTTCATGACTAAACATTTTCTCAAACATAAGTCATGAATCTTATTTTCACAAAACCTATGTATCTCACATGCATTTTTATGCTGACGTACCTATTTTCACATGTGTTTTTCAGGAGCTGCTGCATAAGATGACCAAGATACACATAGGCAGACTTGGGCTTTAGTGACAATAAAAGATGCAAGACTAGTTAATTATGTTGAAATTCCTTGTTTGTTAAGACATTGTAACACTTTTAATCAATAAAACGAAACTTTAATATCCATGGTTGTGAAACATTAATTCTGTTACAACACTCCCCGATGTTTCCGCCACGTTTTGTATGTTCTACGTGGTCGGGGTGTGACAGAAAAGATGGTATCAGAGCTAATGGTTATAGGGAATTAGGTTATTAGTAATGCTTTGACCTAGTCTATAACCTTCTTAGGACCCTAACGCGAGTTTACTTGCGTTTAGTCATAAAACAATACCGTCACCTATCCTTAGGCGACGACCACAACAAGAACATAAATTTCAAAACCGCTTTGAAAACTAATCATCTGTTCTAGGATGATTGATTTCTAGGTTTTGAACTCTCTATTATATGGTTTTGAACCCCTTTGAGTTTTCAAAATCTCGTCAAGGTTTTGGGTTTTAAATAATGTGAACACGTGCAAACTGGAAGGGTGAATGCCTGTATTCTGGGTTTTCTGGCTAGGCAAGCACTTCGTATACATCTCATCAGACGCGAGACCAGTTGTGCTTACCTGGGAATTCTTGGGATGAGTGTTCACTTATAGGCGAGCATGTCTTCGTGATACATTATTTTTGACCTAATTACTTTGATTAATCACCGAGGTCGTTTGTTGCTTTGTAGTAACAAACAAATGACCACTATCCTTGCTTTCATCAGATTTGTTCATCTCATTCTTTTCGTCTAATTCTCTCACTCGTTTCCTTTCATGTTTCCTCTTTTAGAATGCCTCCTCGACGCGAGAACCAGATAGAGACTGCCGAACTGGCAGAAATTATTGCGCAGCAGATGGCTGCCCAATTTCCCAATCTCTTTGCTCAATGGCAACAAGCCAACAACAACAACAATGCCCTATGCAAATACAAGGACTTTAATCAGGCTAAACCACTCAAGTTTAGTGGCTCTGAGGGAGCAACTGGGCTTCTTCAGTGGTTCGAGAGCATTGAGAATACTTTCCGCCACGTTCAGTGTCCGGATAATCGCAAGGTCGAGTTTTCTTCAAGTGTGTTCCAGAAGAGGGCTCTCACATGGTGGAACGGGGTTATGAGGGACCGAGGTGCAGAAATTGCTCTTGCGCAAACCTGGGCTGAACTTAGGGCTCTTATGATGAGGGAATTCTGTCCTCGTCATGAGCAGCGAGCTTTGGAGAAGGAATTTGATGAGTTGAAGCAAGATAGTGGTGAGCACAGGGCGTATACTGATAGGTTTGAGGAGTTGAGTCTGATTTGCCCGACAATGGTTACCCCACTTGACATAGCTATCGAAAGGTACATCGACGGCCTACCTGACTCGGTACAAGACATCCTTACTGGTAGTAACCCTGCCACACTCCGTCAGGCGATCGAGTTATCAGCGACATTGACTGAGTCGCAGATTCGGAAGAATAAATTACACAGGAAGGGTGACAAGGGCGAGAAACAGCCGTCTGACAAGGAGGATAGCAAGAAAGGTCAGAACAAGAATGGGAAGGATTCTAGTTCATCCAAGAGGGCAAGGAAGCGTAAGGTTTCCCAAAACAATGCCATTACTGCACAGGCCCAAGCTGCATCAAATCAGCCTGCGCAACCACTAGCCAAGAAGCCTTATTTTGGCAATGCACCTTTGTGCAACAGGTGTAACGGCCATCATCAACCACACCTCCAGTGTCGTCAGTGCACCAACTGCGGAAGATCCGGTCATCTTGCTAACACCTGCCGCATCCCTGCTAATCCGAATCGGCCAGTTCAGAACCAGGCTCAACAAGTTGCTCAGCCTCTTGCTCAGCAACAGGGTCAAGCTGCGCGACCACACTACCCACCTGGTGCCTGTTACAATTGTGGGGATCTGACCCACTACAGAAACCGATGCCCAAAGCTTGCTAATGCAAATCCGACCCACGGATGAGCATTCAGCTGAACAAAGGATGTTGCTGTCTTACGCTTTTGTTCTTTTGTTTCCTTGTAATGTGAAACAATCTGTTTTGTTTATAAATAAATCGTTGTTCACAAATGCTGATATACAAGTATAGTTACATGTGTGTATGATTTTCCTATGATACCTACATCAAGGAACTATGTTCCTTACAAACTACTCTTGTGATTCTCTCTTTCAAATGATCGCTCATGATTCCTTCGAAAACTTTAAGTACTCGTTTCATTCTAAGATACGAAGTACAGAAAATAAAGTGACATTATGAGTAATCATGCTTCTGCACATCTGTTCCTTTAAAATCCTTGGTTAAATAACTAAGGGTATTTTCGAATCTCATACCCATTACGTTTTGATTTTTCAACATACACAGTACAAGTATTTCAAAACAATCTTCATGATCTCAAAACATTTCATATAGTTTGAAAACAATTTTTCTAGATGCATTGTCTATGTTATTTCAAAAACATTGGCCATGTTATCAAAACCAACCTTTCTAATTTCAAAATATTTCATATAGTCTGAAGACAATATTAACACAATACATTTTCTTATCAAGTGCATGATTTCGAAAAGCATCATTCATGTCTTTCAAAAACCTTATACATAATTTCAAAATTCATCTCGCATGATTTTAAAACATTTTTGTAAATATATCTATCTAATACACCTACTTTATGATTTCAAAAGTATTATATATAAGGTTTCAAAAACGTTAAACACATTTTTTTTCTTAAAAGAACCCCATGCATAGTTTTCAAAAATATTTTCCTCATACATTGACTTAACCTTCAAATTCTGCTTCATATGTCGCCTTGACATATCAAGCATCTCAACTTCATAAGCATTCTTACTTCATGTTTTGACATAAGCACATCCAGTGCAAGGTTTCAAAACATCTTCAACTTCTAAAATCCATATGGGATCTTTTTATCTTCACAATCAGATCCTTGTGGATGATTATCATTCAAATCAGAGTCCTTAATTGGATTCCTTATGTACCTTAATTTGAACATTTCGGTTCCTAAAAAAAAAAAATCGAAATCGAATTTTCTTTTTGAATCTTTCTATCTTTATAGTTGGATTCTTGATAAACGTTTAAAGTACCAAATGAAATCCACGGAATGGATTCCTAGTGTGCTTTAAATGCATGTACGCAATTTACAAGACAAATTAACAAACAATTTTGTGGTTATGTGACTATGTGTTTACTCATCTTATGTTTTCTTTTATGCATTTTTGGTGTTTTTACTACTCTGGATATTCTTTATCCAAATCCTTGCAGGATCTTTCATATCTTCATATGAGGGATTCGTAGCAGGATATTCAAAAGGTACTACCTTTAATCCTTAAATGGGCTTCTATGTAATAGTTAAGACCCTTGGATTATATAGTACCACTCCATGATTCATAAGAGACCCTTTAGTGGTCTAGTAAAAAAGATTGATTCACAATTTGGTTAAAAAAAAAAATGACATCTAGTGATGTAGCTGAACAGACTCCTTGATAGTCTATTTAAATCATTTATTGATTTAGTCTAAAGGACTCTATGGCGGTCTAAGTCACGCTCATCACAGGATTTTTCATTTGGTTTTACCCTACACATTATAAAATAGACTGTGTGAACTGTGCAAGGAATTCTCTAATTATGTATGCGCACATAATTATGAAATTTAGTGCACAGAAATCCAGTAAGATTTATTATGTGAAAGAACCGATAGCGACAACAATAACAAAATGAGGACGATGTAATGGAGGTACGGTGGACGCACCAATGATGCTTTATATACTTATATATATAGGTATCCCTCTTACGTTGCAATCATGATGATTATTAAAGTTACTAGAAGTTCAGAAATCTAGCCAATATTGTTCGATCTTTTCAAACTTCATGCTTTCAAGCTCTCACAAGTTTCCTCTAAATAAATTTCGGGACGAAATTTCCTAAAGTAGGGGAGACTGTAACACCTGTGCCTCCACGGCCATCAAACAAATAACAAACCAATGAAATATTATATTTCATACTTGGGATTTATAAAAATATGTGTATCATTTGCACATATCAATTCTTGTTCAAATTCAAACTCTAAATCACTTTCTGGAAGGTTATACGCGCACCGATGCGTAAATATAACCAGTTTAATGCAACAAACACTCCGGAATAGTGAAATAGGCTTAACATACCTTAAATAACCTTTACATAACTTAGAAATAAGTTTTGAAGGCTTTGGTATGGCAAAATCAAAGTTTAAATCGCTTACAGGGACTAAAGTTGACAAACTGCGAAAGTATGCCAATTTGAACTGTAACAGACATTCCGGAACATGACCATAAGTTAAACATACCATAAATATCCTTTATATAGCTTAGAAATAGGCTTTGAGGGGTTCGGTGTGCTAAAATAAACTTTTGGGTCATTCAGGGACTAAAAGTGTCAAAAAGTGCACAAGTTTGCATTTTCGCGCATAACTTACGTTCTGAATACATCCGGACATCCAAAAATTTATGTAAGCACTAAAATATTTTATTTTAGTGTTCGCCATAAGAAAAATCCATTCGTCGCGTCATTTGGATCGTTTTTCGCGCTTATGCGCATTCCGTCGTAATTAAGCGAACATCGCGTTCGTACGGCTAAACGAACCGACATCCGAGATATTTTTGAGCATGTTTTAAGTTCCCTATACTTTAACTTCATTTTAGAGCTTTGAAATGGGGTTAACGGGCCTTAAACGTGTCGAAAATGGGCTGAATACACAACAGGGACCAAAAGTGTAAATCTGCCAAACTTGGGCCTAGCGGTGCGTTACACTTATAGTGTAGCGGTGCGCTAGGGGTCTGCTAACCAGATTCAGAGTTTTTAAACAGCAGGCTGCAGCTGTTTGATCCTCCACCACATGTTCCCAATTGCCTAGTCATGATGATAAGAACCATTTTAAGCTTCCATAAGGTTCCGACAAGTGTACGGGTTGGATCATGGCACGTTTTCCATGAAACGATCCTAACGGTTCGGGTATTCCTATAAATACCCAACCCACACAACCTCATTTTGCACAAGAATTCTGATTTGAGAGCTCTAAGTTGAAACCATTGTTTCATACCTGAGTTCTTGGATCGGGATTAGCATTCGGGGACCCTTCGTAAGTATTCTTTCGTTCTTTTCCTTATTTTTACTGCTTTTCGAGTCAGAAAGTCAAACTTTGTTTGACTTTCAGCGTTGACCAGTAATGGTCAATGCGAAGTTCGTTTGAACTTCGCAACGTGAGTGTAATCACGTTGGTCATAGTCCCTTGGGACTATGCCCACTGATTACCACGTTGTCTAGAGTCGTAGGGTAGGCGATCTAATAAATCGCCTATACCTTCGAACTCGACCCATTTGGTCGATCATTAGGATCCGACCAAATACATTAGGTGACCATAGTATATAGGGAATAACCTTCCGAGGTTATACCCTATGGTCGCTTCGTTTAAGTAGTTGTATGATAGGTAGTTTATATGCCTTAGGTAAATTACCAGAATACCCTTTTCATGTATAATTGGTAATTAAGCATATGTAACCTAAACTTTTGTCACATAACTGATAATGTAACATGTTTAGGCATATAACACTTGTCATAGGACTAGTTAGGCGGTCCGAAAGCGTTTCACGCGAACGACGCGTTAAAGTAGCATAAGCTACCTAAACGGGTCGTAATGGGTCGTAAGCTTTTAGGTTAAGTTTCATTTAGTATGTAGGCTTTGTTGAACCAAATGACACGAGTCTCTACACTCGTTTGGTTTACAAACCCTAATGCTACCCAATCTTCCGATCTAGGTCCGGTTTATTAATGTAGTTACCTATATTAGGTGCCGT
Organism: Helianthus tuberosus; assembly: GCA_030545235.1. Lineage (NCBI taxonomy): Eukaryota > Viridiplantae > Streptophyta > Magnoliopsida > Asterales > Asteraceae > Helianthus > Helianthus tuberosus. The sequence goes on along the minus strand of CM060396.1, from coordinate 136,708,601 downwards.
TTGATATCCGCGATCTCTAGCATTGTTTGGTTGTTACTCAAGGACTACTGAGCAATCTCAAGTGAGTACATAGACCCCTCTTTTACTGTTTTCCAAACTGTTTTGGGGTGGAACACATGTGCCTACTTGTTATTTTCCTGCTTTCCTGTTTTCACATCATATACCGACTATGTTTGTTAGTACATTATAGTACATGATTTCATTACTTTTCTGCTATGTATGTTGACTGATAACATGCTAAGCACATTGATTTACATGACTTTTCTGCTTTGTATGTTAACTTAGCATACTTAGTACATCATTTTACATTGCATCTCTGTTGCATATGTTCCAGTAACATATGGACACATTGTTTACAACTCTACCTTGTATGTTTACTCTAGCATACTAGGTACATTATCTTCATCTCATGCTTACATTTTGGTATGACATTTGGTTTGTTTAACGGGTCTATATAACATTCATTAACATTTGCTACGCCGCTCGGTAGTAGGTAGTGGTACCATAGGACTTGACAAATCCCGTTCCGGACATCCCAGGGAAAGGGGATGAAAGGAATGACCGAATCCGAATACATATTCTCTTGATAACTCACTTTTACATAGTTATCCGGCTGTCTCAAGGCTTGAATGTTTGCGTTTAACATACTGCATAAGTGTTTGTATCAGTAAAGCATGCATTATTCTACAAAACATAACTTTGATTTAAACCAAGTTTTACTTCAATACTTTGTTTTGTTCATTTTTACTTATGGTTTAAGTAGTCTAAATTTTACTTACCATACATATCATTTTGGTTATACATTACTTGACTACTGTTGGACTATCAACATTTGACATGGTTTATACAAGGACTTTTGACTATTGGTTTAAACATAGACATTTGACATGGATATTTGACATAGACATTTGACTTGGATATTTGACATAGACATTTTGACATGATTTACATCTTGACATGAACATTTTACATTGTTTGGTTTGGTTTGATTAAGTGATTAAGTAACGATGCGTGTGTAATATGATACAAGCATGGTGGATACGCCGCTGGTACTTCCTATATATAAGTGTTTGTATGGTATTACATGTCGTCACGTTATTTGAATCATTTCAGTTTGAGACATAGAACATTTCATACAAATAACATACTTTTCACAAGACATTGATTTATAAACAACTTATCTTATACAAACACATTTTACTTGGTTATCCATTTAACCTTACATTTATTTATACTTATCATCTGATCTTATCGTTTTTCAAATGATTTAAAGACAAAGCAAATAACAAGGTTCATGACTAAACATTTTCTCAAACATAAGTCATGAATCTTATTTTCACAAAACCTATGTATCTCACAGGCATTTTTATGCTGACGTACCTATTTTCACATGTGTTTTTCAGGAGCTGCTGCATAAGATGACCAAGATACACATAGGCAGACTTGGGCTTTAGTGACAATAAAAGATGCAAGACTAGTTAATTATGTTGAAATTCCTTGTTTGTTAAGACATTGTAACACCTTTAATCAATAAAACGAAACTTTAATATCCATGGTTGTGAAACATTAATTCTGTTACAACACTCCCCGATGTTTCCGCCACGTTTTGTATGTTCTACGTGGTCGGGGTGTGACAAAAATAGGTTTTGTTTTAACCACTTTTAGGGTCGGGTTCATCATCTTGTTCATTTAATCACATATATGAGGATTACATCAAGTTCAAACTAATGACCTTGACGAATCACTTGAAAGATCCAACCTCTTACCACTTGTAAAAATATCCAAACCATATAACCACATGTAGGAATAAAACATCTACACAAACCATTTTACCAATCAAAATGCCGATTCCTGCTTCACACTTACTAACCTGGAAGCTCCGGCAATTCACATTTAACCTGTAAAAATTTAACCATTTAAAATTCTTTCACAAACACAATTATCAAGAAGAATGCCGATTCCTGATCCACGATTACAAATTTGGGATCTCCGGCAAGTCAGGTTTTTCAAGCAAAGAAAATGTCCACACAAGCCTGACCAACCTTGGGTGTTTTCAATTCAAATTCAGTTGGGATATAAGTTGCTTTCTTTGTAGCGTAAAAATCTTTAACCCCTTTAACCTTCCCATCGATCATCTTTCCGAAAATTTTCTTCACATTTCCATTAAACGCTTTTTCAACATCAAAATTATCCTTCTTAGAATAAAACTGATTTGAGATTTCAACCTTCCCAATCTTTTGTTTAAAATTCCTAGTCCTCAATGGTGGAAAGTTCTCATCATCCATTGAAAGAACTGAATTTTCAACACTCTCATCAAATTGTGGCTCCTCTGATTTTGTGGAATCAAATTCATCACCAGTTTTCTCCTCAGATTTCTTAACAACCCATTTTTGGTTGTCAAGCTTCACACTTCTCCTGTAAAACCTTTTTGAACATTCACCAACTTCATATGTAGAATTTTTAAACACTTTAAATTTCACAGTTGGTGGTTCAGTTTTATCAACAACTACTTCTTTTAGTTTTTCTGAGACTCCCTGTTTTGTCTTAGTTGCTCTGGGACAGTTCCATGCAATGTGACCAACTTCATTGCATCTAAAACAGGTTCTAGTCTCTCTTCTCTGTTGAACTTCAATCTTCTTTTCAGCAAAAAATTCTTGATTTGTTTGTCTCCAAAATGAGCTCTTCTTTTCTTCTTCAGCAGACGGACCTGAAACAAATTTTGAATTTTTAGAAATTTTCTCATTTTTTTAATTTTCAGATGGAATAAAACCTAAACCTTTCCTTTTGAAATTACCGTTACGTTTTGGTTTCTTTTGAAAACCAGAACCGGAACCGTAATTCTTTTTCTTGTTTAAACGCTGTTGAACTCTTGAAGTGTATTTTTTAGGTTTTCCAGTAAAATTTAAATCTTTTATTTCAGAAATATTGATTTCTGTCATTTTGAAAACCTTTTTAATCGTGTCAAAACGAACACTTCTTATTGGAAACTCTTTATCAAAATATAATTTGTCAGAATCACTCAAAGTATAAGCAACTTCAAATGTTTCGTCATTCAAATTAGATTTTGACAACAAAAATTCTTTACTATAAACACGTTTTCCCGACGATTTTGAACTCTTTCCAGACAAACTCGAACTCCCGACCGACAAACACGAACTTTCAGACTCGGACTTTGACTCTGACTCCTCATCCTTATCCAACACCTGATCGACCATTCTTTTAATTAATTCGGACTCGTGATCTGTGTCGGACGCTGTGAATGTGATGTCAATGTTGTCTGGTAATACATCGGTTAACTCGGACTCTAACTTTAGATTAACTGCCTTTTGGACTTGTTCCTCATTCGGTTTTCTAGGCGAATACCCTTCCCAAATTGGAGGTGGACACTTATTATAACAGACACTCTGTTTCTTACCAGTATCCGTTTTCTTATTTGACTTCTTATCTTCGTCTTTAAATGCCTCAAAACCTGCAATAGTAGGATAAATTCTATCAATTATGTAATCACAACTTGTATAACTTCGAAGCAATCGTCTGATTCTTTCATTCTCAGCTGCTTCACTATCCAACTCTTTCTTCCATTTCGCACATTCTTCAATGTAAAAATTTATCTCTTTTTGCTTTGACATCATGGTAGCATTCATCATCTTCAAAGCAGCTTCTCTTTCTGTGTTTGTTTTCTGTAAACTAGTCACTGTTCTGTTTAACACATCATATGATTCTTTCAAATTCTTGACATCAAACAGCAACTTTTCTTTCAACTTTTCTGATTCATTAAACCTCTCGTCTTTTTTTTTCACATTGTTTGCAAGATACCAATCATGAAAGACAAGGTTTTGTGACTTCAACAATCTTTTCTACCTCCACAATCTTCTCAACTTCTACTATCTTCTCAACAACTTTGACCTCTTTCAGTTCTTTTGCAGCTTTTCTCTCTTTGAGTTTCTTCAATTTATCTGCAAAATAAAATTCAAAACTGTTAGAAGATAAATGAATTTTTGTAGTATTTATCTGTTCAATTTCCTCATCTTCACTGCTTTAAGAAGAAACAGATTATCCATCTTGGCTTTCCTCATCATCAGATAACACAGCCATCCACTCCTTCATCAACTCTGGCTTTTGAACAATCTGAGCAATAAAAGCTTTAACATTGGGATCAGTTGGAATATACTTATCCCAGCTAAAACCTTCAGCCACTTTCTCGTCATCTTGATCAATGATGCCATAGTAAGCTCTCTTGTTTTTATCTTCGATCATTTTTCCATGTGCAGTTTGAGAATCCTTTTGTTGATGTGGTTGATAAGTGATTTGTTGATATATGGACTTCTTATAGTAATCATCTTTTCCAAAAGGATCCTTTACTCCTCTCGGCTCCTGATTCTTGCACTCTCTTTTGAAATGACCTTTTTCCCTGCATTTAAAACAAGTAACTTTAGATTTGTCAAAACCTAAAGCTGAAAGATGAGCATCCAATAAATCATTTCTTCCTGTTATCATTTTAAACTTTTCAGCCCTTCTTAGAACACTTGCTAAAGCCCATTTAATATCCATAAGCTCCAATTCCTCTGCATCAATCTGGTCGTAATCTTCCTTTGTTAGCATTGGATTACCAATTCTTCCAGCAATCAATCCTTCATAAGATTCCAACGCAGTAACCAGCAATGCCATATGATTTTTCACAACTTCTTCTGAAAAGTTTTGACCATTTTGAAGATGCAATGCCACATTGCACTGAATCATATGCCCATTTCCAACACTTGCACTTTGAATACTCGGAGGATTAACTGTTGAAAACCCACTAGTGTTGACTGTACTTTGACTGCCTGATCCAGATAAATTTCCCGCACTAAACGCAGTTTGAATCTTTGGACTTGCTTCAACTTTCTCAACATCACCTTTGTAATATAACTTGATGTCTTGTTGAGCATTTGAACTATTCATTCTTGCAATTTTATGTTTTTCAAGATCTTGACCTTCAAGCTTTTCAATGAATTGTGCAATTGATAATCTACTAAACACTCCTGTATTCTTCAGAATCATGAGATATGTACCCCATTCTTTTTGAGGTAAAGCATCAGCTAACTTCTCGACCCATTCTGCTGGAGTTTTAGTGATTTTCAGCAAAGACATTGTACGCACAAGATGACAACATCTTTCTATGATACTCTTCGTAGTTTCCCCAGGCATACTCGTGAACAATTCAAATTCTTTTTTCAGCAAAGAAGCTTTACTCTGTAGCATCACAGTACTTCCTTCAAACTTTTTTCTTTAATGCTTCCCAGATCGAAAACGCAGTTCCATTATGTTGAAGCAACACAAATATGTCTTCTTTAACTACTTGTTGTAACAGACTTATCATCATTTTCTCTCCTTTGTAACATTCCCTCTCCGTGTCTGAAAATTCTGATATAATCTTATCAACTCTCTTAGAATTCTGAGGTCTAACATATTCAGTTTCAATACTTTCCCAAGCTTTCAGATGGTTCGCCTGAACCCAGTTTTCAAATCTTTCTTTCCAGCCATGATATTCTTCAATATTCATAAGCTTTGGGGGTTTTTGCAATGTTCCGGTTTCATATTCCATATTCATCATTTGAACCACAGTAGCCGGAGTAGTCGGAGTAGCAAAAGCGTTGTAGAATTCAGAATCTATGTTTCGGTAACACGTTTTTCAAAAACAATACAGTTCAAGCGAGATACCCAAGCAACTTTCAAGCGAACAACTCAAGTAACTTTCAAGCGAGAACCTACTGAAGTGAACTACAAGGTAATTCAATTTCAAGCGAACTATCAAACAATCCACTTTCACGCGAACTCAGAATAGTTTTCAAGCGAACTCTCAGATTTTCAAGCGAACTAGCCCAGTTCAAGCGAAATGATGTCTAAGGTCCATTTTTGTCATTTTTACGCTGAATTTTAAGCTGAAACTTTCAAGGGTTTGTTAACTAGTAGTTTTGTACAATCTGTGAGAAATTGATCCAATTTTGACAGATAAATCCTGTTCTGATGAAGAAAGAAGGTGTAGAATACAGAAACAACAAAGATATCCAGCTGAATTCGGCAGAACTCCTCTTCCTGAGCTCTGATACCAATTTAGGATCGAATTGTCAACCCGAATGAGTCTATTAGAGGAGTTTTAATCAGTTTCAGGTGCGGAAAACAAGAAACTGATATAGAAACAGCTAGCAAATCACTTTTAACACCTTTCTGATTGATATATAGCAGATTACACGTACAAAACACACAGGCAGTACCTCGGTATGAAAATCAGGAACAGATACAAATGAGATCGCTTGAGAGGTATTTATAGTAGTTGGGATTCGCTTGATGTAACACCTGTGTCATTTCAACCATCAAACAAATGCCAAACCAATGAAATATTATATTTCATACTTTGGACTTGTATAAATATGTGTATCTTTTGCACATATCAACTCTTGTTCGATTTCAAACTCTAAATCGCTTTCTGGAAGGTTATACGCGCACTAATGCGTAAATATAACCAGTTTAATGCAACAAACACTCCGGAATAGTGAAATAGGTTTAACATACCTTAAATAACCTTTACATAACTTAGATATAAGTTTTGGAAGGTTTGGTGTGGTGAAATCAAAGTTTATTCGCTTACAGGAACTAAATTTGACAAACTGCGAAAGTATGCCAATTTGAACTGTAACAGACATTCCGGAGCATGGCCATAAGTTAAACATACCATAAATATCCTTTAAATAGCTTAGAAATAGGCTTTGAGGGGTTCGGTGTGCTAAAATAAACTTTTGTGTCATTCAGGGACTAAAAGTGTCAAAAAGTGCACAAGTTTGCATTTTCGCGCATAACTTACGTTCTGAATACATCCGGACATCCAAAAATTTATGTAAGCACTAAAATATTTTATTTTAGTGTTCGGCATAAGAAAAATCCATTCGTCAGGTCATTTGGATCGTTTTTCGCGCTTATGCGCATTCCGTCGTAATTAAGCGAACATCGCGTTCGTACGGCCAAACGAACCGACATCCGAGATATTTTTGAGCATGTTTTGAGTCCCCTATACTTTAACTTCATTTTAGAGCCTTGAAATGAGGTTAACGGGGTTCAAACGCATCGAAAAAGGCCTTAAAACACCACAGGGACCAAAACTGTCAATTTTGAAACTTTTCTGAAGCTGGTGCATGGTGGCGTAGCGCGACTGCATAGGGCCTTTACCGTCGCGCTACGCGAGCACCTTATCTGGACAGAAAAATCAGTTTTGCACTTTCGGGACCAGATTCGATGTATAAACAGCTGTTTAATTCACAACCACACATTCTAACTTGCTTAGTCAGCGGATAAGAACCAAATTTTAGTCACCACAACTTTCCAACACTTGTACGGATGCGATTAAGGCACGATATTCGACAAGCGATCTTAACGGTTCGGGTATTCCTATAAATACCCATCCACCCCCATTGCTAAAATCACTAGAATCTTGATCTTAGGAACTCTAAGTTGAAACCATTGTTTCATACCTGAGATTCTTGGATCGAGATTAGCATTCGGGGACCCTTCGTAAGTATTCTTTCATTCTTTTCCTTATTTTATTGCTTTTCGAGTCAGAAAGTCAAACTTTGTTTGACTTTCAGCGTTGACCAGTAATGGTCAATGCGAAGTTCGTTTGAACTTCGCAACGTGAGTGTAATCACGTTGGTCATAGTCCCTTGGGACTATGCCCACTGATTACCACGTTGTCTAGGGTCGTAGGGTAGGCGATCTAATAAATCGCCTATACCCTCGAACCCGACCCAGTTTGGTCGATCATTAGGATCCGACCAAACACATTAGGTGACCATAGTAGGTAGGGAATAACCTTCCGAGGTTATACCCTATGGTCACATCGTTTAAGTAGTTGTATGATAGGTAGTTTATATGCCTTAGGTAAATTACCAGAATACCCTTTTCATGTATAATTGGTAATTAAGCATATGTAACCTAAACCTTTGTCACATAACTGATTATGTAATATGTTTAGGCATATAACACTTGTCATAGGGCTAGTTAGGCGGTCCGAACGCGTTTCACGCGAACGACGCGTTAAAGTAGTATAAGCTACCTAAACGGGTCGTAATGGGTCGAAAACACTTAGGTTAAGTTTCATTTAGTATGTAGGCTTTGTTAAACCAAATGACACGAGTCTCTACACTCGTTTGGTTTACAAACCCTAATGCTACCCGATCTTCCGATTTAGGTCCGGTTTATTAATGTAGTTACCTATAGTAGGTGCCGTTTGATTCCGTGATCTCTAGCTTTGCTTGGTGGTTATCCTAGGACTTCTGAGCAATCTCAAGTGAGTACATAGACCCCTCTTTTACTGTTTTCCAAACTGTTTTGGGGTGAAACACATGTGCCTACTTATTACATTCATGCTTTCCCGTTTTCACATCATATACCTGCTATGTTCGTTAGTACATTATAGTACATGATTTCATTACATTTTATGCTATGTATGTCCATTGTGTGCATACTTAGTACATTGTTTTACATTACATTTTGTTGCATATGCTCATCCAGTATATGAACACATTATATTACATTTTGAACCGTTTATAACTATGAACCGTTTATATCTGTGAACCGTTTGTATCTGAGAACCGTTTGTATCTGTGAACCGTCTGTATCTGTGAACCGTTTGTATCTGAGAACCGTTTGTATCTGTGAACCGTTTGTATCTGTGAACCGTTTATATCTGTGAACCGTTTGTATCTGTGAACTGTTTGTATCTGTGAACCGTTTGTATCTGTGAACCGTATTTGACCATACATAAACATTTCTACTATTGTTAAACATTACTTTGGTGGTTTGGTTTGATTAAATGATTAAGTAACGATACGTGTGTAATATGATACAAGCATGGTGGATACGCCGCTGGTACTTCCTATATATAAGTGTTTGTATGGTATTACATATTGTAGCGTTATTTGAATCATTTCAGTTTGATACATATAACATTTTATACAAATAACATACTTTTTACAATACATTGTTTTACAAACAACTTATCTTATACAAACTCATTTTACAATGGTTAATCCTTTAACCATACATTATTCTCTTATTTATACATATCATTTGATCTTATCATTTTTCAAATGATTTACAAAACAAAGCAAATTACAAGGTTCATGACTAAACATTTTCTCAAACATAAGTCATGAAACCTATTTTCACAAAACCTATGTATCTCACAGGCATTTTTATGCTGACATACCTATTTTCACATGTGTTTTTCAGGAGCTGTTGCATAAGATGATCAAGATACACATAGGCAGACTTGGGCTTTAGTGACAATAAAAGATGCAAGACTAGTTAATTTTGTTGTATTTCTTTGTTTGTTAAGACATTATAACACGTTTAATCAATAAAACGAAACTTCAATTGCCATGGATTTGAAACAATTAATTCTGTTACAACACTCCCCGATGTTTCTGCCACGTTTTGTATGTTCTACGTGGTCGGGGTGTGACACTTGAAAGTGACCAGGTCCAGTTCAAGCGAACTACTATATTGTTGGTTTCGCTTGAAACTGACAAAAGTCATTTCAAGCGGTCACAACCATTTCAAGCGAACTAACATATAAACCAACCTATAAACTCCTATTTTCTCGTACAACGTGCCCTGATCTAACATATCTTGTATATGACTCGATACAAGACGAAGTCGACAGATGTATGCACTAACAAATCAAACAAGGTGTTGTTAATTCCTATATTGAGGATGTTGCTAAGCTAAAGCAACAGATTGCTGATTTAGAACAGGATAACAACAAATTGAAAAGTTATCACACGTCATCATTTGTGCTTGAACGTATTTTCAACATAAAACCGGATGGAAAGGATTCTGAGCAAAACAAAAAAGGCATTGGCTCAGAGTTTCATCAAGTTCCACCACCGGAAAAGTTTGCATTTTATGATGAGGAAAAGGTCGAAAAAGCTTTCAACCTGGTTGATCAATTGCTAGACAACATTGACATAACCTATTCCAAATCTGATGATTCTCATGATTCAGAGGTGGTAGGTAAAGTCGTTGAAAGTGTGTTGAAAGAAGAGTTGGTTGATACAGGTAAATCTGAATCACAAGATGAAAATGAAGGTAATTTTCATGATGAATATCTGAAAAACACAAAATCCGAGAAAAATATGAATGATGATTCAAAAGGATTGGTTTATACCATGATTGGATAGGACATATTATTCTTAGATGTTGTATTCCCGATTCAGAATGTGATCTCAGAAAAGGTTGATAAAGTTTTCAAAATGGTGGAAATTGAAAAATCTGATATTTCAAAGTTTGCTAGAAAAGGTCACAAAACTTTTAATAACAAACCTGGTTACAAAAAGAAAAACATGAAGGCTGGGTTGGGTTATAAGAAGAAACAAAGTTGGAAAAGAAATGAAACTCCGAATTTAAAGACAAAAATGAGTTTTGTTCAAGGAAAAAGTTTTGAAGAAGAGGAAAAACTCAAATTTAGACAACAGTCTAATGAAGAGTTTTGTGCTCAAAAGGAAAAGCAACAACCACAGGTCAAAGATGTGTCAAAGAGAACATGCTTCAAGTGTGATCAGATAGGACATCTTGCACGAAAGTGTCCAAATCCGAAACCTGTGGATGCTGACAAAAAGGTGTCTAAAGATGTTGAGAAACAGAAATCTGAGAATGTGAAACAAAGGTTAACCAGATTTGATTTCAAACAAACTTGGAGGTATAACACAAACAAGTTTGCTTCGAATCAAAACTGGAAATCAAACCCGAACAGGTTCGATTTTAGACAGACCTGGATTTCTCACACACCTAGATTTAGAACAACACAAAGTTGGAAAACATCTGTTGATATGATAAAACCACAAGAGTTTTGGAAACCAAAAGTTGTTCAAAAACAAAATGTTCAAAAAGAGTCTCATTTTTATAAAAGAGGTACGCTGAAAGGTCAAACATGGTCTATTAAGAAACAAGTGACTTCGGTAAAAGATGAGACAGTTGAAGTCAAAGATGAAAAAGTCTTTGATGAAAAAGATTTTCCGAAACTGCATGATACACATTGTGTTTAAATGCCTAAGGTCAAACAGACCTGGGCTAAATTGTTCAAGTAATCAAGTAGTCTGAATGTGCAGGTGCTCAACAGAATTGAAGATTGTGAGAATGGACGTTGGAGCAGCCTGGCACAACGGGAAGAAGAGGTTGCTATACCCTGGTTTAGTTGAACAGGGAGTTTGTTTGTTTTCTGTAAATAAATAAACAACATTTTAAAACCCTAAAAATTGAAAATTTTGAAAAAAAAAAAACCAAAAATATGTTTGTTTTTAATTTTTGTCAAAAATAGAAAATTACAAAAATATGTTGATTGAATACGCCGAAACCCTCACGGCTGAACAAACAAGATAAATTTCACAAGATTGAAAAAAAAAGGTTTTCAAACTGTAAATATCAATGTGTTGTAAATCATGGGGGTATGTTAGATTTTCTGCAATTCAGTACACTTTTAGCAGAAAATGGATGGCGAGACAAAGCTATCAGTATTGGGTGTCAAATTTTCTTTAAATGATTTTGCATTTTAGGGGGAGATATATTGTTGTAAGAAAAAACAAAAAAAATTTAAAATTTGAAAATGACAAAAACATGATAAAAACCTATTGAAAAAAAAATCAAAAACATGATAAAATGAAAAATTGAGTTTTTGTGTAAAAAGAGGAAATGATAGTACATCAGTAGACAGTTACAGTACGCTAAAGAATTGAAAAGTTAAAATGTGTTAAACGATCACACCGTGGATGTGTCGGTAGATTTTTATACATTTAGTAAACTTTTTCGGGATATAAACCTAAATTCAAACTTGCTTATTTCGTGGGGAACACTACTTGGATATATAGGTAACCCCTGAAATCTCGTTTGAAAAGGTCCATTTTTCTGAGTTACTAGGTCTTTATACTCAGTGATATCTGGGGTATTATCCCGAGACTTCTGATTTTGCGGAAACAATGGCCTAGTCCCCGGAGAATACTTTCCGCTTGCTTGAAATATAGCGCCGCCCTCAGGAAAAATGATGAAACAATAAAATTGATAGTCATTGCTATTGTAAAAAGGATCCTCTAAAGGGGACACACCTAAAGACAAACCTGAGTTCTCTGCTGAACGGAAGTTCTGACCTGAGCTCATATGGTTTCATAATTTATTCCCTTACAGATATCATCTAGGTATACTCACCTGTAAGACTGAATATTGGGATCTGGATACGGGAGTATATTCAAGAGGCGGGACACTTGAATGGGTTTAAGTTCTTAATACACCTAATTCGTATCCTGAATCAGTTGAACTTTGTGTGAAAATTTAAGTGGACAAGTATATCGATAATCTAAGTGAATTGTTTAATTCTTAATGTGTAAATAAGCTCAACGGTACTTGTGACTTGTCAGAAACCGATATAATCCTCTAATGCATACTCAATAAAAAATAGTGTCTGTAAATATGTTTATACATATTTCTTTTCTACTTTATATTTTCAGAAAAATACAAAAAGATTTTTGATTCTGTTTTACTTTCGACATCCGATGTCTGAAATGCTGAGTTTCAAAATCTAAGTAAGCTGATTGTGTTTCTGTAAATAAAACAAGTTCATTAATTTGAAACTTGAATTAAATATCAAAAATCAAAAAACAGTTTGTGATATCTCCAAGGTCATTAGTTTGGACTTGGATGATTAACTGTGAGGGATTTTGGATACTTAACACTGCCAAATCTGTAAAGATTGTTAATAGGGGGAGTGATTTAGAAAGTTGAATAGAGCCAGGTTACAATTCTTGGATAGCTGAAATTCAAAATGCTGTTAATTATAAATGGATGAGTGATTGCAGGAAAGAGTCCAGATTCCGATCCCGAGAGTAGAGTCTAAGGGGAGTCTGAAGACAAGCTTGAAGCAAGGAGGAGCTTGTAGATGGAAAGCTAGGTGTCGATCCCAAAGCACGGAAGCTTGACAAAAGGGGGAGCCTGAAGCTGATGGAAGAAGAGAAGGATTGATGGATGCTTATAATGTTACAATTTGGATGAGAAGGCAGAATGATCAAGACCGAAGATGTGTCATGCTGAAGACTAGACACTGAAGACTTCGTCAATATCCGAGGGGGAGTCTGTTAGTGCACTACGTCTATTGAGTTCGTCTTGTATCATGTAATCAGATAGGATAGGATATTCAGTGCCTGAGGTTCGAGAAACAGATTTTCAGGTTTTAGGAGGTGATTCCGCTTGAAACTGCACAAGACCAGTTCAAGCGAAATCAGAACTATCTGATTCCGCTTGAAATCACCTTGATCATTTCGAGCGGAATCCCAACACTATATATAGGGCACTTGACATTTTCATTGGCACGGCTTCAGAATTTGTAACGAGGTGCTGCCAAAATTTGTCCAGGTTGTAATTGCTGTTATAATCAATCAAAGTGACAAATTAAAAAGTATCAAGCTGTTTCCACATCCGTTTCACTGATTCCGCCTTTGAATCGGATTATAAGCTCTTCTGAACGACTCGTTTTGGGTCCAACAACGATCCTACAATTAACTACTCTTCTGGATGAAATGGCAACTTTGAAACTTCAAATTGAAGAGGTTAAAATTGAAAATGAAAGTATAAATTTGAAGCTGAATTGTTATTACATAGCTAGCTTTGTTCATGACCACATCATACTGAAACCAATCGGTCAAAACAAAGAAGGTGAGGATGTTTATCAGCATGGAAGCGGGGTTTGGTATAAATGCGTTCCTCCACCCATGAACGAAGATTTTTCAAAGAAAAACTCAGGGGTGGAAGATGCGTTAAACATCAAATTGAAGAGTGAAGTTGACAAATTACCGGACAATATTGATGTCACGTTCAGTGAATCATCTGATGATGGAAAAGTTGATTCTGAAGTGGTTAGGAATGTGATTATCAATGTTTTAAATAGTGAAACTGACTCCACTAAGTCCACTACGTCAAATGATTGTGATGAAGATAATGATTGTTATCTGAACAATTATATTCCAAAATCCAAACACAACTTAAAGGATGAGTGTACCTTGGTCATGTACCAGGTGAGTGGTTCGGATAAGTTGTATTCGGACGAGGAATTTCCAATCAAGAATGTTAATGTGGATAAATTAGAAAAAGTTTTCAAGCTGGTGGAGGTTGAGTTGTCAGAAGTGGAGAATTTGTCAAGCTCTAAAAGGATTCTGATTTTTGAAAAAGATAAAGCTTACTATAACAAGCCTAAAAACCCACGACGTTTTCAAAATAAAAATCATAATAATGGGTATGACAGGCAATGGGGTGGTAAGCAGAACCAGAGAAGAAACTTTCAAAAAATCAAAGTTTGTCAAGAAAACAACGTTTGTGAAAAGTTCGAGTTTAATGAATGATCAAGAATCTGAGATCTTTTCAAAATCAATCGAAGAATTTCTTGCTCAGAAAGAGACACAAAAACAGACTGAAGGTTCAAGTCAGGTTGTTGATAACCGAACTTGCTTAAAATCTAATGAAGTTGGACACATTACACGAAATTGCACCAACCTCAAACCTAAGTCTGTCTTTGTGAAGAACCAACAGAAACAAAATGATGTGAAAAGCACGGCTCCAATGTTTGTTGAAAAGAAGATTCAAAAATCGGTAATTGATGCTAAAATCAAAACTCAACCAGTAAAACAAGATGTTAAGAAAACTGGTGAATCTTCAAAAGAATTTGTTCCAAAACAACAAACTTGGAAGCCAAAGTCTCAAGTCAAAACATCTGAATCAAAATCGAAACAAAGTTCTTCGACTCCACAAGTCAAGAAGTATATCTAAAAGGTTTCTGTTACTAAGAGGAAAAAGAAACAAACTTCTTTGACCCCACAGGTCAAGAAGTATGTTCCAAAATCAGTTCAACCGAATGTTCCAGAACCTGATTTGACCAAAGAGGTGGAGGTTGAAACAGAAAATGTATTAGAGATCAATGATAAGAATTTTCCAATCCTTTCCACAATCCGAGTCAAGCTACCCGAGTCAAAGGAGGCTTGGCTTGCTTCATTCAACTAATCACTTTTGATCTATGCACGAGCTCCCGAGATCAATTTCAAAATGGATAATGGATAGTCGGGCTTCAAGGCACATGACAAGGATGCTCGCCCTATTATACGACGTTCGAGCAATCAAAGGTGGTTACGTGGGATTTGCTGGAAATCAAGGAGGAAGAATAATCGGGGAAGGCACACCATCGAACAGAAAAGTGTCATTTGAGAATGTTAACTATATTCCTGAACTGGAGAACAATTTGTCACACCCCCAAAATCCACATGCGGAGTATCACCGCTTGGAGGCGTGACTGACCAGGATCAAACCACCAATCATATTGAACAAGCAAGGAATTAATTGTAAAAGTTCAGCCAACCCAATTATGGTCCAAAACAAACTTAGTTTAAGTTGTAAGCGGAAGCATAATGTTTAAAACCCAAACACAAGTTTAAATATCCAAAGGTTTAACATGGGACACAGCTGTCCATGTCCCACAACGAGTCTTCTCCATGCAAGCTCCTGCTAAGTACCTATTAACCTGGAAAGCATGTAGTAACGAACCAACAATAATGTTGAGCGAGTTCACAGTTGGGTGTTGATTTTAGTTGTTCCAAAAATAGTTCCTTTAACTGGCATCCCTGCCGTGGGGGTTATCCCATAGTTGAAAACGTGATTTGTTTAACCCATTAACTCTGGCAATCCAGCCATGGGGGCTACCCCATGATAGTTATCTGGCATTTCGGCCGTGGGGGCTACCCCTTGTATACACTAGACTCGTTACCATATCGACTGCTGACTGTAGTCATGTTTATGTGCCCAGAACTGTCAATGTCTATCATCATTGACGTGCCCAGATCCATTAGTTCACGCCCGTCCTCTGCGGCACGGTGTGAGGCTTGTCAGACCTAAATAGCGCTGTCTAACTAATGACCCGCTCACCATTGGCCCGACGATTAAGTCGATATAAAAAGGAGGGACTTCGTGATAGAGTTTTGGTCTAGTAAAAGTTATCTGTCAATGAGGATGAGGAATTACATTCCTGAACCAGTACTGTACTACCCAAGAAAGGACGAGGAATCCATGTTCCTTAACCCCATTCCCAACCCCTGGGAATCCCATGCTTTGTAGAGTGTGAACTCACCTTAGATTGCTCGGTAGGTAAACGAAAGGTCAATCGAGCTGCTAGAGGTCAACCACGTCCTAACATGGTTACCATACAAGTCAGGTCTAGGTGCACGTATGATTACACATAGGTAGCAGATTATGAACGCAGGTTGATCATGGCAAACACATAATACACGTTAACAGTCATAACATAACCGACTTGTGCGATTCACAAAATGAAACCCAATCGAATAACCCGGCCCAATAAATAAACATAAGTCTTGTGCGATCCGGACGTCTTGTACGGTCCGGTCGACTTGTGCGATCCGATACATACCCGGCCCAGTTTACAATTAAGCCCAACATTAATATTCATTTACATATACACAGCCCAAATTCTTAAACAGATAACTCATCTTGTGCGATCAGATGATCTTGTGCGACTGAACACTCTTGTGCGTCTGAGATTGGGCTTTGAGGCCCAACAACCTAAGTATTAACGTGTGTGGCCCAAGGCCTTGTGCGATCGGCACAATCTTGTGCGATCCACAAGGTCTTGTGCGATCATGCATGAATCGATTGTACATAGTGCTTAACTCTGTTGTACCTAACTTGTGCGATCACCCTTGTGCGATCAGATCAGATCGTGTGGAATCTGATCTTGTGCGATTGAGGGTGTCTTGTGTGATCGGTTTTAATAGCCGGATATTATGCTATTCGGTTACACTCATTCAACAGTTTCCAAGTTTACAATCAATCAACAGTTTCCAATTATCTAAACAACCTACAATCGATCAAACTAAGCAATTTAACATCTAATTCATATGAACCATAAATATAATCAAAACATAAATATCAATCATAATCATTTACACGATTCATGTTCTTGTTTACTAGCATACATCCTAACAACCCAACGATCATCCTAATCGTATATCACAACCGATTATTTGCAATTGATTAACAACATCACATGATCAACAATCATATACCAACATCACATGATTAACAATCCGAAGCATATACATAACAGCCGATTTAACAAGCATTCGGTTCCAGATCATAATCATGCAAATCGAATTTGTTTAAACATCAACACATAACATCATTGTTCGTCATTCATACAACCCTAACCATTTAATCAAATCATGCAATCATAACATCGTGTAACTAAACATAAATCATGAACACTAACCGATTGAGAAAAGGGTGATCCGATTCAAGGAATGATCTTCGAGAGAAAAGGGATGCTTGCCGTCGGCTTAGAGAGAGAGAGAGGAGAGCACTAGGGTTTTACGTGTGTGGGTGTTTTGCGACACAAAGGGGGTGGGCCGAACCCTCCTAATGGGCTGCCCATTCGGTTCACTCACAAGAGAGGTGTGGGCCGAGAGTATTAAAGCCCAAAGGCTTGTGCATGTTCAGTTGCTATTGTGCGATTGGTTTCTTTCGTGTGATAATACATACATATATACAAGCATATCACATATTCACATAACATTCAATAACATAACATTCCATTTAATCATTCAATTCACATAGTCACATAATGTTTACATTCGTTACATCAAGGTACAAAGATAGGTTCGGAAATACGAGTTGTCACATTATCCCCAAGTTGAAAGAAATTTCGTCCCGAAATTTAGCACGTACTCACCGAGGAAGCTAGTTAAGTTGCATGGTTTTCCTGGGGTGTCACATCCTCCCCCCGTTGATCTGGAATTTCGTCCCGAAATTCCGTAGCTTCAGCCTCAGTAGTGGTTGTACCGTTTGCGAATAGTTGGGGATACTTTTGTTTCATCTGATCTTCGCATTCCCAGGTGAACACTGGGCCGCGACGTGAGTTCCAACGAACTCGAACGAGAGGTATTCTAGTACGCTTAAGGACCTTAACATCCCGGTCCGTGATTTCGACTGGTTCCTCGACGAATCGCAACTGCTCGTCGATAGTGAGCTCCTTCAGAGGAACTATGTGGGTCTCATCTGACAAACACTTCTTCAGATTCGACACGTGGAAAACATTGCGAACTGCACTGAGTTCTGCTAGTAAGTTCAGTTTGTAGGCCACCTTGCCTATTTTCTCAATGACTTCGAAAGGTCCAACGTATCGTGGGTTAAGTTTGCCTCGTTTAGCAAAACGAACCACACCCTTCCAGGGTGAAACTTTGAGTAGCACTCGCTCCCCAACCTGGAGCTCGAGTGGTTTCCTGCCCTTATCGGCGTAGATTTTCTGACGGTCACGAGCTGCCGCCATTCGTTGTCGTATCTGAGCAATTCGTTCTGTTGTGTCTACCACAAGTTCTGGACCAGTAATCTGACTATCCCCCACCTCTGCCCAACAAAGAGGTGACCGACTTTTACGCCCGTACAATGCCTCAAACGGAGCAGCTTTAATGCTGGTGTGGTAGTTGTTATTGTATGAAAATTCCACAAGTGGCAGATGCTTTTCCCAGCCGTTGCCAAAGTCAATTACACATGCCCTAAGCATGTCTTCGAGGGTCTGGATGGTACGTTCCGACTGCCCATCCGTTTGCGGGTGATAAGCTGTGCTCATATCTAGCCGTGAGCCAAAGGACTTGTGCATTGCTTGCCACAGTTCTGAAGTAAAACGTGCATCTCGATCCGAGATAATAGAGGTGGGCACCCCGTGCCTCGAAACAACTTCCTTAAGATATACGTCTGCTAGTGTGGAGAACTTATCCGTTTCCTTGATAGCCAAGAAGTGAGCAGACTTTGTGAGTCGATCCACGATCACCCAAATAGTATCGTTACCACGTTGTCTAGGCAGGCCAGTAACAAAATCCATGGAAATTTGCTCCCATTTCCATTGTGGTATTTCTGGTTGTTGGAGTAGGCCTGAAGGTTTCTGATATTCCGACTTGACTCTCGCATAAGTCAAGCACTTGCTAACGTACGTTGCTATGTGAGCTTTCATGCTAGGCCACCAATATGTAGTTTTGATATCGTGGTACATCTTATCTGAACCAGGATGTACTGAGTAGCGAGACTTTTGTGCCTCATCCATCACAAGCTCTCGTAGATTACCATAAAGTGGAACCCAAATGCGTCCTGTAACGTAATAAGCACCGTCTTCCTTCTGTTCTAAGCGTTGCCTTGAGCCGCGTAGGACTTCAGCCCTGACGTTTTCTGGTTTCAACGCTTCTACCTGAGCGTCCGTATCTGAGAAGGAAGACTAGACTGTATAGTGAGTTGTAAAGCTCGTACGCGCTTGGGCGTAGTGTCCTTTCGACTGAGGGCGTCGGCCACAACATTGGCTTTGCCCGGGTGGTATCTGATCGAGCATTCGTAGTCATTCAGTAGCTCGACCCATCGTCGTTGTCGCATATTCAGTTCAATTGTAGATCTAGGGTATTTGTTAAATAAAAAACGAAATCAAAACAAACCCCATGTGTCGGAATTAACATGTTAACAGATTAGTGGGTTCAATTTTGGGATTTGATGAGTTTGATAGTGATTTCGCCCAAATTGTCATGTTCAATGATTTCGCTCTCAGGGTTGTTTGTGATTCCTCTTATTGTGCACACATCAGTGATTCCGCTCATTGGTGTTATCTTGTGATTTCGCCCTTAGTGCACTTGTAATTTTGCTCATGATACACTTAGAGTTTTCAAGTGAAACTGTTGTGATGAATTTTTTTTCTAAGTGTCTAATTCTCAGTGTATGTGATGTTGATGTGCAGGGATCTAGTGTTATCTTTGATCCTCTTCACAACAGTTGTTGTGATTTGGATATGCAGAAAAATCCAGAACTTTCCAAGTTTAGCAGTATTTTGGAGTTTATGGGCCGAGTTCCAGTCCAGAAAGCGCTTACAGATCAACGTCCACTTTACAAATCACATATTGACCGTTTCTGGAAGAATGCAAGCTACGATGATCAGAACAAAGTAATTTCGTCGATTGTTGAGGTGCATGGTAAAAACAAGAAGATACTTGTCACTAAAGCACTTATTCGTGAAGTTATTAATTTTCCTGATGAGCCAGAGTCACCAATAAGATTTCCAAAACGAATGGTGAAAGGCTGTATGCTCAGGATGGGTTATCAGGGAGCATTGAATGTCGGGAATTATTTAAAGTCGAAATTTCAGAAACCATACAAGTTCTTGATTCATTGTATTTTGATGTCACTCAGTCATACGAAGGGGAGTTATGATACAATGCGCGACTATCAAATGAACATGGTTACTGCGTTAGTGCTGAACAAGAAGTACAACTTTTCGCATATTGTATTCCACTACATGACAAAGAATATTACAAAGAAGAGCAAGTCTTGGATGTATCCTCGATTCGTGCAGATGTTTATTGACCATGCTTATCCAGAAATTGATCGAAACATAAAGAATGATCTGTTGGTTCAATCTCATATGAGCAACGATTCACTTAAACAGCTTGTGAGATATCACCCGAATCACCTAGAACCGACAGTTGTTGCTGAATTTTTTGGTTTTATAAAAGATGCAAACTACGTTGATTCAGATCCAGTTGATCATCGGAACTGGAGAAATGAAACTGAAATGAAAGAGGCAGCGTATGCTGAAGAGCTGAAGATTCTTAAAGATTTCAAAAACACCAAGAATGAATGGTATGTGAAGGAAACAGGGAGGAGACGCAGAAAGGCCACTCCTAAAGCTCAAAAGGGTGAGGGATCTTCTTCACAACCAAAGAAGAAGCAAAAGAAAGCTGCAAAGACGTCTTTGATTGATGAACCTGAAGAAGATGAACATGTGGTAGCTGCGGAAGAAGATCCGTTTAATGTTGATGAACATATGTTGTTTGATACTGATGTCTTAGAGACAGGGCCAACAGTGGTTGCTGAAGTTGATCAAGTTATGAATGTTGAAGCTCAGAAAGGGAAAGGGAAAGATAAAGTTGTTGATGACATTGATGGAGATGATGTTGATAAAGACACAACAAGCTCCTCGGGTTCTTCAGAAGAGGAAATTGACGAAACTGAACGTTTACGAAGAATTTAGGAAGCAACAGAACAAGAGAAGTTATTAAGGAAGAGAAAGAGACAGGAAAAGGACGATGATGATGCTTATGTTCCTTATCTAGAACATGTCTCCGAGTCACAATCTCCTCCAAGTGGTAAAAAGAGAGGTGGAGCATGAAAGAAAGTCGTATCTCCAAAGATTCGTAAGGTTACACCGAAGATTAAAATGCCGAAGATTGTGCTAAAGAAGAAACAAACAAAAGAAACCAAGAAACCACCAACACCACCACATGAACCTACACCACCATAACAACCTTCACCACCGAAACAACCAACTCCACCAAGACAACTTTCACCATTACATTCTTCACCACCTCATCAAGAACCACCAATTACTTCTTCGAATCAAATGTTTCAAACACCACCACCTTCACAACCTATCATTCACACCACACCAGGTTCTTCAGGATCAAAAGGTTTTCCACCTATTCCTTCAAATATGAATATTGGACTTGAAGATATTGGAGATTTAGATTTTGTGGATAATGTTCAATTGAAGAGTGTTAATGATAAAGTTGAAGCAGTAATTACTGAAAACAAGAGATTGGCAGCTGAAAATAAAATAGTAGTTGATCATGGTAAAATTCTTGAAATGCGTGTAAAGAAGCTAGAATCTGATAACAAGACACTACTGAAGAATGTAGAAGCTGATGAAGCAGAGATTGATATTATGAAAGTTCAGATTTCTGAATTATTGGAAGAAAAGAAAAGCAGGGATAATCAGCTAAACTACTATGAATTAAAGAACAAAGAGCTTAAAGATGTGAAAGCACAGAAAGAGCATGAGTTGTATATGTTTAATAGAGTGTTGGAAAGTATGCTTGGTAAGTCTGTTGAACAGAAATATGATGAGCTTGCATGGGAGGAGGTCAGAGCTGAGAAACAGGCAGAGATTGATGCTCAGATGAAGGTTAAAGGTAAAGAGCTTGAAGGTTCATCTGGAGAAAGGGCTATTGTGTTAGTAAATGATCCTGAACCAGTGTATGAACAGCCTGTTCCGTTATCATCTGTTGCTGCTGTAGTTGAAGAAGATGTTTTGCAAGAAGATGTTTATAATGTTGAAGATGACGATGAAGAAGATGATGATGATGATGATGATGATGATGATGATGAGAAAGTGTTTTCAGCAAGCAGTTCAAGTGATAATGACGATGATGATGATCAAGGTGCATCTGGTTTTATAATTTCTGAAAGTTCTAAAGAACAAACTGCAGATGATCTGATGAATGACGCAGTAAATGAAGAGACAGATGGAGCTGATGGAAAGGGGGAGTCTGTTGGTAATCAAAGTGTTGATAATGTCGAAAAGCTGATCTTGTACATTGAACCTGAAATTGAAGATGGAGAGATCAGACATACTTACACGTTAGATGAAGTTTCAAAGATGATCAATGTGAAAGAATATGAAGTTCAGTCTAATCTGGTAGAAGAGTTAAATGCATTTGATGTGAAACAAAAAGTTGAATATAAGTATAAGTATGTTGAAGATGCAGATTTATATGATCGTGTTGAAGTCGAAGATTGCACTGATGAAGAAACTGAAAATGTTGATACATCTGGTCTTCCTACTCTGATGGAATTTTTCACTGAAGAAAATAGAGACGAATTGAAGAGAAAAGTTGATGAAATTCTGAAATATAAGAATGTTGATGGAACTACTAAAGATTCTCAGAAAGAAGAAAGAAAGAAATGGTTTAGACATTCTAATGAAAGAAAATTCAAGAGACCACTGAAGTTCTATCAAAGAGACAGAGCTGTGTCAATGGGAGATATCATTAGCTGGGGATTTCTTCCTCAGGTTAATGCAAATGCTATTCGTAGAGAATGCGGGGTACAGTATTTTGAATATTTGTATGATGTTATGTCCTTACCCTGGTGGGATGTGGAGGAGCTAGCGAAGGTTAGAACTTTGGAGTATCAAGTCAGAAAAAATGATGCTTTCATGTGGGGTTTTTTAAAGTTTGAAGCTTTGAGAGAGTTCAAGCATTGGAAACCGCATTATCCAAAGAAGGAGAGAAGAATCAATCCTGAAACTGGTAACGAAGAAAAAATCTTGAATATAAAGAAGCCAAGAACTATGAAGATTATACCAGTACCAAAGATGGAGCATGATTTCTATAAAGGCTTCATGGATTGGGTGTATAGCTGCATATCAACTGAAGCAGTTATTACTTATCGGGCTGGAAGTGAAGTTAGAGAAATTCATGTGTTTGATCCGATGTCGTTAGTGAACTGCTCTGCAAAAGATATAGAATGTCTGTTCATACACAAGATTCGTTTTCAAGCTGAAGACAGAGAGCAGGCAATGCAATTTCAGAAAGTAGTTTCTATTTGTTTTCAAAAGGGCATTAATGCTGATAACAAATGGAACTCAAAGTGGTGGAAACTTAAAGAAAAAGTAAAGTTGAAGGCTGCAAAGGAAAAGAAAGAATGTGAAGAACGAGATCGTATGCTGCAATTCAAGTTTATGAGAGAACAGGAAGCAGAAAGATTGAAAATTGCAAAAGAGAATGAGAAGATTAGGAAAGCATTACTGAAGAAACCTAAGCCTCATGAAGAGAAGTTTAAGTCACTCTGAAGACCCAAAGACAAGACTGAAGACTCCGGCTGTATCCAAGGGGGAGTTTGTTGGTGCACGAATGTCTAAAGCCTACGTCTTAGTCTTAGTTGTTGAATGTATAGGATCTAGATGTGTTAACTATGAATGTATAGGGGTTGAATATGTAAAAGTTAGGATTTCATGTCATGATTTTGCTTATATGTCAATGTGCCATATGAGCGAAATCCCAAGAAGCTGATTTCGCTCATATGAACATGGTCATATAAGCGAAACCTTCCCCCTATATATAGTTCTGTTGTTTTCTCATTTCGTACGTTCATGTCTCTAGTGTAGCCGAACTGCTGCTCGTGTATTTTGTGAAAGATTAATGAGAAAACTGTTTTAAAGTGGTCTACTTCTGTTTCTACTCCATTTCTGCTTTGATTCATGCCGATTTTGTATTTCCGCTGCATTTTTGATAGTATCCAGCTCTGATTGACTCACACGACTGTCAATAACGGTCCTACATATATAGGATTCGTTCCACCATTTCAAGGCTCTAAAATAAAGTTAAAGTATAGGGAACTGTTGATACACGGAATGTCTGTTGACTGTGTCTACAACAAGTCTGAAGTTAAGAATGGTCAACAGAGAGTCAAAAGTGTTAAAATATGTATTTTATGAGCTGGTCCGCTTTTATGTCATTAGGTTAGGTCTGGTCCGCTCATAGGGTCATGTCTGGTTCGCTTTAGTGTCTTAGTTCTGGTCCGCTTTTGTGTCAAGGTCTGGACCGCTCATGTGTCATGTCATTCGAGCGGACCAGAAACATTATAAATAGGAGGTTCATTTGAGCGGATCTCATAGTTGTGTATGTGCTTGGAACCGAATCTCTGTCAAAATCTCTTCAGAAAAGCAATAAAAGAAAGGAAATTGATAGAACAAGCTGTTGTTACATTACATATTCTGATTCCGCCTTTATATGTAATGATGAGCTACTCAGATTGACGTTTTCGGGTCAAGAAACGGTCCAACAAGTGGTATCAGAGCTTCAGGACGAGGATCTCATACTACATCAGCTGATTCGGATCTATTATCATCTTTCTACTCATCTTTCTCTTTTATTTTTCGGTTTAAACAAATTGTGTCGGACATAATGGTTTGAAGTTCGAATATATTGACCGAAATCAGTTGTTAATCAATTCGTAACAGTATTAGACTTTCAATCACAGTAAAAATCAATCAATTTCATCTAAAAAGTGATCGGTTTTCGGACAGAAACTTTGGACTTAGATCTGGAACGAATTAACGGTCGGAATTGAACGAAAATCATTTCATTGTGATCGGAATTAA
The DNA here is from genome assembly GCA_030545235.1 of Helianthus tuberosus. Classification (NCBI taxonomy): domain Eukaryota; kingdom Viridiplantae; phylum Streptophyta; class Magnoliopsida; order Asterales; family Asteraceae; genus Helianthus; species Helianthus tuberosus. The sequence continues at coordinate 136,683,556 of CM060396.1, read as the reverse complement.
GAGTATTATAATCCTTGAAAGTATCAAAGTGTTATTCGGACTAAAATTGGTTAAAATTTGTGGTTCGCTTTTTTGGTCTTCGCAAATTTCTGGTCCGCTTATTCGGACAGTGACCTGGTCCGCTTATTCGATCATTTTCTGAACCGCTCGAACGGACATAATCTGGTCCGCTCGAACGACCATTCTCTGGATCGCTGATACGTACATTAGCTGGTCCGCTTGAACGGACATTAGCTGGTCCGCTTTTACGGACATTATCTGGTCCGCTTTTACGGACATTATCTGGTCCGTTTGAACGGACATAATCTGGTCCGTTTTTTTTGGACAACATTGATAGTTTCGCTTATTTGTCGCATTTGTTAAAAATCTCGAAAATTTGTCAAAGTGATTGATTGATTTTGCAGGTATGATCAAAATGGATGATATTTTCATGAATCCTTTCAGCGATATGTACGCATTCACGGGTAGTTCCGGAAACAACGATACGTCTTCAAGCGATGCAAACAAAAGTCCACCGAAAGAAAGAAAGAAGGAAGCTTGGGAGTCCGAAAGCGCATTTGGAACGTTTAACAAACCTCCTAAGCTGATGGCTATAGAAGATTATAGCAGGTGGGCAACAAAGTTTGAAGATTGGTTGATGGCATTTGCTTTTCCTTGCTGGAAGAGTATGAAGAATGGTTATGCTCAAGGAAAGAAGAATGGTGAAGCATTAAGATCAGTTGAAGAGATTGACAGTTTTGTGGCCGAGCAAAAATGTGTGGCATTATTGTTTCAATCGGTGCGTGAAGACATCATTTCACTGATAGATTACTCAAATTCTAAAGATCTTTGGGCAAAGTTGGAAAAGAAATGTGTCGGTAGTCAAGAAATTAAGAAAAACAAAAAGAAACTTCTTAGAAAAGAATTTGATCTGTTTGGATGTTTAAAGAACGAGTCAGTGTGTAAAATGATAGAAAGGTTCGGTCATCTAAAGCTGGAGTTAGTAAGACATGATATTGATATTCCTGAAGAAGATCTTATCGACAAATTGTTCGATTCGTTGCCTGACGAGATGGATTGGAGATATTATGCACTAATGCTGAAGAATACCATCAAAGAACCAGAAAAACTGACATTAGATTTGCTGATTGAAAAACTCGAGAGTCATGAGCTAGAGTTAAAGAAGACGTACAAAATTAATCATTCATCTTATCAGCAGAATCTAGATTTATACTATCCAAAGAGCATGATGCCGAAAGCTACTTCTCCAAAAACAGCTTTTTCTGCTGAAAATGTGTCGACAGTTGGCAAAGAAAGTCAAATTGATCAAAGCAGTGGAAGTCACAGTGGTTTTCACAGTGGATCTTCATCTTCTGGAAATGCTGATGCAAAGAATCGTTTTCAATGCAACATCGCAATAGATTTGAAGAATGCTCAGAACTTTGATGAGGAATCGGCCAAGCAGCAGATGATCTTTCTAGCATCAGTGTTGGAATCGTATGAAGGATTGGTAGCTGGGAAGATTGGCAATACAAATCTGACGAAAGAAGATTACGATCAGATTGATCCGGAAGAAATGGAACTGATTGATATTCGTTGGGCTATGGCAAGTGCTGTTCGTCGTGCACAAAGATTCATGGAAATTACTGGCAGAAAAACAATTGGTGGTGCTTCTACTAAGCTGGGGTTCGATAAATCAAAAGTGACATGTTTTAAATGTAAGCAGAAGGGTCATTTCAAACGGGAATGCAGGAATGTGTATGCTGATGAGTCAGAGAATCCGTTTCGAGATGATTACTACAAGAAGGCAATCTACCATCAAAATAAATCTGAGCCGCCTAGATTGAAGCAGGTTGAAGAAAACAGAGACAAATCAAGGGCTCTTGCTGTGATTTATGATGATGAGGGGTATGATTGGAGTAAGGAAATTCTACCGGAAGAAGATGCGGTGGGTTACGCATTCATGGCAAGCAATGATGAACCCGTTAAATGGAAAGATGATCGTACTGAGGAACAGAAGTATCAATATCGGAAGATGATTGCTGAAAACAAGATTATCAGACTTTCTGGTGTCTTTCTGGAAGCTAGAAGAGCAAACAGATGGGATCCAGATAGAGAATGCTATCTTGATAGGTATGGCAACATTGCGATTGATGACAAAACACTAGATATCGAAGCCATCATCAAGGAGTACAAAGAAGATGATGAATATTGGCAGCACAAATGGTGGGGAACTCCAACTTCGAAAATGATTGAAGAAGAAAAAGAGAAAGAGAGAAAGGAGAAAGAGGAGAAAGAGAAGAAAGAAAAGCAGGTTGATACAGGCATAATTGATACTACGCAAGAGTTGACAGCTAAGAACCTGGGAGTGATGGCTGACAAAGTGCTAGCTGCAAAAGCACTTGAGGTAGATCCTAATTCTGTTACTAAGTCAAAGGGATTGGTCAGTCAAAGTGTGTCAACAAATGCGTCAGGTAACAAAATTGACGGGAATGCTGACTGCAAAAATTGCACCAAACAATGCAATTTTTGTAGCACTGTCACGTATCTTAACAATGAGAAAATTCAGAATCTAACAACAAAAGTTAGAAAGGTTGAAGATCAGATTCTCGATCATGACAAAACTGTAAGAGCTTTAACTGAACGGATCAAAGAATTAACGACTCAAATTGAAAATGATAAAACTGAACGTGAGAAAATAAAATCTGAAAATGAAAAGTTAATTTTTGAAAACCGTCAGATTTCTGAAAAGTTTGAGAAATTGAAAAACATTGTCAAAGATAGTGATGATCGTAATGGCAAAACATTTAAAGAAAATGAACATCTAAGAGCTGTTTTGAGATTAAAAGAAGAATCGATTAATGAACAACTGGATCAAATTGCTAAACTGAAACTTAAAGTTCAAGAAGCTGAAATTGAGAATGAACGAATCCAGTTGAAGCTTAACAGCTATAAATCAGCAAGCTTTGTTTTGCAGCATATTGTTCCTAAACCTATAGGGAAAAACAAAGATGGAGAGGATGTGTTTTCTGATGGAACGGGTGTAGGTTTTCACAAAGTTCCACCGCCAATTTTAGACAACTACACGAAAAAGCAGTCTAGTTTGGTGGAAATTGAGGAAGAAAGTGAAGTTAAACTTCCTGAAAACATTGATGTCACGTTTACATCTTCCAATGACGAGGGTGTCCAAAGTGATGTGGTGAAAAGTGTGGTAGACAAAGTGCTTAAACCGGATTGTGACACTTCTGAGGAGGATGGGTGTTTCTTGGATAAATACATTCCGAAACAAAAGTCCAAAAACAACTTAAGTGATGAACCGGGTCTTGTGATGTACAAGATGGCTGGATCTGATAAGTTGTATTCGGATTCTGAGTTTCCCATTGAGAATGTTAATGTGAAAAAGTTGACAAATGTTTTCAAGTTAGTTGAAGTTGAGTTGTCAGAAGTGAACAGTTTGAGTCAAACAAAAAGGCAAATGAATTTTGAGAAAGATAAATCTTATTACAAAAAGCCTGTTGTTCCAACATGTTTTTATAATAACAATCGAAACAATTGGTCGGGTGGTTATCGAGGTGGTAAGAGTTATCAGAAAAGGAGTTTTCAAAACAGAAGGTTTGCTGAAAAGAAGGTGTTTGTGAATAGTTCAAGTTCACTTTCTGATGAGGAAAATGAAATTTTTTCAAAATCAAATAAAGAGTTCTTTGAGAAGAGAGCTTCGCAGGCTCAGTCTGAAGGCACGAGTCGAGTAGCTGATACTCATACTTGTTTTAGATGTGAACAAGTTGGTCATATTGCACGAAAGTGTACATATGTGAAGCCTAGGACTGAAACTGTGAAGGTTCAACAAAAGAAGGTTGATGTGAAGGGTAAAGCACCAATGTATGTTGAGAAGAAAGTGATAGAGAAGCAAAACGTTAAAAATGACAACATCAAAGTGAAAAATGAATCCGTAAAGAAAGTGGTAACTAAAAATGACAAGTTTTATAAACGGGTTGCATTAACTGAACAAATTTGGAAACCTAAAACAGAGAAGAAAATTTCAACTTCTGAAGTGAAAAAGGCTGAAGAATCAATTTCGGTTGATTATGATGCAAATTTTCCACCTTTGAAGGCTGAACATTTCAAAATTCAAATTGCAAGAGTCAAGGTTACACCTAAGGCTGATGAGGCCTGGGTGGACACCATGTTTGAATAAGCAGTTTGAATTGCCGGAGCTTCCTGGTTCGCGAAGCATGAATCGGCATCTTTCTTGAAGTTGTTTAAACTGTAGTTTGTTTTGTGCAGGATCTTCCACAACTGGTATCAAGATGGATTATGGATAGTGGTGCATCTCGACATATGACAGGAAAAACCGCGTTGCTGTATGATGTGAGAAACATTAATGGTGGTTATGTGGGATTTGCTGGTCATGAAGGTGGTAGAATTGTTGGTGAAGGAACGTTATCCAATGGGATTGTAACGTTTGAGAGAGTTAACTACATCACTGAGCTGGAGAACAATTTGCTAAGTATCTCGCAGATTTGTGACAATCAGTATACTACTCACTTCACTGATAAGGAATGTTTGATCTTGAAACCTGGTTTTGTTATCCCTGAAGAATGGATTATTATGAGGGCACCTAGAGTGAATGATTTATATGTGTTAGATATGTCTGTAGCTACTACAACTACTGGGCAAGCACATTGTTTTGTGTCTAGAGCAACTGAGAAAGAATCTAGATTGTGGCACCGAAAGATGGGGCATATTCATCTTAGAAAAATGAATCACTTGGTGCACAATGATTTGGTATTGGGAGTTAATATTAAAGGTTTTCATCTGGAAGGGGAGTGCATTAGCTGTATCAAAGGCAAGCAGAAGAAAAAGTCACACCCTACAAAGCAAGTCAATTCAGTTTCGAGACCTCTGGAAAGACTTCACATGGATTTGTTTGGTCCGGTGAATGTCAAAAGTATTACAGGAGATTACTATTGTTTGGTCGTTACTGATGATTATTCCAGATTTTCGTGGGTTTCTTTCTTGAAGACGAAAGATGAAACATTTGACAGTTTGATGGGGCTGTTCAGGAAGATTGAGAATTTATACCAAAGGCGTATCAAGAGAATTCGAAGTGATAATGGTACCGAATTCAAGAACAGCAAGATGGAAGAATTTTGTGATGAAAGAGGTATTTTGCATGAGTTTAGTGCTCCGTACACTCCGCAGCAAAATGGAGTTGCAGAACGCAAAAACCGGACACTAATCGAGACGGCTAGAACTATGCTCGCAGATTCAAAGTTACCAATTAATTTTTGGGCTGAAGCTGTTTCCGCCGCATGCTATACGCTCAACAGGGTTCTAACTGTCAAGAAGTTCAACAAAACATGCTTTGAGCTAATCAATAATCGCAAACCGAATTTAAAGTATCTAGAACCGTTCGGGTCACCTTGTACGGTTATAGAACCTTTTGGGAAGTTTGGTCCCAAGTGCATTGAGGGTATATTTGTTGGTTATTCAAATCCATTGCGACGTGTCTTCGTTCCAAGTGAAAAGCGGATTATTGAAGCTGCAAATGTTGAATGTCAAGGTTATACTATGCCGCCGCAGAATCCTGGTGATTCATGGCGTTATCATTATGACAAACTTTGGGATTCGTTTGACATGAGAGAAGAATCAGAGGATGATGAAGATTTCTTTGATGAGTTGGATATTTTGCGTGAATATGAGTCGCAGTTAAGATTCCCAGCTGAGTATTCAAGGAGACCACGGGAAACTTCAAATGATGATGAAGCAGGTCCAAGTAATGCTGGTGAACATGATGATGTCCAACAAAATGAAGTTGCTCAGGATAATCAGTCGGCTCAGAATGATAATCTAGAAGCTGAAAACATGCCAGTATTTGATCATGGTGATTCAGATTCAGATTCTGAGGGGGAGCAAATTCAGATTTCAAGTCAAACAAACCAAGTTGGTAAACAAGATGCAGAGCAGAATATTACTAATCTGGAGGGAAATGTAGATGTTCCAAGTGAAGTGATGCCGCGAACTTTTTCATATCATCCAGAGGAGTTGATCATAGGAGAATTGCAGAAAGGCGTTCGCACTCGAAATCAGATTGATAAAGGGCTTACATGTTTTTATACAAAAGTTGCTCCTTTGCAAACTGAATTCTCATTGAGTTGTTTTATCTCGCAGGTTGAGCCAAGAACTTACAGAGAGGCACTTACTGAAGACTCTTGGGTCAATGCAATGCAGGAGGAACTTAGTCAATTTGAGAAATTGGGAGTGTGGAAGTTAGTTGATTTGCCGGATGGTCATAGGAAAATTAACACTAAGTGGGTGTTTAAGTGTAAAAGGGACGATAGAGGAGTTGTCGTAAGGAATAAAGCTCGACTCGTTGTTCAGGGATTTAGTCAACAGGAGGGAATTGATTTTACCGAAGTCTATGCTCCTGTAGCTCGACTAGAGGCTATCAGAATTTTCCTAGCATTTGCGTCTTGGAAGAACTTCAAAGTTTATCAGTTGGATGTTAAATCGGCGTTTCTTTATGGGAAGGTTAAAGAGGAGGTTTATGTCGGTCAGCCGCCGGGCTTTACTGATCCAATCCACAAAAACAAGGTCTACTTATTGGACAAAGCGCTGTATGGTTTACACCAAGCCCCGAGAGCCTGGTACGAGACTTTGTCTCAACACCTACTCGCTAACCAGTTCATACGTGGAAAAGTGGATGCCACTCTCTTCACTAAAGTCGTTGATGGTCATCTTCTGATAGTACAGATTTATGTGGACGATATAATCTTTGGGTCGACAAATGAAAATCTATGCAAAGATTTTGAATCAGTGATGAAGCAGAAGTTTGAAATGTCATCAATGGGGGAGATGAAATTCTTTCTGGGTTTACAAGTTGAACAACTTCCTGAGGGAATTTTCATTCATCAGTCAAAGTATGTTCATGATATTCTAGAGAAATTTGGGATGTCAAGTTCTACTCCAGCTGCTACTCCACTTGCAACAAATCATGGGATTCACCCAGATCTCACCGGAGACAGGGCTGATGAAACTTTTTATCTATCCATGATAGGTTCTTTAATGTACCTAACTGCTTCACGTCCTAATATAATGTACCCAACGTGCCTCGCAGCAAGATTTCAGTCTAACCCAAGAGCATCACATATGATCATTGTGAAGAGGATATTGCGCTACCTGAAAGGAACTCCTTCATTGGGGTTGTGGTATCCTAGGAAAGGTGATTTTACGCTTGAAGGGTATTCCGATTCGGATTTCGGATGCTGCAAAGTCAATTCAAAATCAACAACTGCAGGATGCCAGTTCTTTGGTCCTAGATTGGTTACCTGGCAGTGTAAGAAACAAACGTCTGTGGCGTTATCTACTTGTGAAGCGGAGTATGTTTCTGCTAGCAGTTGCTGCTCTCAGATCTTGTGGATACAGCAACAGATGCGCGACTACGGTTTTCAGTTTCTTAACACACCTATTTTTGTTGATAATGAGGCCGCAATAAATATAACTAAAAATCCAGTACATCACGCTAAAACTAAACACATAGAAATTCGTCATCACTTTATTCGTGATTGCTTTGAGAAAAAGTTGATACGAATTGAGAAAATCCACACAGACGAACAGAAAGCTGATTTACATACCAAAGCTTTTGATAAAAATCGGTTTAAATATTTGTTAAAACTGAATGGTATGAAGCTTCTGTCAGTGTCGGATGGCATAATTGGCGTTGATGAGAGTACTGTTGCGGATGAAGACGAGAAACAATCTGCAATGGTTTGTCGAATTTTTACTTGTTTTGGTATTTAGGGGGAGTAGATGTTTGTACATAGTTTATTTTCAGAAAATACAAAAACAGTAAAAAATGCAAAAATACAAAAACATGATAAAATCTGAAAAAGAGCTTGTGTATATAGGGAAAATGATAGTACATCAGCTAGACGATTACAGTATGCTAAAGATTTGAAAAGTATAAAAGAGTTAAACAATCTTACTGATGATGTGTCGATAGGGTTTCGTACATTTAGTAGATTTATTCGGGATATAAACCTAAAATTCAAACTTGTGAATTCGTGGGGAACACTACTTGGATATATAGGTAACCCCTGAAATCTCGTTTGAAAGGTCTCTTAATCTGATATACTAGGTCTTTATACTCTATGATATCTGGGGTATTATTCCGGGACTTCTGCTGAACGGTGGTTCTGACCTAGTCCTTGGCTAATACTTGCTGCAATGCTTGAAACACAGCATTAAACCCTCAGCATGCTGAAACAATAAAATTGATATATGCTGCTGTTGTAAGCAAAAAGATTCTCTAAAGGGGACACACCAAAAAGTCGAAGCTGATATCTCTCTGTGTATACGGAAGTATCGATCTGAGATCCCTCGGCCCTCGCATACCTAAATTATATACAGATATCATTGTAGTATTCTCACCTGTAAGACTGATTATTGGGATTCTGGATACGGGAGTATATCCAAGAGGTGGGACACATGAATGATCTAAGTTCTTAATTCATCTAAATCGTATCCTGAATAAGTTGAAATTTGTGTGGGAATTTAAGATGGATCAGTTTATCGACAATCGAGGTAAATTGTTTAAATCTAAGTATGTAATGTAGCTTAACGGTACTTGTGATTTGTCTGAAAAGCTGATATGATTCCCTGACACGCTCACTAAAAATATGTTTGTAAATAGTTTACTTTGTTTAATTTCTGCAATTTAAGTTTCTGTATTTCATTTCTTAGTTTAGATCACTTTATAAAATCCAAAAAGATTTTATTTCTGCTTTATTTTCCGACAAACCAAAGTGGAGAGTTGATTGTTGGATTCTCAGATGTTTGAAGCAGATGCTGGAGATTCTGTATTGAAAAATGAGGAGAGCTTATCTTTGAAGAAGTTTGAATTGTTTGAAAAGTCAAAAACAAGTTCATTAACTTGATACTTGTTATTTTCAGAAATTGTTTGAAATTGTTGTTTTTAAATCAGTCTGTTTCGTCAAATGATCAACCAAGGTCATTAAATTGGACTTGGTAGATTAATTGAGTAATCAGGGTCATTAACTTGGACCTGAATACTTGAGTGGATTGCTATAGCTGATTGTTTTTTTTTATTGTTTGAAAAGATAGATTGTAATGTTTGTTCGTTGAGTAACAAGTTTGATCTTCTTTATTCCCAACGGAAGCTATTTGTTAAAGCTTGAACCAGATATCTCAAGATCCCAGCATACTGAGAGGGGGAGTCTATGAAAGGGGGAGTCTGGATCAACAATCAATGGGAATGTGAAGATAGAGTGCTTATGATGAAAAGACAGAGTTGAAGAAAAGACTAAGACTGAAGACTACGGATCTGAAGATGCTAAAAGACTACGTCAACATCCAAGGGGGAGTCTGTTGATACATGGAATGTCTGTTGACTGTGTCTACAACAAGTCTGAAGTTAAGAATGGTCAACAGAGAGTCAAAAGTGTTAAAATATGTATTTTATGAGCTGGTCCGCTTTTATGTCATCAGGTTAGGTCTGGTCCGCTCATAGGGTCATGTCTGGTTCGCTTTAGTGTCTTAGTTCTGGTCCGCTTTTGTGTCAAGGTCTGGACCGCTCATGTGTCATGTCATTCGAGCGGACCAGAAACATTATAAATAGGAGGTTCATTTGAGCGGATCTCATAGTTGTGTATGTGCTTGGAACCGAATCTCTGTCAAAATCTCTTCAGAAAAGCAATAAAAGAAAGGAAATTGATAGAACAAGTTGTTGTTACATTACATATTCTGATTCCGCCTTTATATGTAATGATGAGCTACTCAGATTGACGTTTTCGGGTCAAGAAACGGTCCAACAGGAACTTGAAATGTGCTCAAAAATATCTTGGATGTCGGTTCGTTTGGTCGTACGGTTGCGTTGTTCGGTTAATTACGACGGAAATCGTAATGAACGCAAAAACGATCCAAATTACGCGATGAATGGAATTTTATCATGCCAATCACTAAAATAAAATATTTTAATGATTACATAAATTTTTGGATGTTCGGATATATTCAGAACGTAATATATGCGCGAAAATGCAAACTTATGCACTTTTGACACTTTTAGTCTCTATTGATCGAATAAGTTTATTTTAGCATACCAAACCCCTCAAAGCCTGTTTCTAAGATATGTGAAGGATATTTAGGGTATGTTTAACTTATGATCAAGTTACGGAATGTTCGTTACAGTACGAATCGGAATACCTTCACAGTTTGTCGAAATTAGTCCCTGTAAGCGAATAAACTTGATTTCGACACACCAAACCATCCAAAACTTATTTCTAAGTTATGTAAAGGTTATTTAAGGTATGTTAAGCCTTTGTCACTGTTCCGGAGTGCTTGTTGCATTAAACTGATTATATTTACGCATCAGATTGCGTATAATCTTCCAGAAAGTGATTTAAAGCTCGAAATCGAACAAGAATTGATATGTGAAAATGATACACATATTTATACAAATTCCAAGTATCAAATACAATATTTCATTGGTTTCATATTCGTATGATGGTTGAAGTGACACAGGTGTCACAGGTGCCTTGGCTACAGACGCGGCGCCTGGAACCAAATCTCTGTAAATTCGACTTGTTGTTGAGGAGGTAATCCTGGCAAGTCTTCGGGGAAGTCTTCAGGTTATTCCCTTATCACAAGGATATCTTTGAGCTTAGGTTCTTTGGCTTCCTTGTCCACGATATGATCCAAGAAGGCAACACATCGTTTGTGCGAAAACTTCCGTGTCTTCAACGACTGATAATCCGTAGGGGTGTATCTTGCTTCATGAATCAAGATCTTTTCTTCGTTCGCCATCGGGAAGCGGATAACAATCTCTGCTTGGTTGCTTGACAACCAATCCATCCCAATTACCACATTGAAGTTTCCCTTTAGCTAGTTCTATCGAGTACGGGTTATCTAACTTACTTGCTACTAAACCAAGTATACTCAAACTCTAGAGACGCGAAGCTAAAATTGACAACAGTATCTAGCAGCACAGATGCATAACGTTGACTAACAAGGGACGTACCGATGACCACGTTTGGATCCTGGCGTGTTTCGCTAGCTCCGGTGTTGAGCTTTCATCCACGTGCCTCAGTGTGTTTTTTAGGGCAGTATTTTCTAAAATGCCTTTTGTCTCCATAGTTAAAACATCCTTGAGCACGTTTTTATTTGTCACTCTTCCTGACTTGATAGTCGTTGTTGTTGTTGTTTCCTTCGAGATTCTTGCTACCATCTTGGCCTCCATTTCCACATTCAGTACCTTGCCTACAAGTCTCCTTGACATGCCCCACTTTGCCACAGTTTTCACATTTTCCATATCTGCATCGCCCGATATGATAACGTCGACAGTTGTCGCACTTAGGTAGGATACCCATGTATTCTTTTCCCTTTTTGGCCCTGTTCTTACTATTCACCTGAGTACCCTTCTTAAAGTTTGCGAGCTTTCTCTTGATGTCTCCAGATGGCTCTACAGGAGTCTCCTTTTTCTCTTCCAAAGTGGAAAATTTTCCTAGTCTAACTGCTTCTTCAGTGAGCGCCACACTTAAGTCGATAGCATCGGTGATCGTTGGAGGTTTAGATGTTTTCACCAGGCTTAGAATCTGAGGTGTCAATCCCCCGATGAAGCGTTCAATCCTCTTAAACTCTGGTTCCACCAGACGCGAAGCAACTTGTGATAAATCGTGAAATCTCTGCACATACTCAGCTATCTTTGAACCTTCCATTTTCAAGTTCCACAGTTCAGTCTCCAACTTCTGGACTTCTTCCCTCGAGCAATATCTTTTACGTATCAGTTCTTTCAGTTCGTCCCACGTCAAAGCATACGCAACAGTCTTACCCAACGTCCGAACCTGAAGGTTCCACCATGACAGAGCCCCATCTAGGAACAATCCAGATATGTACATGACTTGTTGCTCTGGAGTACATTTGGTCAAACTCAAAACATAATCCGTCTTCTCAACCCAACGCACAAAAGCTACGGCACCCCCAGTGCCGTCAAAATCTCGGGGCTTGCAGCTCAAGAACTGCTTGTAGGTGCAGCCTGCGACATACGCAACATCATTCACATAAGGCATTAGCAAAGCACTCTTGGAAATGTCCAAACATTTTGTAATGCGTCTTAAGTGACTAAACATTATTGTTGGGTGGGTTATTTCCCGAGGTACCTCCGCTGCATTCGGAGTGAAGGGCCTCGTGTTGTGCGATGGCCTGTGAAATGCTCTCTTGTAATTCTGCCTCTGTCATCGGCAGAGGGTTGTTGGTATCAATGGTTTCTTGAATCGACATCTTCTAAGAAGAAGATCGGATAGGTCAGGTCTCATTAAGCACATAAGCATCTACTTAACGAATGAGACCTAGGAGGTGTGTATATATACATATATAAGCAATCATTATAACAATCAATCACATAACATCACAATTATAGCACAACTAGTAGATAGGAATATGTTTAATGAGAACATAACAGGCAATCACGTTGTTGATTTACATGTTTAATATGACGATTGAGCTTTCATAAGTTACCGACCATAGTCGCAGTGTCTACAAAGTGTATCACATCAAAAGGGACACAGGGTCACCCTACCCTTGTCCAATAAGTACATCAGTGTATCAAAATCACGTAGTCAAAAGTGGTCTTCAAAAGTCTCCACAATCTCGGCTCATTAGTAGTGTCTTTACCCCAAAGTAATGCAATCCGCATAAAGCCAAATGCCAACTATACTGATGACTGAGGTGGAGAAGGAAAGAAAAGCGAGTTGCTAACGTGTGCGAGCTCCTCCTCAAGCTTGTACTCACATTGAGGTAATTAACTGATCTACTGCTCGATAGTAAAGAAACGAGCATCGAGACCTGGGTAAGGTGTAAGAGCAACATGTGAGAGTGCAGAAGGAGACAATGATGAATGTGGAGTATCAAAGCATGCTGGCAATAGACAGGGTGGAAGACTTGGTGTCAGCTCAAGCTCCAAAGCTCTGTGACTCATAACCTCAAACTGTAGCTGATGTGACAGGAGCAACTCATTCCGTGTGTAGCCTCCATAATGTGAGGGATGGTAGGGGTCTGAAATCAGCATAGTGTATGGTAGGAACCATCTGAATGGCTCGTCCATCGGTGAAGTATTGAACGGAGCAAAAGGTGCGGCCTGTGAGGTCAGGGAAAATGCTACTGTAGCAAAAGAATCGTCATGCGGGTGTTGACCTGGAGTACCTTCCCGGGGTGCGGGTATGTCCTGAAAGAAGGTGATAGGCATGTCAGTGCAATGGACGTCGGTCTCTAGAGGGGGAAAAGAGCAACATCGGTGGGTGCAGGTGCAGGAACAAATGTCTCAACAAAAGAGAAGATCATCAGGTGCATGTACTGGGTCAGGTATAAGGGGTGCAATGTCTGGTAAACCAAAAGAAATAGGATAGTGATCAAGCAAGGGCTCAGGATCAGCAGGTGCAACATCAAGCTGACCCAAAAGGAACAGGAGCTGGCTCTGGGTCGTGTGAAGGTGTGGGATCTCAAACAGGCGATAGTGCAGTAGTTATAGCAGTGTCGTCGTCTGAGTCAGTAGTAGAAAGCTTCAATCGGGCCATCTGTAAGGCTGCAGATGTCACAGACTCAAAGGAGTCTGAAATCGAGTGTAAAATGGAAGAACATGATACTTCTATGGCAGGAATCTCAGGAGGTAGAATAGCAACGACAATCCTCAGCTATCTCTCCATCACCCTGGGCATCAACAGGAGGATTATCAACAAACAAATCAACGTCATTATCAAACAAAATGTCAAAAGGCAGATCCTCGGGAGGAATGACCACGAGGGGTACGGCGTCGAGGATCGGAGTCATGATAGGCTCACCATCGGAATGACCAGTGATAGGGTGGTCATGGACCGAAATAAGAGTGACAAAAGGATCCTTGTCAGGGAAGCCATTAGCAAGGGTAAATCATCACCAAAGTCTGGTAGCGCGAACGGTTGGAAATCGTCCTCGTCCTTGGTCAGCATGTCAGGGTCACTCTCAGTGTCTGACGAAAACATCTCTGGCGCAGGTGTAATCTCATTATTTGTGGTGGTGGCCATAGGGCCATCAACGTCTGACAACTCGCTCTCTGAAGAAGGTGACATGTGTGCCGGTACATAATAATCATAGCATGTATATCCATAGTAATCGCTAACACTTAGTGTATTGCAGGCAAGGACAATTCATCATGTAATCATGCATTCACATTATTCTTCATGAAACTTTCTATCCTTCCTAGTCTCCCAGACTAAACCAACCAGTCTCCCAGACTGAACTACCTAGCCTCCCAGACTAACCAACCAATCTCCCAGACTCTCCCAGACTGAACTATCTAGTCTCCCAGACTAACCACCCAGCCTCCCAGACTGAACTACCTAGTCTCCCAGACTAACCACCCAGTCTCCCTGACTGAACTATCTAGTCTGTTGGACCGTTCTACGACCTTTAAACGTCAGTTAAGGCAGTTCATCTTTCAGTATGAAGGCGGAATCAACATAATCAAAGTCATAACAGCTATTATCCTTTTAATCCTTCTTTTCTGATTGATATTAGTTCTTTTACAACGTATTCTGATACAAAACCGGCAGCACTTCGTCTCTCATACAATGACCATCTCTACCACAAATGAATCACACAACCCTATATATAAGCCTAAGATTTCGCTTGAGACTGTTTCAAGCTAAATCATGATTTCGCTTGAACCAGTTCAAGCTAAATCTCTGTTGTTGATTTCGCTTGAACCAGTTCAAGCTAAATCTGATTTAGCTTGAATTACACAAGAACGCTTTCAAGCGAAATTTACAAGACAAACATGTAAAAACCCTAATTAAGACCCTGTTGTGTGTACATTCAACCTATCTAGACACAAGACTTGATTATGACGTAATCAACAGACATTTAGTGCACCAACAGACTCCCCCTTGGATGTTGATGAAGTCTTTGGCTTCAAGTCTTTGTCTTTATCATTCTTCAAACATTGTAAAAACTTTCCTCAATCTTTATCTTCAATCTTCAAACTTTAAACTTCAATCTTCCCTTTGACCGTTGATCCAGACTCCCCCTTTCACTGACTCCCCCTCTCGATATGCTAGAATCTGAGATATCTGGTTCAAGCTTTGACAATTAGCTTCCGTTGGGAATAATGAAGTCCAAACCTGTTACTCAACCAATAAACATTACAATTCTATCTTTTCAACAATAACTCACAAACTCAATCAGTTTTAACAATCCACTCAAGTATTCAGGTCCAAGTTAATGACCCTGATCACTTGATTAACCTACCAAGTCCAAATTAATGACCTTGGTTGATCTTTTGACGAAACAAAACTGATTTTAAAACAACAATTTCAAACATTTTCTGAAAATAACAAGTATCAAATTAATGAACTTGTTTTTGACTTTTCAAACAATTCAAACTTCTTCAAAGATAAGCTCTCCTCATTCTTCAGTCCAAAATCTCCTGCATCTGCTTCAAATATCTAAGAATCCAACAATCAACTCTCCACTTTGGTTTGTCAGAAAATAAAGCAGAAATAAAATCTTTTTGGATTTTATCAAAGTGTTCTAAACTAAGAAATGAAATACAAAAAACTTAAATTGCAGAAAGTAAACAAAGTAAACTATTTACAAACATATTTTGGCGAGCGTGTCAGGGAATCATATCAGCTTTTCAGACAAATCACAAGTACCGTTAAGCTTCATTTCATACTCAGACTTAAACAATTCACCTCGATTGTCGATATACTGATCCATCTTAAATTCTCACACAAATTTCAATTTACTCAGGATACGATTTAGATGAATTAAGAACTTAGCTCATTCATGTGTCCCACCTCTTGAATATACTCTCGTATCCAGAATCCCAATAATCAGTCTTACAGGTGAGTATACTACAATGATATCTGTATATAAATTAGGTATGCGAGGGCTGAGGGATCTCAGGTCGATACTTCCGTATACGCAGAGAGATATCAGCTTCGACTTTTCGGTATGTCCCCTTTAGAGGATCTTTTTGCTTACAACAGCAGCGACTATCAATTTTATTGGTTCATCGGCATGCTGAGGGTTTAATGCTATGTTTCAAGCATTGCAGCAAGTATTATCCAAGGACTAGGTCAGAACCACCGTTCAGCAGAAGTCCCGGAATAATACCCCAGACATCATTGAGTATAAAGACCTAGTATATCAGATTAAGAGACCTTTCAAACGAGATTTCAGGGGTTACCTATATATCCAAGTAGTGTTCCCCACGAAATTCACAAGTTTGAATTTTAGGTTTATATCCCGAATAAATCTACTAAATGTGCGAAAACCTATCGACACATCATCAGTGAGACTGTTTAACTCATTTATACTTTACAAATCTTTAGCATACTGTAATCGTCTAGCCGATGTACTATCATTTTCCCTATATACACAAGCTCTTTTTCAGATTTTATCATGTTTTTGTATTTTTGCATTTTTTACTGTTTTTGTATTTTCTGAAAATAAACTATATACAAATATCTACTCCCCCTAAATACCAAAACAAGTAAAAAATCGACAAACCATTGCAGATTATTTCTCGTCTTCATCCGCAACAGTACTCTCATCAACGCCCACAATTCCATCCGACACCGAAAGAAGCTTCATACCGTTCAGTTTTAACAAATATTTAAACCAATTTTTATCAAAAGCTTTGGTATGTAAATCAGCTTTCTGTTCGTCAGTGTGGATTTTCTCAATTCGTATCAACTTTTTCTCAAAACAATCACGAATAAAGTGATGGCGAATTTCTATGTGTTTAGTTTTAGCGTGATGTACTGGATTCTTTGTTATATTTATCGCGGCCTCATTATCAACAAAAAGAGGTGTGTTAAGAAACTGCAAACCGTAGTCGCGCATCTGTTGCTGTATCCACAAGATCTGAGAGCAGCAACTGCTAGCAGAAACATACTCCGCTTCACAAGTAGATAACGCCACAGACGTTTGTTTCTTACACTGCCAGGTAACCAATCTAGGACCAAAGAACTGGCATCCTGCAGTTGTTGATTTTGAATTGACTTTGCAGCATCCGAAATCCGAATCGGAATACCCTTCGAGCGTAAAGTCGCCTTTTCTAGGATACCACAACCCCAATGAAGGAGTTCCTTTCAGGTAGCGCAATATCCTCTTCACAATGATCATATGCGATGCTCTCGGGTTAGACTGAAATCTTGCTGCGAGGCACGTTGGGTACATTATATCAGGACGTGAAGCAGTTAGGTACATTAAAGAACCTATCATGGAACGGTAAAATGTTTCATCAGCCCTGTCTCCGGTGAGATCTGGGTGAATCCCATGATTTGTTGCAAGTGGGGTAGCAGCTGGAGTAGAACTTGACATCCCAAATTTCTCTAGAATATCATGAACATACTTTGACTGATGAATGAAAATTCCCTCAGGAAGTTGTTCAACTTGTAAACCCAGAAAGAATTTCATCTCCCCCATTGATGACATTTCAAACTTTTGCTTCATCACTGATTCAAAATCTTTGCATAGATTTTCATTTGTCGACCCAAAGATTATATCGTCCACATAAATCTGAACTATCAGAAGATGACCATCGACCTCTTTTGTGAAGAGAGTGGCATCCACTTTTCCACGAATGAACTTGTTGGCTAGTAGGTGTTGAGACAAAGTCTCGTACCAGGCTCTCGGGGCCTAGTGTAAACCATACAGCGCTTTGTCCAATAAGTAGACCTTGTTTTTGTGGATTGGATCGGTAAAGCCCGGTGGCTGACCGACATAAACCTCCTCTTTAACCTTCCCATAAAGAAACGTCGATTTAACATCCAACTGATAAACTTTGAAGTTCTTCCAAGACGCAAATGCTAGGAAAATTCTGATTGCCTCTAGTCTTGCTACAGGAGCATAGACTTCGGTAAAATCAATCCCTTCCTGTTGACTAAATCCCTGAACAACGAGTCGAGCTTTGTTCCTTACAACAACTCCTCTATCGTCCCTCTTGCACTTGAACACCCACTTGGTGTTAATCTTTCTTTGACCATCCGGCAAATCAACTAACTTCCACACTCCCAATTTCTCGAATTGACTAAGTTCCTCCTGCATTGCATTGACCCAAGAGTCTTCAGTAAGCGCCTCTTTGTAAGTTCTTGGCTCAACCTGCGAGATAAAACAACTTAATGAGAATTCAGTTTGCAAAGGAGCAACTTTTGTATAAAAACATGTAAGCCCTTTATCAATCTGATTTCGAGTGCGAACGCCTGTCTGCAATTCTCCTATGATCAACTCCTCTGGATGATATGAAAAAGTTCGCGGCATCACTTCGCTTGGAACATCTACATTTCCCTCCAGATTAGTAACATTCTGTTCTGCATCTTGTTCACCAACTTGGTTTCTTTGACTTGAAATCTGAATTTGCTCCCCCTCAGAATCTGAATCACCATTAGCAAATACTGGCATGTTTTCAGCTTCTAGATTATCATTCTGAACCAACTGATTATCCTGAGCAACTTCATTCTGTTGGACATCATCATGTTCACCAGCATTACTTGGACCTGCTTCATCGTCATTTGAAGTTTCCCGTGGTCTCCTCGAATACTCAGCTGGGAACCTTAACTGCGACTCATATTCACGCAAAATATCCAACTCATCAAAGAAATCTTCATCATCCTCTGATTCTTCTCTCATGTCAAACGAATCCCAAAGTTTGTCATAATGATAACGCCATGAATCACCAGGATTCTGTGGCGGCATAGTATAACCTTGACATTCAACATTTGCAGCTTCAATAATCCGCTTCTCACTTGGAACGAAGACACGTCGCATCGGATTTGCATAACCAACAAAAATTCCCTCAATGCTCTTCGGACCAAACTTTCCATGAGGCTCTATAACCGTACAGGGTGACCCGAATGGTTCTAGATACTTCAAATTCGGTTTGCGATTATTGATTAGCTCAAAGCATGTTTTGTTGAACTTCTTGACAGTGAGAACCCTGTTGAGCGTATAGCATGCGACGGAAACAGCTTCAGCCCAAAAATTAATCGGTAACTTTGAATCTGCGAGCATAGTTCTAGCCGTCTCGATTAGTGTCCGATTTTTGCGTTCTGTGACTCCATTCTGCTGCGGAGTGTACGGAGCACTAAACTCATGCAAAATACCTCTTTCATCACAAAATTCTTCCATCTTGCTGTTCTTGAATTCAGTACCATTATCACTTCGAATTCTCTTAATACTCCTTTGGTACAGATTCTCAATCTTCCTGAACAGCCCCATCAAACTGTCAAATGTTTCATCTTTCATCTTCAAGAAAGAAACCCACGAAAATCTGGAATAATCATCAGTAACGACCAAACAATAGTAATCTCCTGTAATACTTTTGACATTCACAGGACCAAACAAATCCATGTGAAGTCTTTCCAGAGGTCTCGAAACTGAATTGACTTGTTTTGTAGGGTGTGACTTTTTCTTCTGCTTGCCTTTGATACAGCTAATGCACTCCCCTTCCAGATGAAAACCTTTGATATTAACTCCCAATACCAAATCATTATGCACCAAATGATTCATTTTTCTAAGATGTATATGCCCCATCTTGCGGTGCCACAATCTTGATTCTTTCTCAGTTGCTCTAGACACAAAACAATGTGCTTGACCAGTAGTTGTAGTTACTACACTCATATCTAACACATATAAATCATTCACTCTAGGTGCCCTCATGATAATCCATTCTTCAGGAACAACAAAACCAGGTTTCAAAATCAAACATTCTTTATCAGTGAAGTGAGTAGTATACATATTGTCACAAATCTGCGAGATACTAAGCAGATTGTTCTCCAGCTCAGTGATATAGTTAACTCTCTCAAACGTCACAATCCCATTGGATAACGTTCCTTCACCAACAATTCTACCACCTTCATGACCTGCAAATCCCACATAACCACCATTGATATTCCTCACATCATACAGCAATGCAGTTTTTCCTGTCATATGTCGAGATGCGCCACTATCCATGATCCATCTTGAAATGGCTCTTGGAAGATCCTGCACATACCACAAGTTTATTTTAAAACATTTCAATAAAGATGCCGATTCATGCTTCGCGAACAAGGAAGCTCCGGCAATTCAAACTGCTTATTCGAACATGGTGTCCACCCAGGCCTTATCAGCCTTAGGTGTAACCTTGACTCTCGCAATTTGAATTTTGAAATTTTCAGCCTTCAAAGGTGGAAAATTTGCATCATAATCAACCGAAATTGATTCTTCAGCCTTTTTCACTTCAGAAGTTGAAATTTTCATTTCAGTTTTTGGTTTCCAAACTTGTTGAGATAATGCAACCTGTTTATAAAACTTGTCGGTTTTAGTTACCACTTTCTTTACAGGTTCATTTTTCACTTTGATGTTGTTATTTTTCACACTCTTTTTCTCAACAATGATTGGTGCTTTACCCTTCACATCAACTTTCTTCCTTTGAATATTCACATTTTCAGTCTTAGGCTTCACATTGGTACACTTTCGTGCAATGTGACCAACTTTGTTACATCTAAAACATGTTCGAGTATCAACAACTCGACTTGTGCCTTCAGACTGATAATGTGAAGCTCTTTTCTCAAAGAATTCTTTATTTGATTTTGAAAAAATTTCATTTTCCTCATCAGAAAGTGAACTCGAACTGTTCACAAACACCTTCTTTTCAGCAAATCTTTTGTTTTGAAAACTCTTCTTCTGATAACTATTACCACCCCGATAACCACCCGACCAATTGTTTCGATTTTTATTATAAAAACGTGGTGGAACAACAGGCTTTTTGTAATAAGCTTTATCTTTCTCAAAATTCATTTGCCTTTTTGTTTGACACAAACTGTTCACTTCTGACAACTCAACTTCAACTAACTTGAAAACATTTGTCAACTTTTTCTCATTAACATTCTCAATGGGAAACTCAGAATCCGAATACAACTTATCAGATCCAGCCATCTTGTACATCACAAGACCCGGTTCATCACTTAAGTTGTTTTTGGATTTTGATTTCTGAATGTACTTGTCCAAGAAACACTCATCATCTTCTGCTGAATCAGACAACAAAACACTTTCAGCTGTGCTCTTAACAATCTCTGTCTGAACACTATCATCAGATGATGTAGAAAAAGTAACACCAATGTTCTCCGGAAGTTTAACTTCACTCTCTTCCTCAATTTCAACCAACCCAGATTGCTTTTTCGTGTAATTATCAAGAACAGGTGGTGGAACTCGATGAAACCCCACCCCAGTTCCATCACAATACACATCTTCGCCCGCTTTGTCTTTCCCGATGGGTTTGGGAATAATATGTTGCAACACAAAGCTTGGGGAGTTGTAACTGTTAACCTTCAACTGGATTCGCTCGTTTTCGATTACAGCCTCTTGAACTTTAAGTTTCAATTTAGCGATTTCATCCAGTTGTTGGTTGATTGATTCTTCTTTGACTCTAAGCACTGCTTTCAAATGTTCATTTTCTTTAAAAGTTTTACCATTTCGATCATCACAATCTTTCATTGTGCTTTTGAGTTTTTCAAAATTTTCAGAAATCTGGCGGTTTTCAAGAATCAACTTTTCATTTTCTTGTTTAATTTTGTCATGATCAATTTTATCATTTTCAATTTGAGCAGTTAATTCTCTTATCCATTCAGTTGAAGCTTTAACTGTTTTGTCACGACCAAGAATCTGATTCTCAACGCTTCTGACCTTTGCTGTCAGATCTTTAATTTTCTCACCGTTGAGATACGTGACAGTATTACAAAATTTGCATTCTTTGTTGCAATTTTTGCAATCAGCATTTCCTTCGATCTTTTTACCTAACGCATTTGTTGACGAGTTTGGACTGACCTGGCCTTTTGACTCAGACACGGAGTTAGAATCTACCTCAAGTGCTTTAGCAGCTAGCACTTTGTCAGCCATTTTTCCCAGGTTCTCTGCAGTCAACTCCTGCGTTGTATCGATAACTCCATTATCAATCTTCTTTGATTTTTCGATCTCTTCTTTCTCTTTCATCTCTTTTTCTTCTTTTTCTTTCTTCGCTTCCTCTTTCATTTTCTCGGTTGGAGTTCCCCACCATTTGTGTTGCCAATACTCATCCTCATCTTTCATTTCCTTGATTAAGGCTTCCAGATCGAGAGTTTTGTGATCGATTGCAATATTTCCATACTCATCAAGATAACACTCCCTGTCTGGATCCCATCTTTTTGCTCTCTTTGCTTCCAAATAGATACCAGAAAGTCTAATCATTTTGTTTTCCGAAATCATCTTTCTGTATCTATACTTCTGCTCTTCAGTTCTATCATCTTTCCATGGAATAGGTTCATTTTTCGCCATGAATGCGTAACCAATCGCATCTTCTTCCGGTAGAACCTCTTGACTCCAATCATATCCCTCATCATCGTAAATCACCGCAAGAGCTCTAGATTTCTCTCTGTTGTCTTCAACCTGCTTCAATCTAGGCGGCTCGGATTTATTCTGGTGATAAATCGCCTTCTTGTAGTAATCATCTCTGAAACGTTTCTCCGACTCATCAGCATAAGCGTTTCGGCATTCTCGTTTGAAATGACCCTTCTGCTTACACTTGAAGCAAGTCACCTTCGATTTATCGAACCCCAGCTTGGTAGATGCACCACCAATTGTCTTCCTTCCGGTAATTTCCATGAATCTTTGTGCACGACGAACAGCACTTGCCATAGCCCAACGAATATCGACCAGTTCCATTTCCTCCGGATCAATCTGATCGTAATCTTCTTTCGTCAGATTTGTGTTGCCTATCTTTCCAGCTACCAACCCTTCATATGATTCCAACACCGATGCTAGGAAGATCATCTGCTGCTTAGCCGACTCCTCATCAAAATTCTGAGCATTCTTCAAGTCTATCGCAATGTTGCATTGAAAACGATTCTTTGCATCTGGATGATTTCCAGATGATGAAGATCCACTGTGATAACCACTGTGACTTCCACTGCTTTGACCACTTTGACTTTCTTTATTTGCTGTGAACACATTCTCGGCAGAAAATGCAGTCTTTGGAGAAGTTGCTTTTGGCATCATGCTCTTTGGATAATATAGATCCAAATTCTGTTGATAAGATGAATGATTAACTTTGTACGTCTTCTTCAATTCCAGTTCATGACTTTCAAGTCTCTCAATCACAAAATCTGGTTTCAACTTTTCAGGAACAATAGTATTCTTCAACATCAGTGCATAATATCTCCAATCCATCTCGTCTGGTAATGAATCGAACAATTTGTCAACAAGTTCTTCATCAGAATAATTGATATCATGTCTTGATAATTCCAGCTTCAGATGACCGAACCTTTCTATCATCTTACACACTGACTCATTCTTAAGACAACCAAACATATCAAACTCTTTGCTAAGAAGTTTCGTTTTGTTTTTCACTATCTCTGTACTTCCTAAACATTTCTGTTTTAACTTTGCCCAAAGATCTTTAGCATTTGAATAATCTATCAATGAGATGATATCCTCCCGAACAGACTGAAATAACACTGCCACACACTTTTGTTCGGCTACGAATGATTCAACCTCATCAGTAGATGTTAAGGCTTCACCATTCTTGTTTCCGTTTTCATAACCGTTCTTCAGACTTTTCCAATTTGGAAATGCAAATGCCATCATCCAATCTTCAAACTTTCTGGACCACCGACTATACTCCTCAATAGCCATTAGCTTTGGAGGTTTATTGAACGTTCCGAAAGCACTTTCCGATTCCCAAGCTTCCTTTTTCTTCTCTTTTGGCGGGTTATCATTCACATTGCTTGACGAAGTATCATCGTTTCCGGAATCTCCAACGAACGCGTACATGTCGCTAAACGGGTTCATGAAAATATCATCCATCGTTAATGTTCCTGCAAAATCAGCAAACACTTAGAAAATTTTTAGGTTTTTGAAAAATCAGCAAATTCAAGCGAAATTACTTGAAGTGTAAACAGATTCAAGCGAAATCAGCACTTAAACTACTCAAGCGAAATTACACTATTACACTTCAAGCGAAATCTGATCTAAACTGTTTTTCAAGCGAAAACTTAAAAGAACAATTTTGCTTCAACTGTTCAAGCGAAATCTAAGAACAAATCTGATTCAAGCGAAATCTACGAACAGTTCTGATTCAAGCGAAATTCAACCCAACAATTTCGCTTCAACTGTTTCAAGCGAAATCCTTGAATACAAGTCCAACAGTTTCAAGCGAAATCCAGCCAAAACAATTTCGCTTCAACTGTTTCAAGCGAAATCGTCCAAATTTCAAGTGAAATTGTTTGTTTTTCAAGCGAAATCTATCTTAACCTACGAACTCTTTCAAGCGAAATCTAGTTTTATGTCATTTTTCATAAGATTTAATCTGAATTTTAGTCCGAATCTTTGTAGGCTTTGTTAAAACTCTGTTTTACACGATATACTCGAAAATCAGACCATTTCGACCGTTGGAACTCGTTCAGATCAGAAAAGTATAAAAGAAATGAGTAGAAAGAAGAGAATCCGGCTGCTATGGTATGAACTCCTCGTCCTGAGCTCTGATACCACTTGTTGGACCGTTCTACGACCTTTAAACGTCAGTTAAGGCAGTTCATCTTTGAGTATGAAGGCGGAATCAACATAAACAAAGTCATAACAGCTATTATCCTTTTAGTCCTTCTTTTCTGATTGATATTAGTGCTTTTACAACGTATTCTGATACAAAACCGGCAGCACTTTGTCTCTCATACAATGACCATCTCTACCACAAATGAATCACACAACCCTATATATAAGCCTAAGATTTCGCTTGAGACTGTTTCAAGCTAAATCATGATTTCGCTTGAACCAGTTCAAGCTAAATCTCTGTTGTTGATTTCGCTTGAATCAGTTCAAGCTAAATCTGATTTAGCTTGAATTACACAAGAACACTTTCAAGCGAAATTTACAAGATAAACATGTAAAAACCCTAATTAAGACCCTGTTGTGTGTACATTCAACCTATCTAGACACAAGACTTGATTATGACGTAATCAGCAGACATTTAGTGCACCAACATAGTCTCCCAGACTAACCACCCAGCCTCCCAGACTGAACTACCTAGTCTCCCAGACTAACCACCCAGTCTCCCAGACTGAACTATCTAGTAATTGTGCATTGTGTTTCTTTGTCCTTTTTATTTTGTAAAAATGTTTGTTTTCCTGGATCTGGGCGTTTTGTGTATGCAATGAAAACATGTTGTAGAGATATTTTCGTGAGAGCCCTAATGATTGTAGTCTAGACTCGAGAAGGAATCCTAGTTCGCTACAATCGAAGCTCTGATACCAAGCTGTCATACCCTGAATATTGCGGAAGCATGATTATGGGGTGACTTTCTTAATATCATTGCATTCAATCATAACAACAACTATATGATTAAACCATAGATGTTCATCCATAAATTTAGTTTAAACTCATGACAACATTGTCTGAAACATAGACTTTAAATTCAAATTACAAACCATACGAGTTGTTTTAGAGTTCACAAAGACTCGACAAAAGATATTAAATAAAACCAGAATTTGGGAGGGGTGTCTGGTCCAGGATAGGACACCCTAGCCAAACCCTAAGACCATGGATGACATCTTTCATTCTTGACATAACTTGAAATATGCAAATGCCCGCCAGATCCACATCTAATTCCCTGAAATACATGTAGTTTGAAAACATCAACAAAAGTTGAGCGAGTTCATGTTTTTGTTTGTGTGTATGAGTAAACCTTTGAAAGTATGTCCGTACGTATGTAAATCCTAGTATGAAAGCAACAAGGAAAACAGATCACCAATGGTTTGCAAGGCCATTGATATGTGTGAAGTGATGCAGGAAAACTCAAACCTAGCAAACTTTGTCAATAAGACATAGTCACCACATGGCTCATTCGGCGGGCGCATGGGTGGGGCTCGCTACACCCGAATAGATCTATCACTCATGTCCCTCGGTCCTACAACGAGGATTAATGGCCTTAAGCGTCATACCCACCACTCACATGATCTAGCAGTACCCTTCCTTAGCTAACCATACCATGTATAAATGTTTGTAAACAGTATGTAACATGTACTTCACCCCCGAAGTTATAAAACTGAAAACAGTTAAAAGAAAAGGGGGTCATGAACTCACAATTTTGCGTTCCTTGTATCCGATGTAACTCAAAGCTTCCTCTAGAACGCACGACTACCTACATGCGTACTACATTCCATTAGATGAGCGGGTCGTGCCTTGACTTGGTATTGATTAGTGTCTTTGAGTTACGTTTCAAAGTGTCTTCATTAATATTCCAAGTATATAATTATTTGTTAAAATAATTAATAGTTTAACTTAAAATTATATTTATTAAATTTTGGAATAACAGTTAAAATAATATATTTTAACTTAATACTTCTCAAGTATTTAAACATGTATATCCTTCCCAAGGATATATATATTTGTATTTGTATTCTTGTATATTTTTGCCACGTAAAGGTGTCGTATTCCGGTGTGTATTTATACGTATGAAAATGCGTATTTTTATTGTATTCATTAAGTATTCTTATACTTAATTTCTTAATAATTTTCTGGAATATTATTTCTAATAAAAATTCACATATATTTCCAAAATATATATTCTAAGGAATATTACTTAGAAAAATTATTTATAATTTTTCCTTTGGCAAAAATATTCTTATTGTCATATAAGTTCCAAAAATAATATATTTTCAAGTGTACTCAAGAAAATATATATCTTTCCCAAAAATTATATATCTTCTAAAAATTCCAACAAAATATATTTTTACTTCCCAAGAATAATATATTTTCTCCTTGTCAAAAATATGATATAACTTTGTAATAATTTTAAAAAATCATATTTTCATTTCCTTGTGTCCAAAATATTATTTACCAAAATATACTTTGTGAACATATTTTCCGGAATATTTTGTAAGTTACATTTCTTGTTCGGTTTTCATCAATACTTTGTGTGTAACTTATATATTTATTCATTGAGATTTTGGTATATTTTGGATTGTAATCCTTGGTATTTTGATGTGTTATATTATTTCAAGTCCTAAGATATTATAACTAATAAACAAGGTATACAAATAATCACACATGTGTGTCTTCAATGTATATATATTCTAACTATGTATTTAGCCACTTCTATTTATAAAAATCAACCTCCAATATTTGTATTTTGTAACTAAAAATTATGGCAAAGTTTATGTAACCATTTATTGTTGAAAATACACTGGTAAGTGTATGTTTATAAATATTTTTCTAAGTGTTTATATTTTTAGATAATTTTGCCATAGTTTCCCCTAAAAATTGAGGTTTCCATGCTTTCAAGCATATCATTTTCTTTTGTAAAACTCATCACAATCAATCCACCATCAACACTAAACAACCTTTACTTACCAATCTTGCCAAAATCATGCATATTCTACTATTTATGAACTTGAAAGTTTATGAAAATTTTTAGTAACTTGGTAGGGTGTTTAGTAAGTTTAGTTACCCTTTAAAGTGTGGTTGTTTATATAAAAACATCATTCTTGAATGACTTAGATGTTTCGAACTTGTAATCATGTTTTATAAAAATGTTTCTTTATGAAATTTTCTTATTACACAAGTGTTTCTACACTTGGTTAATCACTAAAAAAAACAAGTCTTGTTTATGTAAGAACCAAGATTATATGAAACTTATGTTTCTAACTTCGTTTCTTTGAAATACCATTTATAAATATTTAGATCCATATGATCAACAACTTACTTTAATCATGGTTTTTCAAGAAAACATTATTTCCTTCAAGTTCATGCTTTAAGTGTGGATGATCCATCATCCTACAACAATTTCTACTTTCACATCTTGCTAAACTATGTTTTTAATCATGATTTAGCAAGACCTTATGGTGATTAACATCACTTCTACAAACAATCAAAGATCAACAAGCATAACAACTTATATTCATCAAGATATCTTTACTAAACAAGCTTATGTTCATGTTCACTTCATATGATTCTTTGGTGTTCTTCATGTTTTTTATCATTAACCACTTAAAATAGATGTAACATAGATAGATCAAGGTTCTTACCACTAGCACAAGGCTAGGGATGATTCAAGTGGAGAAAGTGAGTGGATAAAAGCAATTAGAGAAGGTCCTTTAGCTTCCAAAGCCACCAAGCTCCTTTGTATACCTTCTTGCACCCTTGTAAGTGTATGGATTGAATGAAGGAAGTTGAATGATGATGATGGTGGTTGTGGTGGGTTTTGGTCGAGAACACAAGGAGAGGGAGAGAGAGCTTAGTATGTGTTTGTGTGTGTGAGAATATGAGCTCTTGTTCCTTCATACCATACTTATAACCATTTCATCAAGTAATCTCTTGGATATTATGCTTATAATTAAGAGACAAGTTCCATTAAACAAATGAAATAAAATCCACTTGGTGGGGCCATGTATGGGCCGTGAGATAGGTGGGGGGTCTAGCTTAGGTGCTAACCATTTAGTTGCTTAATAGTTCAATTCCAAGTATCGGTTACGTGTTTCAGTTATTAGATATTTTTAGGAGGTGTTATGATGTTCGGGGATCATAACTAGCTTGGAAAAGTTAAAACAGTGCTTCTAGTGTAAATTAAATGTTTCGGGTAATGTCCGGTTGTTCGGTTGGTTACTTGTTCGTTAAAGTGCTAAACTATGCAGTTTAGTGCGCTTTATGTATCCTTTTGTGACACTTTTGATTCCTGATACTTAGGAAAGCATTTAGGACCATTTAACCATGTTTCTGCATGAGACTAGATTGTTAAAATACTAATTTTTGCTGAATTCTGCAGTTTATGTGAGTTTAGGCACTTTCCGGCACTTAAACTATCTCTAGGAAGGTAGTTTTGTGATCCTTACTTTCCTACACACTATACTAGTGTAATACTTGGTTTCTAGCTCGTTCTGCGCCTTAATACAATGTCCGTCTATCTACTGAACTCTGTCAGTATTTTCCCGGTTTGTCTGATAACTGTGCTAACTGTGTTTCGTGCATCATTTTAATCAATAAAGTTTGCATGCAATAATGTTATGTCATTTACAGTATATGATGCACATGTATGTATGGTAACAATAATCAGAAAGCAATTTAAGTAAAAAATCGTAAATCAGCACAGTCATTAATCATTAATTATTGTCTAATTAATTGTATGGATGCATGTAAATTTGACAGTTGTCACACCATCACCCACACAACCATCAGCATTCATCCATTCTCATACATTCTACACACTTACAAGGGTGCTAGAGATCATACAAAGAAGCTAGGAGCTTGTGGAAGTGGAAGGACCTCTCTCATTTGCTTTTATCCATCTCATAACTTCTCTTGATCATCCCTAGCCTTGTGCTAGTGGTAAGAGTCTTGATCTTGCTAGTTTATTTCCATTTTTAGTGGTTAAAGAAGTATTATACTTATAATCTTGAAGAGCACTAAAGATCATAAGATTGAAACTTGAACATAGGCTTGTTTAATTATGAAACTAAGTTGTTTATGTTATGATTTGCTTGATGATTGTTGTTTGTCCATGTACATGATGTAGATCATCATATGATCTTGCTAGATCATGATTGAAAACATAATCAAGCAAGATGTGAGAATAGAAATTGTTATAGGATGATAGATTATCCACACATAAAGCATGAACTTGAAGGAACATAATGTTTTCTTGAAAAATCATGATCAAAGTAAGTTGTTAATCATATAGATCTAAGAATTTCATGAAGAATTTCTAAAGAAACCAAGTTAAAAACATAATTTTCATTTAGTCTTGGTTATTACATAAACAAATCTTATTTTTGATGGTTAAACAAGTGTAGGAACACTTGTGTGACATGAAGAATGCATAAAGAAGTATTTTTAGAAAACATGATTTGAAGTTGTAAACATCTAAATTCTTTAAAAATGAAGTTTTTAAAGAACTAAACACACTTTAAAGGATAACAAGGCTTACTAATAACACTAGTAAGTTCCTACAAATTTTTACAAATATTAAAGTTCATGAAGTGGTAAATTTTTACTTGTTTTTGGCAAATTGGTAAGTAAAGGTTGTTTATTGTTGATTGTGGATTGGTTGTGATGATTTTACAAAAGAAAATGATATGCTTGAAAGCATGGAAACCTCCATTTTTAGGGAAAACTAAGGCAAAATTTTCTAAAATTCCAAACACTTAGAAAAATATTTATTAACCTACACTTACAAGTGTATTTCAAACCTTAAATTATTAAAAAAAATTGCCATAGATTTTGTTTCAAAAATATAAATATTGGAGGTTGGTTTTTATAAATAAAAAGGAACTAAATATGTATTTAGGAAATATATATTTAGAATACACCATGTGTGTGATTAATTGTATATTTTGTTTATTGGCTATACTATTTTAGGGCTTGAAATAATATAACACATCAAAATACCAAGAATTACAATCCAAAATATTACCAAAATTCCAAGTAGTAGATATACAAGTTATACACAAAATATTGGTGAAACCAAACCAAGGAATATAACTCACAAAAATATTCCGGAAATTTATTCGCAAGTATATTTTTGGTAAATAATATTTTGGACACCAAGGAAACAAAAATATGATACTTAAAATTACTACAAAGTTATATCATATTTTTTACAAGGGAAAAATATATTATTTTGCCATGTATGAATATATATTTTTCTTTGAAATTTTAGAAAATATATTATTTTTAAGAAATATATATTTTCTTACACAAACATAAAATACAATATTATTGGGATTAAAGATATATTTTCTCATATAAATATGAAATATATCATTTTTTTTTGGAGAAAATAAGTTTATATATATTTTCTAAGTTATACTTGAAAATATTTTATTTTTGGAACTTATATGAAAATACAAAAATTTTTGCCAAAGAAATATTATGAATAATTTTTCTAAGTAATATTTTAAAATATCTATTTTGGAAATATATATGGACCGTTATTAAAGATATCATTCCGGAAAAGTTAATATAACATTAAGTAGAAGGATACTTATTAATTACATGAAGATACGTATTCTCGTACGTACAAATACACTCCAGAATACGGCCCTAATACATGGCAAAAATATACAAGTATAAGAATACGAATACAAATACCCCCATCCTTGGGAAGGAAATACAAGTATAAATACTTGGGAAGTATTAAGTTACGGTAATATTGTTTTAACAATTATTCCAAAATTTAGTAAATATAATTTAAGTTGAAATATTAATTATTTTTCCAAATAATTATAAAACATGGAATAATGTCGAAGATACGAAGAAACGTAACTCAAAGACATTAATATTAAGTCAAGGCACGAACCGCTCGTCTAATAGATCATAGTACATTGTAGGTAGTCGTGTTTACCCGAAGGAACTTGAGTTACGGTGACTGAAGACGTAAGACTGTGAGTTCGTGACCCCCTTTTCTTTTAACTGTTTTCAGTTTTATAACTTCGGGGGTGAAGTACATGTTACAACTATTTACAAACGTTACTACTTGGTATGGTTAGCTAAGGAAGGGTACTTCTTGATCATGTGAGTGGTGGGTATGACGCTTAAGGCCATCAATCCTTTTTGTAGTACCGAGGGACATGAGTGATAGATCTATTTGGGTGTAGCGAGCCCCGCCCATGTTGGACCAGGGTTTGGCCCATGGGTTGACTATGTCTTACAGCCGGAAGCCCGGTGCAAAGTCTGCTAGGTTTGAGCTTTCCTGCATCACTTCACACATATTAATTCCCTTGTAAACCATTGATGATCTGTCTTTCCTTGTTGCTTTCATACCGGAATTTACAAACTTATATACATACTTACAACGATTTCAAAGGTTTATGCATACACACAAACCAACAAACACACGAACTCGCTCAACTTTTCTTGATGTTTTCAAACTACATGTATTTCAGGGAATTAGTTGTGGATCTGGCGTTATATGATTGCGGCTATGATAATTACTTACATACCAACGTATATACACTCCTAGGTCTTACTCGTATAATAGATGCTTATGTGCTTGAATCTTCATTAAGAACTGACCTATACAATCTTCTTTATAGAAGATGCCTCCTCGAAGGAACAATCAGTTACCCACAACAGAGGCTGAACTACAAGAACGTATTTCACAAGCAATCGCACAACATGAGGCCTTGTGCTCTAAACAAAGCAGAGGTACCTCAGGAAATAACCCACCTTACAGTAATGTTTAGGTCATGTAAGACACACTACGATACGTTTGGACATTCCATGTGCATTGCTAATGCTTCTGTGAATGATGTTGCTTGTACATGCTGTACTTACAAGCAGTTCCTTAACTGCAAGCCTTTGAATTTTGACGGCACTGGAGGTGCTGTAGCTTTCGTTAGATGGGCTGAGAAAACAGATTCTATGCTACTGATGAGCAAGTGTGCGCCTGAGCACCAGGTCACCAACATTTCTGGACTTTTCCTAGACGGAGCTCTATCATGGTGGACCCTTCAGGTTCAAAATCTGGGAGAGGAGACTGCGTATGCCATGACTTGGGATGAGATGAAAGAACTGATGCACAAAAAGTACTGTTCAAGAGCTGAGATTCAGAAATTAGAGACTGAGTTCTTGAATCTAAAGATGGATGGACCTAAGATTGATGAGTACGTACAGAGATTTCATGACCTGTCTCGTGTGGTTCCCTACATGGTAGAGCCGGAGTTCAAGCGAATCGAACGTTTCGTTTGGGGATTGGCACCCCAAATCATGAGCATGGTGACTACTTCGAAGCCTCCAACAATCACTGAGGCCATTGATTTGAGCGTGGCATTGATTGAAGAAGCGATTAGATTGAACAAGTTCTCAATTTCGGATAACAAGAAGAAGGAGACTCATGTCGAGTCATCAGGAGAGAACAAGAGGAAGTTCTCCAATTTCAAGAAGGGTACCCAAGGAAACAACGGTAGCAACAAGAAAAGAGATGCGAACCCACTAGCCGAAGTCAGGACTAGTGTTGCAAGTGCTGAAAGTAAAGGGAAAGGTTACATGGGCACCTTGCCTAAGTGTGAAGTGTGCCAGTTCCATCATGCCGGCCAGTGTAGGTTTAGGAAGTGTGAAAATTGTGGAAAGAATGAGCATTCGAAGGAGACATGCTGGGCTAGTACTGGTCGTGGAAACGCTGGTCATAGAGGTAGTGGTAATGGAAATGGCAGTGGAAACCGTGGTGGAAACGGTAACGGGAACAGGAACAATCAAGGAGGAAATGGTGGTAATGTGAATCGTGGTGGTTCTGGAAACCAAGCTGGTAATGGAAACCACAACCAAAACAACAACCAAAGTGGTACTGGAAACAAGCAAGGATGCTTTAGTTGCGGAGATGTCGGGCATTTCAAGCGAGATTGCCCGAAGAACAATCAAGCCCAAGGAAGAGTTTTCAACATTGGGGCTAGGGAAGCTCACCAGGATCCGAACGTAGTTACGGGTACGTTCCCTATCAACCAACACTTTGCATCTGTACTGTTTGATACCGGTGCCGATTATAACTTCGTGTCCTTAGAATTTAAGAAAATACTTGGGTTAGTTGCTAGTAAGTTAGATATCCCGTACTCGATAGCGATGCGTGTTAGTGTCGTATAGTTTTTAATGTATATTTTAAGCCCTTTTTAACACTTTACTCAAGTTTTAAATTTATAAAACACGATATTTACTAACACTAAACACACATATGGGCAAGTGCACCCATCATGAGCGTAGTATAGTGTTGGTAAGATACAGAGGTCGTCCAAGGACACAAGAGCTTTTAGTACCGGTTTATCCTCAACATCTAATCAAATCAAAAATTTAGAAAAAGGTTTTAAAGTAGAAAATAAAAACTAAAAATGCGGAAAAAATAAAAATAAAAATAAAAATAAAAACAGATAGACAAGATGAATCACTTGGATCTGACTCGTATTTAGTGTAACCTTTGATTATTTTCGTACTTTTGCACTTTTTAAGAGATTATCTTAGTTATAGTAGTAGGCCCCTCTTTTGAAGGTGACGTTACCCTCAACCCGGTAGTTTGAGTCAACAAGGATACAATCCTAAAGGGTTGGATAATTGAAAGATAATTAATTAAGTTATTAATGCATAATGTGGTAGGCCCCTCTTTTGAAGGTGACGTTACCCTCGGCTAAGTAGTTTGAGTCAGCAGGGATACAATCCTTAAAGTTTTAATAGTAGTTTACATATGAGGGGTCAAGGAGTTCGGACCCCCGCCATCCAATACCAGTGGGTATTGAAGGAGGTAAGAGACTTGGGCAAACATGGCCTTTGATTGTCAAGAACTCTTACGATCAATCTTGGATCCCGAGACTACTCACACACTCTATGATGGATGATGGATGATGGTGGTGGATGTGGGTTGTGATAGTGGTGGTGGGTGGGTGAAGTGTGAGAGAGTTGGTTTGCCAAGGGATGGTTTGCAAGTGAGCCAAACACCCCTATTTATAGCATGCACAGAAGCCCAGACACGGCCCCGTGTCCATTGGGCACTGCCCCGTGTCCACCCATCTTCTCTTTCTTCATGAAATGCAGTTTCTCTGCATTAGTTGACCACGCCCCCGTGTCCGCTGGGCACGACCCTGTGTGAAGAAGCGTATCTGTACTATCAAGATTTGCCTAGATTCTGCGAATCTTAGCGTTGACCACGGCCCGTGTCCGCTTGGCACCCCCCCGTGGTGGGTGATAGAAGCTTCTACAGCTTTGTCTTTTCTGTAGACACTTGGGCACGCCCCCGTGCTCATTGAGCACGGGGCTTGTTCAGCCTTCTGTTCTCTTGTTCTTGCTTGGGGAGATGTTGTCGAGGGGTCGGACAAGCCACGTTTATTCCTTTTCTTGTATTATTGTTAGATTTAGCTGTATTTTTGCTTCTTTTGTCCATTTAGGCCCTTTTAACCCTGAAAATATAAAAGGAAGACAAAAACACACTTTTTCCAACATTAGTACTAAAAAAGGGTTAGTTTTATGCCATATTTGATGTAATTTATATGTTGCATTTTGCACACATCAATAGAGCTAGCTAATGGAAAGCTAGTAGAGGTAAATGAAGTAATTAGAGGTTGTGTAATAGAGCTTGGAGAGCATGAGTTTACGCTTGATCTTCTACCAGTTGAGTTGGGAAGCTTTGATGTGGTAGTTGGAATGGATTGGTTATCAAGTAACCGAGCTGAGATCGTATGTCACGAGAAGATCATTCGAATCCCGATGGTGAACGGAGAAACGATTGTAGTGCACGGAGAAAAGCATGATACGCCTTTAAGGATCATCAGCTGTTTAAAGGCACGAAAGTTTTTGCAGGAAGGATGTGTTGCCTTTTTGGCTCACATTGTTGATAAAGAAGCCAGATAGCCAAAGCTGTAAAATATCCCGGTGGTAAGGGAATATCCTGAAGTCTTCCCCGAAGATTTGCCAGGATTACCGCCGCAACGACAAGTTGAATTCCACATTGATTTAGTTCCAGGCGCCGCGCCTGTAGCCAAAGCACCTTACCGACTTGCGCCTTCCGAGATGCAAGAGTTGTCAACGCAACTTCAATAGATTTTGGACAAGGGATTTATTCGACCAAGCTTCTCGCCTTGGCGAGCTCCAGTGCTGTTTGTCAAGAAGAAGGATGGTAGTTTTCGCATGTGCATTGACTATCGAGAGCTGAACAAGTTGACCATCAAGAATTGGTATCCCTTACCAAGGATTGATGACCACTTCAGTCAACTTCAAGGTTCAAGTTACTACCCCAAGATCGATCTTCGATCAGGTTATCACCAGCTGAGAATTCAAGAGGAAAGTATTCCGAAAACTGCCTTTAGAACTCTTTATGGGCATTACGAGTTTCTAGTTTTGCCGTTTGGTCTGACAAACGTGCAAACAGTGTTTATGGATTTGATGAACTGAGTTTGCAGGCCGTATCTCGATAAATTCATGATTGTATTTATCGATGATATTTTGATCTATTCAAGGATGAAGGAAGAGCATGAGCAACACCTTAGAGCTATCTTAGAGTTGCTCAAAAAGGAGAAACTGTACGCAAAGTTCTCAAAGTGCGCGTTCTGGTTGCGTGAGGTACAATTCCTTGGTCATGTAGCGAATGAAGAGGGAATCCACATGGATCCCACCAAGATCGAAGCGATTAAGAATTGGGAAACTCCGAAGATGGCAACCGAGATCCGACAGTTTTTGGGTTTAGCTGGGTATTATCGCAGATTCATTGACGATTTTTCAAAAATCGCTCCACCGCTGACCTCCCTCACCCAAAAGGACAAGAAGTAATAGTGGGGAGATAAGCAAGAGGAAGCTTTTCAGCTGCTAAAGAACAAGCTTTGCGATGCACCTATTCTATCCCTACCCGATGGTACCGATGACATCGTGGTATACTGTGACACTTCGCGTCAGGGATTAGGCTGTGTGCTTATGCAGCGACAGAAGGTTATAGCTTATGCTTCGCGCCAGTTGAAAGTTCATGAGAAGTACTACACCACACACGACTTGGAGTTAGGCGCAGTGGTGTTTGCATTAAAGATTTGGTGACATTATTTGTTTGGCACCCGATGCACGATCTTTACAGATCACAAGAGCTTAGCGCACATATTCAATCAGAAAGAGCTTAATATGAGACAGTGACGATGGGTAGAGTTGTTAAACGATTATGATTGTGAAATCAAATATCACCCAGGAAAGGCGAATGTGGTGGCAGACGCCTTGAGTCGAAAAGAGAGGATTAAGCCCATAAGGGTTCGGGCTTTAGAGATGATCATTCAGACAAACCTATCGTTGCGCATTCGTGCTGCGTAGAGAGAAGCTCTTAAGAATGAGAATCTTAAGGATGAATATCTCCGTGGGATGGAGAACAAGTTGGTACCCAATGAGGAAGGAACTTTGTGTTTCATGGGAATAATTTGGGTTCCCCTCTTTGGTGGTCTTAGAGATGTGATCTTTGATGAAGCTCATAAATCAAGGTACTCGATCCACCCAGGATCGGACAAGATGTACCAAGATTTGAAAGATTTCTACTGGTGGCCGAGATTAAAAGGTGATGTTCCAACTTATGTTGGAAAATGCTTGACTTGTGCTAAGGTGAAGGCCGAGTATCAGAAGCCTTCAGGACTTCTACAGCAACCCGAGATACCCATGTGGAAGTGGGAGCAGATCTCAATGGATTTCATAACAAAGTTGCCAAAGACGCCCAGAGGTCATGATACGATTTGGGTAATCGTAGACAGTCTGACAAAGTCTGCGCACTTTCTGCCAATCATGGAAAAGGATAACACTGGTAAGCTAGCTGAGCTGTACCTAAGGGATATAGTTGCACGTCATGGAGAGCCTATCTCGATTATATCTGACAGAGACGGAAGATTTATGTCAAGGATTTGGAAATCCTTCCAGGAAGCGTTTGGTTCACAGTTGAATTTGAGCACCACATTTCATCCACAGACGGACAACCAAAGTGAGAGAATGATTCAGACGCTTGAAGATATGTTACGAGCTTGCGTAATGGACTTGGGTGGCAGTTGGGACACTCACCTACCCTTGGTTGAGTTCTCTTATAACAACAGCTACCATATAAGCATTCAAGCTGCACCGTTTGAAGCTCTTTATGGAGAAAAATTTCGATCGCCGTTAAGCTGGGCAGATGCAAGTGGCAGACAGCTGGTTGGTCCCGAATTGGTTCAAGAAACGACGGATAAGATCATATAGATCCGAGAGCGCATCAAGGCGGCTCGTGATCGACAAAAGAGCTATGCGGACCAAAGGAGGAAGCCTTTGGAATTCGAAGTAGGAGATATGGTTTTATTGAAAGTCTCACCTTGGAAAGGTGTGGCACGCTTTGGGAAGCGTGGAAAGTTAAACCCACGATTCATGATACATTCGATGTATCTAATCTAAAGCAGGGTCCAACTCAAGAAACAGTGGTCATACCTGCGGATGAATTTCACATTGACGACACACTCCACTTTACCGAAGAGCCTATTGAGGTTACTGATTGGAAAGTTAACAAAACTCGGAGGAGTAGTGTGAAGCTTGTTAAGGTTAGATGGAACGCACGTCATGACCCAGAGTTTACTTGAGAGCGTGAGGACCGCATGAAAGCAAAATATCTGCATTTGTTCCCTAACACCCCTGCAGCTAGTAGTAAAGCTTAAAATTTCGGGACGAAATTTTCTTAACAGGGGGAGAATGTGACAACTGTCAAAAATCCAGGTATCCGTACAATTAATTAACCATGATTAGTGCTTAATGACTGTGCTGAATTGCAATTAACTGCTGTCTGATTACTGCCATATACATACATGTGCATCATACGTTGTTCAATGTCATACCAATATTGCATGGAAGCTTTAATGCCTCAAATGATACACTAAGTACAGTTAGCACAGTTATCTGATAAACCAGGAAAATGCTGACAGAACTCAGCACATAGATAGACAGTGTATTGAGACGAAGAATGAGCCAGAAACTAAGTACTACACTAGTATAGTGTGTAGGAAAGTGAGGATCACAAAACTGCCTTTCTAAGTGATAGTTTAAGTGTCGGAAAGTGCCTAAAACTCACTCAAAATAATCAGCATTATAACAATCTAATATCATGCAGAAACATGGTTAAATGGTCCTGAATGCTTTCCTAAGAGTCAAGAATCAAAAGTGTCACAAAAAGATACATAAAGCACATTAAACTACAAAGTTTAGCACTTTAACAAACCAGTAACCAACCGAACAACCGGACACTACCCGACACATCAAATTTACACTAGAAGCACTGTTTTAACATTCCCAATCTAGTTATGGTCCCCGAATATCATAACACCCCCTAAAAATATCTAATAACTAAGACATGTAACTTACACTTAGATTTCAACTAATAATCAACTAACTTAGTTTCACCCTAATCTACTACCCCCCCCCCCCATGTCTACGGCCACATACAAGGGACCCACCTTGTTGATTTTGTTGCAATATTAAAATGGATATGTAAACACTTTACTAAACATAGAAACCAAAGGTTAATCTTGATGTTGGATTATAAGAAGGACCCTTGAGATCTTGATCTCATTTTCATCACACACTTGAAAACACACAACTTCTCCTCCCTCTCCTTGAGCTCTCGGCCGAGAACCATCACCCACACAACCATCATCATTCATCCATTCTCATACATTCTACACACTTACAAGGGTGCTAGAGATCATACAAAGAAACTAGGAGCTTGTAGAAGTGGAATGACCTCTCTCATTTGCTTTTATCCATCTCATAACTTCTCTTGATCATCCCTAGCCTTGCGCTAGTGGTAAGAGTCTTGATCTTGCTAGTTTACTTCCATTTTAGTGGTTAAAGAAGTATCATACTCATAATCATGAAGAGCACTAAATTTCATAAGAATGAAACTTGAACATAAGCTTGTTTAATGATGAAACTAAGTTGTTTATGTTATGATTTGCTTGATGATTGCTGTTTGTCCATGTACATGATGTAGATCATCATATGATCTTGCTAGATCATGATTGAAAACATAATCTAGCAAGATGTGAGAATAGAAATTGTTGTAGGATGATAGATCATCCACACATAAAGCATGAACTTGAAGGAACCTAATGTTTTCTTGAAAAATCATGATCAAAGTAAGTTGTTAATCATATAGATCTAAGAATTTCATGAAGGATTTCTAAAGAAACCAAGTTAAAAACTTAAGTTTCATTTAAGACTTGGTTATTACATAAACAAATCTTATTTTTGATGGTTAAACAAGTGTAGGAACACTTGTGTGACATGAAGAATGCATAAAGAAGTATTTTTAGAAAACTTGATTTGAAGTTGTAAACATCTATATTCTTTAAAAATCAAGTTTTTAAAGAACTAAACACACTTTAAAGGATAATAAGGCTTACTAATAACACTAGTAAGTTCCTACAAATTTTTACAAATATTCAAGTTCATGAAGTGGTAAATTTTTACTTGATTTAGGCAAATTGTAAGTAAAGTTTGTTTATTGTTGATTGTGGATTGGTTGTGATGATTTTACAAAAGAAAATGATATGCTTGATGTAACACCCGTGTCACTCCAACCATCAGACAAATGCCAAACCAATGAAATATAGTATTTCATACTTGGGATTTGTAAAAATATGTGTATCGTTTACACATATCAATTCTGGTTTGATTTCAAGCTTTAAATCGCTTTCTGGAGGGTTATACGCGCTCTGATGTGTAGATATAACCAGTTTAATCCAACGAACACTCCGGAATAGTGAAATAGGCTTAACATACCTTAAATAACCTTTACATAACTTAGATATAAGTTTTGGAAGGTTTGGTGTGGTGAAATCAAAGTTTTTCGTCTACAGGGACTAAAGTTGACAAACTGCGAAAGTATGCCAATTTGAACTGTAACAGACATTCCGGAACATGACCATAAGTTAAACATACCATAAATATCCTTTACATAGCTTAGAAATAGTCTTTGAGGTGTTCGGTATGCTAAAATAAACTTTTGTGTCATTCAGGGACTAAAAGTGTCAAAAAGTGCACAAGTTTGCATTTTCGCGCATAACTTACGTTCTGGATATATCCGGACACCCAAAAATTTATGTAAGCATGACTATATTATGCTTTAGTGTTTGGATTGCCAAAAATCCATTCGTCGCGTCATATGGATCGTTTTTCGCGCTTATGCGCATTCCGTCGTAATTAAGCGAACATCGCGTTCGTACGACCAAACGAACTGACATCCGACATATTTTTGAGCATGTTTCATGTCCACAATGTTTAGGCAACATTTTAGGGCCTTAAATTTGGCTTTACGGGCCTTAGAAGTGTCGGAAATGGCCTTAAACACGTGCAGGGACTGAAACTGTCATTTTTCAAACATATGTGCAGATCAGAAGGGCCATGCGGCCCGCATTGTCTTTGGCTGATCCTGAAGCGGGCCGCTTCCCACTATCAGACCAGATTAAGTGTATTTAACAGCTGTTTGCAGCTGTTTTGCACTCCCTAACCCCTTGCCAAGTGTTGATTCCTTATGGTGGTGAGCATTTTGAGGCACCATAACTTTCCGACAAGTGTACGGCCTTGATCGTGCCCTCTTTTCCATGAAACGATCTCAACGGTTACCCGAAAACTATATATACCCCATTACCCCCATTGCTATTTCTTACAAGAATTCTGATTTTGAGAGCTCTAAGTTGAAACCATTGTTTCATACCTGAGTTCTTGAAGTCGGGATTAGCATTCGGGGACCCTGGGTAAGTATTCTTTCGTTCTTTTCCTTATTTTACTGCTTTTCGAGTCAGAAAGTCAAACTTTGTTTGACTTTCAGCGTTGACCAGTAATGGTCAATGCGAAGTTCGTTTGAACTTCGCAACGTGAGTGTAATCACGTTGGTCATAGTCCCTTGGGACTATGCCCACTGATTACCACGTTGTCTAGAGTCGTAGGGTAGGCGATCTAATAAATCGCCTATACCTTCGAACTCGACCCTTTTGGTCGATCTTTAGGATCCGACCAAATACATTAGGTGACCATAGTAGGTAGGGAATAACCTTCCGAGGTTATACCCTATGGTCACATCGTTTAAGTAGTTGTATGATAGGTAGTTTATATGCCTTAGGTAAATTACCAGAATACCCTTTTCATGTATAAATTGGTAATTAAGCATATGTAACCTAAACCTTTGTCACATAACTGATTATGT
This sequence comes from Helianthus tuberosus, assembly GCA_030545235.1. NCBI lineage: Eukaryota > Viridiplantae > Streptophyta > Magnoliopsida > Asterales > Asteraceae > Helianthus > Helianthus tuberosus. The sequence goes on along the minus strand of CM060396.1, from coordinate 136,641,867 downwards.
AACATGATTAGGCATATAACACTTGTCATAGGGCTAGTTAGGCGGTCCAAACGCGTTTCACGCGAACGACACGTTAAAGTAGCATAAGCTACCTAAACGGGTCGTAATGGGTCGATAAGACTTAGGTTAAGTTTCATTTAGTATGTAGGCTTTGTTAAACCATATCACATGAGTTCCTACACTCATTTGGTTTACAAACCCTCATGCTACCCAGTCTTCCGATTTAGGTCCGGTTTATTAATGTAGTTACCTATATTAGGTGCCGTTTGATATTCCGCGATCTCTAGCATTGCTTGGTGGTTATCCTAGGACTTCTGAGCAATCTCAAGTGAGTACATAGACCCCTCTTTTACTGTTTTCCAAACGTTTTGGGGTGGAACACATGTGCCTACTTGTTACTTTCATGCTTTCATGTTTTCACATCATATACCGGCTATGTTCATTAGTACATTATAGTACATGATTTCATTTACATTTCATACTAGGTGTGCCATTGTGTGCATTACTTAGTACATTGTTTTACATTACATCACATGCTACGTATGTCTATTGTTGCATACTTAGTACAGGTCGCATGCTACGTATGTCTGTTGTTGCATACTTAGTACAGTTCACATGCTATGTATGTTCAATCGTGCATTGTTCTTCATACTTAGTACATTTGTTATTCATCACATACTTACATTTTGGACGCATATTACATGATTGACCTTGATCATGCATTTTCACAAGACATAATGTTGATTTAAACTACGTTTTACTTCAATACTATGTTCTTGTGCATATGGTTTAGTTGACACATTTCACTAGCCATACAGGACATTTTGACATAGACATTAGACATAGACATTTTAACATGATTGACATTAATCATGCATTTACACAAAACATAACGTTGATTTAAACACAGTTTTACTTCAATACCTTGTTTTTGTGCATTTCACCTATGGTTTAGTTGATGCGTTTTCACTAGCCATACATATCATTTAGGTTACACATTACATGATTTACATTGATCATGCATTTTGACATATTATTCAATACATTTGACAAATTCATTTACACATGGACAATTTACATTGTTGGTTTGGTTTGATTAAGTGATTAAGAAACGATGCGGGTGTAATACGATACAAGCATGGTGGATACGCCGCTGGTACTTCCTATATATAAGTGTTTGTATGGTATTACATGTCGTAGCGTTATTTGAATCATTTCAGTTTGAGACATAGAACATTTTATACAAATAACATATTTTTCACATGACATTGATTTACAAACAACTTATCTAATACAAACTCATTTTACATGGTTATTCATTTAACCATACATTATTTATACATATCATCTGATCTTATCGATTTTCAAATGATTTACAAAACAAAGCAAATAACAAGGTTCATGACTAAACATTTTCTCAAACAAAAGTCATGAAACCTATTTTCACAAAACCTATGTATCTCACCGGCATTTTTATGCTGACGTACCTATTTTCACATGTGTTTTTCAGGAACTGTTGCATAAGATGATCAAGATACATATAGGCAGACTTGGGCTTTAGTGACAATAAAAGATGCAAGACTAGTTAATTATGTTGTATTTCTTGTTTGTTAAGACATTGTAACACTTTTAATCAATAAAACGAAACTTCAATTGCCATGGATTTGAAACAATTAATTCTGTTACAACACTCCCCGACGTTTCCGCCACGTTTTGTATGTTCCACGTGGTCGGGGTGTGACAGAAAAGATGGTATCAGAGCCAATGGTTATAGGGAATTAGGTTATTAGTAATGCTTTGACCTAGTCTATAACTTTCTAGGACCCTAACGCGAGTTTACTTGCGTTTAGTCATAAAACAATACTGTCACCTATCCTTAGGCGACTACCACAACAAGAACATAAATTTCAAAACCGCTTTGAAAACTAATCATCTGTTCTAGGATGATTGATTACTAGGTTTTGAACCCTCTATTGTAAGGTTTTGAACTCTCTGTTATATGGTTTTGAACCCCTATGAGTTTTCAAAATCTCATCAAGGTTTTGGGTTTTAAATAATGTGAACACGTGCAAACTGGAAGGGTGAATGCCTGTATTCTGGGTTTTCTGTCTAGGCAAGCACTTCGTATACATCTCATCAGACGCGAGACCAGTTGTGCTTACCTGGGAATTCTTGGGATGAGTGTTCACTTATAGGCGAGCATGTCTTCGCGATACATTATTTTTGATCCATTTACTTTAATTTAGTCACTGTGTGTCGTTTGTTGCTTTGTAGTAACAAACAAATGACCACTACCCTTGCTTTCATCAGATTTGTTCATCTCATTCTTTTCGTCTAATTCTCTCACTCGTTTCCTTTCATGTTCTTCTCTTTTAGAATGCCTCCACGACGCGAAAATCCTGTATCTGTTGACGAGCTGGCAGCTGTCATTACACAACAAATGACTGCTGCAATCCCAAACGTCATTGCTCAATGTTACCAAGCTATCAACAACAATAAGGCTCTCTGCAGTTTCAAGACGTTCAACTCAGCTAAGCCATCCAAGTTTTCTGGGTCTCAAGGAGCGACTGCACTTCTGCAATGGTTCGAGAGTCTAGAAAGCACCTTCAGGCATGTTCAATGTCCAAACGAGCGAAAGGTAGATTTTGCATCTAGTGTCTTTGAGAAACGAGCTTTGACGTGGTGGAACGGTGTGGTGAGAGATAGGGGTGCCGATGTGGCACTGGCTCAGACATGGGAAGAACTTAGAGCACTGATGATGAAGGAATTCTGTCCTCGTCACGAGATCAGGGCATTGGAAAGAGAATTCGACGATCTTAAGCAAGACAGTGGCGAACATCGAGCATACACTGATCGATATGAGGAGCTGAGCCTGTTGTGTCCTACCATGGTTACACCTTTGGATAAGGCGATCGAAAAATACATTGATGGTCTCCCTGACTTGGTTCAAGACATTGTTACCGGTAGTAACCCCACTACGGTTAGGCAGGCCATTGAGCTATCTGCAACCCTGACTGAATCTCAGATCAGGAAACGTAAGCTTTTCCGAAAGGGTGACAAGAAACCGCTCGAGGAATCAAAGACCATGGATGAACAGACTGGATCCCTTGAGTGGTCAAAGAAGCAAAAGGCTCCTCAGAACTTCGCCATGGTCGCTCACAATGATCAAGCCGCCCCCAACCAACCAGCTAAACCCCGTGCTAGGAAGCCATACAACGGAACTTCACCCTTGTGCAACCGATGTGGTATACATCATCATGCTAATGTGAAGTGCCACGAATGCCAAATTTGTGGACTTAAAGGTCATGTGGCAAAAGTTTGCGTTGCAGCAGTTGCACCGAATCAAGCTGACAACAAACCTGCTCGAGCTCGCTTTCCACCAGGTTCTTGCAACAAGTGTGGCGAGATGGGACATTTCCGAAGAAATTGCCCAAAGCTTGCTAACACTAATCCAGCACAGAGATGAGCATCTGATCGACTAGAAGACAACACTCTTTAGAAATAATCACATCCTATGTATTATTTTCTTTTGTTGTCAAGGTCCATGGAACAGTTGTTATCATTGTTGATAAATAAACCTTCTTATTTACATTGCAATGTATTTATGTGGTTGTATGCATAACAACATATCTCTTTCAATACCGACAATCAAGGAACCGTATTCCTTAAAGAACAGACTACCCCAAAATTCTTCCATTTTACAATCTCTTGCGTTTTCCACAAAGATCCTAAGTACCCGTCTCTTGCAAAGAGACGAGGTATAAGGTGCAATTTATAACTCTGTACGAATACCCCAAGTACCACTATAAATTCTTAATAGGGTACCTAAGGGTATTTCCGTATGTTCTAAATTATTGTGTGCCTTAATTCGCATATTGCGTTTTCCTGAAAACGAAAAATCGAATTCTTGGTAGATCATCCTATCTTCATGGATGGATTCTTGAAATGATTAAAGTGCCAAATGAAATCCACGAATTGGATTCCTGGTGTGCTTTAAGTATCCGCGTCCAAAGATAACAAATTTATAAACAAGTCAAACAACTATGTGATTATGTGCTTATGTGTTTCCTTTTATGTTTTTGTGTGATCCAAGTTTTGTCATCCAAATCCTCATAGAATCTTCCATATCTTCGTATAAGGGATTCATAGTAGGATATCCAAAGGTACTATATTAAATCCTCAATGGGCTTCTACGTTGTAGTTAAGTCCCTTGGATTTTATTGTACTATTCTATAATTAGACCCCTTGAGTGGTCTAGTTAAACAGATTGATCCAAAAATTTGGTTAAGTATATCAAATGATGATATAGCTGAAAGGACTCCTTGGAGGTCTAATTAAAAAGATCATGTGTTGATCTGATTAAAAGGACCCTATGGTAGTCTAGTCACACTCATCACAGGTTTGATATTTTCTTCCCCTACACATCATGAAATGCACTGTGCGGACTGTGCAAGGAATTACGTAATTATGGACGCGTACATAATTATGGAAATTCAGTGCACAGAGACCACAGCGAATTTTGTCATGTATTCCGTTCATTTTTGTTTCTGAAGATGTAAAATGACTCATTCGGTTCATTTTTGTTTCTGAAGATGTAAAATGACTATTCCGTTCATTTTTGTTTCTGAAGATGTAAAATGACTCATTCGGTTCATTTTTGTTTCTGAAGATGTAAAATGACTATTCCGTTCATTTTTGTTTCTGAAGATGTAAAATGACTCATTCGGTTCATTTTTGTTTCTGAAGATGTAAAATGACTATTCCGTTCATTTTTGTTTCTGAAGATGTAAAATGACTCATTCGGTTCATTTTTGTTTCTGAAGATGTAAAATGACTATTCCGTTCATTTTTGTTTCTGAAGATGTAAAATGACTCATTCGGTTCATTTTTGTTTCTGAAGATGTAAAATGACTATTCCGTTCATTTTTGTTTCTGAAGATGTAAAATGACTCATTCGGTTCATTTTTGTTTCTGAAGATGTAAAATGACTATTCCGTTCATTTTTGTTTCTGAAGATGTAAAATGACTCATTCGGTTCATTTTTGTTTCTGAAGATGTAAAATGACTATTCCATTCATTTTTGTTTCTGAAGATGTAAAATGACTATTCCGTTCATTTTTGTTTCTGAAGATGTAAAATGACTCATTCGGTTCATTTTTGTTTCTGAAGATGTAAAATGACTCATTCGGTTCATTTTTGTTTCTGAAGATGTAAAATGACTCATTCGGTTCATTTTTGTTTCTGAAGATGTAAAATGACTATTCCATTCATTTTTGTTTCTGAAGATGTAAAATGACTCATTCGGTTCATTTTTGTTTCTGAAGATGTAAAATGACTCATTCGGTTCATTTTTGTTTCTGAAGATGTAAAATGACTCATTCGGTTCATTTTTGTTTCTGAAGATGTAAAATGACTATTCCATTCATTTTTGTTTCTGAAGATGTAAAATGACTCATTCGGTTCATTTTTGTTTCTGAAGATGTAAAATGACTCATTCGGTTCATTTTTGTTTCTGAAGATGTAAAATGACTCATTCGGTTCATCTTTGTTTCCGAAGATGTAAAATGGCTATTCCGTTCATTTTTGTTTCTAAAGAATGCCTGTTGAAAATAACTCCGTTCATTTTTCAATTCTGAAGAATGTCCGTTAAAGAGAAATAACAGGATTATGCCTTTCTTATCTCTGGTGGTTATTTGACACAAAGCCACAGTTAGACTCCTACGAATTAATTTCGGGACGAAATTTCCTAAAGTAGGGGAGACTGTAACACCCGTGTCACTCCAACCATCAGACAAATGCCAAACCAATGAAATATAGTATTTCATACTTGGGATTTGTAAAAATATGTGTATCGTTTACACATATCAATTCTGGTTTGATTTCAAGCTTTAAATCGCTTTCTGGAGGGTTATACGCGCTCTGATGTGTAGATATAACCAGTTTAATCCAACGAACACTCTGGAATAGTGAAATAGGCTTAACATACCTTAAATAACCTTTACATAACTTAGATATAAGTTTTGGAAGGTTTGGTGTGGTGAAATCAAAGTTTTTCGTCTACAGGGACTAAAGTTGACAAACTGCGAAAGTATGCCAATTTGAACTGTAACAGACATTCCGGAACATGACCATAAGTTAAACATACCATAAATATCCTTTACATAGCTTAGAAATAGGCTTTGAGGTGTTCGGTATGCTAAAATAAACTTTTGTGTCATTCAGGGACTAAAAGTGTCAAAAAGTGCACAAGTTTGCATTTTCGCGCATAACTTACGTTCTGGATATATCCGGACACCCAAAAATTTATGTAAGCATGACTATATTATGCTTTAGTGTTTGGATTGCCAAAAATCCATTCGTCGCGTCATATGGATCGTTTTTCGCGCTTATGCGCATTCCGTCGTAATTAAGCGAACATCGCGTTCGTACGACCAAACGAACTGACATCCGACATATTTTTGAGCATGTTTCATGTCCACAATGTTTAGGAAACATTTTAGGGCCTTAAATTTGGCTTTACGGGCCTTAGAAGTGTCGGAAATGGCCTTAAACACGTGCAGGGACTGAAACTGTCATTTTTCAAACATATGTGCAGATCAGAAGGGCCATGCGGCCCGCATTGTCTTTGGCTGATCCTGAAGCGGGCCGCTTCCCACTATCAGACCAGATTAAGTGTATTTAACAGCTGTTTGCAGCTGTTTTGCACTCCCTAACCCCTTGCCAAGTGTTGATTCCTTATGGTGGTGAGCATTTTGAGGCACCATAACTTTCCGACAAGTGTACGGCCTTGATCGTGCCCTCTTTTCCATGAAACGATCTCAACGGTTACCCGAAAACTATATATACCCCATTACCCCCATTGCTATTTCTTACAAGAATTCTGATTTTGAGAGCTCTAAGTTGAAACCATTGTTTCATACCTGAGTTCTTGAAGTCGGGATTAGCATTCGGGGACCCTGGGTAAGTATTCTTTCGTTCTTTTCCTTATTTTACTGCTTTTCGAGTCAGAAAGTCAAACTTTGTTTGACTTTCAGCGTTGACCAGTAATGGTCAATGCGAAGTTCGTTTGAACTTCGCAACGTGAGTGTAATCACGTTGGTCATAGTCCCTTGGGACTATGCCCACTGATTTCCACGTTGTCTAGAGTCGTAGGGTAGGCGATCTAATAAATCGCCTATACCTTCGAACTCGACCCTTTTGGTCGATCTTTAGGATCCGACCAAATACATTAGGTGACCATAGTAGGTAGGGAATAACCTTCCGAGGTTATACCCTATGGTCACATCGTTTAAGTAGTTGTATGATAGGTAGTTTATATGCCTTAGGTAAATTACCAGAATACCCTTTTCATGTATAAATTGGTAATTAAGCATATGTAACCTAAACCTTTGTCACATAACTGATTATGTAACATGATTAGGCATATAACACTTGTCATAGGGCTAGTTAGGCGGTCCAAACGCGTTTCACGCGAACGACACGTTAAAGTAGCATAAGCTACCTAAACGGGTCGTAATGGGTCGATAAGACTTAGGTTAAGTTTCATTTAGTATGTAGGCTTTGTTAAACCATATCACATGAGTTCCTACACTCATTTGGTTTACAAACCCTCATGCTACCCAGTCTTCCGATTTAGGTCCGGTTTATTAATGTAGTTACCTATATTAGGTGCCGTTTGATATTCCGCGATCTCTAGCATTGCTTGGTGGTTATCCTAGGACTTCTGAGCAATCTCAAGTGAGTACATAGACCCCTCTTTTACTGTTTTCCAAACGTTTTGGGGTGGAACACATGTGCCTACTTGTTACTTTCATGCTTTCATGTTTTCACATCATATACCGGCTATGTTCATTAGTACATTATAGTACATGATTTCATTTACATTTCATACTAGGTGTGCCATTGTGTGCATTACTTAGTACATTGTTTTACATTACATCACATGCTACGTATGTCTATTGTTGCATACTTAGTACAGGTCGCATGCTACGTATGTCTGTTGTTGCATACTTAGTACAGTTCACATGCTATGTATGTTCAATCGTGCATTGTTCTTCATACTTAGTACATTTGTTATTCATCACATACTTACATTTTGGACGCATATTACATGATTGACCTTGATCATGCATTTTCACAAGACATAATGTTGATTTAAACTACGTTTTACTTCAATACTATGTTCTTGTGCATATGGTTTAGTTGACACATTTCGCTAGCCATACAGGACATTTTGACATAGACATTAGACATAGACATTTTAACATGATTGACATTAATCATGCATTTACACAAAACATAACGTTGATTTAAACACAGTTTTACTTCAATACCTTGTTTTTGTGCATTTCACCTATGGTTTAGTTGATGCGTTTTCACTAGCCATACATATCATTTAGGTTACACATTACATGATTTACATTGATCATGCATTTTGACATATTATTCAATACATTTGACAAATTCATTTACACATGGACAATTTACATTGTTGGTTTGGTTTGATTAAGTGATTAAGTAACGATGCGGGTGTAATACGATACAAGCATGGTGGATACGCCGCTGGTACTTCCTATATATAAGTGTTTGTATGGTATTACATGTCGTAGCGTTATTTGAATCATTTCAGTTTGAGACATAGAACATTTTATACAAATAACATATTTTTCACAAGACATTGATTTACAAACAACTTATCTAATACAAACTCATTTTACATGGTTATTCATTTAACCATACATTATTTATACATATCATCTGATCTTATCGATTTTCAAATGATTTACAAAACAAAGCAAATAACAAGGTTCATGACTAAACATTTTCTCAAACAAAAGTCATGAAACCTATTTTCACAAAACCTATGTATCTCACCGGCATTTTTATGCTGACGTACCTATTTTCACATGTGTTTTTCAGGAACTGTTGCATAAGATGATCAAGATACATATAGGCAGACTTGGGCTTTAGTGACAATAAAAGATGCAAGACTAGTTAATTATGTTGTATTTCTTGTTTGTTAAGACATTGTAACACTTTTAATCAATAAAACGAAACTACAATTGCCATGGATTTGAAACAATTAATTCTGTTACAACACTCCCCGACGTTTCCGCCACGTTTTGTATGTTCCACGTGGTCGGGGTGTGACACTTGAAAGCATGGAAACCTCCATTTTTAGGGGAAACTATGGCAAAATTTTCTAAAAATCCAAACACTTAGAAAAATATTTATTAACCTACACTTACAAGTGTATTTCAAACCTTAAATTGTTACAAAAACTTTGCCATAGATTTTTTTCCAAAAATATAAATATTGGAGGTTGGTTTTTATAAATAAAAAGGGATTAAATATGTATTTAGGAAATATATATTTAGAAGACACCATGTGTGTGATTAATTGTATATTTTGTGTATTAGTTATATTATTTTAGGGCTTCAAATAATATAACACATCAAAATACCAAGAATTACAATCCAAAATATTACCAAAATTCCAAGGATTAGATATACAAGTTATACATAAAATATTGGTGAACCAAACTGTAACAACCATAATTTTATTTAGCGATTTTAGTAAATAATCACATATTACTAAGTATTTATATTTAAACATTCATGCTCAAATACGGGTTTATTAAAACTTTTCTAAACTTGAAAGCAAAACAACATAATATAATTTAATTCATCGTTTTAGAATAACGACGAAACAACTTGCGGAAGCTTCATTTAACGCGTGTTCGGTTCTTGCTCGACGCTCGATCTTCATCCGGGGCTCTCGACATTCACCTGTGTTCAAAACCAACTTAAAAGTTAGTTTTGATAATTAAATAACTGGTATCACAAGGAAAATGGGGTCGAATAAATGAATTAAAGAAAAATCAGAAAATCCTCATATTAATCCCTTGATCCTAGAAACAAGGATTTGAATCCGGTCTCCACCGTAACTTACGGTGGACACCGTAAGTTACGATGGCCCCTGATTAAGAATGCTCCCACCGTAACTCAGTAGGCTGCTGGCGTAAGGATTTCAGCCCCACCGTAACTTACGGTGGGCACCGTAAGTTACAGTGGCCCCTGTATCAGCCCCTTCCAATTTTGCCGTTTTTGACACGAAAACCTTCGTATCTTTCAATCCGCATATCCCTTTGACCTACCGTTTCTTCCTACATGATTGTAATATTATCTTCCATCAAATGGAGTTAAAATCCAACATCCTACATAATAATTTTTGAGACTTCTAAGCCTTCGACTCCTTGCCGTTTTACCGAATTTTAACCCGTTTATGCATTTTATCAAACAAACATATTTGTTTAATCCTTATTTCACATGCACCTCTTCAAATTAATGTTAACTACCATGTTAGGTTCTAATCACAGGTTTCTCACACAACTTAAATACGTTTTCGCTCGTTTGCTTATTTTGACCCGTTAAGGGTATTTAAGCACTTTAGAACTTGAACTCGCTTTTATACATTTCTAGCATCTTATTCCTACATTTCTTATCAAGAAATCTTCCACCACAACTATATGTGTGTTGGATTTAATGTGGATATCTATAGGTTCCGAACTTTACCCCTCGGATTATCTTTTTACGGCAAAGACTCATATAAAGTCATTCGACCCAAGAATTTACATCTTTCACTATCTTTTCTTATTCTAAGCATTTATTTAATCATATAAATCATTTCCAAACCTCTTGCAAGGGTCGTTCGTTCAAATTAGCTTACAAGAGCAATTTGGTCAATTTTCATCCTTTCTTTACTAAAAGGAACTTTTAAATACTTGTTTGACCCAAAATCCGACCTTTTAACTATAATCTTGTTTATAAACCCATGTGCTTCTAAAACACCATAATCATAACTCAATTTATTCAGTTTACCTAAAAGATAACCGAATAACTATATTTTAACCTTGTCTAACTCTTATAGAATCTCAAGTTCTACATGATGAGTTGAATCATTATACATACCTGGCTCGGGTCAATATATTGACCCGTTTCAATACCTTGACTTAGTAGCCACTACGCAATAGCAATGTGCGTATCCATTTGATATTTATTCCTACAAACATGTAACTCGACAAACCATTAGTCGATATTGTCAAAGGGTGATAATTTCACCTTTTGACCCGTTTATTTACCTAGTGATCTTCGTCACTTCAAGTAAATGCCAATTTCATGTATTATGCTAATTTAAAGTCTACTAGCGAAATTACGAAATCAAGCATAACGTAACGGAATCGTAGTTACGTACCTTTTAAGCATCCTTTTCAAATGCGTATTTCCACCGGCTTGTCCACTTGACGATCCGGATTCCTAGCCTAAAGAGTTCAATTCGCAATCCGTTTAAAACCCTTTTTCAATCATGTATCGCATAATTTGCTAAATCATCACAATCATGCGTTTTAACTTTAAATTTCAATTTCGAGCCTTCTTTGGGGCATTTTTACAAACACTTAACGGGCAGAATTTTACATCTTTTATTTTCTAATTCATGGCTTGCTACTTAGCCTTGATTAACATCAATTTAGCTATTACTTATAGAATTACACATCATATTTTCAGAAATCAGTTTCTATGCAACAATTTACACTAGATTAGCATTCTACACCCTAGTGTTCATCATTTTCTCACAAAACCCATGAATGACTTTCAATGTATTCATGAAATTTCCAGAATTTAGGCATGGTTTCACATGTTATTGTCTAGGTTTCACTCCTAGACACTATATCATCCCTATTCTATCTAAATAGCAAACATGCAACATCAAATTTCAGATTTCCCAAATTCATGAGAATTTCAAACAGAGAATTAACATCAAATTTTGCATACCTTACAACCCCCTTGCAATGGGGATCAGTAATCTATGCTTGATTTTCGATTTTAACTTGGTTTGAGCCTTCAATTTGTGAGATTAGTGAGTTGTTAGGGTTTTGAGAGTGGGGGTCGCCCTCCTCCTCCTGTTGATCGAACCAGACACCTAAATGGTGTGTTTGGTTTTTATTTTTATTAAACTTAATAATATAAGTTTAGATTTTAACAACATAGGCCCCTCCACTTTTATTTAGTTTATAACTTGATATTTCGTTCTTTCATTTAATTACAAGACTTGTACTAGGTTATTTATTTCCTAGTTACTTTATCTTGTTCGCAACCCGTTTTATTTTAAGTCCCGTTAAATCTCGGGACTTTTATATACTTTGCTTTCTCAAAGTATTTCTCATCCTTTTAATAAATATTAGATACATTTATTTAAATCCTAAAATTTACCGGGTAAGTTTTACCACTAACTGTATTTACCCGTCCTGTAGGATTAACGTGGTTTGATTACCAAACCCGTTTTCGGGGTGTTACAAGTCTACCCCCCTTAAAGAGGTTTCGTCCCCGAAACCTTTCTCACGTACTTTATTAGTTTAGATCATCTAAACCTTAGTTTCGGTGATCACTTGAGCACTATTCGCATATAATAATCTTACCACAAAGCATGGTAATGTGTTTTTGGTTTCAAAGCGTATGCGCCTTTTACATGTATAGCCTCAAAGGCCATTACTTTCATCTTGCATTCCGTATTCCGTTCACTTATCTGACCGAGTTTTCATCTGATCACTCGATCATATTTATTCTTCAATGTGTTTACTTCAAGCTAATTTTTATTTCGACTAGCGATTTGTATAAGTTGTAACACTTTTCTGACTTTGAAAGGTTTTACTGGCTAGACTGATTAGTCGCGGTCACTTCACACCCCGTCATTCGGGCATATCTCATCGCCAACCCGGCCTTTTGTGCGTTTTCTGATTACATCTTATAATATTCATATTTATTAAAACGTTGTTTCTTACTAAAACTAAATTTTAGTTTAACGTTTTTTTTTTCTTTTTTTTAACTAAGTCAATTACTCATTTCAAGGAAATTAGCAACCCATAATTTATTCCCTTCCATTCTAATTTTATGCGAGGAACCGTAGCAAGTTCCCTCGCTTTCTCCTATTGACCCGTAGGTTCTTTCACTTAGTCTCGTGGGCTATTTCTTTAGATTTCCACCTTTTTAAGGTGAACCCCAACAGTTTGTTTTTTTTTATTTATGACCCAAGGGTCTTCTTGGTCCCGTAGACCTTAACACTATGTTTAATCCCGTAAGTTATGATAATCCCGTAGATTATCTTTTATTCAAGTCTTTATTCAACTGTGTATATATGTGTGGTGTCCAGGCACCCCTTTTATGTCTAGAACTGTTTACTTTTGCTTTTTGGGTTTCATTTGATCTTGACCGTAGTCTAAGGCTACATTTGTTCTCTTTCGAATTATATTTCTGACTTTATGACTTCTAACGTCATTTACACGTCGGTTTGTCCTACTCTTACCGTTACCCGGTTCTTACCTATACTTCTTTACGACCCAATACCCGGGTTCTTTATCTTAGTGTTTTTAACATTTTTGTTTCGCTAGTTTGCATTTTTTCTATATATATTCCTTTATGACCCATTACGTAGGTTCATTAATGTTTCGCGCTTCCATTATTCAGTTTGCGCTTACTTGCACTACCAAGTTTTTATACCTTATTTATCTCGTTTGACTTGTTCGTGTGAAATTTCATCACTTGTGAACGTCAAACTCCATTCTTTATTCGACCCATTCAACTTTAAAATAGTTGAGCGTTGTTATTAACATTTCTGTTTGCAAATTCTCATTGTATTTTAGTCATGACTCATATTCCGAGTCTTTTGACTTTCTATTTCGCGTTCCCGTCTCTTGGTTTACGCATTCTTTCCAAATCCTACTCATTTATCGGGTATCTTCACCGTAATCATTTTCAAGTAAACACTCTTATATAGTTTTAGACGTTATTTTAATTTATTTGGTTGTCTTAGCGAGATCCATCGCTTTTATTCAATCAAGTCCTTAATCCTTTATTCAATTCGTTTGACTTGTCCATGTGAATTTCATCACTTGTGACAGTCAAACTTTTATCCCTATGCCTTAGCATTCCTATTGATCGATCTGTATTTTCCTTTTACTTGATCCTCGTCCCTTCTCTCGGGCTCGTTATTCTTACGTAATACGCTTCCGTCATCCGACTTACGTTTACGTTTACTATCAAACATCTTACTTATTTGATTCATTTGGGTACCATTTAAGTTAGTCCCATTCACCCCACCCTTACTACATCGGACATAAATGTGTCCATCATAAGAAGTTCATGGTACCATGTGTTCACTACTTACTTGGCCAGAGTAAGCGATCAACACCTGATATACATGACCTTTTTTATAATTGTCACATTACACCCCATGTAAGTAATGCCTCTATTTATTTTTCTTGGAAACAATATCCCGGATAGGTTTTCTATTCAGGTTTTTCCAAGTTTTTAATCTACATATGCAACTTTAAATCTCTACGTATTTGTTGCATATTACTATTCACGTAATCATTTAAAATGCGCACCTGATAAATGCTTGCCCTAACGGGCTTTCCTTGCCATTACTTATTTGCGATTGTTACACGATTTAGGTCCTTGATTAGTACGCTCTTCTTGTCATACCTCGGACCGTTCCATTACCATATCCGCAATTCATTCATCTCTCGTCATCTTTAGACGCGAGTGTCCTTAAATTTAAACATTAACAAGAGTTAGTAATGTCAACTTCAATAATTTCCTGTATTATAATACAAGGCTTTTTCTACTATACACGTCAACGCACGAAATTTCGTCAACTACTTCAATCATTTAATTGGGATAACGTGTATTACACGATAACCCTATGTGTTGTTTACAACACCTTAACACGCTAACCATTAACATACATGTACTTACCGGATTTGCGATCAAGCCTCGAACCGAACACTAATCTTTATCAAGAGCGTAAGGTTTAAGTCCAAGCATGGTTTTCCCCACCTTACTTGAATCTCTTAAACCAGGGCTCTGATACCAACTTGTAACAACCATAATTTTACTTAGCGATTTCAGTAAATAATCACAGATTACAGAGTATTTATATTTAAACATTCATGCTCAAATACTGGTTTATTAAAACTTTTCTAAACTTGAAAGCAAAACAACATAATATAATTTAATTCATCGTTTTAGAATAACGACGAAACAACTTGCGAAAGCTTCATTTAACACGTGTTCGGTTCTTGCTCGACGCTTGATCTTCATCTGGGGCTCTCGACATTCACCTGTGTTCAAAACCAACTTAAAAGTTAGTTTTGATAATTAAATAACTGGTATCACAAGGAAAATGGGGTCGAATAAACGAATTAAAGAAAAATAAAAAAATCCCCATATTAATCCCTTGATCCTAGAAACAAGGATTTGAATCCGGTCTCCACCGTAACTTACGGTGGACACCGTAAGTTAAAGTGGCCCCTGATTAAGAATGCCCCCACCGTAACTCAGTAGGCAGCTGGCGTAAGGATTTCAGCCCCACCGTAACTTACGGTGGGCACCGTAAGTTACGGTGGCCCCTGTATCAGCCCCTTCCAATTTTGCCGTTTTTGACACGAAAACCTTCGTATCTTTCAATCCGCATATCCGTTTGACCTACCGTTTCTTCCTACATGATTGTAATTTAATCTTCCATCAAATGGAGTTAAAATCCAACATCCTACATAATAATTTTTGAGACTTCTAAGCCTTCGACTCCTTGCCGTTTTATCGAATTTTAACCCGTTTATGCATTTTTATCAAACAAACATATTTGTTTAATCCTTATTTCACATGCACCTCTTCAAATTAATGTTATCTACCATGTTAGGTTCTAATCATAGGTTTCTCACACAACTTAAATACGTTTTCGCTCGTATGCTTATTTTGACCCGTTAAGAGTATTTAAGCACTTTAGAACTTGAACTCGCTTTCATACATTTCTAGCATCTTATTCCTACATTTCTTATCAAGAAATCTTCCACCACAACTATATGTGTGTTGGATTTAATGTGGATATCTATATGTTCCGAACTTTACCCCTCAGATTATCTTTTTACGGCAAAGGTTCATATAAAGTCATTCGAACCAAGAATTTACATCTTTCACTATCTTTTCTTATTCTAAGCATTTATTTAATCATATAACTCATTTCCGAACCTCTTGGAAGGGTCGTTCAATTAAAACCGTTTTCATGTGTCTTTTCATGTCATTCATCATTGGAGACGTTTCTCTGCAGTTTGTGGGCGAATTTTGGCTTTGGATAGTGTTTGTGAACATTCTCTAACATTCCGTTTTGTCTTTCGATTCGTATGAACTATAAACTTGATGTTATGATAATCCACCAAGCAATGTCCGGCTAAGCTTTCGGTGATCATCTTAGTTGAAGGTTTATCTATGACTCTTGTGTGTTTTTCCTCTATTTCTAGAATGATAACTTGGTGTGTTTGCTATGCTTATCATGGTGTATGAATATTTGATTGTAGCTTGTTAATTTATGTTTCAATTCTAGTCTAAATCGTACGTTCTTGGTGTTGTTGACAATCGAGATATCACGGGGAGGTGTAGGGTTGGATATTGATTAATTGATCATCGGGAAACAACCTCGCTTTAATATAATCCGAGTACTTTGTTCCCTTTTATCACAACAAATGTTTATGCACGAGTTATGTCTATGTAACTCTTTCTAGTTGGAATTTTGCACAAGTGTTAAAAGAAACCAAAACCTAAGATGGTCATTCTCTCATAATCTGAATTACAAACCAATTTTGATTAGCAATTAGTTGATTACTTAGTTTTTAAATCAAACAATCCAAACTCTTGATTTTTAATTTCTGCGCATTAGATTAATTGTAGTTAATTTACAAAGCTATATAACCAACACATTTTCCACAAACTCCATGTGTTCGATACCCACTTACCGCTATCTATTAGTAGTAACTGGATTAAATTTGCGTGTACCTACGACAGCACGTCAAATTTTGGGGCCGTTGCCGGGGAGTAGTGCACAACGTGTGTTAGTTTAATAGTTTTGTTTTGTTATTTTCGGGTTTACACTGGTTGTGTTTAGTGTGCAGGTACTTCAAGTGTATGCATACTAGGGGCTCTCAAAAGTCATCACCGCTATCGTTTGATCCAGAAATTAAAAGAACGCTAAGACAAAACCGATTTTTGGTACGAGAAAACAAGATTATTGGTTCACCCACTACACCCATTACACCAAGAAACATCATGTAAGAAACCCAAGTACCACCCACAACGGGTCAAAGGACCTCATCATTCATTCCTACTTCCACACAACCTTCACCAAATACCACCATGCCTAATACCACTACCAATCCTACTCCACCTTATGACGTTACACCAACCAACAACACGCCACCGATTACTACTCAAGTTGAACCTACTCTTAATTTTAGCCCCTCTACCACAATTCCACCACTTTCACATTTTTTCCCAACTACGGGTCAATCATCTTCTACTCACCCACTACCACATGGCTCAACCGTCATCCAGACTACATCTACATACCGACCACCGAACCAATCGGGTTTTCAATATTCATCCTTTCCATTTGGGCAATCCTCGGGTATTCAAGGGGATGGATATGATGATGGTTATGAAGAAGATTTTCGAGGGTATGAAGAAGAAGGATTTTATTATGGGGGTGATGGAGGTTATTTGGGACCTCAAGGAGGAGCGGGTCAACAAAGTCAACCGCTACAACAAATTCAAGACATGGGTAGATTACCGGTTGGGGTGCAACATATTAGACCACAAGGGCCATAATTGCAACGCCCTACACCGCTACATCAAGTGCGTCCACAAAATACCCAACCGCAATTCCAAAGGCCAATGCAACAACCGCCAATGCAACATTACCAATTTCAGCCACCATTTGCACCTCAAGGGCCTATGCAAGGGCAAATGGGTCAACCAAGAGCACCATTGGGTGCCCCTCGAAGACATCACCGGGAAGTAGTACGGGGAATCGAAGCTCATTTCCGGCCTATTATCACTAACAATCCTTCACCGGTTGTGATTCCTCATCATGCAGACGGAAGAACTTTTGAAGTTAGAACAACCACCCTCCAAAGTTTACCAAAGTTTAAGGGGTTAGCAACGGAAGAACCTTACTTTCATTTGGAGACATACGACTCCATTTGCAACACGATTGGAGGTCAAGGGTTTTCCTCGGATGATGTCAAGTTGGTCCTATTCCAATTTTCTTTGGAAGACAAAGCAAAGAGATGGTTTCACACTTTACCCTCCCCGTCGATTTTTACATGGGCCGATATGCAACAGATTTTCTTGGATGAGTTTTACACTTCCCAAGAGACTAATGATGCAAGGAGAGGTTTGAGAAACTTCCAACAACAATCAGGGGAAATGTTTCACGAGGCGTTTGAAAGGTTCAATATGATGCTATGGAATTGCCCTCATCACGGTATCCAACTTTGGGAATTGTTGAATGCGTTTCACGAAGGGTTGAGTTCGGAGGATGCACGTTACTTGATGTCGATTACTAATGGTACATTCGGTACAAACTTTGAATAAGACGATTGGGCATTTTTAGAGCAATTGGCGGTGACTTCCAAAAGGAAGGCCCAATCCTCAAGAAGGGCAAGGCATGTGATAGCAAGGCCACAAGTGCATGGAGTAGAGAGTGGAGGTGTTCAAACCAGGAATCAAGTGTACAACGTGTGCACTAATTGCAATGAAATAGGCCACACGGCTGAAGTGTGTTTGGTAGGAGTGGTCAAAACTTTAACATGAATTCGAACACATACCACCCCAGGTTCCGAAACCATCCTAATCTCCGTTACGGAAATCCGGCGAACCAAGCTAACCCAAATTTTCAAGGAGCTCAAGGTAATTTTGCACCTCGCCAACAATACAATCAAGGGAACTATAGGGTGGAAATAATTATGGCTACCAAGGGAAATTTCAACAAACGGGTCAAAGTGGTTCAGGTCAAAATTCATCAAGCGGGAATGAACTCATGGATATGCTTCGGGCAATGCAACAAGACATGCAAAAACGAAATCAAGTTGATGAAGTCCGGATGCAAAAGGACGAGGTTCGTGACAAAAGCATTCAAACATTAACAACCCAAATGGGTCAATTGGCAACCGACGTGGTGGAGTGGAAGAAAAACAAAGGTCAACTTCCTAGTGACACCAAGGTAAATCCTTCCCATTTCTCGTCACGAGGTAATAATGTTAATGTTCATCATGTTAGTGTGTTAAGAAGTGGCAAAGAATTCAAAGCCAATTTGTACTAGGTGTGGTTGAAGGGGTGGTTGAGGATGTAACGGGTAATGAAAGTGAAGATGATGAAGTTTCACCGGTTGTATCTAAAGAATCAAATGCTAAAAAACCTGGGTTGGGTGAAAATGAAAAAGATAAAAAAAAATGAAAGTGAACCGAATCAAGTCCCTTTTCCATCGGCTTTACTTGACCCGGGTAAGAAAAACTTTATTGCATCAAGAGGTCCCCAAAAAGAGGAGTTGTGGGCCATTTTCAAACAAGTAAAAATTAACCTTCCATTACTTAACGCAATAAAACAAGTACCCGCATATGCTAAATTTTTAAAAGAATTATGCACACAAAAGATGCAACAAAAGAAGAAAATCCCTAAGCGGGTAGACTTAACCGGTCAAGTGAGTGCGGTGTTGAATGGGGAGCTTCCTCCTAAGCTCCAAGATCCGGGCACGCCATTAATAAATATACAAGTTGGTAATTTTCAAATGACAAAGGCGTTACTAGATCTTGGAGCCGGGATGAGTATTTTACCGAGGGGCTTATATGACCAATATGACTTTGGTCCGTTAGCAAGGGTAGAGACAACGGTTGTTTTGGCCGATTTGTCTCATAAGCTACCTCGGGGGATGGTTCAAAATGTAATTGTGAAAATTGATGAGTTTTACTACCCGGTTGACTTTTTAGTCTTAGACTACTCATCCGCGGACCCGAAACAACAACAAAATGTTATTTTGGGTCGGCCATTTTTTAGCACCGCGCATGCTGTGATAGATTGTAGATTTGGTACAGTCGATATGACTTTTGGAAATTGAAAAATAAGATTGAATGTTTTTACTAACAATTCTAATGCTGTTGGTGTTGATGAGTGCTTTATGGCAGATTTAGTCGACGGATGCAACCCGCATGAGTATGAGGAGAATAGCATGGATATGTGTGTTTGTGATTTTTCTGAACAGGTACATGCTTGTGCCCTAAGGGTTGAAGAGGAGAAACAAGATGCGATGGCATTGAAGGAAGGTCGACCGCTATGGACCCACCAATTTGAAAGGTTGCTGGTGGAAACAAATTCGGGTACTAAGCCATCATTGGAAGAACCACCAAAGTTGGAGCTCAAAGACTTGCCAAACCATTTGAAGTATGCTTTTCTAGGGGATAATGACACTCTACCGGTGATTATTGCCTCTAATTTAGAGATGGCGCAAGAACAAGCTCTATTGGAAGTCTAAACGAGCTATCGGATGGACGATTGCCGATCTAAAGGGAATTAGTCCATCAATCGTCATGCACAAGATCATTACCACCGAAGATGCAAAACCGACAAGAGAAGCACAACGAAGATTGAATCCGAACCTAAGGGAGGTAGTAAAGAAAGAGGTAATTAAATGGTTGGATGCGGGAATTATTTATCCAATTTCGGATAGTGCTTGGGTAAATCCTACCAAAGTTGTGCCTAAGAAGGCCGGCATTCAAGTAATCAAGGACGAAAATGGTGAACAAATAGTCACCCGACCGGTCACCGAGTGGCGTGTGTGTATTGATTATCGCAAATTCAATGCCGCCACTTCTAAGGACCATTTCCCCCTACCTTTTATTGACCAAATCATTGAAAAATTATCGGGTAAAAAATATTACTGTTTTTTGGATGGGTATTCGGGTTACAATCAAATTGCAATACACCCGGATGACCAACACAATACCACCTTCACTTGTCCATACGACACTTTTGCCTTTAGGCGAATGCCGTTTGGCTTGTGCAATGCACCGATAACTTTCCAATGATGTATAATGAGTATTTTCTCGGACATGGTTGGAGAGTCGCTTGAAGTTTTTATGGATGACTTTTCAATTTTTGGCACTATCTTTGAATCTTGTCTCAACGAGTTACAAAAAGTTTTAAAAAGATGTGTTGAGAAAAATTTAGTGCTTAGTTGGGAGAAAAGTCATTTTATGGTGCAAGAGGGTATTGTGTTAGGCCATGTGATTTCGAAGAGGGGTATGGAGGTGGATAAGGCAAAAATACGGGTAATATCATCTTTGCCTGCACCGAAAAATGTGAAGGGTGTAAGGTCATTTTTGGGACACGCGGGATTTTATAGACGTTTCATAAAAGGTTTTAGTGTTATCACTAAACCTTTATGTAATTTGTTGTTAAAGGATGTTCCATTTGATTTTACTAATGAGTGTTTGCAAGCATTTAATGTTTTGAAGGAACACTTGGTGAAAGCTCCCATTTTGGAACTGACACTACAATTGGTGCAGTTTTAGGTCAAAGAATTGATAAAAAGCCGGTGGTGATTTACTACGCAAGCAAGACGTTGTATGAAGCGCAACTGAATTACACCGCAACCGAAAAGGAGTTGTTAGCGGTGGTGTATGCTTTGGATAAGTTCCGTTCTTACATTTGGGGGAGCAAAGTGGTTGTATATTCGGATCATAGTGCGGTCCGATATTTAATGGAGAAAAAAGATGTGAAGCCCCGTTTGATTAGTTGGGTGTTGTTGCTACAAGAATTTGATTTAGAGATTCGAGACAAAAATGGAAGTGAGAACGTAGTGGCGGATCACTTGTCCTGAATTCCGGTGGAAGGGATGGATGATTTAAGCGAGATAAATGAAAGGTTTCCCGATGAGCAACTACTAGCCGTGTCCACTTTTGTTGCACCGTGGTATGCCCACTATGTGAATTACTTAGCCACGAGTGCCATCCCAAATCATTGGACCAAGAAAAGAAGACAACAATTTATGGTCCAAGTGAAGCAATACATTTGGGATGAACCGGACCTTTTCAAGATTGGGCCCTATCAAGTCATTCGGAGGTGTGTGCCCGAAACGGAGGTGTTGGAGATCTTGACTCATGCCCACTCATCCGCTTGGGGCGGTCATTTTAGCAGGCATAAAATGGGTTACCGGGTTCTCTCGTGTGGGTTTTATTGGCCCACAATTTTCAAAATGCATGTGAGTTCGCAAGGAATTGTATCAATTGCCAAAAGATGGGAAGTATTTCAAAGAGGGACGAGTTGCCATTGCAACCGATTTTGGTTGTTGAGATATTTGATGTGTGGGGCATTGACTTTATGGGTCACTTCCCGAATTCTAATGGGTTTTTATACATCTTGGTGGAGGTAGACTACGTCTCAAAGTGGATTGAAGCTGTTGCAACAAGAAAAAATGATCACTCGGTTGTTTGTAAATTTGTTCAATCCAACATTTTTGCCTGTTTTGGTATTCCGAGAGTTATCATTAGTGAAGGTGGGTCGCATTTCAAGAATTTCAATTTCGGAAAACTGTTGAAGCGGTATAGTGTGAACCACCGGATTGCTACACCTTACCATCCGCAAACTAGTGGACAAGTCGAAGTGTCCAACCGTCAAATTAAAGAAATTCTCATGAAGACGGTTCGAACGGATAGGAAGGATTAGGCGAGCAAATTAGAAGATGCGTTGTGGGCATACCGGACGGCCTACAAGACTACAATTGGTACAACACCTTACCGGATGGTGTATTGAAAGGGTTGTCACTTGCCAATGGAGTTAGCTCATCGGGCGCATTGGGCAATCAAGATGGTGAATGCGGACTATGATGAAGCAGGGAAGACGCGGAAGTTGCAACTAAGTGAGATAGAGGAAATTAGAGACGAAGCTTACGAATGTGTATCGGCTTACAAGGATAAGCTCAAAAAGGACCATGATGCAAAGCTGAAAAAGAAGACCTTTGAAGTGGGTCAAAAGGTATAGTTGTACAACTCGCGCTTAAAAATTTTTGCGGGCAAATTGAAAAGCAAATGGATGGGCCTATATGTTGTTCGGCGAGTCGGTAGATTTGGTGATGTGGATATCCAAGATGAGCAAACCAACAAACAACAAACGGTGAATGGACATCGGTTAAAGCCATACTTGGAAGGAAACGACATCAACAACTTGGAGCTTGATAAAGCGGGCTACATTCTACGTCCGGTAGATGATGAGCAACCATGAGAGGCCCAAGTTTGGTAGTGTACATAGTTAGTGTTTCATTTTGTTTGTTTTGTTTAGTTGCACATTACCGTATTCGCTTGAAGCTCGTGTTTGAAACAAGCGTGGGGACGTTCGGGTTACGAATAGTTCTAGCATAGTGTTGAGGACAACACGAGATTTTTCAAGGGGGTAGGGTGATTTTCCCTGTTTTTTGGAAAATATTAAAAACATAAAAAATTATAAAACTAAAACTAAAAAAAAACACTTAAAAATTGAATTTTTGGCCAAGTGCAAATGCCCAGAACGTACCGTAATTTATGGTACATACGGTAATTTACGGTAGGCCTGGGAAATAAAAAAGAGTTACGACAGTTTGCTACTGCCTTACGCTGGAACTTTTTGCCAGAGGTCCACCGTAAATTACGGTGGCTACCGTAATTTACGGTAGCCTCTGGCGATAAATGGGGCGTTACAGCAGCAGTTACATAAAAAAAATACTAAGTCACGTCAATACACCCCTGGCCACTCGTTTTCTTCACCTTTTCTCCTCCACAAACAACATCTATCATTATCATTCAACCCCACAAGATCTAAGAAAACCCCACAACCTTCAAACCTTCAATTCCTCAAATCTTCTTCAATTCTTGGTCAAATCAAGTGAATTTTTGGTCTATCTTGACTGAATTTTCACGTACTTTCCGATTTTGAGGAGAGATTTGCAAGAAAAAACATGTTTTCTTGGCCGATTGACAAACCCTAGGAGCCGAAATTTTTAGGGGTTTTTGAAGTTTTTGATTTTCTTGTGTTCTAGCATCTTTAATCCAAGGTATGTGATGTTTATGCATTATTTTTGATGATGCATTGTGAAGATGAAGGTTATTGTTGTTACTTGTTCACACACACTTTCTTGTTCTTAGTTTTATCATGAAAAATTGTTACTTGGAGCATTGTTATGGTTGTAGATGTAGGATTGATATTAAAGTTGTGAACTTTTGGGAACCTCTACATTGTAGAGGCACCATGTCCAATTTTTGTGGAATAATGTATGAAATTTTTGTTCACTGGCATCTACAACCATAGTAACAAGCAAGTGTGGGGATTTTTTTGGTGAAATAGGGCTGATTTTTGTGTTTGGTTGTTTTGTTTGTGTTTGTGATGTATGTAGGAAAATGGTGAGTACTAAGGAAAGAGCAGGAGCTAGTTTTTCTTCAAAAGGCAAAGGCAAACAACCTGAACAACAATCGAAGAAGAGGAGATATTTGGGTAGAGATGATGACCGTGAAAGTGATGAGGAAGAAATGATGGAGTTAGACCCGGCTAACAAGCCAAAGTGGGAAGCGGGTCCGTTAGACGATCAGCCGGAAGAATGGCAGCCGACATTATTCAACGACCGAATGAATAAATTAAAAGACAAAGCTGCTGCCTTTATTTGTGAAAGAGATGTTCGAGAAGTAGAGTTCGGGCCGTTCAATGTATTTGCTCATTTTCGTGCCTTGGGTTGGGAGGCAGCACTTAGTTGTTATGACAAAGACAATAAGAATTTGTTCATGAGCAAGATTCAAGAGTGGATGGCTACTTTGAAATGCAACACATACGACAAGCCGTCGCAGATGAAGTTGGCGGGCACTGTTAATGGGATAAAGGTGGAAATGTCGTTTGATACATTGCGGAAATTGGCAAAGTATGATAGTTTGCCTGCTCGTGATTATACAATCCCGAGTCTTGATGATTTGTTCACAAAGCCGGAGTCCCACCCGAGGTGGAATGATATGTTGGCGGCCTTGTTCTTACCGGGTACTTTTAGTGGCACATTGTATAGAAGAAATTTGAAGATTGAGGAAAAATTGATGCTCACTATTTGTATCTTGAACATGATACCAAGAAGAGGTGATAAACAAGAGGTGAGGTACCCGGAGATACCCGTTCTTTACTCGTTGCTCCATGGGTCTTCCCATTTTCCGATACGGTATTTGATAATGAATCATCTGTGGATATGCCGAAATAAAGTGGGGAGGAGCATCATTCCGTATTGTCGGATTATTACGGGGTTGTTGAAACAGTTCTAGGCTATCACATCAGAAGACAAGGGGGCAGCAAAAAGGCACAAACCATTTGATATAAGGAGAATGGGTGTTGGATGGACCTACGACGAGTCGGAAAGATACCACAAGCTCAAGTCGGAAGGTCAAAGATGGAGAGCTTTGAAAGTTGATGCAAGGGCACTATTACCGGGCGAAGCAGATGAGCCTGAAAGTGAAGATGAACCCCCGAGTGGGGATGAAGATTATGCGGATGAGTCGCATGCTGAGCATATGGATGTGGGCCAAGGGGGGCCCAAGTCGGGGATATGGTGGTGGTTTCTTTGACTATATGAAGCGTTCGTACGAGCCGAATTTGGCATATGATAGAACAATGCAAGAAATCATTGAAAACCAATGTCCACCAGCATCGGTTTTTGAAACATGGTCAGGGTTCCAGTGCACCTTCTTTGATCACCAAACATGGATGGGTGCTAGCATGGAGCGGGCATTGAAACACAACTTTGACCAACAAGAGTCGTGGAACCGCACACATGCTTATTCCCATGAGCTAGAGATGAACAACAGGTATAATGATGATCAAGCTCGACGGATGCATGCAGATTGGCATGCGGGGCGGCCCGTGGTTGTGGATTATGCTTCTCTACCACCTTATGATGGTAGTGTTTCGTATCCGACACCGCCGCTCCATCATTCGCAATGGATGGACCCCCGTCAAGACCAACAACATGGAGCTTCACAATAAGGCGGAAGTGGAATTGGTAGCGGCGCGTTTGCTTTCGGAGAACGGAATGATATGGTATCTTCCATTTTCGGGCCTCCTCCGCCGCGGTACTACTAGTCAGGTTGTGTTCCTTCCGTTCTTGTATATATTTGTGAATATTTTTGTTTGTTATGTTTATGGCTGGGTGGATGGGTGGTGTTTAGTTGGTGATGTTATGTCTTGGGTTGTGTAAGTTGGTGGTGTTATGTTTTTAAAGAAAAAAATATATAAAAAAATATAAAATGAAAAAGACCAAAAAGAAATTTGGGGTTTGAGATTTTGAGCTTGTGTTGATGTTGAAGGGTTTAGCGATCAAGTTTTCCCAAAACCATACATTGAGGTCAATGTATCCCAAGTGTGGGGATGGGGAAAATTTTGAGGTTTTTAAAAAATTTGTAAATCAAGTGTAATATTGTGAGAATTTGAACACGTTGGGCTAACTCCAAGTGACACACCGGCAACCCTTAATACCCTTTGTTCTTGGTGAGAGTTGAAGACACACTTGTATATAAACAATGCTTCTCTTTTATGACAGTGGCAACGGGTGGGGGTGCATTAGAAATTGTGCTTGAATACGGTTTGAGGTGTTAGTTGAACATGAATGTAGAAAGGATAAGCGCATTTAGGCAGCCTCGTCATAGTGTGTTCGAGTGTGGGATTTAGGGGTTGGACCACATAAATTATATATATGAGCTTGGTAGTGAGAGGGGCGGGGGTTTGGACATTTAGTTGCCCATTTTGTGTCTAAAGCCGATCATTTGTTACCCCTTAGCTAGTTCCCTAAAAATTTACCCGACTTAACCCGGTCTTATAGTGTTAGTAGTTGTTTTAGTTGTGTTTAGATATGTTATGTGAATGTTTCTCTATGTTGAAAAAAAAAAGAGAAAAGAAAATGAAAAAGCAATGAAAAAGAAAAAAAATGGAAAAGAAGGATGTATGAGTTGTCTTGCATATAGTAGTTTATGTTTGGTTTATTTATTTCATTGTGTAATAAAAAGACCGGGAAAAGTCCTTCGCTACTACATATATATTCCATTTCCTACTCGTATGCCTAGCCACGTTACAACCTTAAAGCCCCGTTGACTTGCATTCATGTTTGGCACTTGTTCGGAGAAGGACCGATTTAGGTACAAGCCTATAGTTGTGCAATCACCCATTTGCCTTTTGTGTGTCTAGCTTATAAATGCTAGTGCCTACTTGTTGCTGAGAGGAGAGATATAGTGAGGGGTGTGTTGTTTGGATGTTAGGAAAGGGTTAGTAAAAGGATAACATGTTTATGCTTGATTTATGTTGATCGCTTGTGTTTTGAAAATGGTTTTGATGGGTTGCTTGGGACAAGCAACGGTTAAGTGTGGGGATGTGACGGGTGGTCCATAGGACAACCCTTTATGGTGTTAAAAGATGTGTTAATCCTGCATTTGATCGCGTAATTATCTTGAATTAGATGACTACAGTTGCTTATGTTTCAGGTGCGTTTTGGAGCTTAAAATGGGAAAAATGCTGCTTCGGATGGAATAGAGTGGAACGGGGCATGCAAGGATGGAAAGAAGAATCAAAACAGGAAACTCAGGGCCCACCGTAATTTACGGTGGCTACCGTAAATTACGGTAGCCCCTGAAAGCCTCCAGATCCACCGTAAGGCAGTAGTGTATGGGCGTAACAACATTATGTCTACTGTAATTTAAAGTAGGTACCTTAACTTATGGTAGAGCCAGCGAGAAAAAAACGTAACTGCCCAATTAAAACCGTTTTCATGTGTCTTTTCATGTCATTCATTATTGGATACATTTCTCTGAAGTTTGTGGGCGAATTTTGGCTTTGGATAGTGTTTGTGAATATTCTCTAACATTTTGTTTTGTCTTTAGATTCGTATGAACTATAAACTTGATTTTATGATGATCCACCAAGCAATGTCTGGCTAAGCTTTCGGTGATCATCTTAGGTGAAGGTTTATCTATGACTCTTGTGTGTTTTTCCTCTATTTCTAGAATGATAACTTGGTGTGTTTGCTATGCTTATCATGGTGTATAAATATTTGATTGTAGCTTGTTAATTTATGTTTCAATTCTAGTCTAAATTGTACGTTCTTGGTCTCGTTGACAATTGAGATATCACGGGGAGGGTTAGGGTTGGATATTGATTAATTGATCATCGGGAAACAACCTCGCGTTAATATAATCTGAGTACTTTGTTCCCTTTTATCACAACAAATGTTTATGCACGAGTTTTGTCTATGTAACTCCTTCTAGTTGGAATTTTACACAAGTGTTAAAAGAAACCGAAACCTAAGATGGTCATTCTCTCATAATCTGAATTACAATCCAATTTTGATTAGCAATTAGTTGATAACTTAGTTTTTAAACCAAACAATCCAAACACTTGATTTTTAATTTCTGCACATTAGATTAATTGTAGTTAATTTACAAAGCTATATAATCAACACATTTTCCACAAACTCCCTGTGTTCGATACCCACTTACCGCTATCTATTAGTAGTAATTGGATTAAATTTGCGTGTACCTACGACAACACGTCATGGATCTGGCGGGCGTTCGGAGATTCCAAGTGTGGTTTAAGAATAAAAGATGTCATCCACCGTCTTAGGGTTTGGTCAGTGTGTCTTATTCCTGGACGAGGCACATCCACCAAAGCCTGATTTTATTTAGAATCTTTTGATGAGTCCTTCTAGAACTCAGAACAATTCGTATGGTTTGTAAGATATGAATTTGAAGTCTATGTTTAAACAATTTTGTTTGTGATGATTTTAAACTTAATCAATGGATGATCATCTACGGTTTTTATCATATAGTAGTTGTTATGATTGAATGCAATGATATTAAGAAAGTCACACCATAATCACGCTTCCGCAAAAGTCAGGGTGTGACAATCTGCGCCTCTACGACATTCATAAAAATACAAAACCAATGAAATCTTGTGTTTCATACTAGGGATTTGTATAAATACGTGTATCATTTTCACATATCAATTCTTGTTCAGTCTCGAGCTTTAAATCGCTTTCTGGAAAGTTATACGCGAACTGATGCGTAAACATAATCAGTTTAACTCGACAAACACTCCGGAATAGTGACATAGGCTTAACATACCTTAAATAACCTTTACATAACTTAGAATAAGTTTTGGAGGGTTTGGTGTGTCGAAAACAAGTTTATTCGATCGCAGGGACTATTTGTGTCAAACTACGAAACTATGCCGATTCGTATAGTAACGAACATTCCAGAACTTGATCGTATGCTAAACATACCCTAAATATCCTTCACATAGCTTAGAAATAGGCTTTGAGGGGTTCGTTATTAAAAAATATGCTTATTTGATCAATAGGGACTAAAAGCATCAAAAAGTGCATAAGTTTGCATTTACGCGCATATCTTACGTTCTGAACATATCCGGGCATCCAAAAATTTTTGTAATCATTAAAATATTTTATTTTAGTGATTGGAATGCAAAAATACCATCCGACGTGCAATTTGGATCATTTTCGCATCCGTTTGAGTTTTCGTCGTAACTAACCGAATAACGTGACCGTATGACCAAATGAACTGACATCCGAGATGTTTTCATGTTCCCTATGCTTTAACTTCATTTTAGAGCTTTGAAATGGGGTTAACGGGGCTTAAAAGCATCAAAAACTGAGTTTATAGCATGTAGGGGCCAAATCTGCCAATTCTTGAAACTTACCTGATTTAGCTTAAAAGCATCAAAGACTGATGCCTCAGTCTATGCGGGGCGCGACAGAAGGTGCAGACAGATTCAATGAATTTGGTTCAGCAGCCTGTTTTCACTAGTTTTAACCCCTGATTTGGCATACCATGAGCTTGTTTTTGGACTCCCCTTGTATTCTAAACTATGGGCCACATGTGTATAGCCAAGATCATGCTTTGATCTTTGCAAAAACACATTTTAATGATCTCAAAGATTCAAGGTTTCCTATAAATACCCATCATGGTTGCCACTTTAATTTGCACATTTGATCTGATTTACTCTAAGTTGGAGCTCTCACATTGTAGAAGGCCTCATACCTGAGTAATTTAGTTCAATTCTTCCTAGCTTGGACCCTTTGTATGCTTATTTCATGCTTGTTTATGCTTTTCAAGCATGAAAGTCAAACAGTGTTTGACTTTCTGCTTTGACCATGAATTGGTCAAGTCAAAGTTCAATCGAACTTTGCAACATGAGCGTAATCACAATGGTTATAGTCCCATGTGACTATACCTACTGATTACCACGTCGATTAGTCGAAGTGACGAGTCAAAGTTTCCGTCAAAATGCGTCTTTATGCTTATTTTGCAACGAAGCTATTTTCGGGTATCAAAACACTTTGTTTTGATGTCAAACCCGTTTTCTAACTTCGTTAAACATGTTTAACTCTTCACTTTTAGTCTAGTGCTTGTTTAGGGTCGTAAGTCAAGCGGTCTTGACAACCGCTTAGACTTTCAAGCCCGACCCGTTTGGTCGATCGTTAGGATCCGACCAAGCATATTTTGTGACCATAGTTGTATAGGGAATAACCTTCCGAGGTTATACCTTATGGTCACTTAGTTTAATTAGTTGTATGATAGGTAGATTATATGCCTTACGTAAATGACCAAAATGCCCTTTTCATGCATAATTTGATTTTAAGCATATGCAACTTAAATTTTGTCACTTAAACTGATTATGCAACATATTTAAACATGTTAGGGCATATAATACTTGTCATAGGACTAGTTAGGCATCTCGAACACGCATTTGCGCGAACGGCGTGTTAAAGTAGCGTAAGCTAGCTTAATGGGTTGTAACGGGTCATAAGCACTTAGGATAGGTTCCGATTTAGAATGTAGGCTTTGTTAAACCATATAACATGAGTTCCAATACTCATTTGGTTTATGAGACCTCATCCTACCCAATCTCCCGATTTAGGTGTCGATTTATTAACTAGCGATCTGATTACTAGGTACCACTTGATTTCCTTGATTTGCCCGAGCTTGTTAAGTTCATTAGATCGAGGATACTTTGCAATTCAATGTGAGTACATAGTTCCCCTCTTTTACTATTTTCAATTGTTTTGGGGTGATTCATATGTGCTAAACGATTTCGATTTTCCTAAAACGAATGTTATGGTTTATATTAAACACAACGATTTAAACAAACTTGTTGGGGCGTTGGTCGAAAGACAATTGAATGACATTCATTAACTACTTTTAAGCCGACCAGTAGTATGTTATGGCACCATAGGATATTATGATACCATAGGATCTGACAAATTCCGTTATCAGACTTTCACCATGGTTATGGGGGTAATGTGGGTAACGACAGAACCTGATGATTGTTAACTTACCCTTTGGTGGTTTGTTAATACAATTCGAATGATTAGGACGAGTCACACAGGTTTGAATGTATTCAATAAAACAACCAAAAGTTAGTTTTCACAATTTAAACACAAACCTCTGGAGCTATTGAACTATGTGAACTATTTGAACCACTGGAGCTATTGAACTATGTGAACTATTTGAACCATTGGAGCTATTGAACCATGTGAACTATTTGGACTTTTTGAACGATTGGAACTATTTGAACTATTGAACGATTGGGTTATGGTAAGTGATTAGGTAACGGGGCGGGTGTAATGTGATAAAAGCATGGTGGATACGCTGCTGTTACTTCCTATATATAAGTGCTTTTAACACATTACATGTCGTTGCGTTGTCTAGATCACTTGGACGAAGGTTTTCAAAACGAAGTTACACTACAAGGTTTTCTTAACCATATAAACCATACAATGTTTACTATCAACAACGATTTACTACTTGGTTTACAAAGACAAATGTTTTCAGTTAAGATTTATGGCTACAATGGTTTTGGTTTACACACATATCAACTTGTAAAAGTTGATAGAATCATACTGCAATATCAAACTCTTTTGTTTTCAAGGTACACACTCGATAACTCTCATAGTTGGACGAGGTATTTCAATATGGACTCAAGGCTATGAATCTGACACACTCACAAAACCTATGTACTCGCCGGCATTTTTATGCTGACGTACTTTCACATATGTTTCAGGTACCGTTGTTTGATGATGATTATGATGCTTAATCACATAGGGATGGATGGGGCCTTAGTGACTCAATAACAATGAAAGACAATTTGTTCATGTTTTGCTTCTGATTTCAATACAATGTAACAAACTTAATTCAATAAAACGAAACTTCAATCCATGTGTTGTGAAACAATGATTCTGTTACGACACTCCCCGACGTTTCCGCCGCGGTTTGTTGTTTTAACGCGGTCGGGGTGTGACAGTTTCAAACTAATGAATTTTGTGACTCATAAGGAAAAATAGCACCAATTGATATCCCTCCAGTAGTTTTGATAAAACTACTGACCCCAGCCAAGTCACTAAAGCCAAATTAAAGTCTGGCTCAAAAGGGGGTAAAAGTACAAAAGGCACATTGTTACATGGTCTTAGCTTATGAATCCAAGTAGTGAATCCAGTTATAGTGAGTCAACACAATCATTTGAAGTGTTTAAAACAATTGAGACTCCTGTAACAATGGCCCTAAACCATAGAAATTTCACTAAACTTGTCCAAGTGACTAATGCCACCACTTGCCAATATTTGGCCAGAACAGAAAAATTATCATTCTACACCTCATCAATACAAGCCAAGGGGGTTTGATCAAACATGCTGAAATAAAAGCACTGGAAGAAAAGCAAAATAACTGATGAGGTTGGTACAAAAGTTGACCATGAGTCAACATGATAGTCAAAGTGATCAGTCAAGTCGTGATGGGTCCAAGCCTTCAAGTCATCAAGCCTGGGTTACAAAACCATTTCATTGAAATGTCCATTTCACAATAACAAAAACTAGTAAAAAATTAAAAATAATAATAATAATAGTAATAATAATAATAATAACAAAGGTAAACTATTACTTTTCTTCATAACCTAAAAATTGTTGGAATACTCTAGATGTTCTCTAAAAATCCAGCACTTTCGTGTGACCATTACAAAAACCCTATAAATACTCTTGCAGAAGTTTTGGGGTTCTTTTACCCCACTCATAATTGTTTGTTGATCAATTGCAAGCCCTAATTCCTGATTTTACTCTCTGAGCCTTCATTATTCGCCTCACTTAATAATGGCCAACCTTGTTCTATGTCTTACTCACAACCTACTTCCTTATCTTTCCAAAGAAGATTATTATCCCTAATTTCACCAAATCATTGACCTTCTATTGAAATCACCATTCCACTATGCGTTAATTGTCAACCCACCAATCTACAAAACCACCTTTGTTGAGTTCTGAACCACTGCACGACTAACACATAATAATAAAGGGAAAACGTTGGTTATCCCGACAACGGTGGGAAAGAAAGAAATAGCTATCACTCCTGAGATCTTAACTATCAAACTACAACTTGGAGATGCTCATGGTGTGGACAAGTTCTCAAAACCTGTGATGGATCTGGAATTCATATAGCAGGGTTATTATGGTTCAAAAAAATATGCCACTTATGAGAAAAACAACTCTCTGCTAGTCTCAAGTATATGTTCCATACTATCATGCAGTGTTTTTTAGGTAAATCAGGTTCTTGGAATGAAGTTCCTCAGATAACTCAATATATTGCTTATTCAATTATGTATGAGTCTGTGTTTAAGGTTTCAAATCAATTTTTTTAAGAAACTTTGTTCAATTGTCACATCCTCAACAAAAAAATTTATGTATCCTAGACTCATCATGGGAATCTTGCAACATGAACTACCTGATGAAGTTTACAAAGGGGGTGAAGTTCTTCCCATCAAATCACTTTTAGCTCAAATTTTTATAAGGATTTGAAAACTTAAACAAGAGCCAATAAATGAAAAAGAAGCTAAGCTAGTGCAGGGAAATGATCTTGCACTCTCATGAGCTCACTACTCTTGCTAACTACATGGAAAATCACATCCCTGAGAAACTAACTACTAAAATCACCAAAAAGAGGAAGAAATATTCTGCAAAGAAACCTCCTAAGTACTGAAAATCCAAATCCACAACCAACCCCTCCAAAAGAGCCAAGAAATCAAAGGCTACTTAGAAAGACGGGGTCCCTAAGAGCCTAGTTGAAACAAAAAATCAGCCACCAAAGACTTTTGTTACTTCTTCACTTGAGTCTCTAGTACCTCCGCCTAGAGAAACATCACCAACCAACTGTTTTGAAAACTCACTCATGAAGGCTGGAGTTCCTTTGTACCATAAAATGGGCACATCTCATCCACAAATCACGTAATGTAGCCATAGAAAGATGCCCGAGTACAAAAGCATCCTAGTCCAAACCCACAGGAGGAAGAGACACTTCCCTCACAGGTAAATCCTGTTGAGATGATTGCAAATGTGGTTTCCAGTATTCTTGATGAACTTACTAGTTCAAATGAAGACAGTAGAAACATATTTAATACCACCCCGTAGGCAACAACCACTAAAATTCTCCATGCCTTGAAGGTATTGGAAGAAATAAGTGTGAGAGGTCCCCAATACCAAGAACAATGGGCATTAAGAAGTGTTCCTATGACTGAAAAGACACATAAACTTGCTAATACAACCACCTCTAGTGGGGGAGCAAATGATTCCATTAATTTGAATGATGCCCAAACACCAGTTTGAAGAATTGATGGAATAGTTGGGAGTTACCGTCTATAGTCTCAAGGAGATGGTCACCAAAATGCCCCATGCTAAAGTCCAACTACACCCAAAACACCCAATACCTGACCTCCTCACAAAAGGAGCTTGAATCCATAAAACAGATGCTCACTTCTCAAAAGCCACCTGCCACAGAAAGCCAAACTACTAGTGAGATTATAACCACCTCATTATTACTAGTAGCGGAGCTCCAAAACACCTTTAAAAACATCCTTGAACCAATGTTCCAATCTTACCTTGCAAACTTTGATGCCAAAATATTTGGTTCATCTGCCCCTAGACCTTGGTTGCATCACTATTTAAATAGGCAAGAAACTGCTAATGCCAAAAAGGGGGAGAAAACAGAAAAACCAAATATTGTACATGATGGAGTTGCAGTTGCCAAGAAAAGATGCAAGAGCCATTATATTGGTTGAGAAGCAAAAGGGTCCTTTTATTGGAGGCATTGATCATAAGGAACGAATTGTAAAGTTAAAAAGAGATAAAAAAGGTTTAAGTGCAGCCTAGGTCAAAGCTCAGATTGAAAGACAAATAGCGGAATAAAAAGCTGCAAAGAAAGACATAAAGATAAATGAAAATGTCAAAATTGACATGAGACCTCCAATCCAATAAAAACCTAGAAAGTTCAACCAATGAATGATGAAAATCAAGCATGATTCTAGGAAAATGTAATCCATTATAAAACATGAAAGGAAAATCAAGAATAGCCCTAGAATATTATGATGGGAATAAAAAAAATATTTTCAAAACGAAAGGAATATCAACATCCCTAGATTATTATGATGGAGTTAAAAATGTTTCCATGTAAAAAAATTGTTATTTCAAATTTCTTTGGATGTTCTAATAAAAAACAAGTTTAAAAGACAGACTAAAAAACTTTATATTTTAAAAAAATGAATATTTTTTATTTGAACTATTTCTATATGTATTTTTTATTTGAACTATTTATATATGTATTTATATAACTCATCGTTTTTTATTTTCAGTTATCCACTTATGTAGGATAAGTACATATATTATGTGTTTTATGTTAGTGTACAGGCCAATTATAAAACAAAATAAGTTAACTGAAAGCTTGATGGTTATTCTACTTTTATAACCACATTTCCCTTGGAAATTTTCTTAACCAGAAGATGTGGGATAGAAAAATAATAGGTTTATGAACTTGAAACTTGGTCAACCTCATTCAAGTCGACCCTTACTCGGCAAACCGGTCTTGTTGCTTTCTCCATCAGTTGATGAAAAAAAAACAAAACTTTGCTTTACTATACAGGTCAATGGGCTAATTATGCATAAAAAATAAGTTAACTAAAATCCTGATGGATGTTTTCCTTGGTGAATGCACTATGTCTATCGCTTCCGTCAATCATGAACATAAGTGTCAAATGTATCGAGTCGAAGTTGATTAGGTTAGACAAGACAAGTTTTGTAGTAAAGTGCACATCCGCACGGATGGCCGGTCCGCACGTATCAGGCGCATTCACACTTAGGTGCCATCCGCACATATACCCCATCTGTCCTAACTGGTACTCACGGATGAGCTGGGTCTATAAATAGGAGTGATATTCGTTAAATTACACATACTTTAATCCCCCATTTTACGCATTTTCGGCCATAAAACCAAGGATTAGACACTTAATCGTGTATATTTTTATTTACAGGACTTAAACAGCGTGCCGAACAAGAAAATGAAGAAAACGAGGATTTTCTGAGTGAATCAGTAGAGATACGAAGATTCTGTTGAGTTCAGCACCTTTAGCACGACCGTGTAGATTTTGGCACGGCCGTGCCATCCCGAAGACCAGGCCTACAGCTCGACACGCACTTCCAGTGCAGCTGCAGTGCCGACTATTCTCGGAGACGCATGACCGTACGTCGACTGGCATGACTGTGCCGATCTCCTTTCCTCGGAAGCACTGCCAGTGCGGCTGGTAGTGTCCGCTGCCTCTCGGACATGCACGACCGTGCCGCCATTGGCACGGTCATACCAATGTTGAAGACCTGCCCAGACCTGCTGACGTCACAAGATCTCATGAATAGTGCACGGCCGTGCTCCTTATTGGCACGACCGTGCTGATTGAAAAAGTTAAAAAAAAATAACAGATGGCATTCTAGTTGCAACTCTGGATTTTTGGGAGCATCACAGGCGAATTTCTGGGCTCCGATGACTACGTCTTTTGATCAGAATCAAGCCCCCATTGTGCCTAGAAGCTTCGTTACTATCGGGGCCTTCAATCTATTGCTTGTTTATGGTTTGATTCTTGAATCTTTCCATGATTTTGTTTATGATTCAAGCATTTGGTTGATGTTTTATGTAATATTGTAGCCTAAGGCAAAAACACTAGTATTCCTTGCTTCATAAACAACCATTAGCATGTTAATTAAGCTTGTAATGACACTTAGCACTTTTTATGTTAATCCTTGATGATTAGTTTGAAACCTTGTTTATTGATGTTGGATTCTTGATTATAGTTAATTATCTTGGATGATTAGTATGTGGTTAGTTGAGACATTTGCAAAAAGAAGCTTAATTAATCATTTATTAGTAGACTTTTAACTTGTTTAAAATGTTTACACCATGAAACTAGAAATGTGTAAGGTTTAATAAAGGGTAGTTAATATTAATCAAGAGTGTTTTCCCTCACGAAAGTACCTTAACGGGTTAGATGGTGTTGTTATGAATTCTTGACATAAGTTGTAAACTTTGTTAGTAATTTAGGCCAAAATTACTTTCTTGGTGAATTTATGTTTAAGATTTGTAAAATGAACTCGGTTATGATTTAATCTAGTTTATGCTTGTCTCGGTGGTTGCATTGTGTTCATTGGTGTCGCTTTCCTTGATTAAGTGAGGTTAGAAAACTCCTAACGGATGACTAGCTTAACTTTTGAGGGATTTCCATAAACATTCATCAATAGGGCGTTAAAGAACAATTTTAGGTGGTTAAAGTGTGTTTATCGTTTTAACTTTCCTAAGAGTTGTCATGTTAGGATTCCCGAAAGGGATACTAATTGCCTTTGAAAAATGGAAAATTGACCAAGTGTTTTAGTGGCAAAACCGACTTAGTTAACATGTTACGGTTATTCGTAAAGCAAGGGTATTTACCTATGTTTTATATTTGGAGTCTATCATGTTTTAAAAATATATGTTTAGTCATATTTTAGTTTAAACAAATTATCCACCCATCTTTTTACCAGTAATTTAATGACAAAGGTTTAGTATTATTGCATTATCCCGCATCCTTGGACCGACACTTTGTTCTTACCGATACTTTACTACATACTTGAGGGGGTACACTTGCCCTTTTTTGTGTGTTTTAATGTTGAAGTACAAATCATTTTCATAAATTTAAAACCGAATCGTGTGTAAAATTCACAGTAAAATATGTATATACACGCACATGTCAAGGAATCTTAGTCTTGTCATTTGGAATCTTTTGGTGGACTAGAGAAGGGAAACTCTGTCCATTTAGTTTCACGGTTTTGTACTTTCAAATCAATAATAGAAACTGGTTTAATTAGCTTGTTCTTGTACACGTCACCTTCATACTCGGATTCCGCATGAGATATGAAGTTATACTAGCAGGTCGGAGCATTCGGGATCACCGAAACGGTCCTAACAAGTGGTATTAGAGCTAGGAGACCGGTTTCGTGGATTGAAGACACAAGATTCAAGCAGATTTGTGTAGATTTGGATTTGAATTCATCTTATTTCTACTCATTCTTCTTCTACACATCTTCTTCAAACTTAAAACAAAAAATTAACGTCGAATTCATGGACAAAATTGACTGATTTTTAAATATGTTATGCGAAATCATGTTTTAATCAATCCTTGAAAGAATCAGATCAAAATTCAAACTAATTCACTAAAAATTCTTGGAAAAACCATGAAAACGTAACTTGGAGTTGCGTATTTGTCTAAGTTTTTAACAAAACACACGCACGAACCTGACTTATCCAAATCGCATGAACCTGACAAGTCCAGTTCGCACGAATCAGTACATTTTTTGGTTGTTTGTTCACAGTTTTCACATCCGCACGAACGTGACAATCCTGGTTCGCACGAACGCATATATTATTGGTTGATCAGTCAACGTTGTTCACATTCGCACGAAACGGCAATCCCGTTTGCGCGAAAGGAGTTTATTTGCGATTGTTTCAAATTTGATTTGACCATGTGTTGACTTTGTAAGTACTTCTCGAATATTTCAGAGTTGGTATTCATGGAGTCGGAATTTTACAATGAGTTCTATTAGGGCTGTAAACGAACCAAACGTTTGGCGAACAGTTCGTGAACCATTCGGTGGGAAGTTCATTTGTGTTCGTTCGTTTATTAAACAAATGAACACGAACAAGAAATTTCATTCGTTTAGTTAAATGAACAAACATGAACAGAGGTCGCGTTCGTTCGTTTATGTTCGTGAACATTCGGTAACGTGTTCGCTTGTGTTCGATAGTTCGTTAGTGTTTTTAGTTTTTATATTTATTTAAATATATCAAAATTCTGACAAATTAAATATCTAATAAGTGTCAGTGTATTGTATATTCTGTTCATGACCGATTGTTTGTGTTCGTTTGTTTCCATTTGTGTTCATGAATATTAGTTTGTGCTCATTTGTGTTCGTCAACGTTTGTTGCCTAAATTTAACAAACAAACATAAACAAACACGAACAAATTTATTTCTTTAACAAACGAACACAAACAGAAAATCCCGTTCGATAAGTGTTCGTGAACGGTTCGCGAACACATATATTTTTTTAACAAACGAACACGAACAAGGTCTTGTTCGTGTTCGTTCGGTTCGTTTACAACCCTAAGTTCTATGATACTTTCACAACCTCATCAACATCCACACCAAAGACTGTATCGAATGTCATATCTGAAAGTCTAAACATTGATAATGCCTACGGAACTTATAAAAAACCACCCAAACTTATGAACATAGAGGATTATAATAGGTGGAAAGATAGATTTGAAAGTTGGCTTAAAGCTTAGGCTTTTGAAAGTTGGAGAATGTTAACATTTGGATATGAATCTACAAAAAAATGATAAGGGAGAAGAAATACCAATTGAAGAATATGAAGTAGACGATAGAAATGAATTCTCTAACGAACAAAAAATGATTAAACTGTTACAACAATCAGTTAGACATGATATATTTTCTCTGCTTCAACATGATAAAGCATCAAATATGTGGAAAGAATTGCGATGTAAATACGAGGGCGGAGAAGAAATGATTAAGAGCAAAAAGTTGTTGTTAAAGAAAGAATTTGATTTATTCAATTGTCTGAAAGGTGAAAATGTCCGACAGATGATAGAGCGTTTCTGTCATTTGAAACTTGAGTTGGAAAGATTTGATATCAAAAAGGATAAAGTGGAAATAATCGACAAACTCATTGAGGCTTACCATATGAAGACGATTGGCAAACATATATCATGGTTCTTAAAAATAGTGCAAAATTTGATGAGATGAATTTAGAACAGCTGATTGAAAAGCTGGAAGGTCATGAGCTGGAACTCCTAAAGCAAAACAAGATGAACAGCTCAAATTATCAGCAGAACGTGAATCTATGTTATCGCGGGAGCTTATTGTCTAACAACCAATCGCCAAAAATTGGGACTGCATTCAGTGCAGAAAACTCGAGTGGATCATCAGAAAGCAGCTCATTATATAGTAGTTCATCGAGTAGTGGCTTTGGTTAGTCAAATAATCATCAGAATCAAAATAATTCCAATCCAAATGTGATACAATGCAACATTGTTGTAAATTTAAACAATGCACAAAGCATGAGTGCTGATGCAGCGAAATAGCAAATGCTCTTTTTAGCATCAATTATAGAATCTTATGAAAGTCTCATTGCGGGGAATATCGGAAACCCCAACATGACCAAAGATGACTATGATCAAATTGATCCAGAGGAGTTGGAGTTGATTGATATCAGATGGTGCATGGCAAGCGTGATTAGAAGAGCTCAGAGATTCATGGAAATTACTGGTAGACAGTGTCTTGGAGGTCCTACAACAAAACTTGGATTTGATAAATCCAAAGTTACATGTTTCAAGTGTAAACAAAAAGGACATTTCAAGCAAGATGTTCAAACCAGGATGTGGATGAAAGCGTTAATCCTTTTCATGACGATTACTATCGAAAGGCAATTTATCATCGCAACAAAGAACAACCACCAAAGATCAATCGATCACAAATCGATGAAGGTTCTTTGAAAGAGAAAAAGTAAGCATTGGTGGTTACTCAGGAGGATGAGGGATTTAATTGGAACAAATACATTTCGAATGAGAAAGTTGCTTTAGTTGCTGAGGTGAGATGAAGTCGAGAAGAACGTACTGTGCGTAGGAGATTGGATGCAATGTATGAAGTCTTTAAGGAAGCAAAAGAGGCCAATAGATGGGATGATCAGAGGAAATGTTTCTTAGACGTTGAAGGGAATCCTACTACAGATCCCAAGACAGTAGATTTTGATGCACTGGTTGCTACTATTCCTACTGCTGCAGAATATTATTCAAAGAAGAAAAAGGAAAAAGAACTAGTGAATAAGAATGTTGAAGAAACCATTGATGAGAACCAAGAGAGGATGGCTAAGAATCAGAAGAAAATGGATGACAAAACTATGATGGCAAAACAAACAGAGGTAGAAACTCAAACTGAATCTACCGAGTCGTCAAACTAGGTTAAATCAATGTGGATAAAATGATGAAAATGGTGAAAATCTGAAAATAAAAATGAAACGTAGTGCAGGAAATGCATGGAGTCATGCAGTGCATGTATTGAGAAAGATGAAAATTTAAAATCCAAAAACATTGAATTTACTAAAATCAATGATTTGTTAAAAGAAAAATGCAAAGAAATTTTTGAAAAATAAAAGATTATGAAACAAAAAGAAGATGAGCTGATACAAAAATGCAATGGTTTTAAAAAGGAAAATGAAATTTTAAAGCAAAGTGTTCAGCAAAATGCAAAAAATGTATTCAAAAAGATGATAATATTCAAGAGTTGCAAAAGAGTATGATGTGATGAAATATTCACATCACAAAATCAAAGAAGCATATGATAACTTGAAAAGTGAAATTAAACGTCTTGAAGGAAAAGTTTTAAAATATGTTGAAACTAAAAAATTTCTTGAAGCCAAGTATAAAGGTAAACGATTGATATTAAATGATTATATCGATCAAGTTGATGTGCTAAAATGAGAATTGGCTGAAAAGGAAAAGAAAAATAATAAACTACAAAGTTATCATGCTTCTTCATATATACTTGAACGTATTTTCAACATTTCACAACATGAAACTGACTCTGAAAAAGAAAAGAATAAAAAAGGTATTGGGTCAGAGTTTCATCAGGTTCCACCACCGCTGGAGGGAAACTATACATTTTATGATGATGAAAAGGTGGCAAAGGCAATAAATATAGTGGATCAATTGCCTGAAAACATTGATATATAACTTACAACAATTCTGATGTTAGTGAATCAGAGGTGGTAAGAAATGTGGCTTAAAATGTTTTGAAAGATGAAAATGATTCCATAAAAAATGAAGTTTCCAAATCACATGAAGAAGATGAAGAAAGTTTTAATAAAAATTATTTGAAGAATTCAAAATCTGAATCTGAGACAAAAACAAATGATGATCCTATAATGTTGGCATATCAAATGATTGGATCTGACAAATTGTTTTCAGATGTTGAACTTCCGATTCAAAATGCGATTGTAGAAAAGATCAATAAAGTGTTCAAATTGGTGCAAAATTGAATTTTATGAATTTGAAAAACTTGCACAAAAAGCAAGAAAGTAACAAACTAGGAAATTCAAGTTACAAAAAGAAAAAAACAAATTTTCAGAAAAAGATGAACTTTGTTCACGGAACAAGTTTAGAAAAGGAGAAAGAACTCTGATTTAGTCGACAGACTAATGAACAATTATATGCTCAGAAGAAACAACAATAGGCCAAAGATGTTTCGAATAAACATATTTTAAATGTCAACAAGTTGGACACATTGGTCGTAAATGACCACAAAATCTGAAGCCTATTGATATTGAGAAAAAGAAAAAGGCATCTGAGGTTTTAAAACAGAAGTCACCCAAATTTGAACCAAAACAAATTTGGAAACAAAAAGTTGAATTGTCAAAAAGAAACATTCAAAATGATTCATGATTTTATGAAAAGAATGTTTCAAATGGACAAATTTGGGTGATGAAGAGAAAAGATACTTCTGTAGATGAGAAAAGGAAAATCAATTCAACCAAGAAGGTTGAAGTCAAGAATGAAAAAGTTTTTGTGAAAAACAAAAAAGATTTTCTTAAACTGACCGAATCGTATTGCGTCAAAATACCCAAGGTCAAACATGCCTGGGTTGCTTTATTCAAGTAATTGACTTGATTGTTTGTGCAGGTGTTCCAGAAGTCAATCCAAGTTCAACATGGGCAACGGAGCAGCCTGGCACACGAGGAAGAATTCTGTGATTGATAAACAGGAAGTGTTTGGTTAAAAAAATATGTTAAAGGAATACGACGAACCCTCACGGCTGAACAAAAAAAAAACATGATAAAACAAGACTGAAAAATGGTTTCAAAATGTTTAAATATCAATGCTTTGGTGATCATGGGGGTGTGTAAAAAATCTTATGTGTTTAAAATTTCAAGCAGAAACGGATGGCGAGATAAAGTTGTCTACATCGGTTTGTCAAATTTTCTTTAAAATGTTTTGGATTTTAGGGGGAGTAAAAAGTATTAAAAATTCAAAAACATTTGAAATTTTGAAAAAGTGCAAAAGCATGAAAAAATTAAAAGAGTTTTGTGTAAAAAGATGAAATGATAGTACATCAGTAGACAATCACATTATGCTAAAGAAATGGAATGTTAAATGTGATAAACGGTCTCGCTGATGATATGCCGGTAGGTTTTTACACAAGTAGTAGATTGATTTCGAGATATGTGACACCCATGACGAAACCAGGTACACCCTAAACGGTCCAAAACTGTAAAGCACACTTAACACTTTAATTGCGCGAAAACCCTAAAAACATGTGTGACTTATATGCTTGATTAAAGGATATCTGTTATGTCTCAGAGGAATCCAAGAACACGTTATGACTAACATGACACTAATAAGGGCCAACAGTGCGAAGTTGGTGTCCTTAGCCTTGAAACACGTGTTAAACGGGAGTGTTCCGTTTAACAACGCTTTAAACCTTTGACATTGATTATTAGGTTATCGGTAGCATCATTTTAGATTTTGAGTTCCAGGAACAACTTAGTTTTGTGCCTTAGACTGTGATATAAGGTTTGAAGCCAATCAGAGATCGGGCACAAAAAACGAAGCAGCTTCCCGGTTAGGGAAACATTGTCGTTTCAGGAATAACATGAGGCAATCAAAAGTGCAAGGAACGATCGATCAAGCTTAAAAACACTTAAACCACTCTAATACGAGTCTTTTATGATTAAAATGTAACTAACTGGGTTCAGATTTCAAGACGGTTATGCATGATTTTTAAAACCGAGTCTTTTGACACTAATTACGCGCGAAACGGAGTCCGTCACGCAAATCGAGAACGCGTGCGGGACCCGTAAACGAACCTAACCACTCAATGGAAGATAAACATCATCTTTTAGCGCACGAAACAAAGCACGAGGTGCCCTTGTGGGACCCACACCCAAACCGCCCCACCCCCCTTTATTATATAAAAAAAATCAAAAATCAATTTTCTTTTCTTGTTTCATTTTAACACAAAGATCTTTACAAAAATCTGGTTTCTCTCAAGAACAACCAGCTGAATTAACAAGAACATTCAACAAATCAAAGGTATTAACTCAAATCCATAAGGTTTTTAGCATGGTTTCTTGAATAAACATGGTTTAGGCCATGAAATTCCTTTTTAATCCATAAATTTTGGAGTTTTAAACAAGTTTAGGGGCAGAATATGAACACCATATGTATACCCTGGTGTTATATGGCAGCCATGGTTATAAATCTTTGGGTTTTGATACCCTAATCAACACCTATTCGACAAAAATCGTATAACTATTCGATTAACCGAAAAACAATGAATTAAAGCTTGATTGATCTAAGTTCAAGCATATTTTGATTGTACTTGATGTGTAGGTACTAAATATAGCCCACAAATACTTCTGGACTCACAAGGAACGCTCGGAATCGAAGGAATCGCTAGGTGTATGACCTGAAACTAGAATCTAGACTAGGCAAAATATTGTTTGGACTATAACTTGGTATGTGATACTTGGATTGAGC
This sequence comes from Helianthus tuberosus, assembly GCA_030545235.1. Classification (NCBI taxonomy): domain Eukaryota; kingdom Viridiplantae; phylum Streptophyta; class Magnoliopsida; order Asterales; family Asteraceae; genus Helianthus; species Helianthus tuberosus. Next base: position 136,596,991 of record CM060396.1, on the reverse strand, counting down.
AGAAATTTGGTGTGGTGATGAAGGGTAGTGTCAGAAAGGTCCACGTAAAATTTTAGAATTTTTGGAATTTTCTACGATGTTTGGTGAAATTTTGACTGTTTTACAAAAAGAATTCTGGAAAAAATACCAAACGGATTCAATAAATCACCAACATTTACAGAGACACTAAGAAACATATGGGGAATGTTCTGGCAAAATTCGGAGTCCATTGGTTGAGTTTTGTTTTGGGTTAAATATCCGTGTTTTAACGAATTTTCGGTAGCCGAAAACGGACTGAAAGAAAATTGGTAAAATCTTAAATATTTTGGAGATGTTTCTGGAAATATATGGGATGTCCAGGAATTTTTTGGGAAGTTTTGGATAAGTGATGATAATTAATGTTAATTATGTGGTTAAATATGGTTTAATAAATAATTTATTAGGACAAGTAAAATGCCAAAATAAATTCCCAAACATGTTTCCCATATTCTAAAGATTTTTACTGAGTTATATAAAAATATTCAGAATTTTATTCAAATTATAGATAAAATGGGAATTTTTTGGGTTAAAAATGGGTTATTTTAAATCAATTTCGGCAGTTTACCGTGTAACGAACCTGCCGGAACTTGGAACTGACCCAACCCGACAAATACTATAATTGGAACACGGGGAATATTCTGGGAGATTCCAGGGCGGAGTGGACACTTGGGGTTTGTCCAATACCTCTTCGGGAAAATCCCCGCCGGTAGAAACGGAAACTCAAAATTGGGTAACCTGAACTCCCCAAACACCCAAACTCCCTTAATGAAAAATTAATCGTTCTTAAATAACAACGTGTTGGCACTATTGGTATTCCCGTACCATTATCCAAACACGTTAAACTACTGACATTGACTGGCACGCGAACCGGTGCCGGAAGCCAAACTGAAAACTAATACTACCCTGACCTCCATCACCATACCCGTGTCCTATAGACTCAATACGGGGTGAAAACTCCTGACCAAATCCAAGTTATAACCATTACCGACTTAGATACTGATTTGAGTCCTTACTTGCATGTGTGCTATTAAAGTTGATTTCGTTGATTAAACACTCTTTAGCCGAGACTACTATTTGCACTATGAGTTTCACTTCCCCCACTTTTAAACTATTTTCCTGTTTTCTGGGGTGAATTGCATGTTACAAACTGTGTTAATTGCTCAAACCGTATGATGTGAATTATCTAACACACGATATTAGCCCAGATACAAGTGATTAAAGTAAACCGTGGGCAGTGGATAGTACTATTGGTCTGAGAAACCCAGTTGCCGACGGGCAGGTGCGGCCGACAGCCAGGAAACTGCACGCGTCCTACCTAGGTTATGTTGTTAGACATAACTACCCGAGGGTATTGAACTTTATGAGATGCAGGTGGTGCGAGTATGTGTCTGTGTGACACGATACGATTAAAACTGTATATGTCTCACTTGTGACACTCGTGTAATTCCATCTATGAACCGTAATATGTGCAATTAAACATGTTGATACATTTTGAAATGAAACAACCAAACCAGTGGAACTCACCAGCAGCGTTTAGCTGACCGTCTTTAAAACTAACATGCATTTCAGGTAACTTGAGACTGATGTGATCCGTGTATGTTGTTCAAGACGTGTTTATTGGCAAATATTGAGATAGACGCATGCGACTTAGAAGACTAATGTGGTTCATGGGAACACGCAGTTGTAACATACATGTAGTATGTAATCAACATTTTGTAATTAATAAAATGTAGTATCTTTATAAACAATGTGCGTGTACCAGAGGTGTCTGTTGCATCCCACGTTTTTTTTTCTTCCGCTGCAAATCGGGGTGTGACAGAAGATGGTATCAGAGCCATTGGTTATAGAGAATTAGGTGCCTTTAAGGAAACCTAGACTATAACTCCAGGCTCGGACCTTAGTGGACATCACTGGAAAATTAACCACTACTAAAAGTAGTTAATGAACACTGTAAAGTATCCTATTGGCGAGTACCAGGATGGCCTTGTGGGGCAAGTGGGTTATTATGGTCCGGAACGTAATAACGGACTTGCTCATACGAGGCAGTGTTGGGAAAGTCGTGGTAATAAACACGCTTAAATATGTGGAGTGATACATGCGTTGTGACAACCCTCACTAAACCAGGTATCCGTACGACTTAATTAATAATTAATTACTGCTTAATTACTGTGCTTACTTGAACTTGTGGATAAACTGCTACTTGAATGCTGATACATGTACTTACTTGCATCATACTTTACTTGCTGTCACTCCATGTTTTGCTTACAGCACCTCTGTGACAACCTTGATGCACCAAAAGCACAGTAGCACAATGAACGGATAACCTATTAAACGTGCTGTCATAACTAGCACCAGGCAGGTACTGCCTCTAAGGCCTGTAAGAGCCTGAGATAGTTTGCTACATTAGTGGTGAGTGTAGGGATATAAGGGTTGTAGAACTGCGTCACTAGGAATGAGATTACAGTGACCGGATGTGCCTAAAACGTACTTTAAGTACAAAATTCAACACTTTAATTAAAATTCAGCATCTAGCTAACTAATAAGTGCCAAAACATGAGAAAAATGTTACTAGACACTTTCCAAAGTGTCGGGAATAAGTTGTGTCACTAAAAATAATAATAATGACACTTTAAAGCTTTGTTAAGCACTTTAACGGATCTCTATCCAACCGAACAACCGGACTTTACCCGGAACATAAAAATACTGCCAATAACATTGTTTATCTTTTTCTGAGCCAGTTAGGGTCCCTGAATACCCTAACACCCGCTATAACGCATGACACATCAGTAACCGAGTTAACCTTCACTTAACTTAACTAATACTTAACGTTTAGTTGAAAACCAACCGGGTAACCCCCCCCCCCCAACCGAACTCGTCCCCTTGGGGGACACCCTTGTACTTTTTGTGATTAAATTAATCAAACATGCCTAATATCAAGGGAACATAGTAACCCTTGGTTAATGAACTTGAAGTTGTCTATAAGTATGTGACCTTAACCATCATAACCTTCACACACTCAACATCACAACATCACTCTCTCTCCCTCTCCTTGGAGCTCTCGACCGAACACACCCACAACCATCCATCCATCTTCGATTCTTGATCAAGCTATTCCAAGCACACACAAGGGTTAAGGATCTCATACAAGGAAGCTCGATGCGTTCGGAACATGAAGAACCTCACCCTATTGCTTTTATCCCCTCATTTTTCGACTAGAATCTTCCCTAGCCCCGAGCTAGTAGTAAGTTGCTATAAACACACTCTTGACCTATTTTAAAGTGGTTAAAATGAAGTGTAACAGTTAAATCTCAAGAACTTGCAAGATGATATGTAAAAGTCTACTAAAATGTTAAGAATGTTGGTTAAAAGCATAAGAAGGGTGTAAATCTTGTAAGACTTGTTTTGATGTAATTAATTAGTGCCGATCTATGTTTTGGTAGCTCGGATCATCATCTAACCCGGATTAGTCGTGGTCATGAATCATGGCATAGAGTTTGTTTAAGTGTACAAAGGGTTAAATGATGAAACTCTACCACACTCTAAACATGAACTTGTGTAAAATCGATTTTACTTATGAAATGGTGTTCAAAACTAGTAGATCTACGGATTTTTGTAAAGCCGGATCTTACATGAACAAGAATGATTTTAGCAAACACACAAGTGTGTAAACACTTGTGTAACACAAAGTTTCGACAAAATAACTATTTTTGTAAATGTTGACAAGAAGTTGTAAAGATGTAACTTCTTTAAAAATGAGACTTTCAAGTAACCGAATTGATCTATACAAAGATCCATTAAAAATAATGGAAAGATACTACATATTTTGGAAAAACCACAAGTTCATGTATTTCTGCGATTATATCTATTTTAACTAGTTGAATATTGTTTATTGTTGATTGAGGAAATTGTTGATTTGGATTTTAAAAGAAAATGATACGCTTGAAAGCGTGGCCACCTCCAGTTACAGGGGAAACTCTGGCGAAATTTTTCCAAAAACCTAACACTTGAAAATATTTTCATCACAAGTGTTAGAAATACATTTTTAACTTGTTTTTAAAGACGCAAATTTCGCCATGATTTTGTTTACAAAATTTCTTAGTGTCGGAGGTGGGATTTTCACAAAATAAAACCTGAAATATATATATTTAGAATATATGTTTTTCATAACAACACTTGTGAATTTCTATGATTATTTTGTGAACTATACAAATATTATTTTTAGGGTAAAAATAATATTACCGAATGTTAACGATTCCAAAAATAATACAAACACCTTCATAATAAATAATAAGTTACAACGGTATAATTATTACCACCTGATCTTTAAAACGTAACTTACGCATTTTAAGAAAATATTTATGAGCGCGTATTTTTGTCAAAGTATTATTTTGGGAAGAATATTTATATTTTGAAGTAAGAAATAAAATATATTAAGTGAGACTTAATAATGTATTTCGAATTTTACGAACACGCATGTATTAAATCCCCCATCCTTGGGAAGGAGAATAATTACCAAGTATTTACAAAAATATAAACACGAAATAGTTGTCTAACTATTTCCCAAAACTTAAACCTTAAGCTAAGGCACGGCCGTCCGTCTAATAGATTTAGTACGTGTAGGTCGTCGCACAGCTGCTTGATCAGGAGATATACTTGGTAGAGACGCACCACTGTGAGTTCATGTCCCCCTTTTCTCTAACTGTTTTCAGTTTTCTAAACTGCGGGGGTGAAATACATGTTACTATGATTACGAATAATTCTTACATGGTATGGTTAGCGTAAGGAGGGTTATTATTCAGATCATGTGAGTGGGTTGGCGGAAACTTGAGGCCATTAATCCTCAGGGTAGGACCGAGGGGCAGGAGCGGTAGATCTATCTGGGTGTAGCGAGCCCAGCCCCAGGCCCAAACAGAACGGACCTCGGGGTGACTTTGTACCCAACGCATAAATCTGCTAGGTTTGAGTCTTCCTACTTGCACTTCACACATATCAATGGCCTTGCAAACCATTGGTGATCTCTTTTTCCTTATTTGCTACATACCAGGGTTTTTATACATACAAAGGTTTATTTACTCACTTACACATGAACTCGCTCAACATTATTGTTGATTTTTCAACTTACATGTATTTCAGGGAATTAAAGGATTTGGCGCGGTATGACACGTTTTCCCGCTGCATTAGTCTCGAGGTCATCCGAGTTTAAGGGATGTGACTTTTTCCTGGACGAGTCACAGTTCTTAAACTGTGTTTATTTCTTGTTGGTGTTGTGTCTTTTGAACACTGTTTATGTTTGTTAGGATGTGATATCCGTTAAGACAATGTTGTGGTTCTTTACTCTTCAAACTTATTTTAATGGATGATCTTGCATGGTTTTTATTTCATATAGCTTGTTATGATTAAGCTATGGTATTAAGAAGTCACACCAAAATAACCACGCTTCCGCAAAGCCAGGGTGTGACATGCGTGTACCAAGGTGATAGTGTGTGGATGTTTGTGTGTGGATTGATACATGAATTGGGACTGGTGGATTATACGTTACTGCATGTGCCTTAGTGATAGGCAGAAAATTGGTATTATAGTCCATTCCACATTCCTACTGATCACATATTTAATATACACTAGAGTTTGATTCCTATCACTCACACAGTTGTTACTCATACTTTATGATGTGAGAACTCAAGACTTTATGATGATACGATCTCACCAACTCTACTCTTATAGCTACTATAACGATGGTTATATACTAGAGTGATACTTCAAAAAGAACATAGATACCCACAGAACGCTCAGGTCGTTCTGATAGACTGGGAGGACGTGTACGGATCCTTACTCCACTTCTCATTGCTTCACATTCGATTGTTATACAGCCGTAGAGTTTAAACATCTTACGAAACTTTTTCATCCGTGAATCCACGATCCATTTGATTATCCGCTGGATTCCTCTTCTGTTTACAATATTGGCTTTAGCCTTCACGTCGTATGATGCTAGAATGCTTCGTGGTATTCCTTAGCACATGTTTCGATATATGTTATATCTGAGTATGACGATCTCCGGGTTATGGAGATGGCATGGAGCGCGTGAATAAGTTACCCTTCCCGTTGTCATTCGGTTCCATTGGGTATAAATTTTGTGATGATACAGATTCCTTGGAATGCTTTGCATTATGAAATCTCGTTTCGTGTGACCGTCGGTTACATTGTATTTTTTCTTCGATTAGTGAGTGTTTCAGATTTCAGTTGGTTATTCACGGAAAGTAATATTAGGCCTGAATATTTTGGTGAACGGAACATTGATCATGTATATGGGTGTGGTGGATATGTTGCGGTACTTCCTATATATAAACACCCGGCTACATTATCAAGGTACCGTTACTCAGGGCAGACGGGCTTCATGTTGCGATCCGTTCGGTTATGTTTTTGGCAATGCAGTGTTGAGACTTCGACCCTGGTTGATGCGAAAGATGAGGCCATAGCTGTTGTAACCACGATATCTATACACGTTTGCGGTAATTCTAAATGAAAGGTAGTTGGGTCGACATATAACGACCTTTGAGTTAATCCTGGGGTTACGTCCATGTCGAGGTAGTGATGCGGTCGTAGTACTTCCATATTCTCGTAGTTTGTCCTGTCATGGGATGATGCACGTACGTCACTTTGGTGACCAGTTTTGAAAACGCATTTAGGCATTAGCCCTTATGGGTTAAGTCTGTGTGCAAAATTTGATAGATGTTATTATATAGGTGATGTGTAATGGAATTGTGTGGTATGTGGTAACTGAAAATGTGATAAGTGATGATTAACTATGTGACATTGATACATACATATCTATTATTTATAATGGAATGGCCCCGAAACGTGTACCTCGAATGACAGAGGCAAAAATTGCCCAACTAATAACACAACAACTCCAAACGGTTATTCCAATAATCGTGATGCAGGTTAGCGCCGGTATTAACGCTAACCCCCAACCGAACCCACAGCCGGGACCGTTAGGTCAAAACAATAACCAAAACAATGTTAGGCCAATTTGCACGTATAAACACTTTATGGAGTGCAAACCAATGGAGTTTAATGGAACTGAAGGACCGAACGGGTTTGTGAAATGGATCGAGAAGTCGGAATTGGTCCCTAACATAAGTAATTTTCCGGGTAACTGTGCGGTAAAGTATACAGCTTGCACTTTTACCGACCACGCTTTGAACTGGTGGAATGCTATTGTGCAATCTTGCGGGCAGGATGCGATTAATGCTATGACTTAGGATGATCTTAAGATACTAATGAGAGAAAGGTTCTGTCCAATCCACGAAATTCAGAAACTCGAGCATGAGTTTTGGAACCTGCAGATGTAAGGTGCGGATCATGCAGGTTACACAAATCGCTTCAGTGAACTGGCACGCATCTTGCCAGATATGGTTCGACCAGAGTCCAAGAGGATCGAGAGGTCTGTTTGGGGACTGGCCCCAGAAGTAAGGAGTATCATTAATTCGGTGGAGCACCTGACCATGCACGGAGTGGTAGCTAGGTCAGGCACGGTTACGTACGAATTGGTTAGACGCAAGATTTTGACAATGCCGGGAGAGCCGGCAGGAAATAAGCGAGAGGCCCCGGAAAGTAGTCGAGCGGGGGAAGCCATACCGAAGAGGGGGTGAGCCACTAGTCAAAGCTACGTCATGACTACACCAACGGGAAACTCTGGTGGCTATAAAGGAACAGCCCCAAAATGCAACAAGTGCACTTTGCACCAATATGGTGCATGTCAAGCATGGATTTGCTCGAGGTGCCATAAAAGTTTACATTATACCCGAAACTGTAAGACACCATTGGAACCCAACCATTCCCAAACCTCAAGGCCTCAGCCTCTTCAGCAACGACCCCAACCACCAACGCAACAGATTACCTCCCCCCCTACTTGCTACGGATGTGGCAGTACGGAGCACTTCCGAAGAAGCTGCCCAAAATTTGCTCCACAGCCAGCAGGAAGGGATACACAGGGCCAAGCTTCTACCTCAAATGCAGCTCGAGGTCGTGCCTTTATACTTGGGTCTGGTGACGCACGACAGGATCCAAATGTGGTGACAAGTAACTTTCTCATTTCTGATCAGTATGCTTCAGTATTGTTTTATACGGGCGCAGATAGGAGCTACGTATCCATTAATTTCTTACCCCTATTAAATATGCCGGATATTGAATTAACAAGTCCCAATTCCATAGAACTTGCTAACGGTAAACCTATAACTAGTCACCAAATCATTCGTGATTGTCCTTTAATTCTTAACGACCACCAATTCCTTATTGACCTACTACCGGTAGAGCTCGGAAGTTTCGATATAGTAGTGGGAATGGACTGGTTGTACAAGTACAAGGCAGAGATTATATGTGAGCAAAAGATGGTTAGGATCCCATTTCCTAATGATGAAGTTACTATGGTAAAGGGAGAGAAGTCTGGTACCATATTAAACCTTATATCCCACCTTAAAGTGTTGAAATGTATACGTCAAGGATGTGATGTGTTCTTAGCAAGTGTAACGACGACCGAACCAGAAGAACAACGTATTAAGGATGTCCCAATAGTGTGTGATTACCCATATGTGTTTCCAGATGAATTGCCCGGATTGCCACCCAATCGACAAGTCGAGTTCCGTATCGACTTAATACCGGGAGCAGCTCCAATTGCAATAGTCCCTTACCGTTTAGCACCTTCAGAGATGCAAGAACTATCATCTCAGTTACAAGAACTGCTAGACCAAGGTTTTATCCATCCCAGTTATTCACCTTGGGGAGTACCAATGTTATTTGTGAAGAAAAAAGGATGGAAGCTTTCGGATGTGTATTGACTACCGTGAGCTGAACAAGGTTACCATAAAGAATCGATATTCTCTTCCACGAATCGATGATTTATTTGATCAGTTGTAAGGAGCCTGTTACTTTTCCACAATCGATCTTAGATCCGGTTATCATCAAGTGAAAGTTCAAGAGGAAGATATCCCTAAAACAGCCTTTCGAACTCGGTACGGTCACTATGAGTTCCTGGTTATGCCCTTCGGGTTAACCAACCCACCCGCGGTATTTATGGACCTCATGAACCGAGTTTGTAAACCATATCTAGATAAATTCATCATAGTCTTTATTGACGATATTTTGAGCTATTCCAAGAGTAAAAAGGAACACGAGCACCATCTACGAGCCATACTAGAGATATTGAGGAAAGAGTAGTTGTACGCCAAGCTTTCAAAGTGTGACTTCTGGTTACAAGCGGTGCAATTTTTAGGACATGTGGTAGATCAACAAGGGATTCATGTTGACCCTAGTAAGATCGAAGCTATTAAGAATTGGCAAGCGCCTAAGTCTCCAAAAGAGATATGCCAATTCTTGGGATTGGCTGGATATTACCGTCGCTTTATTGAAAACTTTTCCTACATTGCTCAATCCTTAACTGCCTTGACACAGAAGAATTGAAAGTACGAAGGCGAAGAACAAGAAACAGCTTTTCAGCTGTTAAAACAAAAGTTATGTGAAGCTCCAATCCTGTCGTTACCCGTAGGCAATGATGATTTCGTCGTATATTGTGACGCATCTCGGCAAGGGCTCGGATGTGTCCTAATGGAAAGAAACAAGGTCATTGCTTACGCATCTAGACAGCTAAAAGTACATAAAAAGAATCACACGACGCACGATTTAGAGCTGGGCACAGTGATTTTTGCACTTAAGATCCGGACGCATTACTTGTGCTGTATGAAATGTACAATTTATACAGATCACAAGAGCCTCCAACATATATTCGATCAAAAGGAGCTAAATATGAGACAACGCATATGGGTGGAGCTATTGAATGATTACGATTGTGAAATAAAATACCATCCAGGTAAGGCTAACGAAGTAGCCGATGCCTTGAGTAGAAAAGACCGAGTAAAGCCACTCAGAGTGCGAGCTCTTGGGATGATAGTTCAAACTAGTCTTAAAGAGCAGATTCGTAATGCTAAAATGGAAGCTTTGGAGGAAGGCCAACTAAATAGCGAAAACTTACACGGAAACGAAGGGAATTTTGTGAGGAAACCGGATGAAGTGTTGTATTTCAAAAATAGGGTATGGATTCCTACTCTCCAAGACCTACGTCAACTGGTTATGGATGAGGCTCATAAATCTAAGTACTCTATTCACCCCGGTACAGACAAGATGTACCATGACCTTAAGGAATTTTATTGGTGGCCATGTATGGAAAATGACGTAGCAGAGTACGTGAGCAAATGTTTGACTTGTGCCCGGGTAAAGGCAGAATACCAGAAACCCCCGGGAATGCTACAGCAACCCGAAATACCTCAATGGAAATGGGAGCAAATCACGATGGATTTCGTGACCCACCTTCCAAAAACACCCCGAGGTCATGGTGCAATTTGGATAGTAGTAGATAGACTAACCAAATCGGCACACTTTATTCCGATTCGTACTACCTACAACATCTTGAAATTGGCCGAGATCTACACGAATGAAATTATGGCTAGACACGGGGTACCAGTTGCAATAATTTTAGACCGTGATAGTCATTTCACTTCACACTATTGGCAACAGTTACATGAAGCTTTGGGGTCTAGAATAGACCTGAGTACGACTTACCATCCCCAAACCGACGGCCAATCAGAACGAACTATCCAGACCTGAGAGGATCTGCTTCGTGCTTGCACCCTAGACTTTGGAGGAAGTTGGGATAAGCACCTTCCCCTCATTAAATTCTCTTACAATAACAGCTATCATAGTAGCATACAAGCTGCACCGTACGAAGCACTATATGGCCGGAAGTGCAGATCGCCACTTTGTTGGGCAGAAGTGGGCGATACTCAACTCACGGGATCTGAACTAATTCGAGAAACGACAGATAGGGTGCATAAGATCCAAAGTAGACTAAAAGCGGCCCGAGATCGGCAGAAAAGTTACGCCGATGTTCGCAGGAAACCGTTGTCGTTTGAAGTAGGTGACAAAGTACTGTTAAAAGTGTCACCGTGGAAAGGAGTGATTAGCTTTGGCAAGGCAGGAAAGTTGGCTCCGAGATACATTGGGCCGTATGAAATTATTGCTAAGGTTGGATCTGTAGCGTACCGACTAAAATTACCAGATGAACTGAGCACAATTCACGATGTCTTCCACGTATCCAACTTAAAAAAATGTCTCATGGATGAAGCAGCTATTATACCATTAGAAGATGTGCACATTGACGACAAACTCCACATTGTGGAGGAACCGGTAGAAATAGTAGACAGGAAGACCAAACAACTACGTTATAACCAAAATCTCGCTGGTGAAAGGTCGGTGGAACTCGAAGCAAGGACCAGAGTATACCTGGGAACGGAAGGATGAGTTCCGTAGAAAATACCCACATCTCTTCCCTAACTAGACGAATTGAATTTCGGGGATGAAATTTCTAAACCAGGGGAGACTGTGACACCCATGACGAAACCAGGTACACCCTAAACGGTCCAAAACTGTAAAGCACACTTAACACTTTAATTGCGCGAAAACCCTAAAAACATGTGTCACTTATATGCTTGATTAAAGGATATCTGTTATGTCTCGGAGGAATCCGAGAACACGTTATGACTAACATGACACTAATAAGGGCCAACAGTGCGAACTTGGTGTCCTTAGCCTTGAAACACGTGTTAAAAGGGAGTGTTCCGTTTAACAGCGCTTTAAACCTTTGACATTGATTATTAGGTTATCGGTAGCATCATTTAAGATTTCGACTTCTAGGAATAACTTAGTTTTGTGCCTTAGACTGTGATATAAGGTTTGAAGTCAATCAGAGATCGGGCACGCAAAACGAAGAAGCTTCCCGATTAGGGAAACGTTGTCGTTTCAGGAATAACATGAGGCAATCAAAAGTGCAAGGAACGATCGATCAAGCTTAAAAACACTTAAACCACTCTAATACGAGTCTTTTATGATTAAAATGTAACTGGGTTTGGATTTCAAGACGGTTATGCATGATTTTTAAAATCGAGTCTTTTGACACTAATTACGCGCGAAACGGAGTCCGTCACGCAAATCGAGAACGTGCGCGGGACCCGTAAACGAACCTAACCACTCAACGGAAGATAAACATAATCTTTTAGCGCACGAAACTAAGCACGTGGTGTCCCTTGTGGGACCCACACCCAAACCGCCCCACCCCCCTTTATTATATAAAAAAAATCTAAAATCAATTTTCTTTTCTTATTTCATTTTAACACAAAGATCATTCCAAAAATCTTGTTTCTCTCAAGAACAACCAGCTGAATTCACAAGAACCTTCAACAAATCAAAGGTATTAACTAAAATCCATACGGTTTTAAGCATGGTTTCTTGAATAAACATGGTTTAGGCCATGAAAACACTTTTTAATCCATGAATTTTGGAGTTTTAAACAAGTTTAGGGGCTGAATATGAACACCATATGTATACCCTGGTGTTATATGGTATCCATGGTTATAAATCTTTGGGTTTTGATACCCATATCAACACCTATTCGACAAAAATCGTATAACAATTCGATTAACCAAAAAACAATGAAATAAAGCTTGATTGATCTAAGTTCTAGCATATTTGGATTGTAGTTGATGTTTAGGTACTAAATATAGCCCACACATACTTCTGGACTCACAAGGAACGCTCGGAATCGAAGGAATCGCTAGGTATATGACCCGAAACTTGAATCTTGACTAGGCAGAATATTGTTCGGACTATAACTCAGTCCGTGACACTTGGATTGAGCTGAAATTTGGTGTGATGATGAAGGGTAGTGTCAGGAAGTTCCACATAAAATTTTAGAATTTTTGGAATTTCTTACGATTTTTGGTGAAATTTTTACTGGTTTAACAAAAGAATTCTGGAAAAAATACCAAACGGATTCAATAAATCCCCAAATTTTTGCAGAGACACTAAGGAACATATTGGGAATTTTATGAGAAAATTCGGAGTCCATTGGTTGAGTTTTGATTTGGGTTAAAAATCCGTGTTTTTGCGAATTTTCGGTAGCCGGAAACGCACCGAAAATTAATCGGAAAAATCTTAAAATATTTGGAGATGTTTCTGGATACACATGGGATGTCTAGGATTTTTTGGGAATTTTTGGATCAGTGATGATAATTAATGTTAATTATATGGTTAAATATGGTTTTACAAATAATTTATTAAGACAAGTAAAATGCCAAAATAAATTTCCAGAAAATTTTCCCATATTCTACAGATTTTTACTGAGTTATATAAAGATTTTCAGAATTTTATTCAAACTATAGATAAAATTGGAATTTTTGGGGTTAAAAAAGGGTTATTTTAAATCAATTTCGGCAGTTTACCGTGTAACGAACCTGCCGGAACTGGGAACTGACCCAACCCGACAAATACTATAATTGGAACACGGGGAATATTCTGGGAGATTCCAGGGCAGAGTGGACACTTGGGGTGTGTCCAATACCAGTTCGGGAAAATCCCCGCCGGTAGAAACGGAAACTCAAAATTGGGCAACCTGGACTCCCCAAACACCCAAACTCCCTTAATGAAAAATTAATCGTTCTTAAATAACAACGTGTTGGCACTATTGGTATTCCCGTACCATTATCCGAACATGTTAAACTACTGACATTGACTGGCACGCGAACCGGTGCCCGAAAGCCAAACTGAAAACTAATACTACCCTAACCTCCCTCACCATACCCGTGTCCTATAGACTCAATTCGGGGTGAAAACTCCTGACCAAATCCAAGTTATAACCATTACCGACTTAGATACTGATTTGAGTCCTTACTTGCATGTGTGTTATTAAAGCTGATTTCGTTGATTAAACACTCTTTAGCCGAGACTACTATTTGCACTGTGAGTTTCACTTCCCCCACTTTTAAACTATTTTCCTGTTTTCTGGGGTGAATTGCATGTTACAAACTGTGTTAATTGCTCAAACCGTATGATGTTAATTATCTAACACACGATATTAGCCCCGATTCAAGTGATTAAAGTAAACCGTGGGCAGTGGATAGGACTATTGGTCTGACAAACCCAGTTGCCGCCGGGCAGGTGCGGCCGGCAGCCAGGAAACTGCACGCGTCCTACCCAGGTTATGTTGTTAGACATAACTACCCGAGGGCATTTGTCACACCCCCAAAATCCACCTGCGGAGTACTTCCGCTTGGAGGCGTGACTGACCAGGATCCAGCCACCAATCATATTGAACAAGCATATAAGTAGTTATAAAAATCCAACCAATACAATTGGTGTTCAAACAAAACAAAGTTAAGCTGCAAGCGGAAGCATAATGTTTAAAACCAAATCATGAGTTTAATCGTTCAAAGTTTAACATGGCACAGAGCTGTCCATGTCCCACAACGACTCTCTTCCATGCAAGCTCCAGCTAAGTACCTATTGTCCTGCAAAGCATGTAGTAACGAGTCAACAACAAGTTGAGTGAGTTCACGGTTGGGTGTTCATTTTAAGTTGTTTCGAAAAAAGTTTCCTTTATCTGGCATCCTGCCGTGGGGGTTACCCCATAGTTAAAAACGTGACTTGTTTATTCCCGGTTACTCTGGCAATCCAGCCGTGGGGGCTACCCCGTGTTAGTTATCTGGCATTTCGGCCGTGGGGGCTACCCCATGTATACACTAGACTCGTTACTATATCGACTGCTGACTGTAGTCATGTTTGAAACTGTCAATGTCTATCATCATTGACGTGCCCCAGATCCATTAGTTCACGCCCGTCCTCTGCGGCACGGTGTGAGGTTTGTCAGACCTAAATAGCGCTATCTAACTAATGACCCGCTCGCCATTGGCCCGACGATTAAGTCGATATAAAAAGGAGGGACTTCGTGATAGAGTTTTGGTCTAGTACGAGTTATCTGTCCATGAGGACGAGGAATTTCATTCCTGAACCAAAGCTGTCCTACCCAAGGAGGACGAGGAATCCACGTTCCTTAACCCCATTCCCAACCCAGGGAATACCATGCTTTGTAGAGGGTGTGAACTCACCTTGGATTGCTCGGCAGATACACAGAAAGGTCAATCAAGTTGTAAGTGGTCAACTACGTCCTAACATAGATACCATTCAAGTCAGGTTCATATCCAAGTAGTGCACGTATGTTCTACACGTATTGTACACAAGTAACGATCATGGCATACATGTCTAGCATGGCAGTTCATCAACAGTTCGTAACAAGTTCCACGGTAACATTTATGTATCAACCAAAGTCTAAGTGTGCGGCCCAAACAGTTGGGCTCGAAATAGCATGCAGGTCCAAAACAGTGCACGACATACACAATTAACAATACACAGAAGGCCCATACATTCGGCCCACTAACTTAGGCCCGTAACTAAGCAATTCCAATCCAGCGAGTGTGCGTGCATGGTCTCGAGTCAAGACTGTGCGATCTCGAGTCGAGACTGTGCGATCTCGATTAAAGCCTATGAGTTCTCGAGTCATGCATGCATTGGTCTCGAGTCGCAACCGGACTCGCAAGCATGGTCTCGAGTCATGATGTTTGTGTGTTGATCAAGTGTGGTCTCGAGTCGAGACTAAGGGTTCTCGACTCGCAACCTGAGTCGCAAACTGCAGTCTCGAGTTATCATGTTCATGGTCTCGAGTCGAAACCAGAGGTCTCGACTGGACATCAGCTGATCCTACACAGTGTACTATCCAATAGAGTTTTGATTTCATGATATGGTGTACTATCCAATGGTAGAGCACAAACATGTTCCCTTGTCTAACTATTTACCGAAATGGATCAAACATACCAATTTTCAAATATTCAAGACATCTTCATATCATATTCATGTTGTTCTTCATTTATTCAAGTAGTTCATCATGATCATTCAAACTTGTTCGTCATATTTTAGGGTTTTTTTAGCATTAATCACAACCATAACATGAACAACAATCAAAACACTTGAACATACTCATCCAATGGTTTCAAATCATCACATAACAACTCAACTCGGCTCTACACTAATCTGATTTACATGATACTATCTAATGTACATACGTAAGCCGGTTTCATGAACATCCACATTTAATGGTTTGAATCACATTTAGACACAAGATATCATGAGCTCATTATGCAACATATCCGAAATCAAAACATGTTAGCCGAATAACATCATATGAAATAAACACCTAGCATGCATCACTAACCTATATCATCACCCATCAACACCTTTAATCATGTATAAACATGTATTTGCAAAGAAATCACTAACCGGTTCAAGTGTGGGTTCGAAGGTGTGAAGTAGTAATGGATGAAGCTTCCAAATGTGTGTGTGTGAGCCGATCCGAGAGCTCCTATTGTTGCCGGTTTGAATCCGAGAATGAGGGAAGAGGGTTTGTGTTTCTATGGTTTTAGTGATGAAGGGAGAGTGTGTGTGGAAATGTTGCAAATGATGCAAAAAGGCAAGGTTGGTAACTCGTGTGGGTTTTATACCCGGACCGAGTTGGTGCACCCTAGTGGGTCTCGGGTGGATTAGATGAGGTGCGGCCCAACCGGCCCAACTATTACACTATTCACTCGAGACCGCATGGTCTCGAGTCGGGTTCTTGTGTCTCGGGTCGCATACATCCAAGCATACATATAAACATAACACATAATCACATAATTTCACTTAGGTCATTCATTGAACTAACAAGTTAACTAATCACATAACGTTTCAAGCAAGTTACACCAAGATACAACGAAAGGTTCTAAATTTCGAGTTGTCACATCATCCCCAAGTTTAAAGAAATTTCGTCCCGAAATTTGATAAGCACTCACTGAGGAAGCTAGTTAAGTTGTATGGTTTTCCCGGTTTTCCTGGGGTGTCACATCTACCCCCCGTTAATCTGGAATTTCGTCCCGAAATTCCTTAGCTTCGGCCTCAGTAGTGGTTGTACTGTTTGCGAACAGTTGGGGATACTTTTGTTTCATCCGATCTTCGCGTTCCCAGGTGTACTCTGGGCCGCGACGTGAGTTCCAACGAACTCGAACGAGAGGTATTCTAGTGCTCTTGAGGACCTTAACATCCCGGTCCGTGATTTCGACTGGTTCCTCGACGAATCGTAACTGCTCGTCGATAGTGAGTTCCTTCAGAGGAACTACGTGGGTCTCATCTGACAGACATTTCTTCAGATTCGACACGTGGAAAACGTTGTGAACTGCACCGAGTTCTGCTGGTAAGTTTAGCCTGTAGGCCACCCTGCCTATTTTCTCGATGATTTCGAAAGGTCCAACGTATCGTGGGTTAAGTTTGCCTCATTTACCAAAGCGAACCACACCCCTCCAGGGTGAAACTTTGAGTAGTACCCGCTCCCCAACCTGGAGCTCAAGTGGTTTCCTGCCCTTATCGGCGTAGACTTTCTGACGGTCACGAGCTGCCGCCATGCGTTTTCGTATTTGAGCAATTCGTTCAGTTGTGTCTACCACATGTTCTGGGCCAGTGATCTGACTATCCCCCACCTCCGCCCAACAAAGAGGTGACCGGCATTTACGTCCGTACAATGCCTCGAACGGAGCAGCTTTAATGCTGGTGTGGTAGCTATTATTGTACGAGAATTCCACAAGTGGCAGATGCTTTTCCCAGCTGTTGCCAAAGTCGATTACACATGCACGAAGCATGTCTTCTAAGGTCTGAATAGTGCACTCGGACTGCCCGTCCGTCTGAGGGTGATACATTGTGCTTATATCTAAACGTGAGCCAAAGGATTTGTGCATTGCTTGCCACAGTTCTGAAGTAAATCGTGCATCTCGATCCGAGATAATAGAGGTGGGTACCCCGTGCCTCGAAACAACTTCCTTGAAGTATAGCTCTGCAAGAGTGGAGAATTTATCCGTCTCCTTGATAGCCAGGAAGTGTGCAGATTTTGTGAGTCGATCCACGATCACCCAAATAGTATCGTTACCTCGTTGAGATCTAGGTAGGCCGGTAACAAAATCCATGGAAATTTGCTCCAATTTCCATTGCGGTATCTCTGGTTGTTGGAGTAGGCCTGAGGGTTTCTGGTATTCAGACTTGACCCTCGCACAAGTCAAACACTTGCTGACGTAGGTTGCTATGTGGGCCTTCATGCTAGGCCACCAATATGTAGTTTTGATATCGTGGTACATCTTATCCGAACCAGGATGTACCGAGTAGCGAGACTTGTGTGCCTCGTCCATCACAAGCTCTCGTAGGTTGCCATAGAGTGGGACCCAAATGCGCCCCGTTACGTAGTAAGCACCGTCTTCCTTCTGTTCCATGCGTTTCCTTGAGCCGCGTAGGGCTTCAGCCCTGACGTTTTCTGGGTTCAATGCTTCTACCTGAGCGTCTCGTATTTGGGAAGGAAGTCTAGAATGGATAGTGAGTTGTAAAGCTCGCACGCGCTTAGGCGCGGTGTCCTTTCGACTGAGGGCGTCAGCCACAACATTGGCTTTGCCCGGGTGATACCTGATTGAGCACTCGTAGTCATTCAGTGGTTCGACCCATCGTCGCTGTCGCATATTCAGTTTCTTCTGTTTGAAGATATGCTCGAGGCTCCTGTGGTCGGTGTAGATGGCGCACTTGGTACCGTACAGGTAATGCCGCCATAACTTAAGTGCAAAAACAACAGCTCCCAGCTCTAAGTCGTGTGTAGTGTAGTTCTTTTCATGAACTTTAAGTTGGCGTGAGGCGTAGGCTATCACTTTATCTCGTTGCATCAATACACAACCAAGACCTTGAATTGATGCATCATAGTAAACCACAAAATCGTCTGTGCCCTCTGGCAATGAAAGGATAGGTGCGCTGCAAAGTCTGTCCTTTAGATGCTGAAATGCTAACTCCTGGGCATTTCGCCATCGATAAACAACGCCTTTCTGCGTCAGTGAGGTGAGAGGCTGTGCAATCTTAGAAAAATCCTTTATGAATCTCCTGTAGTAACCTGCCAAACCCAAGAATTGGCGAATTTCCTTTGGTGTACGAGGTGCAGGCCAGTTCTTAATTGAGTCTACCTTGGATGGATCAACGTGAATCCCATCCTTGTTTACCACGTGGCCTAGGAAATGGACTTCTCGAAGCCAGAAGTCACATTTCGAGAACTTTGCGTAAAGATGTTCTGTTCAAAGGAGTTCCAGGATAAGCCGTAGATGTTGCTCGTGTTCCTCCTGACTCTTAGAATAGATCAGGATGTCATCGATGAATACTATAACAAATTTGTCCAGGTAAGGCTTGCACACTCGATTCATCAAGTCCATGAAGACCGCTGGTGCGTTCGTCAGCCCAAAAGGCATAACCAAAAACTCATAATGGCCATATCGAGTTCTAAAAGCTGTCTTGGAGATGTCCTCCTCTCGGACTCTCAGTTGGTGATAACCCGATCTCAAATCAATCTTCGAATAGTAGCTCGACCCCTGCAGCTGGTCGAACAAGTCGTCAATACGTGGTAGGGGATAACGATTCTTCACCATCACCTTGTTGAGTTCCCGGTAGTCGATGCACATTCTGAAGGTACCGTCCTTCTTTTTCACAAATAGTACTGGAGCTCCCCAGGGCGATGAGCTAGGACGAATGAAACCCTTATCTAAGAGTTCTTGTAGTTGCGTAGAGAGTTCTTCCAACTCTGATGGAGCTAAACGATAAGGTGCACGAGCTATAGGCGCAGCTCCAGGAGCTAGTTCAATCTGAAATTCGACTTGGCGATGAGGCGGAAGACCAGGTAATTCCTCAGGAAATACCTCAGGATAGTCGCGTACAATTGGAAAATCTTCTATCTTCTTCTCTTTTTCCGAGGTGTCAGTAACGAGAGCCAAAATGGCAGTGTGGCCCTTTCGCAAGCACTTCTGGGCCTTAAGGAGAGAGATGACGTTCTCAACAGCACTCCTCTTGTCGCCACGAATCATGAGAGGTTCACTACCGGAACCAGGAATACGAACAATCTTCTCGTTGCAAAGAATCTCTGCTCGGTGTTGGGATAACCAATCCATCCCAATTACAACGTTGAAACTACCCAAAACGATAGGAATAAGGTCGATAGAGAAGGTCTGGTTTGCAAGAATAAGTTTACAACCCTTGACTACGTGTGTGGCCTCTAAACTCTTACCGTTTGCTAGCTCTACAGTGTGCTTGTTGTTCAAAGGTGTGGGAATACGCTTAAGCATTCGACTAACTTCTAGTGACATGTAGCTAGTATCGGCACCTGAATCAAATAAAACTGTAACATAAAAGTCGTCGAGAAGGAACTTACCCGCTACAACATTGGGGTCATTCCTTGCTTCACTTTGGCCAATCACGAACGCCCGCCCCCTGGCGCCATTGTTGTTGTTGTTCCCATTGTTACCATTCCCCTGATTGTTGTTATTGTTGTTGTTGTTGTTCTGGTTCCTGTTCAGCTGGGGACAGTCTCTCTTGAAGTGGCCTTCAGCTCCACACTGAAAGCACCCTTTGTTATCACCTTGCTGCTGCTGCTGGCGCTGGTTCTGTGGGGCCTGTTGTTGACGATTCTGGTTTGCGGGGTATAAGCTTCTGCAATCCTTTGCAGCATGACCTGGCTTGTTGCACCGATGATAGTTAGCCCTGGTGCACGGCCCGCTGTGATGCAGGCTGCAGCGATTGCATTTGGGGTGATTCCCTTTGTACCCACCATGACTTTGACCACCAGACGATTGCTGACTAGGGCTCTTGTAGTCATCATTCTTTCTCTGCTGCGACTGAGACTGAACAGAAGTCGACCCCTTACTTGAAGTCCCATCCCATTTCCGTTTGTTGTCGCTAAGAGCACCTGAAGTAGTTGCCGCACCTATGCGCTTTGGCAACTTGTTCTGCTCCACCGCCTGGTCCGTGAGACGGTGAGCCAATTGCACAACTTGCTGGATGGTAGCGAGGTTTGCTGAAGTCACATGACTTTGGATTTCCGGCACCAAGCCCTTGAGGAAGAGTTCAATTCGCTTAAATGGAGGGTCCACCATAGTAGGACACAGTAAGGCAAGCTCATTCGATCTCTTAGTGTACGCCTCAATTTCTGACCCCGTCATCTTGAGGTTGAAGAACTCGACTTCCAGCTTATGAATGTCATCACGACTGCAGTATTCCTCCTTGATCATCTCCTTAAAAGTTTCCCATGGGGTGGCGTTGGCAGCAACCAACCCCAGCATTTGGACCTGAACGTTCCACCACGTGAGGGCTAAGCCCTCGAGAGTACCGGTAGCATACTTCACCCTGCGCGCCTCAGGGCATTCACACATTTCGAACACAGATTCTAGTTTCTCAAACCAGTGGAGGAGGCCTACAGCTCCTTCAGTGCCGCTAAAAGTAGTTGGTCGGCAGTCCATAAAAGTCTTAAAAGTGCACACGGGTGGCTGAACATGTTGACCTATTGTGGGTGAAAGAAAGAACAGAGTTTAACACAAAGGTCGGTTCACGAGAGTAGGATCTAAAGATCCTAGAATGAGTTCGGACTGCAGGATATACCTCCTGCGTGTGCAGCTGCAAGTGCTGCGGCAACTCGTTCGTTAATCAGGGCCGTCAACTGGGCTTGTGTCAGGTTAACACGTCCAGACATGATCTTCATATCAAGAGGAACGTGAGTGAGAGAGGTTCGCAAAAATGCGATGACAGAAGAGAGTAAGCATACACGTGTTCAAGCAACAGTAGTTACACTAACCAAGCATACCATGAGCAATGTACTAAGTAACTAACAAGTAGGCAATATATACACAGATCATATCACCTAGAATGTCGAGCCTTGCATGTGGAGTGAAGCGTCGTTGTGGACCATTGAGCACTGTACAGGTTATAGTCTGGTTTTAACAAAAAAAAAACGTTTCTCCTTTATTAAAACCAAGTTCACTATAACCGATTGCTCTGATACCAATCTGTCACACCCCCAAAATCCACCTGCGGAGTACTACCGCTTGGAGGCGTGACTGACCAGGATCCAGCCACCAATCATATTGAACAAGCATATAAGTAGTTATAAAAATCCAACCAATACAATTGGTGTTCAAACAAAACATAGTTAAGTTGCAAGCGGAAGCATAATGTTTAAAACCAAATCATGAGTTTAATCGTTCAAAGTTTATCATGGCACACAGTTGTCCATGTCCCACAACGACTCTCTTCCATGCAAGCTCCAGCTAAGTACCTATTGTCCTGCAAAGCATGTAGTAACGAGTCAACAACAAGTTGAGTGAGTTCACGGTTGGGTGTTCATTTTAAGTTGTTTCGAAAACAGTTTCCTTTATCTGGCATCCTGCCGTGGGGGTTACCCCATAGTTAAAAACGTGACTTGTTTATTCCCGGTTACTCTGGCAATCCAGCCGTGGGGGCTACCCCGTGTTAGTTATCTGGCATTTCGGCCGTGGGGGCTACCCCATGTATACACTAGACTCGTTACCATATCGACTGCTGACTGTAGTCATGTTTATGTGCCCTGAAACTGTCAATGTCTATCATCATTGACGTGCCCCAGATCCATTAGTTCACGCCCGTCCTCTGCGGCACGGTGTGAGGTTTGTCAGACCTAAATAGAGTTATCTAACTAATGACCCGCTCGCCATTGGCCCGGTGATTAAGTCGATATAAAAAGGAGGGACTTCATGATAGAGTTTTGGTCTAGTACGAGTTATCTGTCCATGAGGACGAGGAATTTCATTCCTGAACCAAAGCTGTCCTACCCAAGGAGGACGAGGAATCCACGTTCCTTAACCCCATTCCCAACCCAGGGAATCCCATGCTTTGTAGAGGGTGTGAACTCACCTTGGCTTGCTCGGCAGATACACAGAAAGGTCAATCAAGTTGTAAGTGGTCAACTACGTCCTAACATAGATACCATTCAAGTCAGGTTCATATCCAAGTAGTGCACGTATGTTCTACACGTATTGTACACAAGTAACGATCATGGCATACATGTCTAGCATGGCAGTTCATCAACAGTTCATAACAAGTTCCACGGTAACATTTATGTATCAACCAAAGTCTAAGTGTGCGGCCCAAACAGTTGGGCTCGTAATAGCATGCAGGTCCAAAACAGTGCACGACATACACAATTAACAATACACAGAAGGCCCATACATTCGGCCCACTAACTTAGGCCCGCAACTAAGCAAGTCCAATCCAGCGAGTGTGCGTGCATGGTCTCGAGTCGAGACTGTGCGATCTCGAGTCGAGACTGTGCGATCTCTATTAAAGCCTATGAGTTCTCGAGTCATGCATGCATTGGTCTCGAGTCGCAACTGGACTCGCAAGCATGGTATCGAGTCATGATGTTTGTGTGCTGATCAAGTGTGGTCTCGAGTCGAGACTAAGGGTTCTCGACTCGCAACCTGAGTCGCAAACTGCAGTCTCGAGTTATCATGTTCATGGTCTCGAGTCGAAACCAGAGGTCTCGACTGGACATCAGCTGATCCTACACAGTGTACTATCCAATAGAGTTTTGATTTCATGATATGGTGTACTATCCAATGGTAGAGCACAAACATGTTCCCTTGTCTAACTATTTACCGAAATGGATCAAACATACCAATTTTCAAATATTCAAGACATCTTCATATCATATCATATTCATGTTGTTCTTCATTTATTCAAGTAGTTCATCATGATCATTCAAACTTGTTCGTCATATTTTAGGGTTTTTTTTAGCATTAATCACAAACATGAACAACAATCCAAACACTTGAACATACTCATCCAATGGTTTCAAATCATCACATAACAACTCAACTCGGCTCTACACTAATCCGATTTACATGATACTATCTAATGTACATACGCAAGCCGGTTTCATGAACATCCACATTTAATGGTTTGAATCACATTTAGACACAAGATATCATGAGCTCATTATGCAACATATCCGAAATCAAAACATGTTAGCCGAATAACATCATATGAAATAAACACCTAGCATGCATCACTAACCTATATCATCACACATCAACACCTTTAATCATGTATAAACATGTATTTGCAAAGAAATCACTAACCGGTTCAAGTGTGGGTTCTAAGGTGTGAAGTAGTAATGGATGAAGCTTCCAAATGTGTGTGTGTGAGCCGATCCGAGAGCTCCTAATGTTGCCAGTTTGAATCCGAGAATGAGGGAAGAGGGTTTGTGTTTCTAGGGTTTTAGTGATGAAGGGAGAGTGTGTGTGGAAATGTTGCAAATGATGCAAAAAGGCAAGGTTGGTCACTCTTGTTGGTTTTATACCCGGACCGAGTTGGTGCACCCTAGTGGGTCTCGGGTGGATTAGATGAGGTGCGGCCCAACCGGCCCAACTATTACACTATTCACTCGAGACCGCATGGTCTCGAGTCGGGTTCTTGTGTCTCGGGTCGCATACATCCAAGCATACATATAAACATAACACATAATCACATAATTTCACTTAGGTCATTCATTGAACTAACAAGTTAACTAATCACATAACGTTTCAAGCAAGTTACACCAAGATACAATGAAAGGTTCTAAATTTCGAGTTGTCACAGCATTGAACTTTATGAGATGCAGGTGGTGCGAGTATGTGTCTGTGTGACACGATACGATTAAAACAGTCTAGGTCTCATTTGTGACACTCGTGTAATTCCATCTATGAACCGTAATGTGTGCAATTAAGCATGTTGATACATTTTGAAACGAAACAACCAAACCAGTGGAACTCACCAGCAGCGTTTAGCTGACCCTCTTTAAAACTAACATGCATTTCAGGTAACTTGAGACTGATGTGATCCGTGTATGTTGTTCAAGACGTCTTTATTGGCAAATATTGAGATAGACGCATGCGACTTAGAAGACTTATGTGGTTCATGGGAATACGCATTTGTAACATACATGTAGTATGTAATCAACATTTTGTAATTAATAAAATGTAGTGTCTTTATAAACAATGTGCTTGTACCAGAGGTGTCTGTTGCATCCCACGTTTTTTTTTCTTCCGCTGCAAATCGGGGTGTGACAAGATATAAACCTAAAATGAATAACTTTCTTAATTCATGGGGAACATCTCTCGGATATATGGACTTAGTACTCCAAAATTTCGTTTGAGAGATTGTCTGATTCTGAGATACTAGGTCTTTATACTTAATAATATCTTGGGTATTATACTTGGTCTTTTGATTTTGCGTTAGCAATGGCCTAGACTTTGTATAATACTTTTGCGCTTAATCCCCTACACTGCATAAAAATTGAGAAAATATCGAAATATATATATATCAAGTGCAATTGAGAAGATTCCTAAGTGGAAAACACCTTAAGTCGAGCCTTCATATCTTTGTCTGAACGGAAGTTCTAACCTGAGCTCTCAAGGCCTCGCTCTAACCCAGAGACATATATCATTTATGTATATTCACCTGTAAGACTGAATCTAGAGAATCTTGATACGGGAGTATATTCTGAGGTGGGGCACGCGAATAAGTTAAGTTCTTAAATCACTTATCTCGTATCTTGAATCAATTGAAGTTTGTATGAGGATTTAAGTGGATCAGTATACTGACAATCTAAGTGTATCGTTTAAAACTTAAAGTTTGTATAGATAAATGATGCTAGTGAGTTGTCAAAAACTGATATGATCCTCTAACACAACTCATCAAAAATATGTCTGTAATTACGTTATTATTTCATTTCAGTAAACACACCTAAAGTCTTAGAAAAATCCAAAAAGATTGTTTTTGCATAAAGTTTGTAAAATTTAAAAAGATTTTGTTTCACTTTATGTTTCGACAACCGATGTTGGAAAGCTGAGTTTCAAAATCTGAAATGCTGAACATGTCCTGAAATAACAAATTCATTCATTTGAAACTTGAATTTGAAAATGAAAAATCAAAATTTGTTTGAAAATTGTCACCAAAGTCATTAATTTGGACTTGGTAGATAATTGGATAAATCAAGGTCATTAAGTTGAACTTGATAATTTGTGAGAGCTTATCAAGTTAGATGATTTAAAGTCAAATATAACATTTTTGTCACAAAGTTGTTTGTTAGTGGGAGCATGGTATATAATGTTAAACATAAAGAATGCTCACTAGTATTTCTAACAAATGCTTTTAGTTAACAAATGGATAGATACTCCGAGAACCAGGAAATGATCCTGAAACTGAGTTGTCAAATGCTTAAAGCAAGGGGGAGTTTCCTGAAGAGGGAGTCTGAAGAAAAGGGGAGTTGATGAATTAAGATGTAAGGGGGAGTCTGTGATTCAGAATTGTCAAAGACTTTTGAAGACTCAGAGATGATGAAGATTAGCTACGATAAAGATTGACTGCAGCAATATCCAAGGGATACTCTGTGAATGCACTATGTGTATCGCTAACGTCAATCATGAACATAAGTGTCAAATTTATCGACTCGTAGTTGATTAGGTTAGACAAGACAAGTTTTGTAATAAAGTGCACATACGCACGGATGGCCGGTCCGCACAGATCAGGCGCATTCGCACTTAGGTACCATCCGTGCATATACCCCATCCGTCCTAACTAGTACTCGCGGATGAGTTGGGTCTATAAATAGTAGTCTTAGTCTTGTCATTTGGAATCTTTTGGTGGACCAGAGAGGGGAAACTGTAAGCCCGAAACAAGATCACAATGATATCGCACAAGCTTGAATGGTGGTGGAATCACACAAACAAGCTATTGAATCAAGAAAGGAGATAAAAGGAAAGTTCTTTGTATTGATGATCAACTTGCATACATAATCAAATGTCTAATACAAGATTTGCTAATATCACCAACAACCATGACCCAATATAAGACTTTCTATTTATTGTAGTGTTTAGGGGGGAGGCTCCCTAAACCCTAAGCCCATTTACCCAAATAGCCCAGTCCACTAATCATTAATCCACCAAGCCTCTAAACCACTTTGCTACTAATCCTTAAACCTATTAAGGGTCTAACAATCTCCCCCTAGGTTTACTGAATCAGTAGCTGCATCAAACTTGTGGTCCACCTTGTTCATTCTCTGGATCGGGCGCAAAAAGATGATGATTCAGCATGTTGGCCGCAGTGCTTGTCCAAGCCTTCACACAATCTTCATATTTTTCATTCGTGCAAATTTGATGATTGGTAAGAATCAGAACATCTTCCTCATGAAAGCTCATCAGATCATAAGAATTAGGGATCCTGATAGCTTGTTCTTCTGTAACAATAACAGCTTCGGCCATCCTTGGATCATAAGCCCAAAACTTGAAATTCTTAAAAATCTCTTTTCGAACTTCTTAACAATTGGAATGATCTTCTCTTTGTCAGTTGCGGGCCAGATCACAGACTTGATAGTACGTTTAGTATGAAGGTCAAGAACTCCAGGATTTCTCTTTAACTGTGGGATTAGCTATTTTCATAGTGGAAAAGTTGGTATTTACTTCCTTCTCAAGTCTTGAATGGAATGCCCAGCCTCTACCTCTCTGATTCAGCTCGGGATCGTAATATGGGGCAAGCAAAAGGCACTTCAAATCAATCTTTGTCCAAGACTCGAACTGAGCTTCCTGTGTATAATATTCCCAATGACCGCTCTTACGTGTGATCAACCACATGTTTTTTTCATGTTCGAACCTCCAGCAAGCGACTTCAGACTTGTTCCCTACTTCATCATAATGTGAAGACCCTAATTCCATCACAAGTCCGTCCCCTTTTTTTCGGATCCTTTAACTGAAAGTTTTCATCAAGAGGGTTCATATCCTGATTCTTAATCACCATCAACTGTTTGTTGCTATGTTTCTTCTTTATTTGCTTGTTGCTTCTCTTTCTTGGCTCTGCAGCAAGATATACATTCAAAGCGGTACTGGCAGGGGCAATTACCATGTTATTAACCGATCAAAACTTTAAGACAACCTTTTCTGATCCCGTTGGAGGGGGAGACGGCTTCAGCTGCTGCTCTTTCCTCTGGAGTTTGTTTAAGTCAACCAACATGAAACTGTTCATCTTCTTTATCAAAAAACTCATTTCCAAACTTGTTCTCAAGCTTCGTCTTCAGATCGTATAGAACAGACATTAACATCTGTCACACCCCCAAAATCCACAAGCGGAGTATCACCGCAGGGAGCGTGACTGACCAGGATCCAGCCACCAATCATATTGAACGATATAATTAAATAAATAAAAGTCCAAACCAAACAATATAATTGGTGTCAAAACAATTCAACAAAGTTTAAGTTATCAGCGGAAGCATTAAGTTCAAAACCATAATAAGTTTTTAAGTTCATAAGTTTATCATGAACACTCAATGTCCATGCTCCAAAACGACACCTCCCATGCAAGCTCCTTCTAAGTACCTAACGACCTGCAAGACATGTAACAACGAATCAACAACATTGTTGAGCGAGTTCACAGTTGGTTGTCCATTTTAGTGTTGTTTCAAAAACATAGGTTTCTTTTAGCTGGCTTACTTGCCGTGGGGGATACCCCATAGTATAAAAACATGATTATTCATTTCCTTTTACTCTGGCTCCCATCCATGGGGGCTACCCCATGAATATCCCACTAGACCCGTTACCATATCGACTTCTGACTGAGAAAGTTGGGTGCCCTAAGTCAATGTCTATCATCATTGACGTGCTCAGATCCATTAGTCCACTCACGTCCTCTGTGGCACGGTGTGAGGCTTGTCAAACCTAATAGCGCTATTTAACTAGTGACTCGTTCGCCATTGGCCCGGCGATTAAGTAGATATAAAATTGAGGGACTTAATGATAGAGTTTTTGGTCTAGTATCAGTGTTGTCACCCTTCAGTTAAGAGGGTGGAGGTACGTGCCCCACATAAGGAGATCACGCAGGTTCTAATGTTGTCACCCTTCAATTAAGATGGTGGAGGTACGTATTCTAACCAAGGAGAATACGTAGGTTTCCTTTCAATCAATTACCCATTCCCAACCACCGGGAATCCCATGCCATGTAGAAAGTGTGAACTTACCTTTGGTTTGTTCGGTAGATAAAGCACTTGTCCTAAGTTGGTCAACCACACCCTCCTGCTCGGGTTCTTAACGTCACTGTCTTCATCGCCGGCGCTGGTTCATCGGGTTCGTGTCATTACCTGAACTGAACTACCAATGCCAAATCCGCTGCCAATCCAACCACCACAGAGCCGCCACCTGTGGTGGTGGTGTTTTCGCTGCTTGTCTTGTGCCGCCACTAAATGGTGGTCGTCGGCCATCGTTTAACGTAGAGAGAATGAGGGGTGAGCGAGATAGGAGAGAGGGAGGGAAGGTTAGCTCGATGGTTGTGGGTGTGTGTCGCAACCCCCGATCCCTTATTTGTCCCGGCATTCCAACAACTACGTCGGGCAGAACCACGACAGTTGTTACGGAACCCTAAATCAATCGGGCAGTGTAACTATTACGAAACTAGGGTTATAATACTTACAACGGAGCAGAACCTTGCTAATTAGGGGGTATTATACTTGAAAATTATGCCTATTATCAGAGATTTCGAGATTGAGAAACAGAAATAAACGAGTTGAAATGAAATCCCTAGGCCTTCTTATATAGGGCTGAAATCTGGTCCTCACGCGGCCCGCGTAAAGAACAGACAGGGCTTACGCGGCTCGCGTAGTAGCCCGGGTAGGGTTTAGGTGATCCGGGTCATAGCCTAGCTTCGCCACGATGTCGACACGTGTCAGCCTCTGGTGTTGTCGTGTTATGGATCTCTCGCGGCCCGCGTTAACTTAAACGGGGTCTTACGCGGCCCGTTTGAACTAAAGAAATCAACGAAGTCAGGTTCTAGCCTTGATACCGCCCGCGTAAGTGGTTGGGGTGGGTCTACGCGGCCCGCCTCAACATAATTTTTATTGTTTTTAATTTATTTTATATGTTATAACATATTTCGGGCTCGGTTTAAACATACGGGTGTATTATAAGACATAAAGGAATATTTTAAGATATACTGGGGTGTCAGGAATTTTATGAGGGTATTGGTTTTACCGAGGGTTGTTACATTCTCCCCACCTTGTTTTAGAGCTCGTCCTCGAGATCTACTGGAATAAATGCGGATATTTCTTTTGCATTTCTGATTCAAGCTCCCATGTGTACTCAGGTCCTCTTTTGGAGTCCCACTTCACTTTGACCAAAACTAATCTCCTATGCTTAAGATTCTTGACTTTCATGTCTTCAATTTGTAGAGGTCTTTCTACAAACTTGAGTTGTTCATTTACCTCTATATCCTTGAGAGGCACTATCAGTGATTCATTAGATAAACATTTCTTGAGATTAGATACATGAAACACATCATGTATTCCTGCCATTTCCCCTAGCAGTTGTAGCTGATAGGCTACAGGTCCTATTCTTCTAATAATCTCAAAAGGTCCAATATACCTGGGACTTAGATTTCCCCGTTTGATGAATCTTACTACTCCTTTCCAAGGAGAGACCTTTAATAATACTTTTTCTCCTACTTGAAACTCCAAGGGTTTGTGTCGATTATCGGCATAGCTCTTTTGTCGATCACGTGCTGCTTTTAGTCGTTCCTTGACTTGAATAATCTTATCACTTGTTTCTTGCACTATCTCAGGTCCAGATAGTTGCTTTTCCCCAATTTCTGCCCAACAGACTGGGGTTCAACACTTTCGTCCATAAAGTGTTTCGAATGGTGCAGCATTGATACTTGTATGATAACTATTATTATAAGAAAATTCTATCAGAAACAATTGATAAAGGAATGCCATGTAAAGAAACAATTTCATTTACATATAATTTAGCTAATTGTTCCATACTGAAAGTTTCTTTCATTGGTAGGAAATGAGCTGACTTGGTTAATCTATCTACAATCACCCAGATTGTATCATTTCCTTTCTTTGTTTTGGGTAACTTAGTAACAAAATCCGTTGTTATCAATTCCCATTTCCACACTGGCATTTCTAATTGTTGTAGAAATCCTGAGGGTTTCTGGTGTTCAGCTTTGACTTGTGAACAAGTTAAACATTTAGAAACATAGGCTGCTATGTCCTTTTTCATTCCTAACCACCAGAAATTTTTCCTTAAATCCTGGTACATTTTATCACTACCTGGATGCATCGTATACTTAGACTTATGAGCTTCTTCTAATATACGATTACGCAGGTTTCCAAATTTTAGAGTATCCACATTCTCTTTTTATGGAATCTCCAAATTCCATCTATTCTTTGTTCCAGTTCTTTTAGCATACCTTTTAATTTTTCAGTATCTTCCTTGATTACTGATTCTTGTGCTTCTCTTATCTGATTATTTAAATCTACTTGCAGATTTAATTTAAGAGAACGTACCCTTTTTGGCTTTTCATAATACTTTCAACTTAAAGCATCTGCTACCACATTTACTCTTCCTTCATGATACTGGATATCACAATCATAATCACTAAGCATCTCCATCCAGCGTCTTTGTCTCATATTTAATTCCTTTTGCTTGAAAATATACCATAAACTCTTATGATCAGTGAATATGGTAAACTTACTACCATAAAGGTAATGTCTCCAAATCTTAAGAGCAAAAATTATAGCTCCTAACTCTAAATCATGGGTTGAATAATTCTCTTCATGATTCTTAAGTTGTCTCGATGCGTAAGCTATAACCTTTTGTCGTTGCATTAATACACATCCATAGCCTAATTTAGAAGCGTCACAATAGACTACAAAGTCTTCAGTTCCTTCTGGTAACGCTAATATGGGTGTATGGGTTAATCTTTGCTTAAGGATTCTAAAAGCTTCTTCTTGTTTTAATCCCCATTCAAACTTAACAGATTTACAGGTCAACTTAGTTAAGGGAATGGCTATTCTAGAAAAATCTTGAATAAATCTTCTATAATAACCGACCAATCCTAAGAAACTTCTAACCTCGGTTGGTGACTCAGGGGTTTTCCATTTAGTAATTGCCTCGATCTTTGTTGGAACTACATGAATTCCTTCATGATTGACTAAATGTCCAAGAAACTGTACCGGTTCTAACCAAAATTCGCACTTAGAAAATTTAGCATAAAGCTTTTCCTTTCTTAATAAACTTAAAAGTGCGTGCAAATGCTTTGCATGATCTTCTTTACTCTTAGAGTAAATGAGAATATCATCTATGAAAACAATTATGAATTTATCCAAATATGGTTTACATATTCGGTTCATCATGTCCATAAATGCAGCTGGGGCATTGGTTAAACCAAATGGCATGACAGTAAATTTATAATGGCCATACCTAGTTCTGAAAGCGGTTTTAGGAATGTCCTCTTCGTGTACCTTTAACTGATGATATCCTGACCTTAAATCGATTTTAGAGAAAAATCGAGCTCCATGCAGTTGATCAAACAGATCATCGATTCTCGGTAATGGGTACTGATTCTTAATCGTGACTTTGTTTAATTCACGGTAATCAATACACATACGCATTGATCCGTCCTTTTTTTAACAAACAGTATCGGCGCTTCCCATGGCGACGAACTTGGCTGTATAAATCCTTTCTCTAACAATTCATCTAATTGTTTCTTCAATTCTTGCATTTCTTCAGGTGCCAAACGATAAGGTGCTTTGGCAATTGGTGCTGTTCCTGGTATTAAATGGATTCTAAATTCAACTTCTCTATCTGGAGGTTGCCCTGGTAATTCTTCTGGAAATACATCTGAAAACTGAGATACTACTGGAATATCTTTCAAATACACTATAGAACCTTTTCTTATATAACTTGCAGTTTTCATCACAGAGATGAACTTAGTGGACTTAGAGGGTTTATCTCCTTTAATTGTGATCGTTTTACCTTTTGGTGAATTTACTTGAATTGACTTTTGATCACATAAAATACTGGCTTTATGGGCTATTAACCAATCCATTCCTAAAACAACATCGAATCCTGCCAGATTCATGGGATACAGATTTGCAATAAATTTCTGATCTAAAATTTCTATTCTTGCTCCCTGCAAGATTTCAGAAATCCTAACGGTTTCTCCATTAGCTGTCTCTACTAGACATTCTTGTGGTAGTTTAGTTAATGACTGATTTAGAAATTTTCAAAATGATGTATTAATAAAACTTTGGTTTGCACCAGAGTCAAATAATACTTTAGCAAAGATATCATTAACTAAAAACGTACCAGCTATGACATCTGGAATCATTTTGGCTTTATCTACAGTCAGAACAAATGCTCTAGCATTTTTAGTATTCTTGTTGTCTGGAGCTGGAGCTAATTTTGGACAATTAAGCTTGATATGGCCTTGTTCTCCGCAGTTGTAACATATCCGGATGTTAGCTTTCTTCCTACAATTTTCTTCATTGTGTCCCGATATTTTACAAAAGTTACAGTATATAGAGCATCTTCCTGAATGCTTTCTTTTGAAATATCTACAGTAGGGGGCAGAGGTAGAACCTACATTTCTCCCACGGTTAGAATTTCCAGAACGAAATTCTTGAGTCAACTTCTGGGTTAGGTTCCTCCTTTGATCCTCTTCTCGGGTACGGACTAATTCATCACTCAAGGTATTGGCTAGTTCTACAGCTTCTTCTATGGTTTGAGGTCTAGCTGCCTTGACTACATGTCTAATCTCCTCGATTAATCCCCAGATATAACGGGAGATTAACACTGGTTCTGGTGAAGCAAGAGTTGGCACTATTCTCGCATATTCTAAGAATATTTTAGTGTATCCCTTACTATCCACACCAATCATTCTAAGGTTTAGGAATTTGTTTGCTATCTGTTCCTTCTCATTGGGTGGGCAGAATTTCCTTTCTACCTTGTTCTTAAATTCTTCCCGTTCCATATTGTAAGTTCTATCACTTCCTCTTGATTGGAGGATAGTGTTCCACCATTCTAGTGCTGAATTCTTAAACAGATTAGAAGCAAACAATATTTTATCGTCTTCAGCACATTTGCTTATCCTTAAGACTGCCTCAGTTTTCTCTATCCAGCGTAAGGTTGCAATGGCCCCTTCGTTTCCCGAGAATTCCATTGGTTTAGAAGACCAGAATTCTTTATAAGAACAACCGTAAGACACGGTTCTTTTTCTTTTGGGAATAGGCATTTGAAGTACTGGTCCATTGTTCACGCTGTGTTCTGGTTCAATTGGTCACTTAATACTATGTTTACTTTTATTATTCGCTTCTTGAACCGTTTGAAGAATAAATGGCATTGCATCTATAATTCATTGTGCCACTATGTGTTGGATAACACTATTATCCACTTGATTTCCATTATTATTGATGCTTGGATTCTCATTAACCACGTTAATGTTACTCTGGTTATCGTTATTCAGATTTCCTTGATTTCCTTCGTCGGCCATCTGAATTTTAAACATTTACCCCATATTAATATCACAAATAATATCTTAATATAGTTAATCACATGACACTCAATCTAGCCAAAAACGTAGACCATTGCTACTTTTACTCTATTCATATACTATTATGCATCTATTACACACAAGTACTAAAAAAATTACAATACCAACAGAAATAGAATCACACTAATAGTAATATGCATCCGTACACACATATTATTTTATTTTTATTTTATTATATTATATTATTATTCCGTTTCCTCCATCACATCACGGATATGGATTTATCCAAAAATCCATATTGCGCTCATCATATTTCCATACGAGACGCTCTCCCACCTGACGCATTCTCTCACTGTTTTCTAAAATTTCCTCACTGAAGGTTCTAAGTTCTTGCACGTTTTCTGCACACATTTGGGGTGCAGGTTCTCGGACTGGGTTCGGAATCTGGGGTGCGGGTTCCTGATATGGGGGTGAAAGTGCCTGAAATCGGTAAGGATACTCTAAAATCTCCCTAATATATTCATCATGGTAATAGGGATCTAAAGGGTCCATACCTGTATAGGCTCCTATGGGTGTGTCTTCATGAATAGGGTAACGATGCACAAAGTCCGTATTGTCGTCCCACCAGGGGTCGTAATTTGGGTCTAGGGAGTTTGGTGCAGGTATCCTAGGGATTTCTTCTGGGTTAAAGTCATGCATCTCCACTTGGTTTTCTGGGTTTTCTATCTCCATGGATTGGTTTGGGAATTGTGGTTGTAGGGCTACTAGTTGTTCCAGACTCGGGTCAGCAGTAGTTGTAGCTAGGATATGGAAATTGGCTAGGCTTCTATTAAGCATATCTTGCGTATGAGCATCTGTCTTTCGCTTAGCAGCTGCTAAAACACTTTGCTGTTGCAACTTTCGCATTCTTTTCCTACGAGCAAAGGCTTCCTTACTGAACCATCCTCGTTTCTTATGAGGGGATGGCTCTTCTGACTGAGCTTTAAAAGCAAACACTCCTTCTTCCTGATCAGCAGAATACCCAGAAAGGGCAGGCTGTGATAAGGTACCTTCACTCCTAGGGGAATCAGACAACTGAAGACTCATATCTGAGGGTCCTTGATCACTCATACTGTAAACTAACAGATAGTCAAATAACACATAACAAATAAATACAGTTATGCATATATTTCCATTATTTCCTAACACAAAATTTAGAATGTAAGTGTCAGCAGAACACTTCTTTGGCTTAGACCAGTGGCTAGGCTCTGATACCACCTTCTGTCGCAACCCCCGATCCCTTATCTGTCCCGGGAACGGGCGGACGCGAGCTCAGATTTTCGGTGGTATCAGCTATTAAATCTTGCAGCGGAAATTACATCAGGATCGTAGTTAGGAAATGTTTATCAGAGTAAAACCACCATATTTGATATTAATAATAACATGGGCAAAACCCAAGTTTCTTATTACAATACATTTATAGGGACAAACCCTATTTTATTGAATTTAAAACATCGTTTATTAGGTAACTTTTATAGCCACATATTTCCCAAGCTTTCAGTGCTCTCCAGCTGGCTTTTTACTAATTGGTTGTCACATTGTGTTACCTGTAACGCGTTTTAAAAACATTTGTCAGTCGGAAATACTGGTGAATGAATCCCAGTTTAGTCAAGAAACATTTTATTAATTTAAACCGTATTAAGAGCAATCACATTGTTTATTTCTACACAATTACTCATTCAGTACTTGCCACTCGACCGGATCTATGGCTATGGTCAAGTTACACATTGGCTCACTCGTTGTCCAATTGTAACGTACTGTCGTATCGACTTACTACTCGCAAGTCGTAAATTTTGTATACAAAACCCCAATATACTGGCAGTAATTGATGAACAACAAAGACTCAATCACCGCTTAATCACATTGTAAAACAATTAAGGTTTTGTAAAATATTACAAAAAGGTTAACAAAAAGAGGATAAACTCACATTGCTATCTTAGACTTCGCGTAAGGGCTTCCTGGATATAGTCTATAATTTATACAAATGTACATTGGTTAGTACCATAACCCTTTGAAAATATTAATGATACCCTCCCCGAGACGGCATTCCAACAACTACGTCGGGCAGAACAACGATAGTTGTTACGGAACCCTAAATCAATCGGGCAGCGTAACTATTACGAAACTAGGGTTATAATACTTACAACGGAGCAGAACCTTGCTAATTAGGGGGTATTATACTTAAAAATTATGCCTATTATCAGAGATTTCGAGATTGAGAAACAGAAATGAACGAGTTGAAATGAAATCACGAGGCCTTCTTATATAGGGCTGAAATCTGGTCCTCACGCGGCCTGCGTAAAGAACAGACAGGGCTTACGCGGCCCGCGTAGTAGCCCGGGTAGGGTTTAGGTGATTCGGGTCATCGCCTAGCTTCGCCACGATGTCGACACGTGTCAGCCTCTGGTGTTGCCGTGTTATGGATCTCTCGCGGCCCGCGTTAACTTAAACGGGGTCTTACGTGGCCCGTTTGAACTAAAGAAATCAACGAAGTCAGGTTCTAGCCTTGATACCGCCGGCGTAAGTGGTTGGGGTGGGTCTACGCAGCCCGCCTCAACTTAATTTTTATTGTTTTTAATTTATTTTATATGTTATAACATATTTCGGGCTCGGTTTAAACATACGGGTGTATTATAAGACATAAAGAATATTTTAAGATATATACTGGGGTGTCGGGAATTTTATGAGGGTATTGGTTTTACTGAGGGTTGTTACAGTGTGGTGCACCGAGGATGTCGCGTCGGAGGTGGAGGGAAGTACAGGGGTGTGTCGGACATAACCAGAGGAAAGGTTTCAAGGGTGTGGGTGTCTAGCCGGACTGAAGAAGGGGCGCCGGAATCACGGCTCCGGTCGCCAGGAATTTGAACGAGAGTGGGGATGGGGAGTGCGGCTGGTGTTTGCTTATTAGGGTTTTTGTTTGCTTAAGGAATGGGGGTGGGGTTTTATTTTATAAAGAATATATATATGGTAGGGTTTTATGTGTAAGGGATTTGTGTTGGGCTTGGCCCGTGTATCTGGATCCGCATAACATCACTTGCCTCACCAAGTCCATTCGTTCGTTTAAATTAAAAGCTAAACATCACACTTATTACTTAAACAATAAAAATAATAATAATTATAATTACAAAATATCCTTCTCGTGATGATTTGGGTCGAGAGTGCGGGTTATCACATTCTCCCCATGTTATAGGAATTTCGTCCTCGAAATTTAAGCTAAGTCATACGATTCGTTCGATTTATAGATTCTTTGATAATCTATTGTCATATGTAAGTACACGTATTTTTCACGAAATTTCACAAAACAAACATGTAAGCCACGTAGCACATAAAGTCATGTAGCACGTAATTCAAGTAATTCTCATAACATAAAGATTCATGTAGTCTACACTCACTTCACATAGCATAGAATTTCATGTAATTAAGTATCCATTTGTAGCACGATTCTGTGAGTGTTTGCGAAATTTTTAAGACACTTGGTTTACCTGAACTTTAAACAAAATGTCCTTTGAATATTTGAGTTAACAGGGTTTGTGTTTACACTATGAAGGCCAGGTGTCAGATCATCCCCTAGTTGAAAGAATTTCCGTCCCAAAAATTGTTCTAAAACGATGGCTTGAAGTTTGTTCTTTAACGACTCAGGATACGTGCACATCATCTGGTCTCCTTGTTCTCGAGTAGACCCCCGGGCCACGACATGAGTTTCAATGAACTCGATCCATGGTTAACTTACAACGCTTGGGGGGGGGGGGGTTATGGTCTCAACCGGTTCCTCAATGAAGTGATAAAGTTGAGTTTATCAACTAACTATCGAAATTAAACCAATATGTTTAAAAGCATTCTCCTGGAATATTAGTTTGAAAAGGATTCTTCCCCAATCCAGGGATAGTAGTATTCCAATCCAAGAATTTGAAGCAATCCCAATCCAGGGATAATAGTGGTTCCCAACAAACGGGAATGTGTACTATTCTAAGGACGCGCGTGTAGCCCTAAGCTAGGGGTACCGTGTGGATTTCCCAAACCAGGGAAATAGTACGTTGTCCAAAACCAGAGACGCATGCTTATAGTAGAAAGTTGTTAACTCACTTTAGGGTGCGTGTTGTATCAAAAGTCTTGCGTCGATGATGCGAACTAGTATAGTAGGCAAACAATCACCAAAGCACTCTTAATAATAGTTGCACATCTTGAGTAACTAGTGCTAGTGTACGGTTGTTTCACATAAGGTTGAGTTCTGTAGGTCCCCTGGTTCGTACGGATCGTCACAGAATTGCATATCTAACCTAGAGTGCGGAATCCTCTAGATCAGATTTGCACAGAAACGTGTAGAAAACAGAATTCCAATTAAACGGGTCTTCTATTGATTATCCAACTTGCAGTTTACAATCAATTCAAGACCTCACAACCTTACAGCCACTATATGTGATCTTGTCTCAAGAACCCTAATTTCGAAATTCTTCTTTCTCTACGTTTTATCTCTCTAGAATTCTCTTAGTGTCAAGTTAACTGAAACCCTAATCACAAAACATGTTTATATACCACATGTCTGTGAACTGGGCTTCCTACTGGGCTAGGCCATTTTCCAAGCCCATTGCAACAAAATAAACTCACTAACCAATAAGCTAAGCCCATTACAAAATATCCAAAGACTAAATAACAAAACTATTAAGCTGTTGTCACAGAATATGCACCAACAGACTCCCCCTTGACAATAGCTTCATAGTGTAACTTTGTCTTCAAACATCTTGTGTTCTTTTGGTCTTTGGATAGCGTCAGCTACACAGTTTCTGACATTAACTGACTCCCCCTTAGCTGATGCTTCCAATCTCATAAACTTTCATTCGTTGTGGATCAATTAGCTAGCAATCTTTGGTTAAGCAAGTAAGCTCCAACTCTTCCATATCTTTTTCTCTCTGCAATGTAGTAGAAGGATCCTACCATGCATCTTCACACATCTTCACTTCACTCTCAATCTGCACTTTACTTGTATTCTGCACTTCATTTTGATAACTGCATCAATCTGTTTAGAAACACAAGCAAGTATCTCAAAAACCATTAGTCTTTTTCACATTTCAAGATAAACCAATATTTTATCTTATCATGCAAAAACAACAATCTGTCAATTCAAAATGGAAGTCTTTTAAAAAAATATTTTTGGTATTTTTGTTTTTTTTAAACAAAATAATAAACTATACTAAACTCACAAATATTTACAATTTCATCATCTTTTTGTGAGAATCATGTGTAAGAAGATCATATCAACAAAATCAAACTGTTTCACACTTGTAGTTAATTCTTTATTTATTTTCATGAAAAGCAATCCAAGACGATTACCAGTATGTTTGTCCACTTAAACAAAATGCATGAACATTTCAAGTACCATTACCATATGTTACGTTAAGGTAATATTATTACCGAAATATTAGTGTGTCCCACTTCAGGATATACCCCCGCGATCAAGGTATTCACAAAGATTCATCGTAGTAGGTGAGTATACTTAATTCATCCGTTTTGTTTTTCAACGATAGATAATAGGTGATCAGGTCAGTACTTCCATACAGCAAAGAGACCAAAATATCTAATGAGGGCTAAGACAAATACCAATTTTTGGTACGATTTATGCATTTTGCACATTTTGAATGACTCTCTAGGAGAGCTTCTTCATTTATGGGTTTTGGCATTTTTTGCTCTTTTAAGATATCATGGCTGTGCCTAGGTCAGCATGTATCTGGATGCAACAGAAGGACAACCCTGATATCCCCGGATAAAATAACAGTATAAAGACCCAAAACCTCAGATTTTGGCAATCTATCAACGATTTAAGGTCATTAAACCATACACCACTGATTTGTTCCCCACTCATACTCAGTTTGTCTAGGTTTATATCACATTGGTAAGTTGATTATTTCATGCTTTTGCCTACTGGTACATCATATGATGAAGCTGTTCTCACACTTAAGCAATTTAATTAAGTTTGAGTGTGACAGTCTAACTTGCTCATGTACTATCATTTCTTCTTTTTCCACACCATGAAATCTTTTTTTTTTTTCTATTTTTTTATGTTTTTTTATTTTTCAATGTTTTTTAATTTAAAAAAAAAATATAACTTACCCCCCCCCCCCCCATAAACACACGCACTAACTAAATTCTTTTTTGCTTAGGGAAATTTCTCCCCCTAAATTATTGTTTTTATCGAGCAAGTTTCAAAAACAGAAATTTACAAACACAAACAGACTCCCACTTTAATCTGACAATAAGTTTTTTACTTTTAAAGTTTAGAATAATCATATCAATCACTAAAGCAAATAGTTCGTTACCAATGTTAACCTACCATTCACCTCAGATGTTTTACAGGAACAACCACTGTCGAACACATCAACAGTCCTCCTGGTCATTCTTCACACACTTAACAACTCAGTTAGACTTAACAACCCAAACCTGACCAGTTTTGGGTTGACCATGTAAATCCACATAAGATGCTTCTACCCAATATCCATCACACCTTACTGGTTTCTTGGATGTATTCCCTATGCTTGAACAAGATTTATAATTTTCACTAGGTCTTTGATTACCAGAGTTCCAATAAAATCTCGGATTTTCTGAACTTTGAAAATTGTTATCTTGATTCCTTCTTCGCCTATTATTATACCGTGAATTTTGAAAAAATTTTGGATGTTGTTGAACATTCGAGTTACTAAAACCCCTATGTTCGTTTCTTCTTTGAAAAATTCGATTACCAGAAGTCTGGTATCAATTTTGATATCCAAAATTTCTACTTTGAAATTGAAAGTGATTTGATTTACCATTATAATGACTAAATTGTGTAAAATTGCTTCTTGGTCTATCAAATCGTCCTGTTGTTGAAGTTTTAGATTGAAATCTTGGTTGATTACTTTGACAATGTGGTTGCACATTATTATTTAAACCAACCCTATTCCCATCTTTAACCTCATCAACTTTTTGCTTATTTTTCTTCAAAGGACAACAACTCGCCACATGCCCTTTGGTGTGACATTTAAAACAAGATTTTGTCTTATAAATTCTCTTTTTATTAAATCTCTTTTTAAATGTTTCCTTCTTTTCTTTTGCAGTATCCTCATCCAATTTATGAGGTGTACTGGTAGACCCAACAGATTCTTTCAAAGAAACTGGACTATTCGGCAAGTCCACAGCTATCGGATCCACTACCTCTTGTGCAGTGGGAACAAAATTAATTAGCGCATCTTCATCAGGTAAAAACGAGTAATCTTGATCCTTAGAAGGTGAAGCTTTACTAAACCCCACTCCTGTTCTATCATTACTCTTTTTCAGCCCTTTTTTAATTTGAGTCCTAACTAATGAAGATTTTGCAAATTTGGCTAACTTTCCTTTAAGTTCAACAATTTGGTATTGTGCAATGGCCAATTCCCTGCACTTATCAGAATATTCATTAGTTTTATCCTTCACAGTTTCACGAGCCAAATCAATGATCTGTAACAGTTCATTGACTTTGCTTGTTAAACTGCTAATTTCCTATTCATTTGATTTGAGTTTATTTAAACAATTTGACTCTCGTTTAATCAAAAGAACATTTGACTCTTTTTGTTTTTCCAATTAAGCTAACAGAATTTTGTTTTGCTCCGATAGTCTGTTAACCTTACCTTGTAGTTCAGTGCAATTATGATATGTTTGACTTACAGGTTCTGATGTTACATTCACCTCTGCTGTAAGTCCATTCACATTAGACAAGCCCTTTGAAACTTCTGTCTCCTTCTTCTCAGCAACTTTCTTCTTCTCTTCTACCACAACTTCTGCTTCTACATCTGAAGCACAAGCTCTTAACGTTTTTCTAAACCTTCCCACAGATCTCTAGAAGTCCTATATTTCTTGAAGATATGTTTAATACCCTCAGGCAAGGACTTCTTAATCACTGCTAAAGCTTTCTTCTCACCATCAACCATAAGTTTCTCAGATTCATCCATCATCTCATAAGAAATCACCTTAACTCTTCCTTCAACACGACGTGTAGGAGCAACATATACATCAATTATACACCACCACATTCTGGTATCTTCACTCTTCACAAATACCTCAAACTTCTATTTCCAGTCAGCATATTCCTTGACTTTTGTAAGCTTTGGCCAATTCTTAACAGTCTCACTGGCCTTGTCCATTTTAAACATCTTTAAACAAGTTTTTACAATAACCGTACTGATAAAACCGTACAGAATTTTTCCGAAAACAGTTTTTACCAAATTATACCGTTAGAATCGTCTCGAAAAAAACGAATCCAATGATATATAATGTCGAAAACCAAATTCGCGATTTTCCAGAGGTTTTTTTTTCCTAAAAATCAAATGAATCCAACCGTGCAAACAGTTTGTCGATATGAGCTACGGATCACTGTCTATTCACAGAAACGTTAAATCCTCTATACGTATCTAATTACTCCACAAAAATAAACACTCCACCTTTTTAATTCCTCTAGATAATTATGCTGGCAAACCAAGTTAATTATGCTGGGTCACGCTAATTATGCTGGCAAACCAAGTTAAATATGCTGATAGAGTAATTATAATTATGATGGTAGAGTAATTATAATTATGCTGGTAGAGTAAATATGCTGGCTTATTAAATTCGCTGCACAATTTCGCTGAACACTTAATTTCGCTGGTTGATTATGCTGGTTAACTTAATTTCTGAAGATTTTCCAGATTCTTCTAACAGTTTCCTGCAAAATTAAACAACCAAATCAACAAAGTTTTGACAAAATTTTGATGAACTTAATGAAGAACACGAAGAACAAATCTTCGAATCTTCAAGTTTTTCAGCCAAAATTCTTCAAAACTGTTAGTGCATACATCTGTCGACTTCGTCTTGTATCGAGTCTTATGTTAGATATGTTAGATCAGGGCATGTTGTTCGAGAAAATAGGAGAATATAGGTTGATTTAAGTGTGTGTTCGCTTGAAGTGGTGTGTCCGCTTGAAATGACTTTGGTCAGTTTCAAGCGAAACCAACAATATAGTAGTTCGCTTGAACTGTCTTGTGTCACCTTCAAGCGAGACTCCTTGGCCTATATATAGTCCATTCAAGCGAATCATTTGTAAGAGTTCTGAATTTTCATACCGAGGTGTTGCCGGTGTGTTTTCTGATTGTACAAGGTGTTATATCAATCTACAAGGTGTTTAAAGTGAATTACAAGCCGTTTCAACATCTGTTTCTTGTTTTCCGCACTTGAAACATATTAGAACTTCTCTGAACGACTCATTTGGGTCATCACACGATCCTACAATTGGGATCAGAGCTAAGGAGGAGGAGTTCTTTCCGAT
Organism: Helianthus tuberosus; assembly: GCA_030545235.1. Lineage (NCBI taxonomy): Eukaryota > Viridiplantae > Streptophyta > Magnoliopsida > Asterales > Asteraceae > Helianthus > Helianthus tuberosus. Next base: position 136,553,496 of record CM060396.1, on the reverse strand, counting down.
TCAGCTCGAAATTTCTATTTTTCTACACCTTATCTTCATTAGAACAAACCCTTGAAAGTTTCTCACAGAGTGTGTAAAAGTGCATATTAACAAACCCTTGAAAGTTTCAGCCTAAAATTCATACTAAAAATTGATAAAATGGACATTCGAAGGGGTTTCGCTTGAACATATCTTCATTGTTCACTTGAAAATTCGTAGTCCACTTGAATCATTTCAAGCGAAGTAGGTCAGTTCGCTTCAAAGTTGTTTTCGCTCGAAAGTTGTTGGGATTCTCGCTTGAAATAGTTGTGTTCGCTTGAAAGTTGCAAGTTGGTGAGTTCGCTTGAAATCGTATCTCGCTTAAAAGTGCTGTTTTGTGAAAAATTTCCGAATAAGACTTTTACAACGCGTTTGCAACATCCCCGACTACTCCGGCTTCCATTGCTCAGAATATGAACTTAGAAAATGAGACCGGAACATTACAAAATCCCCCGAAACTGATGAGCATAGAAGAATACTACGGATGGAAAGACAGATTCGAAAACTGGGTTCAAGCTAACCATCTCAGATCTTGGGAGTGCATTATGAAGAAATATGTATTACCACATACTGATCTGCAAGTTGAGAAAGCAATATCTGAGTTTAGTGATCAAGAACGTGATATGTATAGAGCTGAAAAAATGATGATCAGTCTGCTTCAGCAAGCAATCAAAGAAGACATCTTTATACTGCTTCAACATGACAAGACATCAAAATCAATATGGGATGCTCTTCGAGTCAAATTTGAGGGTAGTGAAAATATGATTAAGAGCAAGAAGGCGTTGCTCAAGAAAGAGTTTGATCTATTCAGCAGTCTACCGGGTGAAGATACAAAGAAGCTAATTGAACGTTATTGCCACTTGGTGCGATCCATGTCGATGCTTAGTATAAAAAAAGATCGTGAAGAGTGGGTAGACAAGTTAGCTGACGCTTTACCACAAAAAGAATGGGGCACATACTTGATGATTTGAAGAACACTGGAGTTTATGATGGGTTAACGATTTCTCAGTTTATCGAGAAGATTGAGGGTCAAGATTTGGAACAGCAGAAGATCGCAAGGATGAACAGTCCAAGTGGTCAACAGGATGTAAAAATGTACTACAAAGGCAGTGTTCCAGAAGTAGAAAGAAGCTCGAAGATACAAACTGCATTTAGTGCTGGAGATTCATCCGAAAAATTTGATCAAAGTTCTAAAAGTAGCAATGGTTTCTCTTCATATCCGAGTTTCAATCCAAAAGATATTACATCAAGCTTCCATTCTCAAAACACAAAGACAGGAAATGGTTATGTGATACAATGCAACATTGCTTTGAATCTTCCTGATGGTCAAAGTTTTTCAGAAGAAATTGCTAAAGATCACATGGCGTTACTTGGTTCCGTGCTTCTATCTTATGAAGGCTTGGTTGTAGGAAGGATTGGGAATCCTATGCTTACAAAGGAGGATTATGATCAGATAGACGCTGAAGAGATGGAACTAATGGATATCAAGTGGTGTCTAGCTAGTGTTCTTAGATGAGCTGAAAAATTCAAGCTGATTACTGGAAGAAATGATTTTCTTGATGCAAATGTTTCAACTTTGGGTTTTGATAAATCTAAAGTTACTTATTTTCGATGCAGGGAGAAAGGTTATTTCAAGAGGGAATGCAAGAACTGAGAAGCTACAGATGTAAAGAATCCGTTCAGAAAAGATGACTATTACCGGAAAGCCATATATCAGCAAGTTGGTCAGCAACAACAACAAGAACCACAGGTGGCTCATGGTAGAAAAGTGATCGAGGATTCAAAGAAAGCATGTTTGGTGGACTTTAACTGGAACAAATACATATCGCCCGAAAGTAAAGCATGCCTAATCAATCAAGATGACGAAAGGTTACATGAAGGTTTTAGCTGGGATATGTTTGTGGATGAAAAAGGAGAGTTTAAAGCATTCATTGCTAAGATTGTGAAAGAACCAGATATGTTTACCACATGGATGAAGTCTATTGGTGAGACTGTGAAGAATGTGGAGGATAAGTCTGTTGCATCTGAAGAAAGCTCACAGAGTTCAAATGAAAGTTCACAGAACTCAGATGAATGTTCACAAAGTGATGAAAGTTCAGAAAAGGAAGTTTTTTTTTGATCAAACACCAGCTGATTCTGGTTCTTCGGATAATAATTCTGACAAATCAGTAGAGTTTGATCAAACACCAACTGATGACAGTAGTGATGATGCGGAAGAAAGACATATTAATATTGCAAAATCTCATCTCTCTCCTGAAAGTTTTCATTTTTATTTTGCAGATCACTTGGAGAAATTGAAGGAGAAACGGGCTGCGAAAGAACAAAAAGAAATGAAGTCTAAAAGTGTTGCTGATGAGATTGTTGAACCAGAAAAGATACATGAAGTTGAGAAAGTTGTTGAAATTGAAAAGATTGTGGAAGTCATCAAACCTTGCACAAAGTGTTTGGAACCTTGTAAGGAATGTGCAGCAAAAGATGAAAAGCTGGCTGAGCTTGAGAAGATGAAAGAACAGTTATTGTTCAATCTAAATTACGTGAAAGAGTCTTATGATGTTTTGAACAGAACAGTAACTGGTCTTCAAAAGACAAACTCTAAAAGAGAAAATGCGTTGACAATGATGAATGCAACGTTGATGACGAAGCAGAAAGCTATTAATTTCTACATCGAAGAAAGTGCAAAGTGGAAGCAAGAGTTGGAGGCTGAGAAAATTAAAAATGAGAGGATCAGACGATTATTACAGAGTTATTCTAGTTCTGATTATCTTATTGATCGAATTTATCCAACTGTTGCAGGTTTTGAAGCCTTTAAAGATGATGAGAAGTCTAAGAAGAAGGATACTGGTAAGAAACCGAGTGTTAGCTATAACAAGTGTCCGCCTCCGATCTGGGAAGGTTATTCTCCTAGAAAACTAAATGAGGAGCAAGTCGAAAAAGCAGTCAATATAAAGTTAAAATCCGAATCAACTGATGAATTACCAGAAAACATTGACATCACGTTCACCTCGTCTGACACTGATCATGAGTCTGAGTTAATAAAAAAGGTGGTCGATCAGGTGTTGGATACTGATGAGGAGTTTGAGTCAAAGTCTAAGTTTGGAGGGTCAAGTTCGTCAGTCAACAAATCAAAACCGATGGTTAAAAGGGTTTATAGTAAAGAGTTTTTATTATCAAAATTAAATTTGGATGATGAAACATTTGAAGTTGCATACACTTTAAATGATTCTGACAAATTATATTCTGACAAAGAGTTTCCAATAAGAAGTGTTAGATTTGAAATGATCAAAAAGGTTTTCAAAATGGCATAAATTAAGATTTCTGAAATAAAAGATTTAAATCTTACTGAAAAACCTAAAAAATACACTTCAAGAGTACAACAACGATTAAACAAGAAAAAGGGCTACAATTCTGGTTCTGGTTTTCAAAAGAAACTAAATCATAATGGTAGCTACAAAAAGAAAGGATTAGGTTTTATTCCACCAGAAAATTATAAAAATGAGAAAAATTCTAAAACAAAAACTGAATTTGTTTCAGGAGGAAGTGCAGAAGAAGAACAGAAGAAATCTTTCTGGAAACAATCAAACCAGGAGTTTCTTGCTGAGAAGAAAAGGAATGGAACTGGAGTGTTTCATCCAAAAGAGACTCGAACCTGTTTCAAATGCAATGAAGCTGGTCACATTACGTGGAACTGTCCGAAAAATGCTAAAACTAAACAAGGAGTTTTTGAAAAACTGAAAGAAATAGTTGTTGATGTTGAACCACCAACCGAAAAATTCAAAATATTTGAAAATTCAAAATATTTGAAAATTCAACTTATGAGGTTGGTGAATGTTCTAAAAAGAATTTTTACAAAAAGAAAGCCAAGAACAACCAAGTATGGGTTGTTAAAAAGTCTGAAGAGAAAGTCGGCAATGATTCTGGTTCCACAAAGCCAGAAGAGCCACAAGGTGAGGTAAAAAAGGTAAATTCTGTATCTTCAGTGGATGATGTTGAGTTTCCATCATTGAAGTTTGAAAAGATTAAGCAAAAGGTTGGTAAGGTTGAGATTTCAAATCAATTCTTTTCTGATAAAAAGGAATTTGATGTTGAAAAGGTTTTCAATGGAAATGTTAAGAGAATTTTTGGGAAAATGCATGATGGGAAAGTAAAAGGGGTTAAAGATTTTTACGCAACAAAGAAAGCAACTTTTAACCCAACTGAACAAGAGCTAAAGGAGCTAAAAACACCCAAGGTTGGTCAGACTTGGGTGGAAATTCTTTTCCCTTGAACATCTGACTTTGCCGGAGATCCCAAGTTAGTAATCGTGGATCAGGAATCGGCATCTTTCTTAGTAATTGATTGTGTGATTGAATTTTAAAAATAGTTGAATTTTTACAGGATAAATGTGAATTGCCGGAGCTTCCAGGATGGTAAGTGCGAAGCAGGAATCGGCATCTTTAATGGTAAAATGAATTTGTGTAGATGTGATATTCCTACAAAGTTGGTTGATGAAGTTTTACACTTACAAGTGGTAAATCAAGGACATTAAGTTGTACTTGTTTTTCCTACAAATGGTTAATCAAGGTCATTAGGTTGAACTTGATTGGACCAAACTTACAAGTGGTATTAGAAGAACAATGCGATGAACCAAACCCCTAACTTATAAGTGGTAAAATCAACAAAACTTATTTTCCGGAAAAATCATTTTGGTTAAAACAAACTTAAGTGTTTTGAAATCATAATGAGAAAATAGTTTTGTGTAAGGGGGAGTTCTGATTGTCTATGCCAAGTGGATGGCGAATTGAAGCGATTTGATATTGGTTGTCAAGTTTTTGTACAGTTTATTTTCAAATATCCTGAAATGTGTTTACATTTTAGGGGGAGTAGAAATTTTTCAGAAAATCCAAAAACATTAGAAAATTTGATAAAGGCAAAAACATGATAAAATACAAAATGAGTTTTAGTGTCAAAGAAGAGGAAATGATAGTACATCAGTAGACAGTCACAGTATGCTAAAGCAATGTAATGATTAAATAGCGTTAAACAGTCTCACTGATGATATGCCGATAGGTTTTTACACATTTAGTAAGCTTTTTCGTGATATAAACCTAAATTTAAACTTGCTTATTTCGTGGGGAACACTACTTGGATATATAGGTAACCCCTGAAATCTCGTTTGAAAGTTTCCTCTTTATGAGATACTAGGTCTTTATGCTCAGTGATATCTGGGGTATTATTCCGGGACTTCTGCTGAATGGAAGTTCTGACCTAGTCCTCGAATAATACTTTCTGCTTGCTTGAAACATAGCGCCGCCCTCAGCGAATTGATGAAACAATAAAATTGATAGTCATCGCTGTTGTAAACAAAAGATCCTCTAAAGGGGACACACCAAAAGTCGAGCCGTCATCTCTCTGCTGAACGGAAGTTCTGACCTGAGCTCTCACGGTTTCGTGCTATAATTTATTCCCTTACAGATATCATCTAGGTATACTCACCTGTAAGACTGAATATTGGGATCTAGATACGGGAGTATATTCAAGAGGTGGGACACATGAATGAGTTTAAGTTCTTAATACACCTAACTCATATCCTGAATCAGTTGAAATTTGTGTGATAATTTAAGTGGATCAGTATATCGGCAATCTTAGTGAATTGTTTAATTCTTAATGTGTAACTAAGCTCAATGGTACTTGTGACTTGTCAAAAACTGATATGATCCTCTTACACAAAACTCACAAAAATATTGTCTGTATATATTTCTTTACTACAGTTCATTTTTCTTTAAAAAAAATCCAAAAAGATTTTCGTTGTGTTTTAGCATAAATTTTTGAAAAATTCAAAAAGATTTTAGACAACTGATGTTGGAAAGCTGATTTTCAAAATTCTAAGTGCTAAACATGACGAACAGGTTTGGGAAAGAATATTTGAAAAGGTTAAGCATTTTGAAAGGGAGAATCAATGTTTGAATGAGAAAATTAATTTTGAAATGAATTCAATCCTGAAAGTGGTTCATCAAATTTTAAAGGTTAAATCATTCTAGTTTATTCTACAATTGGTCATCAGAAAATTTACTTTTGGGTAGAGAATGTGCAGGTTTAGTCAGGTTCCGATACTTAAGGACTCTGAGTGTTAAGAGAGCCAGATTTCGATCCTGAACCTGTGAAAAGTGTGAGCTAGGCTGTGATCCTAAAACTGCTGATGTTGATGACTCTAAATAATCAAGAGATCTGATCAAGAGAATTATGTTTCCAGCACAAGTTGAGGGGGAGTCTGCTAGAGAAAAAGAGAGCTCGAGAGCCAGGTCGAGATCTAGGAAGAAAGAACTAGAGAGAGAATCTGGAATGATGCCTAGAGACTGATAAAGATTGAAGATGTAAAGACTTGACACGATAGACTCGTCAACATCTGAGGGGGAGTCTGTTAGTGCATACATCTGTCGAATTCATCTTGTATCGAGTCTTATGTTAGATATGTTAGATCAGGGCATGTTGTTCGAGAAAATAGGAGAATATAGGTTGATTTAAGTGTGTGTTCGCTTGAAGTGGTGTGTCCGCTTGAAATGACTTTGGTCAGTTTCAAGCGAAACCAACAATATAGTAGTTCGCTTGAACTGTCTTGTGTCACCTTCAAGCGAGACTCCTTGGCCTATATATAGTCCATTTAAGCGAATCATTTGTAAGAGTTCTGAATTTTCATACCGAGGTGCTGCCGGTGTGTTTTCTGATTCTACAAGGTGTTATATCAATCTACAATGTGTTTAAAGTGAATTACAAGCTGTTTCAACATCTGTTTCTTGTTTTCCGCACCTGAAACAGATTAGAACTTCTCTGAACGACTCATTTGGGTCATCACACGATCTTACAAAAACATCAACCAAACCTGCAACCGAAAACACTTAAACAACAAAATTAAATACGCAAACAGATCAAACAACCCTAAAATTTTCGAAAATTATATCAAACCAACAAAAAATTCGAAACCCTAATTGTAGGCCCCCTGGTTCGTATGGATCGTCACAGAATTGACAATCCAATCAAGAGTGCTGAATCCTCTAGATCAGATTTGCACCAAAACGAGTAGAAATACAGAATTCACAATCAAAAGGTCATCTATTGGTTACCAAACAAGCAGTTTTACAATCAACTCAAAACCTCACAACATCACAGCCTATCTCTGTGATCTTGCTCAAACCCTAATTTTGAAATTCCTTCACATGCCCCGCATGAACTTAGCTAAAAGGTTTTTCCTCAATTTGCACGCTGCGAACCCGCTTAGGGAGGTTCAAGTGAACAGTCAGTTGTAACATGCGGTCATACTTAAGTTTAGCTTGTTTTCAGCTGAGGACGTATTGGTGACTCTTGTGATCGGTGTGAGTCAGGCAATCGATATCGTACAAGTAGTGTCTCTTCATTCTCGAGTATGGAAGCCACCGTTCTAAATTCTAGGTCATGAGTAGTGTAGTTTCCTTGCGTACCTTGCGTTGTCGAGCAACGTAGGCAATGATTATCCTTACGTCGCTCCAGCTAGTGATTCGAGTACTCGAATGGGTGTACTGCTGCAAGCAGTAATTTCATCAATGCCTTGGACATGATAGGGTAGAATAGGAGTACCTCATAGCATATCTTTCGATCATTGGAATTGCGAATTCCTGAGCATCTTTCTAATGCTAGGTGATACTCTTTCGAGTTTAAGCCATGAGAGAATGTGTACATGATCGAGATAAGCGGGCTTCGCGATGTCAAAAGTCGCGTGTTAAAAACTTAACGTAAAGCGGTTTGCGTCGTAGAAGTTTCAGGACAAGGCGTAGGAGTCGCTCGGATTCCTACTGGTTCTCGATGTAGGTTTGAATGTCGTCGAAGAAATAAGTGGCAAATCTGTCAAGGTAGGGTAAATTCGAATGTCAATTCGAATGTCGTGTCAAGGAACCTATCTCGGTCGTGTCGAGTTCGAAATACAGTTCTCGTGATACCTCCATATCTATGATATTCATGGCCCATTGCTCCTATAGTATCGATCGTAGAGAGCAACTCCTCCAAGCGAGAGTTTGCGAAGAATGTTGTTAGGATAAGGATCATAGGATTCGAGAACTATATCGTGAATGGATGTGGAAACATGCAAAAAGGGTAATCGCTGTCGATGCGTAAGTGCGTAAGGATCCGTAATAAGGCTTTTCCTGATGTTGAGGGTATAAGTTAGTCATACGAAAGTTGTACAGGGTTAAAATAAAGAACGTCGTTTGTCAAATAGAGATGTCACGTGGATATATCAATCATAATAATAATTTACCATAGATGAATGGTTGTTGTACAAGTTTGTAGTGTTAAGGTTCACTGAAACTTCCGTCAAAGTGGTCGGGCTCACCTACATGTGAAGGAGGAATAATTCACCTTGATCCATGAACTTAGATGAGTTTGCGATTTATCGAGTCGGTAAGCAACCAAATTCGGAGGAGTTTCCCTAGGTCGTGTAAATGAAACTGAAATATGCCTGTGTAGTCAACAGGTTGTAAGGAAAGGATGCAAAAAACATGTTCAAGAGGGTATGATCATGTCAACAACACATCACTATCCCCAGGGTTTCAAGAAGTGATCCCCAATGATCGAAAGTCAAACCTCCCAATTTCTCTAAACTAGAGTGAGTTCGTGTTAGTGTCTCTGCATGGAGAAATGAGAATGTAGTGTCACTGTGGTACATGATTGTTTTGTCTAAGTCAATGGTAGAAACTAGACATTGCATTAATCAACAAGAATAGGTCGGTACAAATGCTAGCGAAAAGGTTTCACATAATTAAGATAAACTTTCATAGGATCAAAATGCGACTCTGATAGTATAAGGGGGAAAAGGGTGAGGTAAATGTCTAGTTCATCGTGTCTATCTATAGGTTAAGTAATCCGTATCTCCATCCTCGAATGTCCCAAAGACTGTCCCATCATTAGGAGGCATCCCCTTGCTAAGTTGGGTAGACGAAGGTGTAGATCAAGTTAGAATAAGAATTAACCACCCAAAAGGGTAATGGGGGGGGGGGTAATCTTGTGATCAGTGGAAATCGTGGTATGGTGGTTAGCATTTCATTATATTGGTTGCGGATTGAAGAAACAGGAGGTTGGTGATGTTCATACGAAGAATTTAGCGAAAATAAAAAAAATCCAACAAATAACCGAAGAATTTTGTAAACTATTCTGTTCTCCAGAGGCAGTTCCAGTAATGGTGGATGGTGGCAATGGCACGATAAGAAAGTTTGTTGCATCATGGTCACGTGAGTACATCATTTTTTCAAAACAGAGTTTGGATGACAGGGTTTCGAGTTGTACAACGACAAACGTGTGTAACTGTGACTACTTCGTTTCGGGTGACGACGACTAGTGGAGATGATGGGGTTTGTCAACATGGACGCATGGGTGTATTGTTCTATTAAATCCGAGTTTGTTTGGGCCAGTTCTGGTCTTTGTGAATGTCGGCGTGCAAACTGAATATATGGAGGGTCAGATCTAAATTCTAGTTGTAACGGTAACGTCATGTCAAGACCATCGTATGAAAATAAGGAAGGCATAAAACATTTGTCATAGTGGGGTGAGGAGAAAACAGGAAAAGAATTTGATCACCACACGTAAAAATTCATGTAAATAGTTGGGTGTCATAAAGAGCACATTTGGGCTACTAGACAACATGCTACTTCTATAACTAAACATACCATGAGCAACACATCATGCAAAAGTAAACTAGCAAATTGGAAATATAACATAAATCATACCACCTAAAGTGTTGAGCCTTGCACGTGGAGCGAAGTGTCGTTGTGGATCGTTGAGCACTGAACAGATTATAGTCTGGTTTTTGTCAAAAAGTTTTTTCCCTTTATAAAACCAAGTTCACTATAACCAATGGCTCTGATACCAATCTGTTACACCCCCAAAATCCACAAGCGGAGTATCATCGCAGGGAGCATGACTGACCATGATCGAGCCACCAATCATATTGAACGATATAATTAAATAAATAAAAGTCCAAACCAAACAATATAATTGGTGTCAAAACAATTTAACAAAGTTTAAGTTATCAGCGGAAGCATTAAGTTCAAAACCATAATAAGTTTAAAAGTTTATAAGTTTATCATGAACACTCAATGTCCATGCTCCACAGCGACACCTCCCATGCAAGCTCCTGCTAAGTACCTAACGACCTGCAAGGCATGTAACAACGAATCAACAACAATGTTGAGCGAGTTCACAGTTGGTTGTCCATTTTAGCGTTGTTTCAAAAACATAGGTTTCTTTTAGCTGGCTTACTTGCCGTGGGGGTTACCCCATAGTTTAAAAACATGATTATTCCTTTACTTTTACTCTAGCTCCCAGCCGTGGGGGCTACCCCATCAATATCCCACTAGACCCGTTACCATATAGACTACTGACTGAGAAAGTTAGGTGCCCTAAGTCAATGGCTATCATCATTGACGTGCCCATATCCATTATTCCACTCCCGTCCTCTACGGCACGGTGTGAGGCTTGTCAAAACTAATAGCGCTATTTAACTAATGACTCGTTCGCCATTGGCCCGACGATTAAGTCGATATAAAAATGAGGGACTTAATGATAGAGTTTTTGGTCTAGTATCAATGTTGTCACCCTTCAATTAAGAGGGTGGAGGTACGTGTCCCACATAAGGAGATCACACAGGTTCCAATGTTGTCACCCTTCAATTAAGAGGGTGGAGGTACGTATTCTAACCAAGTAGAATATGCAGGTTTCCTTTCAATCAATTACCCATTCCCAACCACCGGGAATTCCATGCCTTGTAGAAAGTGTGAACTTACCTTTGGTTTGCTTGGTAGATAAAGCACTTGTCCTAAGTTGGTCAACCACACCCTGCTGCTCGGGTTCTTGACGTCATTGTTTTCATCATCGGCGCTGGTTCATCGGGTTCGTGTCGTTACCTGAACTGAACTACCAATGCCAAATCCGCTGCCAATCCAACCACCACAGTGGCGCCGCATGTGGTGGTGCTATTGCCACTGCTTGTCTTATGCCGCCACCAAATGCTGGTCGTCGGCCATCGTTTAACGAAGAGAGAATGAGGGGTGAGCGAGATAGGAGAGAGGGAGGGATGGTTAGCTCGATGGTGGTGGGTGTGGTTCACTGAGCACGTCGCGCCGGAGGTGGAGAGAAGTACAAGGGTGTGTCGGACATAACCAGAGAAAATGTTTCAAGGGTGTGGGTGTCTAGCTGGACTGAAGAAGGGGCGCCGGAATAACGGCTCTGGTCGCCAGGAATTTGAACGAGAGTGGGGATGGGGAGTGCGGCTGGTGTTTGCTTTTTAGGGTTTTTGTTTGTTTAAGGAATGGGGGTGGGGTTTTATTTTTTAAAGAATATATATAGGGTAGGGTATTATGTGTAAGGGATTTGTGTTGGGCTTGGCCCGAGTGTCTGGATCCGCATAACATCACTTGCCTCACCAAGTCCATCCGTTCGTTTAAATTAAAAGCTGAACATCACACTTATTATTTAAACAATAAAAATAATAATAATTATAATTACAAAATATCCTTCTCGTGACGATTTGGGTCGAGAGTGCGGGTTGTCACATTCTCCCCATGTTATAGGAATTTCGTCCTCTAAATTTAAGCTAAGTCATATGATTCGTTTGATTTATAGATTCTTCGATAATCTAGTATCATATGTAAATACACGTATTTTTCACAAAATTTCACAAAACAAACATGTAAGCCACTGTAACACCTGTGTCTCCACGGCCATCAAACAAATACTGTGTCAATGAAATATTGTATTTCATACTTGGGATTTGTATAAATATGTGTATCCTTTGCACATATAAATTCTTGTTCGATTTCAAGCTTTAAATCGCTTTCTGGAAGGTTATACGCGCTCTGATGCGTAAATATAACCCGTTTAATGCAACGAACGCTCCGGAATAGTGAAATAGGCTTAACATACCTTAAATAACCTTTACATAACTTAGAAATAAGTTTTAAAGGCTTTGGTATGTCAAAATCGAGTTAATTCGCTTACAGGGCCTAAACTTCACAAACTGCGAAAGTATGCCAATTTGAACTGTAACGAACATTCCGGAACATGACCATAAGTTAAACACACCTTAAATATCCTTTATATAGCTTAGAAATAGGCTTTGAGGGGTTCGGTGTGCTAAAATAAACTTTTGGGTCATTCAGGGACTAAAAGTGTCAAAAAGTGCATAAGTTTGTATTTTCGCGCATAACTTACGTTCTGAATACATCCGGACATCCAAAAATTTATGTAAGCACTAAAATATTTTATTTTAGTGTGTGGCATAAGAAAAATCCATTCGTCGCGTCATTTGGATCGTTTTTCGCACTTATGCGCATTCCGTCGTAATTAAGCGAACATCGCGATCGTACGACCAAACGAACCAACATCCGACATATTTTTGAGCATGTTTCATGTCCACAATGTTTAGGCATCATTTTAGGGCCTTAAAGTTGGCTTAACGGGCCTTAAACATGTCGGAAATGGCCTTAAACCACAACAGGGACCAAAACTGTTATTTCTGAAAGTTGTTTCTGATCAGGACACCCAGGCGGCCCGCGTAAGCCCAGGGTGATCCTTTACGCGGCCCGCGTCAGGCTCCCAGACCAGATTCAATGTATTAACAGCCTGTTAACAGCCTTTCAAACACTCCAAAGGCCAAGGACACATGTCAAACTCTTGTGGTGGGGGCAAAATGAGCTACCACAACATTCCGACAAGTCTACGGGTGAGATCAAGGCACGTTATCCAAGAAACGATCCTAACGGTGAACCGAAATCTATAAATACCCATCCATCCCCATTGAAAAACCCACAAGAATCTGATTTGAGAAGCTCTAAGTTGAAACCATTGTTTCATACCTGAGCTACTTGAATCAAGATTAGCATTCGGGGACCTTTCGTAAGTATTCCTTCGTTCTTTTATTGCTTTTCGAGTCTGAAAGTCAAACCTTGTTTGACTTTCTGCATTGACCAATTTATGGTCAATGCGAAGTTCGTTTGAACTTCGCAACGTGAGCGTAATCACGATGGTTATAGTCCCTTGTGACTATGCCTACTGATTACCACGTTGTCTAGGGTCGTAAGGGTAAGCGATCTGATAAATCGCTTATACCTTCGAACCCGACCCATTGTTCGATCATTAGGATCCGACCAAATACATTAGGTGACCATAGTATATAGGGAATAACCTTCCGAGGTTAAACCTTATGGTCACGACGTTTAGTTAGTTGTATGATAGGTAGTTTATATGCCTTAGATATATTACCAAAATGCCCTTTTTACGCCAAAATTCATTTTAAGCATATGTAACATAACTTTTGGTATCTAAACTGATTTGGCAACAATATTAGACATGTTAAGGCATATTTTACTTATCATAGGACTAGTTTGGCGGTCCGAACGCGTTTTACGCGAACGACGCGTTAAAGTAGCATAAGCTACCTAAACGGGTCGTAATGGGTCGTAAGCACTTAGACTAGGTTTCATTTAGTATGTAAGCTTTGTTAAACAATATGACACGAGTCTCCATACTCGTTTGGTTTACGAACCCTCATCCTATCCGATCCTCCGATATAGGTCCGATCTATTAACATAGTTACCTATGTTAGGTGCCGTTTGATTCCGAGATCTCTAGCATTGCTTGGTGGTTATCTTAGGACTTCTGAGCAATCTCATGTGAGTACATAGACCCCTCTTTTACCGTTTTCCAAACTGTTTTGGGGTGAAACACATGTGCCTACTTGTTACTTTCATGCTTTCCATGTTTTCACATCATATACTTGCTATGTTCATTAGTACATTTATAGTACATGATTTCATTGTGTTTATGCTACGTATGCCCATTGTGTGCATACTTAGTACATTACTTTACATTACATTTTATGCTATGTATGCCCATTGTGTGCGTACTTAGTACATTACTTTACATTACATTCTATGCTATGTATGCCCATTGTGTGCGTACTTAGTACATTATTTTACATTACATTCTATGCTATGTATGCCCATTGTGTGCGTACTTAGTACATTATTTTACATTACAATCTATGCTATGTATGCCCATTGTGTGCATACTTAGTACATTATTCTATTCATCACATGCTTACATTTTTGTATGACATTTGGTTTGTTTAAATGAGACAATGTACATTCATTAACACCGATCATGCCACTCGGTAGTAGGTAGTGGTACCATAGGACTTGACAAATCCCATTCCTGTAATCTCGGGTTTGTTTGGATGGAAGGAATGACCGAATCCGAATACATTTTTTGATAACCTTTACTAAAAGGGCTATCCGACTGTCGCAGGGCTTGGATGTATGAATTTTCACAATACCGCATAAATGTTTATATCAGTATAGCATGCATTTATTACACAAAACATAACTTTGATTTAAACCATGTTTTACTTCAATATCTTGTTTTTGTGCATTTTTACGTATGGTTTAGTTGATATATTTCACTTACCATACATAAACATTTTGACATTTACATACACAATTCATGATTTACATTAGACATAAACATTAGACATAGACATTAGACATGGTTTTCACATAAACATTTTGACATTTGATTATACATAAACATTTTACTTTGTTGGTTTAGTTTTGGTAAGTGATTTAAGTAACGAGGCGTGTGTAATACGATACAAGTATGGTGGATACGCCGCTGGTACTTCCTATATATAAGTGCTTGTATGGTATTACATATCGTAGCGTTATTTGAATCATTTCAATTTAAGACATATAACATTTTATACAAATAATATACTTTTCACAAGACATTGTTTTACAAACAACTTATCTTATACAAACTCATTTTACATGGTTATTCATTTAACCATACATTATTCTCTTATTTATACATTGTGACAACCCGCACAAAACCAGGTATCCGTACAACTTAATTAATGATTAATTATTACTTGATTACTGTGCTTGATTGAACTAGCTGATAAACTGCTACCTGCATACTGATACATGCACTTACTTGCATCATACTTTAATTGCTGTCACTACATTGATTACATACTGAACCCTAGTGACAAACATGATGCACAAAAAGCACAGTAGCACTAAACGGATACACAGTGAACATGCTGATATAACCAGCATCAGGCAAATACTGCCTCAAGGCCTGTTAAGAGCCTCATATATTTTGACTACACTGGTAGTGAGTGTAGGATATAAGGGTTGTGTTACCGCGTCTCTAGGAATAAGATACACTGATACGGATGTGCCTAAAACGTACTTTAAGTACCAAACACAGCACTTTAACAATTTAACCAGCTTCTAGCTGACTAGTAAAGTGCCAGAAATGAGAAAATATTACTAGACACTTTCTAAAGTGTCGGGAAAACAAACTGTGTCACTAAAATGTAATAACGACACTTTAAGGTCTTTTGTAACACTTTAACGGATTACTATCCAACCGGACACCCGGACTTTACCCGGAACATGAAAACTTTACTATTTTTATTATTACTCTTTTTCTGAGCCAGTTAGGGTCTCTGATTACCCTAACACCCGCCATAACACACTTTATATTACTAACAAGGTTAACACTTAACCTAACCTATTTAACCTTAACTAAACTCCTAACCATCTAATTAAAAGCGAACTAGATACCCCCCCCCCTTTTTGCTCTCGTAACCGGCCCCTCAAACTAGGGGACACACTAGTACTTGAAATCTTGCCAAGATCTTGCCATGTCTAATATCCACACTACACAATGACCATTGGACATTAGCACTAAGTCTTGCCTATATAAACACACTAACTACTAGAGGGTTATCACTTAACATCAACAAACCAACTCTCTCTCTTTCTTCCTTGGTGGCTCTCGGCCGAACCCCATCCACACCACCATCATCATTTCGGTTCTTGCTTCCATCATTCCAAGCACATACACACTTCAAGGATCGCGTATAAGGAGCTTTGGTGCAAGCGGAACACGAAGGACCTCTCTCGTTATCTTTTATCCACGCGTTTTTCGTCACAACTCTTCCCTAGCCTTGAGCTAGAGGTATAACCTTTAAAACTTGTTCTTACACTCATCTAAAGTGGTTAAAAGAACTTTCGTCGGTTAAATATCGTAAACACGCGTTTTAAATCTTTAAAGTCTAGTAAAATCACAAAAATGGTGGTTAATAGCATATAACTTGTGTAAAAGTCGTAGGACTTGAAATTTGTGCTTATTGTGACCCGATCTATAATGTGGTAGCTCAAATCTTCGTTTAACCCGACTTTGTAAAATCACGTATCATCACATAAGCTTGTTTTTGATAGATACAAGGGTTAAAGGTGAAACACTACCACATTTTAGAAACATGAACTTGTGTGAAATATTATACTTGTGTAAAAGTGATTTAACCGGTAAAATGGTGTTTAAAACTAGCGGATCTACGTATCCGCAAGTGGTATCTTCAAAGGACCACACTTTAAAGAAATCATGTTTTTAAAGAAACGGATCTTACAATGTTAAGAATAATATTTAGAACACACGAGTGTGTAAACACTTGTGAAACGCATATTTCGACAAAACGACTATTTTTGGGAAAATAACTAGAAGTTGTAAAGTCGGACTTCTCTAAAAACGAGGTTTTTACAAGATTGAAAGTACTTTATATAAAGATCTACGTATATAAATGGGATTTATAATATAGATTCGGAAAAACTACAAGTTCATGCGATTATGCAAATTTACATACTTGTTGACCGGTTTGATGTGTCGGAAATTGCTTGATGAAATAAAGAAGTTGTTGAATTGATTTGTTAAAAGAAAATGATACGCTTGAAAGCGTGGCCACCTCCAGTTACAGAGGAAACTCTGGCGAAATTTTCTAAAAACCTAACACTTAGACTTTTTACACAACAAGTGTTAGAACTATTTTTGGGCATACTTTTGAAACATAAATTTCGCCAGCACTATATTTTACTAAACATTCGGAGGTGGGATTTTCACAAAGATTAACGTGATAAATATATTTGTCACAACACTGTTTATGATTATTTTGTGAAATTACATAAATATTATTTTAGGGTAAAAATAATATTTACAAGCGTTAATGATTCCAAAACTTTGCGAACGTTTCCACAACATATAAGTTACACCGGTAATTACATTACCACAAGAATGATAAAACGTAACTTATGCACATGTATTGTATCCCCCATCCTTGGGAAGGAAAAATAACTATCAAGCATATACAAAATGTAACACGAAATAGTTGACTAACTATTTCCCGCAAACATAAACTGTAAAGCTAAAGCACGGCCGTCCGTCTAATAGAATTAGCACTTGTAGGTCGTTGCACAGCTTACTGCTTCAGAGACGCTTGATAGAGTTTACGCATCCACTGTGAGTTCATGTCCCCCTTTTCTCTAACTGTTTTCAGTTTACTTAACCGCGGGGGTGAAATACATGTTACTTTGTTTACAAGTACTTTATACACGGTATGAATAACGTAAGGAGGTTTAGATCATGTGAATGGGTAGTTAGAACCCCGAGGGACTCGAGCGGTAGATCTATTTGGGTGTAGCGAGCCCAGCTCCCGGTCCAACAGAACAGGCCTCTCGGAGGACTAACAGAACGGATCCGGAGTGACTTGGTACCCAACGCAAAATCGGCTAGGGTTGTATCTTACTTACTTGCATTTCACGACATGCTAATGGCCTTGCAAACCATTGGTGATCACAAGTCCTCTTACACTGCTACATACCAGGAAACTTTTATACTTACAAGTGTTTTACTTACTCACTTGCACATGAACTCGCTCAACATTATTGTTGATTTTTCAACTCACATGTATTTCAGGAAATTAACGGATTCTGGCACGGTATGAACGTTTTCCGCTGCAATCTTCATGAAGTCATCAAGGATTAGGGGTTGTGTTCTCTTACCTGGACAAGACACAATCCTTAACCCTCATTTATGTTTTGTTATTAGATGTAATGTTACTGAACATGGATTATGGTCGTATGTTTAAAACAATGGTATTGTATGTTGATTTCTAAACTTAATGATGACTTGCATGGTTTTTAAATTCATATAGCTTTGTTATGATTAAGCTATGGTATTAAGAAGTCACACCAAAATTAACCACGCTTCCGCAAAGCCAGGGTGTGACAGCTTGGTATCAGAGCTCTGATCATAGCGAACTAGGATTCTGTCTCGAGTCTAGACTATGATCACTAGGGCTCTCACGAAAACATTTTTACTGCATACCACTTAAGTCCAGAATCCAAAACTTTTTACAAACAAATGTTGAGCACATTTTATCCATTATTTTAGGCCCAGTCGGGAGGCTGAGGCTTGGTCTAGTGGGACTAGGAGTGTTGGTCTAGTGGGACTAGGAGTGTTGACTAGTGGGACTAGGAGTGTTGGTCTAGTGGGACTAGAAGTGTTGACTAGTGGGACTAGGAGTGTTGATCTAGTGGGACTAGAAGTATTGACTAGTGGGACTAGGAGTGTTGACTAGTGGGACTAGGAGTGTTGGTCTAGTGGGACTAGAAGTGTTGACTAGTGGGACTAGGAGTGTTGATCTAGTGGGACTAGAAGTATTGACTAGTGGGACTAGAAGTGTTGACTAGTGGGACTAGGAGTGTTGGCTAGTGGGACTAGAAGTGATGACTAGTGGGACTAGGAATGTTGGCTAGTGGGACTAGAAGTGTTGACTAGTGGGACTAGGAATGTTGGCTAGTGGGACTAGGAGGATAATTTGAATGCTTACTTGGTGATTTACGTGATTATTTGATTATATGATTGACAGTTTGTGCACACTTATGTTTGTGTTACAGGTACATGGACTCGTCAGATTCAGGTGGTTCAGGCACCACCGGACCCAGACCCATAGTGTCAGATGATTTAGAGTCCTCGGAGCACGAGGTGTACACGTCAGACTTTACCAGTACCGACGATGACGACTTCCAGCCATTCGCCCTACCTGATGGCGACGATGAGCCCCCTGTTGATATTCCGGCCGGGGATTTGCCACTAGCGGTGATCCCTGCTCCCATACCCCTCGCTTTTTACCCTGTTCAGGAGTTACCATTCGACGACGACGAGGACGACGTCGACTTGTTTGAGGTAGAGCCTTTGGAGGACGTTCAGGGCGAGGCCCTACCTGCTGTTGCCCCATTACTGATTGCAGATGCTCCGGCTGCGGAGGCACCTGCACATTCCCCAGCCCAGGACTCCTCTGAGTCTGTGGCTTCTGCACCGACACATACCCTTAGTGCGCAGCACTTTTCGCACGAGTCTGATTCGGACCAGGCTCTTTCTGTTGCTCCCGTACCGGGACTTGTTGATGATACTGACGACGAGGGGGATTCAGACCCTATGTTTCCCCCAGGCTTTGATCCTGACCGCGATTTGGAGTTTGTCCCTATGGACGAGATGATGGAGGATCCTGCTGATCCTATTGATCCTTTCGACCCGATCGATCCTGATTTTGACTTTGATATGGCATTCGATGACTTGGAGCCTGCCCTTGCCCCTGAGCAGGCAGCTGCTCTTGATGTGTTACCAGAGCATGACCCTATACATGCTGATATACCCCTTGAGCCCATTGCTGTTGATCCCCACCTAGACGTTCCCTTGATTGCAGACGATCATGTCCCTGTTGATCCCATTGATCCTCTACCCCTTGTTGCTGTACCTGTTGATCCACCATTTGAGTACTTGGCACCCGTTGACCCTGTTGTAGCCCCTGTACTTGATCCCGTTCCCATAGAGCCCGGACATGCACCGTTCGCGGCACAGATGGATCCACCGGACGAGGCCGCACAGCACGGGTGGATCCCGGCTGATGAGGACATCCCACCACTACCCCCACAGATTCCAGACGCTAGGCACGCTGACTTGTCGTTTCAGGTTCCCACGTACATACCTCCAGCGGGGCCTGGAGAGGGCTCTTCAGCCCACCCATCAGGGCATATACCGATGCCCATGCCTTTCTTACCACAGATGCCTTTTGTTCCACCTATTACTGCCCCTTTTGGTGTAGCACCCTTTGACCCCACACGCGAGCCACTGCTTTGGGCTCCGTTTTCCCCTATGCCACCCACTGACCCATACCACAGGTTCCATGTGGGCCACACCATTGAGGATGTACTGATGTCTTTTGTTTACCAGCATGAGTCGCACGAGCAGCGACTACAGGAGCTCGAGAGAGCTCGGCCATGTCAGTGCCATGGTTAGGCACCCTCTCCGTTACAGCCGTTTCGATCATTACCCCCTGACTATGCTGCTCGTCTTACTACTTTGGAGCAGCAGATTGCCTCCGTTATTCGCACACAGCAGGTGATGGAGGCAGATTGGTTAGAGATGCGCCGTTTGTTTTATACCCGTTTTCCTCCTCCTCCACCAGCTATTTAGAGCTCATCGGTGCCACATGGGTAGGCGAGGTGAGAAGTCAGCGATTGCTTTTACTTGCACAGCATTTTGGGGAGACTACGTTATGATTTGACTTTTGTACTTGATGTTGTATTGATACTGATGTAGCTTTTGACAGGGGTGATGTAGCCCCGGTGATTGATGATTGTATGTATACATTACGATGTGGTCTCATTATTATGGCAATCGCAGTTTTCTCACCATATTTTGATTCGCTTGATTACTTGTTTATATTTTATGGCATGGGATGTTGTGTGATTGATATTTGTGATATGTGATAACATGAGATGTTATGTGATTATACTATTATTATTACTATATACGTACACTGTACTATGTCCTGACCAACGTGAACACATCTTTTAGAAAGATGCCACCAAGACGACAACAGCAGCCTATGCCTACCACTCAGGAAGAGCTACAACAAGTCATTGCTGCTGCCATAGCGCAGTACGCAGCTTCTCAGCCAGGAGGGAGCGGAAGTGTTAATCAAGGCAATAACAATCCACCTCACGGTAATACCACGCCATTCGAACCTACCATGAACTAGTTGGAGATTTTAGCGGTGATGCTAATGCCAAACACATGTTTTAACATACGTGCAGGATGCACCTACAAGCAGTTCTTAGACTGCAAACCAGTCAACTTCAATGGCACAGGAGGTGCAGTTGCCTTCGTCCGCTGGGCTGAGAAAACCGATTCTGTCTTACGCATGAGCAAATGTGCTGAGGATCAACAAGTCACATACATTTCAGGGCTATTTCTCGACGGAGCCCTATCTTGGTGGAACTTACAAGTCCAAACCTTAGGCGAAGCTGCCGCCTACGCCCTGACTTGGGCCGAATTGAAAGAACTGATGCGCCGAAAGTACTGTTCACGCGCAGAAATTCAAAGGTTGGAGACTGAATTTTGGCACTTAAGGATGGATGGGCCAAAGGTTGCGGAATACGTCCAGAGGTTTCACGACTTATCTCAAGTGGTTCCTTACATGGTTACGCCGGAATACAAGCGTATTGAGCGCTTCATTTGGGGTTTGGCTCCCCAAATCATTAGCATGGTAACCTCCTCCAAACCAGCAACTACCACAGAAGCCATTGATTTGAGCGTGGCTCTCACAGAAGAGGCGATACGTCTGAACAAGTTTGGTGATGTCAAGGCAAAGGAGAGAGAGACTCATGTTGAGTCGTCAGGAAGTAACAAAAGAAAGTTTTCGAACTTCAAACAAAGTGTTAGCGGTGATGGTAAGAGAGGAGCACCAAGCACACCAGCTCAGGGTGCAGCTGGCAGTGGAAGGAAAGGAAGAGGATATATGGGCACCCATCCCAGGAGTAATGCCTGCCAGCGTCACCATTCTGGTCATTGTGGGCTAAAAGTATGTGAAGCATGTGGGAAACGTGGTCACTCTAAGGACACCTGTTGGGTTGGCACTGGCCGGGGAGGCCAGGGAGGATATGGAAATAGGAATGATAACCGTGGCGGAAATGGGAATCGCCAGCAAGGAAATTTTGGAGGAAACAGAAACCGAGGCAACAATGCAAACCAGGCTGGCAATGCCAACCAGAACAACACCCCAGCTGGAAATGGGGATGGTAATGGGCAGAGGCTCGGATGCTACAACTGCGGGGAAATCGGGCATTTTGAGAAGAATTGCCCAACACTGAATCAAGCCCGTGGTAGAGTGTTCCAACTTGAAGCTAGAGAAGCACGCCAGGATCCCAACGTTGTCACGGGTACGTTCCCTATCAATCAACGCTATGCATCTGTTCTGTTTGATACTGGTGCCGACTATAGCTTCGTATCACTAGAATTTAAGAATATGCTTGGGTTAGCTGCTAATAAGTTAGGCATACCCTACTCGATCGAATTAGCTAATGGAAAGTTAGTTGGAGCCGACGAAGTAATCAGAGGTTGTGTGATAGAATTGGGGGAACGCGAGTTTACTCTGGATCTACTACCAGTCCAATTGGGGAGCTTCGACGTGGTGGTAGGAATGGATTGGTTATCCGGAAACAGGGCGGAGATAGTATGTCACGAGAAAGTTGTTCGTATCCCAACTGACGATGGTGAGACAATTGTGGTTCACGGAGAGAAGCGTGACACGCCGCTAAGATTTATCAGCTGCTTAAAGGCAAGGAAGTGTTTACAGAAAGGATGTGTTGCTTTTCTGGCACACATCGTAGACAAGAAGGCCGCTGAGCCAACAATCGAAGATATCCCTGTCGTAAGGGAGTATCCCGAAGTCTTCCCAGAAGACTTACCCGGACTGCCACCTCAGAGACAAGTCGAGTTTCACATCGACTTAGCTCCAGGCGCCGCGCCTGTAGCTAAGGCACCTTACAGACTTGCTCCATCAGAGATGCAGGAACTGTCGACACAACTTCAAGAGTTGTTAGACAAGGGTTTTATTCGACCAAGCTTCTCGCCTTGGGGAGCTCCGGTCTTGTTTGTCAAAAAGAAGGACGGAAGTTTCCGCATGTGTATTGACTACAGAGAATTGAACAAGCTAACGATCAAGAATAGATATCCACTACCAAGAATTGATGATCTGTTTGACCAACTTCAAGGTTCAAGTTGTTACTCTAAGATCGATCTTCGATCTGGATACCACCAGTTGAGGATTCAAGAGGAAAGTATTCCGAAGACAGCCTTCCGAACTCGTTATGGACACTACGAGTTCCTTGTTATGCCGTTTGGTTTGACAAACGCACCTGCAGTTTTTATGGACTTGATGAATAGAGTTTGCAAGCCATACCTCGACAAGTTCGTGATTGTATTCATCGACGACATCTTGATTTATTCAAGAACCAAGGCCGAACACGAACAGCACTTAAGAGCTATTCTGGAGTTGCTGAAGAAAGAACAGCTGTACGCCAAACTTTCTAAGTGTGAATTTTGGTTACGCGAAGTCCAATTTCTTGGACATGTGGTTAATGGGGATGGAATTCATGTTGATCCCACAAAGATCGAGGCTATCAAGAATTGGGAAACGCCTACGACGCCAACCGAGATTCGACAATTCTTGGGTTTGGCTGGCTACTATAGAAGATTCATAGAAGGCTTTTCAAGGATCGCTCAACCCCTTACCGCGCTCACACAGAAAGACAAGAAGTTTGATTGGGGAATCAAACAGGAAGAAGCATTTCAGTTATTAAAGAACAAACTTTGTGATGCGCCGATCTTAGCTCTACCAGAAGGTACTGATGATTTTGTGGTATACTGTGACGCATCGCGTCAGGGATTGGGTTGTGTGTTGATGCAACGCCAAAAAGTTATTGCTTATGCATCGCGCCAACTGAAAGTGCACGAAAAGAACTATACCACACACGATTTAGAACTTGGCGCCGTGGTATTTGCCTTAAAGATCTGGAGACACTACCTGTATGGTACGAAGTGCACAATCTTCACAGATCACAAGAGCTTGCAACACATATTCAACCAGAAAGAGCTGAATATGAGGCAAAGACGCTGGGTTGAATTACTAAACGATTACGACTGCGAGATCAAGTATCATCCAGGGAAGGCGAATGTGGTCGCCGATGCCCTAAGTCGTAAAGAAAGAATCAAGCCCATAAGGGTTAGGGCTTTAGAAATGATCATACGAACCGATCTTCCCTCGCGCATTCGCGCTGCACAAACGGAAGCTCTCAAGGAGGGAAACCTTGAGGAAGAATATCTCCGTGGGATGGAGAAGCTTTTGGTACCAAACGAGGAAGGAACATTATGTTTTGAGAAAAGGATTTGGGTTCCTCTGTTTGGTGGATTAAGGAATGTTATTTTCGACGAAGCGCACAAGTCACGGTACTCTATTCATCCGGGGGCGGATAAGATGTACCACGATCTTAAAGATTACTATTGGTGGCCTAGGATGAAAGGCGACGTTGCTGTCTACGTAAGCAAATGTTTAACGTGCGCTAAGGTCAAGGCAGAATACCAGAAGCCTTCGGGACTTCTGCAACAACCTGAGATTCCCAAATGGAAATGGGAACAAATCTCAATGGATTTTGTTACAAAACTGCCAAGAACGCCAAGAGGCCATGATATGATTTGGGTGATTGTTGACCGCCTAACAAAGTCCGCACATTTTCTGCCAATCAGGGAGAAAGACAGTACTAGTAAACTTGCGGAAATTTACATGAGAGAGATCGTAGCACGACATGGAGTACCACTCTCGATCATCTCTGATAGAGACGGGAGATTTGTGTCAAGAATATGGCAATCTTTCCAAGAATCTTTTGGCTCACAATTGAATCTGAGCACTGCATTCCATCCGCAAACTGATGGCCAGAGCGAGCGAACAATACAAACGTTGGAAGACATGCTGAGGGCATGTGTTATGGATTTAGGAGGTAGCTGGGATAAACATTTACCGTTGGTCGAATTTTCATACAACAACAGCTACCACACCAGTATTGGTGTTGCGCCTTTTGAGGCCCTATACGGACGCAAGTGTCGATCACCACTATGTTGGTCTGACGCGGGTGATAGGCAGCTTGCTGGTCCCGAGATCGTCCAAGAGACGACAGACAAGATTGCGCAAATACTTAAACGCATCGAAGCCGCTCGCCACAGGCAAAAGGCCTACGCGGATCCAAACCGGAAGCATGTGGACTTCCAAGTCGGAGAGATGGTATTGTTAAAGGTTTCACCCTGGAAAGGGGTAGCGCGCTTTGGAAAGCGAGGAAAGTTAAATCCACGCTACATTGGTCCCTTTAGAATTCTAGAAAGAATTGGGACGGTAGCATACAAGTTGGACCTACCTGCTGAACTAAATGGTGTTCACGATACATTTCATGTATCCAATTTAAAGAAGAGTCCAACTCAAGTTGACGTTGCCATTCCTATCGACGAGATTCATATTGACGACACGCTCCACTTCGTTGAAGAACCTGTTGAGGTCACGGATTGGAAAGTTAACAAGACCCGCCGGAGCAGTGTCAAACTCGTCAAGGTACGTTGGAATGCCAGACATGGTCCTGAATTTACCTGGGAACGTGAGGACCGGATGAAAGAGAAATACCCCCACTTATTTCCTAAGAACCCTGCTTCTACAAGCAGAACTTAAATTTCGGGACGAAATTTATTTAACGGGGGGAGAATGTGACAACCCGCACAAAACCAGGTATCCGTACAACTTAATTAATGATTAATTATTACTTGATTACTGTGCTTGATTGAACTAGCTGATAAACTGCTACCTGCATACTGATACATGCACTTACTTGCATCATACTTTAATTGCTGTCACTACATTGATTACATACTGAACCCTAGTGACAAACATGATGCACAAAAAGCACAGTAGCACTAAACGGATACACAGTGAACATGCTGATATAACCAGCATCAGGCAAATACTGCCTCAAGGCCTGTTAAGAGCCTCATATATTTTGACTACACTGGTAGTGAGTGTAGGATATAAGGGTTGTGTTACCGCGTCTCTAGGAATAAGATACACTGATACGGATGTGCCTAAAACGTACTTTAAGTACCAAACACAGCACTTTAACAATTTAACCAGCTTCTAGCTGACTAGTAAAGTGCCAGAAATGAGAAAATATTACTAGACACTTTCTAAAGTGTCGGGAAAACAAACTGTGTCACTAAAATGTAATAACGACACTTTAAGGTCTTTTGTAACACTTTAACGGATTACTATCCAACCGGACACCCGGACTTTACCCGGAACATGAAAACTTTACTATTTTTATTATTACTCTTTTTCTGAGCCAGTTAGGGTCTCTGATTACCCTAACACCCGCCATAACACACTTTATATTACTAACAAGGTTAACACTTAACCTAACCTATTTAACCTTAACTAAACTCCTAACCATCTAATTAAAAGCGAACTAGATACCCCCCCCCCTTTTTGCTCTCGTAACCGGCCCCTCAAACTAGGGGACACACTAGTACTTGAAATCTTGCCAAGATCTTGCCATGTCTAATATCCACACTACACAATGACCATTGGACATTAGCACTAAGTCTTGCCTATATAAACACACTAACTACTAGAGGGTTATCACTTAACATCAACAAACCAACTCTCTCTCTTTCTTCCTTGGTGGCTCTCGGCCGAACCCCATCCACACCACCATCATCATTTCGGTTCTTGCTTCCATCATTCCAAGCACATACACACTTCAAGGATCGTGTATAAGGAGCTTTGGTGCAAGCGGAACACGAAGGACCTCTCTCGTTATCTTTTATCCACGCGTTTTTCGTCACAACTCTTCCCTAGCCTTGAGCTAGAGGTATAACCTTTAAAACTTGTTCTTACACTCATCTAAAGTGGTTAAAAGAACTTTCGTCGGTTAAATATCGTAAACACGCGTTTTGAATCTTTAAAGTCTAGTAAAATCACAAAAATGGTGGTTAATAGCATATAACTTGTGTAAAAGTCGTAGGACTTGAAATTTGTGCTTATTGTGACCCGATCTATAATGTGGTAGCTCAAATCTTCGTTTAACCCGACTTTGTAAAATCACGTATCATCACATAAGCTTGTTTTTGATAGATACAAGGGTTAAAGGTGAAACACTACCACATTTTAGAAACATGAACTTGTGTGAAATATTATACTTGTGTAAAAGTGATTTAACCGGTAAAATGGTGTTTAAAATAGCGGATCTACGTATCCGCAAGTGGTATCTTCAAAGGACCACACGTTAAAGAAATCATGTTTTTAAAGAAACGGATCTTACAATGTTAAGAATAATATTTAGAACACACGAGTGTGTAAACACTTGTGAAACGCATATTTCGACAAAACGACTATTTTTGGGAAAATAACTAGAAGTTGTAAAGTCGGACTTCTCTAAAAACGAGGTTTTTACAAGATTGAAAGTACTTTATATAAAGATCTACGTATATAAATGGGATTTATAATATAGATTCGGAAAAACTACAAGTTCATGCGATTATGCAAATTTACATACTTGTTGACCGGTTTGATGTGTCGGAAATTGCTTGATGAAATAAAGAAGTTGTTGAATTGATTTGTTAAAAGAAAATGATACGCTTGAAAGCGTGGCCACCTCCAGTTACAGAGGAAACTCTGGCGAAATTTTCTAAAAACCTAACACTTAGACTTTTTACACAACAAGTGTTAGAACTATTTTTGGGCATACTTTTGAAACATAAATTTCGCCAGCACTATATTTTACTAAACATTCGGAGGTGGGATTTTCACAAAGATTAACGTGATAAATATATTTGTCACAACACTGTTTATGATTATTTTGTGAAATTACATAAATATTATTTTAGGGTAAAAATAATATTTACAAGCGTTAATGATTCCAAAACTTTGCGAACGTTTCCACAACATATAAGTTACACCGGTAATTACATTACCACAAGAATGATAAAACGTAACTTATGCACATGTATTGTATCCCCCATCCTTGGGAAGGAAAAATAACTATCAAGCATATACAAAATGTAACACGAAATAGTTGACTAACTATTTCCCGCAAACATAAACTGTAAAGCTAAAGCACGGCCGTCCGTCTAATAGAATTAGCACTTGTAGGTCGTTGCACAGCTTACTGCTTCAGAGACGCTTGATAGAGTTTACGCATCCACTGTGAGTTCATGTCCCCCTTTTCTCTAACTGTTTTCAGTTTACTTAACCGCGGGGGTGAAATACATGTTACTTTGTTTACAAGTACTTTATACACGGTATGAATAACGTAAGGAGGTTTAGATCATGTGAATGGGTAGTTAGAACCCCGAGGGACTCGAGCGGTAGATCTATTTGGGTGTAGCGAGCCCAGCTCCCGGTCCAACAGAACAGGCCTCTCGGAGGACTAACAGAACGGATCCGGAGTGACTTGGTACCCAACGCAAAATCGGCTAGGGTTGTATCTTACTTACTTGCATTTCACGACATGCTAATGGCCTTGCAAACCATTGGTGATCACAAGTCCTCTTACACTGCTACATACCAGGAAACTTTTATACTTACAAGTGTTTTACTTACTCACTTGCACATGAACTCGCTCAACATTATTGTTGATTTTTCAACTCACATGTATTTCAGGAAATTAACGGATTCTGGCACGGTATGAACGTTTTCCGCTGCAATCTTCATGAAGTCATCAAGGATTAGGGGTTGTGTTCTCTTACCTGGACAAGACACAATCCTTAACCCTCATTTATGTTTTGTTATTAGATGTAATGTTACTGAACATGGATTATGGTCGTATGTTTAAAACAATGGTATTGTATGTTGATTTCTAAACTTAATGATGACTTGCATGGTTTTTAAATTCATATAGCTTTGTTATGATTAAGCTATGGTATTAAGAAGTCACACCAAAATTAACCACGCTTCCGCAAAGCCAGGGTGTGACATACATATCATCTGAACTTATTGTTTTTCAAACGATTTACAAAACAAACCAATTTACAAGGTTCATGACTGACTTTTGCTAAACAACTCTTTTCTAAACTTACAAGTCATGAATCCTATTTTCACAAAACCTATGTATCTCACAGGCATTTTTATGCTGACGTACCTATTTTCACATGTGTTTCAGGATATGATGCATAGGATTTATCAAGATACACTTAGGCGGACTTGGGCCTTAGTGACAATAAAAGATGCAAGACTAGTTATTTATGTTATGTTTCTTTGTTTGTCAAGACATTGTAACTCTTTTAATCAATAAAACAATATTTCAATTTCCATGTGTTATGAAACAATGATTCTGTTACAACACTCCCCGACGTTTCCGCCACGTTTTGTTGTTTTACGTGGTCGGGGTGTGGCAGAAAAGTTGGTATCAGAGCCCATGGTTATAGGGAATTAGGTTATTAGTAATACATTGACCTAGTCTATAACCTTCCTAGGACCCTAACGTGAGTTTACTTGCGTTTAGTCATAAAACAATACTGTCACCTATCCTTAGGCGACAACCACAACAAAAACACAAATTTCAAAACCGCTTTGAAAACTAATCATCTGTTCTAGGATGATTGATTACTAGGTTTTGAACCATCTATTGTAAGGTTTTGAACGCTCTAAGTTTTCAAATCTCGTCAAAGTTTGGGTCGTATAATGTGAACACGTGCAAACTGGAAGAGTGAATGCCTGTACCCTGAGTTTTCTGTCGAAGGCTAGAGTGTTCGTACAAATCCGCAGTATCGGACCAGTCACTCTTACCTGGGAACTCTTAGGGTGAGTGTTCACTTATAGGCGAGCATGTCTTCAGTGATACATTAATATGACCCGTTTACTTTGATTTGTCACTGTCTCATTTGTTTGCCTTAGATAACAAACAAATGATCGCAATTTTTATGCATTACCATCCTGTTTTGATTGTCTGATAACCTTTCACTTGATTCTTCCAATGTCTTTCATTTTCTTCTAGAATGTCTCTTCCTCTCAGCAACGGTCAAATGTCCGAGCAAACAGCCAAATTTGCCCAGCAAATAGGCGAAGTGATTCTGAAGACTGTGGATTTAGGCATTGCCATGTCTCGTCTCAACAATGAAGCCTCTCGTCTCAACAATGAAGCCTCTCGTCTCAACAATGAAGCCACTCAAGAGCCATCAAAGGAAGCAGAAGCCAAGCCTTCACCTAAACCAAAGAAACGTAAAGCTTCAAAGAATCCCGCAGCGGTGGCACCAAAACAGGCAAGACCTAGCCAAGTGACAGCACTACCAGCCAGGAAGCCATACAACGGAACTGCACCCTTGTGCAACCTATGTAGCCTTCATCATCAGGCTAGTGTGAAGTGCCGCAAATGCCAAATTTGTGGACTTATAGGTCATACGGCAAGGGTTTGCCCAACTACAGCAGTACCAAATCAAGCAGGACCCATCCGGGTGGCAACACCAATTGCTCAGAAGCAATACAAGGGAACGGCACCAATATGCGACAAATGTAATGGGCATCACCAAGCTCACTTACAATGTCGTCTGTGTGTATCATGTGGGCGAATTGGTCACCTGGCAAGTGCTTGTCGATATAACCCGAACCAAGGTGGTCCAAATCAACCACAAGCCGACTCTGCTCAAGCTCGTTTCTCACCAGGGTCTTGCTACAACTGTGGCGAGATGGGCCATTTTCTAAGGGATTGCCCAAAGCTTGCTAGTGCAAATCCAACCCACGGATGAGCAGTTGGCTGACTAGAAGATGTTGCTGTCTTATGCTTTTGTTCTTCTATTTTCTTGTAACGTGAAACAATCTGTTTTGTTTATAAATAAATTGTTGTTCACAATTCTGATATACAAGTGTAGTTACATGAGTAAATGGAAATTCTCTATGATACATGTATTAAGGAACTATGTTCCTTACAAACTACTCTTGTGATTCTCTCTTTCAAATGATCGCTCATGATTCCCTCGAAAATTTTAAGTACTCGTTTCTTTCTAAGATACGAAGTACAAAAAAAAAATAAAGTGACATTATGAGTAATCATGCTTTTGCACATCTGTGCCTTTGAATCTTTGGTTAGATAACTAAGGGTATTTTCAAATCTCATACCCATTACGTTTTGATTTTTTCAACATACACAGTACAAGTATTTCAAAAACAATCTTCATGATCTCAAAACATTTCATATAGTTTGAAAACATTTTTTTCAAATGCATTGTCTATGTTATTTCAAAAACATTGGTTATGTTTTCAAAAACAACCTTCATAATTTCAAAATGTTTCATATAGTCTGAAAACAATATTAACACAGTACATTTTCTTATCAAGTGCATGATTTCGAAAAACATCATTCATGTCTTTCAAAAACCTTATACATAATTTCAAAATTTATCTCGCATGATTTTAAAACAAATTTTTTAAAATATATACCTACCTAATACACCTACTCTATGATTTCAAAGGTATTATATATAAGGTTTCAAAAACATTGAACACATTTTTAGAACACCATGCATAGTTTTCCAAAAATATTTTTCTCATACATTGACTTAACCTTCAAATTTTGGTTCATATGTCGCCTTGACATATCTAGCATCTCAACTTCATAATCATTTTTACTTCATGTTTTGACTTAAGCACATCCAGTGCAAGATTTCAAAACATCTTCAACTTCTAAAATCAATATGGGATCTTTTTATCTTCACATTTAAACCCTTGTGGATGATTATCATTCAAATCAGAGTCCTTAATTGGATTCCTTATGTACCTAAATTCGAACATTTCGGTTCCTTATAATCTAAATCGAATTTTTCTTTTAAAAATCTTTCTATCTTTATAGTTAGATTCTTGATAATGTTTAAAGTACCAAATGAAATCAACGAGATGGATTCATAGTGTGCTTTAAATACATGTGCTCTGTTAGCAAAACAAATTAGCAAATTAAAGATCTAGATAAACAATCTTCGTGGTTATATGACTATGTGTTTATGCATCTTGTATTTTCTTTTATGCATTTTGTGTTTTTGTATACTCTGGGTATTCGTTATCCAAATCCTCGTAGAATCTTTCATATCTTCATATGAGGGATTCATAGTAGGATATTCAAAAAGGTACTACCTTAAATCCTTAATGGGCTTCTATGTAATAGTTAAGACCCTTCGATTATATAGTACTACTCCATGATTCATAAGAGACCCTTTCAGGGGTCTAGTCTAAAAGATTAATTCAAAAATCTGTTAAGAATGACATGTGAAGATATAAGCTGAAAAGACTCCTTGGTTGTCTATTAAAATCATTTATTGATTTAATAAAAGGAACCCTATGGTGGTCTAGTCACACTCATCACAGGTTTGTTCATTTGGTTTTCCCCTACACATTATAAAATACACTGTGTGAACTATGCAAGGAATTATCTAATTATGGACGCGTACATAATTATGAAATTCAAGGCACGGAGACCACAGTAAGATTTATTATGTGTAAGAACCGATAGTGACCACAATAACAAAATGTGAACGATGTAATGGAGGTACGGTGGACGCACCAATAACGCTTAATAGACTATTATATGAGTGTCCCTCCTACATTGTAAGCATGATGTTATTTAAAGTTACTAGAAGTTCAAGAACTCTAACCAGTGTTGTTCGATCTTTTCAACTTCATGTTTTAAACTCTCACAAGTTTCCTCTAAATAAAATTTCGGGATGAAATTTCCTAAAGTAGGGGAGACTGTAACACCTGTGTCTCCACGGCCATCAAACAAATATTTTGTCAATAAAATATTGTATTTCATACTTGGGATTTGTATAAATATGTGTATCCTTTCCATATATCAATTCTTGTTCGATTTCAAGCTTTAAATCGCTTTCTGGAAGGTTATACGCGCTCTGATGCGTAAATATAACCCGTTTAATGCAACGAACACTCCGGAATAGTAAAATAGGCTTAACATACCTTAAATAACCTTTACATAACTTAGAAATAAGTTTTAAAGGCTTTGGTATGGCAAAATCGAGTTAATTCGCTTACAGGGACTAAACTTGACAAACTGCGAAAGTATGCCAATTTGAACTGTAACGAACATTCCGGAACATGACCATAAGTTAAACACACCTTCAATATCCTTTATATAGCTTAGAAATAGGATTTGAGGGGTTCGGTGTACTAAAATAAACTTTTGGGTCATTCAGGGACTAAAAGTGTCAAAAAGTGCATAAGTTTGCATTTTCGCGCATAACTTACGTTCTGAATACATCCGGACATCCAAAAATTTATGTAAGCACTAAAATATTTTATTTTAGTGTTTGGCATAAGAAAAATCCATTCGTCGCGT
Source organism: Helianthus tuberosus (assembly GCA_030545235.1). Lineage (NCBI taxonomy): Eukaryota > Viridiplantae > Streptophyta > Magnoliopsida > Asterales > Asteraceae > Helianthus > Helianthus tuberosus. Next base: position 136,520,365 of record CM060396.1, on the reverse strand, counting down.
CATTTGGATCGTTTTTCGCACTTATGCGCATTCCGTCGTAATTAAGCGAACATCGCGATCGTACGACCAAACGAACCAACATCCGACATATTTTTGAGCATGTTTCATGTCCACAATGCTTAGGCATCATTTTAGGGCCTTAAAGTTGGCTTAACGGGCCTTAAACATGTCGGAAATGGCCTTAAACCACAACATGGACCTAAACTGTCATTTCTGAAAGTTGTTTCTGATCAGGAAACCCAGGCGGCCCGCGTAAGCCCAGGGTGATCCTTTACGCGGCCCGCGTCAGGTTCCCAGACCAGATTCAATGTATTAACAGCCTGTTAACAGCCTTTCAAACACCCCAAAGGCCAAGGACACATGTCAAACTCTTGTGGTGGGGGCAAAATGTGCTACTGACGAGTGGTCCGTAGGACAACCCTTAAGTACCTTAAAAAGATTAAAATCCCATGCTTTACACGTTTAATTGTTTGAACTTGGTAACTACTAGTTGTTTGGACGTGCAGGTGTAAATGGATCTTAAAAGGGAAGGAATTTGGAGCATCAATAAAAAATAAAATATTGGAATTGAAGAACTAAGAATATCACATGATAGAGGATGAAATTACGAGAACGTTGGTGAAAACGGCGAAGAAAACGGAGTTAAAACGAGAAAGTTATGAAGAAAAAAAGAAAACGAAATCTGGTGCCGCCGTAACCTACGGCTCCTTGCCGTAGGTTACGGCCCTCACTGTGTTTTCTGGTCCACCGTAGCTCAGTTCTGGCCCACCGTAAGAGTTTTATTGACCGTAACCTACGGCGGAGGGCCGTAGGTTACGGCTCTGACCTGCGTAAAAGTTGTAACTGCCCCATTTATTGGCATTTTATGATGTCTTTTGAGTACCAATGATTCCCATTCGGTTACATACACTTTAGAGACGAATTTTGGGTGTTCTTGTGGGTTTGAAACAATTTCTAAACATCTTGTTAGTGTTTTTAATCCTTATGAACATTGAATTAATTGTGAAGATGATTGTCAAAGCCATGTGTGGCTAAACTTTTGATGACTATCTTGGGTTGAAGGTTTGTGTAAGACTTTGTGCTTTGATTTCATATTTCTAGAATAATGAACTCGTCTTTATGATTTGTTTGTTATGGTGTGTGATTTCTTGTTTGTAAATTGTTAATTAGTATGCTAATCTTGTTTGAAACTATATGTTCTTGGTGCCGTTCGCAATCAAGATATCATAGGTAGAATTAAGATTGGCTATTGATTAATTGGTCATCGGGTAACAACCTCGCGTTCAAGGAATCCGAGTACTTAGTTCCCTTTCATCACAACAAGTAATCATACATGAATCATGTCTATGTGATTCTTTCTAGTTGAATGTTAGCATGAATGTCGAAGCAAACCGGAAACTTAAGATAGGCATTTGTCTCTAAATTGTTTACAAACCAAACTTACATTTTTGCAATTACATTAGTAATCTTAGTTTTAAAATCAAATCAATCAAATCAACTCTTTAATTTTATTATATTTGCAATTAGAGTAATTTTAGTCTAGTTAGATAATCTTTTAAATAACACATATTCCACAAACTCCCTGTGTTCGATACCCACTTACCGCTATCTATTTAGTTGTATTTGGATTAAATTTGATTGTGACCACGACATCACGTCAAATTTTGGCGCCGTTTCCGGGGAGTAGTGCGCAACGTGTGTTATCTTGTGTATTAGTTTGAAAAAAAAAACCAAAAAGATTTCTTTTATGTTCATGATTTACACTTGGTAGTTGAGTTGTGTTGTGCAGGATGACAGGGCATTACACAAATTTCAGCTTATTTACGTATAGATTGTGCGGGGGTCCATGACATCCATGTATTGGTTGCCACGAGGCTCACTACAAGAGGGCACATGGAAAACCAGTGTCTTATGTTTCACAGCTTCCACCTCCATCATACGTTGACGATTATGAATCAGAAATGGAGGATGACTATTATTCATATGGATACGATTGGGACGAGGAAGTTTATTATGAGGCAAGGATGGATGGTCTATGTTTTTGTTGCGGTCACGATCACACTTATGATTATGATGTGTGCACGGTGTATTCGGAAAACCCGAAGTATTGGGATAAAAAGATGATGGATGCGCGCATCTATAGACCGTATCAGGGATATCGACAATATCATCCCGAAGAATATTCTGAGCCCGAGGGTGTTTATGTTTATGAGACCAAGGAGGAGAAAGAGCTTGCTGTATTGGAAGTAACTTTGTCCAAACTCGAGCAATATTTAGCAACACCTAACCTGTCCGATGAAGACCGAATCAGCTGCTTAGTTTCTAAGTGTCATACTTTAAAATTGAAGATAGAGATAGAAGAAAGCCTCTCACCATTACCTGACGATATTAGAGATTGTTCTCACATGAAGGAGGAGGTTGTGGAGGATAATACCACACCAATGAGTCCTTCATCTGTTGAAGAGTCACTTGTAGATCAGATGATGTGTGCAGATTATGAGGTAGAGCAGGCTGATGAGATGGATATGTGTACCGAACCTCTTCCCATATCAATGATTCAAATTAACAAGTGTGGGGAAGAGGGTTCGAGGAACAAGATGAGAAGGGTTAAACTACCAGACATTAAGGTATATGTCATGAAGTGGACTAGCAAAGCCCGCAAGAGCAGCTTTAACATGCCAAATATACTGACAAATCTATGGAGATGGCATGTAAATTTCCGGGCATTTGTTGGAAATGCTGCGAGTAAGTGTGCATTAAGACCACCATAAGGCATATCAGGTATGGTCTGGCTGAAGACCTTTAAACTTAGCGCTCTCGGGAGGCAGCCCGAGGATGTAGAGTATTGTATTTATGTTTTGTTTTGTTTTGCTTTGTTTGGTTTTGTTTTGGTGTTGTGTTTGTGTTTTTGCAGGTTACTATGTTTCAATCCTCGCGGATGCAATGATTCAAGTGTGGGGATGTTTGGCAACATCCCCGTTGAGATATCGGCGAATCTAAGAGATGTTTATGAACCGGTCCGATTACCGCAGCTGCATCACTACCAACACTGTTGATTTACTAATCAGGTTGTGTCTTGTTCTCATTTTGTGCACCTTTGTATATATTCATGTTTAAGTTTACGGTTGGGCAGTCGGGTGGTGTTTTGATGTGTTTAGTTTATGGGTTGTGAAGGATTGGTGGTGTTTCAAATAATTAAAATAAAAAAAAAGAAATAAAAGAAATATATAAAAAGAAATTTGGGATTTGAGAGTATTAGCGAAAGCTAATGTTGTTGGTTAAGAGCGATCTTTCCCTCAAAACCATACATTGGGACAATGTATCCCAAGTGTGGGGATGGGGGAGAATTTTTTGAGAATTTAAAAAAAAATTTGTGTAGCCAAGCGAAAATCGTCAAAATTTGAAAACTTGATATTGTTCCACTTGACACACCGATACCCATTCCTAGTCTTTTCTTGGTGAGAATTTGAGCCACATATGATTATTATAGATAGTTCTTTGTTTTGAGTGGCGGTGTGTGTTTTGTGTTAATAGAACTTGTGTACGAATTCTTGTTAAATCCTAAAGTTAGTATGCTTTTGAAAATGATAAGGGGCTTTTAGGTAATTTCCTCTAGAAGTGTGAGAGTGTGGGATTGGTGGGTTGGACCTCATACTTTACATATATGATCTTGGTATTGTGAGGGGTGGGGGTTTGGTCTTTAGAAAGCCATGGTTGAGCCTTATACCATTCGGTTGTGACCCAAACTTACTTCCTACAAAATTTTACCTTTTGAGATGACCCGGTTTAGGAAATTTAGCATGTGGTGTTGATGTTCTTGTATATATTGTTGAAGTTCGATATGAGACAAAAAGAAAAAAAAAGAGAAAAAAGAAAAAGAAAAAAAAATATGAGAAAGATATGAGAAAAATACAAAAAAGAAGTATTTAGTTGCGATTGTAGTTGAGAACGTTGAAAAAGTTGTGTATATATTTGGTGTTTGCTTTGTTTAGTAGTAGAAATAAAAACCGGGTCAAATCAATGAGCTACTTTCACATTTCCACAATTTCCTACCTTTGCACTTAGCCCCATTACAACCCGTAAGTCCTTTTTTATTCATAAGCATGTAGGTATTTGTTAGGTGGAGACTTGATTTTTATACAGGCTTATTGTCGCACAAACACACACACGCGTTGAATGGTTTAGCATTATGTGCTAATATTTCTTATCACCGAGAGATTTTTGTGAGGGGTGTGTCTTGTGGGGCGATAAAAAGTTAGTAAAAGGACGATACATTTTAGCTTGGTTTGCATATTGATCGCTTGTAGTTTTGAAATGGTTTTTGAATGGGTTGCTTGGGACAAGCAACGGGTAAGTGTGGGGATGTGACGGGTGGTCCGTAGGACAACCCTTAAGTACCTTACAGAGATTTAAAGCCCATGCTTTACACGTTTAATTGTTTGAACTTGGTAACTACTAGTTGTTTGGACCTGCAGGTGTAAATGGATCTTAAAAGGGAAGGAATTTGGAGCATCAATAAAAAATAAAATATTGGAATTGAAGAACTAAGAATATCACATGAAAGAGGATGAAATTACGAGAACGTGGGCGAAAACGGCGAAGAAAACGGAGTTGAAACGATAAAGTTATGAAGAAAACAAGAAAACGAAATCTGGTGCCGCCGTAACCTACGGCTCCTGGCCGTAGGTTACGGCCCTCACTGTGTTTTCTGGCCCACCGTAGCTCAGTTCTGGCCCACCGTAAGAGTTTTATTGACCGTAACCTACGGCGGAGGGCCGTAGGTTATGGCTCTGACCTGCGTAAAAGTTGTAACTGCCCCATTTATTGGCATTTTATGATGTCTTTTGAGTACCAATGATTCCCATTCGGTTATATACACGTTAGAGACGAATTTTGGGTGTTCTTGAGGGTTTGAAACAATTTCTAAACATCTTGTTAGTGTTTTTAATCCATATGAACATTGAATTAATTGTGAAGATGATTGTAAAAGCCATGTGTGGCTAAACTTTTGATGACTATCTTGGGTTGAAGGTTTGTGTAAGACTTTGTGTTTTGATTTCATATTTCTAGAATAATGAACTCGTCTTTATGAATTGTTTGTTATGGTGTGTGATTTCTTGTTTGTAAATTGTTAATTAGTATGCTAATCTTGTTTGAAACTATACGTTCTTGGTGCCGTTGGCAATCGAGATATCATAGGTAGAATTAGGATTGGCTATTGATTAATTGGTCATCGGGTAACAACCTCGCGTTCTAGGAATCCGAGTACTTAGTTCCCTTTCATCACAACAAGTAATCATACATGAATCATGTCTATGTGATTCTTTCTAGTTGAATGTTAGCATGAATGTCGAAGCAAACCGGAAACTTAAGATAGTCATTTGTCTCTAAATTGTTTAAAAACAAAACTTACATTTTTGCAATTACATTAGTAATCTTACTTTTAAAATCAAATCAATCAAATCAACTCTTTAATTTTATTATATTTGCAATTAGAGTAATTTTAGTCTAGTTAGATAATCTTTTAAATAACACATATTCCACAAACTCCCTGTGTTCGATACCCACTTACCGCTATCTATTTAGATGTATTTGGATTAAATTTGATTGTGACCACGACATCACGTCAGCTACCACAACATTCCGACATGTGTACGGGTGAGATCAAGGCATGTTATCCAAGAAACGATCCTAACGGTGAACCGAAATCTATAAATACCCATCCATCCCCATTGCAAAACCCACAAGAATCTGATTTGAGAAGCTCTAAGTTGAAACCATTGTTTCATACCTGAGCTACTTGAATCAAGATTAGCATTCGGGGACACTTCGTAAGTATTCCTTCGTTCTTTTATTGCTTTTCGAGTCCGAAAGTCAAACCTTGTTTGACTTTCTCCATTGACCAGTTTATGGTCAATGCGAAGTTCGTTTGAACTTCGCAACGTGAGCGTAATCACTATGGTTATAGTCCCTTGTGACTATGCCTACTGATTACCACGTTGTCTAGGGTCGTAAGGGTAAGCAATCTGATAAATCGCTTATACCTTCGAACCCGACTCATTTGGTCGATCATTAGGATCCGACCAAATACATTAGGTGACCATAGTATATAGGGAATAACCTTCCGAGGTTATACCTTATGGTCACGACGTTTAGTTAGTTGTATGATAGGTAGTTTATATGCCTTAGGTAAATTACCAAAATGCCCTTTTTACGCCAAAATTCATTTTAAGCTTATGTAAAATAACTTTTGGTATCTAAACTGATTTGGCAACAATATTAGACATGTTAAGGCATATTTTACTTATCATAGGACTAGTTAGGCGGTCCGAACGCGTTTTACGCGAACGACGCGTTAAAGTAGCATAAGCTACCTAAACGGGTGGTAATGGGTCGTAAGCACTTAGACTAGGTTTCATTTAGTATGTAGGCTTTGTTAAACCATATGACACGAGTCTCCATACTCGTTTGGTTTACGAACCCTCATCCTATCCGATCCTCCGATATAGGTCCGGTTTATTAACATAGTTACCTATGTTAGGTGCCGTTTGATTCCGAGATCTCTAGCATTGCTTGGTGGTTATCTTAGGACTTCTGAGCAATCTCATGTGAGTACATAGACCCCTCTTTTACTGTTTTCCAAAATGTTTTGGGGTGAAACACATGTGCCTACTTGTTACGTTCATGCTTTCCATGTTTTCACATCATATACTTGCTATGTTCATTAGTACATTTATAGTACATGATTTCATTGTGTTTATGCTATGTATGCCCATTGTGTGCGTACTTAGTACATTACTTTAAATTACATTTTATGTTATGTATGCCCATTGTGTGCATACTTAGTACATTACTTTACATTACATTCTATGCTATGTATGCCCATTGTGTGCGTACTTAGTACATTATTTTACATTACATTCTATGCTATGTATGCCCATTGTGTGCGTACTTAGTAGATTATTTTACATTACAATCTATGCTATGTATGCCCATTGTGTGCATACTTAGTACATTATTCTATTCATCACATGCTTACATTTTGGTATGACATTTGGTTTGTTTAAATGAGACAATGTACATTCATTAACACCGATCATGCCGCCCGGTAGTAGGTAGTGGTACCATAGGACTTGACAAATCCCATTCCTGTAATCTCGGGTTTGTTTGGATGGAAGGAATGACCGAATCCGAATACATTTTTTGATAACCTTTACTAAAAGGGTTATCCGACTGTCGCAAGGCTTGGATGTATGAATTTTCACAATACCACATAAATGTTTATATCAGTATAGCATGCATTTATTACACAAAACATAACTTTGATTTAAACCATGTTTTGCTTCAATACCTTGTTTTTGTGCATTTTTACATATGGTTTAGTTGATATATTTCACTTACCATACATAAACATTTTGAAATGTACATACACAATTCATGATTTACATTAGACATAAACATTAGACATAGACATTAGACATGCTTTTCAAATAAACATTTTGACATTTGATTGTACATAAACATTTTACTTTGTTGGTTTGGTTTGGGTAAGTGATTTAAGTAACGAGGCGTGTGTAATACGATACAAGTATGGTGGATAAGCCGCTGGTACTTCCTATATATAAGTGCTTGTATGGTATTACATATCGTAGCGTTATTTGAATCATTTCAATTTAAGACATATAACATTTTATACAAATAACATACTTTTCACAAGACATTGTTTTACAAACAACTTATCTTATACAAACTCATTTTACATGGTTATTCATTTATCCATACATTATTCTCTTATTTATACATATCATCTAAACTTATTGTTTTTCAAACGATTTACAAAACAAACCAATTTACAAGGTTCATGACTGACTTTTGCTAAACAACTCTTTTCTAAACTTACAAGTCATGAATCCTATTTTCACAAAACCTATGTATCTCACAGGCATTTTTATGCTGACGTACCTATTTTCACATGTGTTTCAGGATATGATGCATAGGATTTATCAAGATACACTGTCACACCCCGGATTTCCATGTATTACCGGTGGGCCCGGTAGGGGAGTATCGTGACGTGGTTGGTAACATAATAGTCAAACAACACAATATTTAAATGCACAGCGGAAGCAAAGTATAGATTCATTTCAACCAGACAATATTGTAATATTAAGTATCACAAGTAGTCGAAAATAAATCCACAGGTAGATCAAAACAAAAGGAAACAATGTTCAACAGTCTATGACATCCGAGCTTGCGAGACTTATTGTGGATGCTAGGAGAAAAGCCAGCCTATTACGCGTAGTACCTGCACTTAACCTTTTTGAGAAAATACGTCAGTTTACACTGGTAAATACAATCAACCGGCTCATTTTGAAAAGAGTTTAAGAAAATGAATTTATGGCACAAGGCACAAATAATATTTTATAACTTGGGATAATTATTAGAATATAATACTTGTAAAGGATTTACATGTTTCTTATGCGTTCAGTAGCCCGGGTCGAGCCGGGTTAAAGATCAATAGACACACCACATTATGTATATGAGACACCGACGGGCGTACGCCTACGCCCCGTGCTTAGGTCGTGGCCATTTCGTAAAATGATGCCAGGGATATCCGGGACACGGTCATTAACCCCCCAAAGGCTTTAAGCAATAAAACAAATTAAACGAGACATCTCAATACTTTAACCATCATACAATTAAAGATTCAATTCCCGACCAAGCGGTATTTTATATACCGTACCCCAAGCCCGTATAGGGAAAATAAGTTAAAAGTATTTACCTGAGCAAGTATAAATCAAAATTAGCGGTATCTTTTACTGGTTCTCCTAATCTGGAACGAAGGTTTATAATAACCTATTAGAATCCTAACGGGTCTTTAGTTAAGCTTAAGCTTAGACCGGTTTGTTTTAAAGATACGGTTCGTACGCACGATTAAGCGAAGACCGGATAGAATGTGATTTAGACCCGACAAGTTTGAAGACTTGCTTAATATGGGTATATTATACACATTCTGGATTTTGAGATAAAACCGATAAGGTTTGACCCGTTTCGGCTAATTTATGTAAACTAGTTACATAAACTGAACCGAACGCGCATGAAGCGTTACGGGTAACCGTAAGAGTCCTAAACAGGTTTCCTAAGTTAACATGCCTTAAATATGTTTTGATATCATTAGGATACCTTCCATTATGCCCAAAACGAGTTTAACCTATAAATAAGCCCCGTAGGGGTATTTTGGTCATTTTGAAGATTAAAAAAGGATTAGTTCAACTCCTGTGATACGGGTCTGAGTAAATCAGTAATATAACTTATTTTAACAAGTTACATCAGCAGGTATGTAGTCTAAGGTGTTTAAAATAGTTTTAACGCATACTACGTGCTTAATGCGCGTAAATGTCGGTTTAAAGCGATTTTCGGGTTTAAATGGGAGTTCTGAGTTTCTAATCAGGTTATAAGGCTCAAATTACTCCATTTATTAAATAAAATCAGTAGCAATTGGATTTGTATCAAAAGGATTTGTAAAATTCATTTTATGGCCTAAAAGGGCATAATCGGTATTTACCGGATCAAGGCGATAATCCTAGCTTATGATCAGTTTAAAAATAATTAAAAATCTTTAAAAATCCCAAAATATTATATTACATCAGTGGGTAAAAGTTTTGGTGTCAAAGATTGGGTTTAGATAGGCTTTACGCTAATGACGTCGTTTAATCACTAAGAAGCGTTCTAATTACGTCATTAAGCATAACTCCTAATCTAGACCTCAGACTGATGTGAAAATTTAGGGACATGTTTTATAATCAGTAACAAAGATTATTGTACTTTCACATTTCCAAAATTCTCGTTGTATGGTCATAAAGGCATTATGGTCCATATTTAAGCATTTAACGGAAACGTCGGACACTTAAGGATTTAAGTGTTATAAACGCAGAGGATTATACAAACATGTAACTAGGTCCTTATGGAACTTTAAGGCATGTCTAAACCTATCAAAACCGGGTCAGAATTGAAGTCAAAGCAAAAGTCAAACTTTTGCGTCTTTCGGTTCCGAATCGGTTCAAAACAGAGAGTTGTCGAATCAAACAAGCTTAGACAAGTTCTTATGCTTATTATCAGGTTATATGAATGATAAAATAGGTTATACGCCTTTTACATCGTTAATCATGTGTTAAATCGAATATTACATTTCTGTTGACTTTTTCTAAACATCTTTGACACGACAAATGACCTAGTTAGGATGGGAATCAGTGGGTGCCCTTTTAAGGGTTTAATGCCTACATAATTACCAACTTATAACTACCTTAAGTTTGCTAATCGCTGGACCGTTAGCGATTAATCGCTAAGTCAAACCGTAATTACGACGGTTTGACTTTTAAGCTAAATACTAAGCTAAACTCAATTAAAGAAAGTTAAGCATACTTACACGTGTCTAATGAACGATTTATGATGCTTGGGATCTGCCTTTATGCTCCAGAAATGATCAGGAAGTGTGGTCGCAATGTTGCAACATTATGAGCTTTATATATGAACTTTGATCTTCATAGATTGTTGCCATGCAAGGCTACCAATGCTCAAGGATGAATACATGTGTCCCCTATAGCCTCAAAACCATAATAGGAAGCCCATTGTATTGCAACAAGTCGATCTAAGTTGGTTAAGGGACAAAACAGGCAGCTGCCTGTTGTTTCTACAGCTGGCAGTCGCACGCGGCCCGCCTTAGTCTCCGGATCAGGTTACAAAACTTTCTTTTATTGCTTTTTTGGTCCCTGGTCCTCCTAAACGTCGCTTTCACTTGTATTCTTGCATTATGAGGCTTTAAAATTGAAATTTAGGGGCTTTAAGGCTTATACCATCTTTGTCAAGTCCTCGGGTAACTTTGTAATCACCCGAAAAACCCTAATTTTCAATGTTGACGATTCTAACCCTCACACACGAATTATATCATAACTTTCTCATACGATAACGAAACTTGGTGATATTTTTATGGTGTATTCTAGTGAGCATAATTAATCGTTACAAGGCTTCAGGTTTGCTAAAAGGTCACTCAGAGGTATATCTTAAACATGTTGACACTTTTAACCCCTGTAGTTTGTAATCTCTCACTTTCTTTCACAATTTGCTTCGTATGATCTATGATCCATTCGTTTAAGGTTATAAACATCATGTAGGGTTATTGTAAAGTATATTTATTCGTTGTTGACATTTTGAACCCTTATATTTACATAGTTTCATTGTTTTTCAACTTCAGTCCCTTGAAAGTATTCTTTCACACGTTCAAAGGTTATGACACGTGTCAACACATTATAGGACATAAATTTTCGAGGTGTTACATCCTCACCCCCTTAAAAGAAATCTAGACCTCGAGATTTACTGAAATAGATAAGGGTACTTTTCTTTCATCGTGGACTCAACCTCCCACGTATACTCGGGACCTCTACGGGCTTCTTAACCTGTCGATCCTCGATCGACAATGGTTTTTCCACAAATTTCAAGCTCTCATATATATGCACATCTGTATATGGTATGACCAGTGATTCTTCAGCGAAACACTTCTTCAGATTGCAGATGTGGAACACATTGTGTATACTACTGAGCTCTTTAGGTAAGTTTAACTTATAGGCAACTGACCTGACACGTTCGATAACCTTGAAAGGTCCTATGTATCTCGGGCTTAGCTTTCCTTTCTTACCAAACCGCATCACTCCCTTCCAGGGTGATACTTTAAGCAACACCTTGTCACCTACTTCGAAGTGAAAAGATTTACGCTTTGGATCTGCGTAGCTCTTCTGCCTATCTCGGGCAGCTTTGAGACGGTCATGAATCTGGAAAATCTTGTCCGTCGTTTCGAACACTATCTCTGGTCCCGATAATTGGACATCTCCAACCTCCGCCCAACAAACGGGCGTTCTACACTTTCTACCGTATAAGGCCTCGAAAGGCGCAGCCTTAATGCTGGTGTGGTAGCTATTGTTGTAGGAGAACTCAATTAGTGGTAGGTGGTTATCCCAACTACCACCCAAATCAATCACACATGCACGAAGCATGTCTTCCAACGTTTGAATAGTACGCTCACTCTGACCGTCTGTCTGAGGATGGTAAGCCGTACTAAAATTCAAACGCGTGCCCAAAGATTGTTGGAAGCTTTTTCAAAAATGTGACGTGTATCTTGTATCTCTGTCAGAGATAATAGACACAGGTATGCCATGTAAGGCTACAATCTTATCAACGTATAACTGGGCTAACATGTCGGAGCTATAAGTCTCCTTGATGGGTAAGAAATGAGCTGACTTAGTCAGTCTATCAACGATCACCCATATAGTATCATTGCCTTTCCTTGTCTTTGGCAGCTTGGTGATGAAATCCATCGTCACCATCTCCCACTTCCATGTGGGAAGTTCAGGCTGTTGTAGCAAACCTGACGGCTTTTGATGTTCTGCTTTGACTTGCGCACACGTCAAACATTTAGCTACATAGGTAGCTACAGACTTCTTCAAGCCTATCCACCAATAGTTTGCCCTTAGGTCCTGGTACATCTTATCTGCTCCAGGATGAATGGAGTATTTGGAACTATGGGCTTCTTGGAGGATAACATCTCGAAGTCCTCCATAAATTGGAACCCATATTCGCCCATTCAATCTTAGTATTCCGTCCTTGCTAAGTGTTAACTGCTCCTCAGTTACCCCTACCTTTTCGTTAGGATAGTTAGCTTCCAACACAGCTTCCTTCTGTGCAGCTAACAACCTTTCAATCAAATTGTTCTTTATTTCCATGTGCTTGGCATTGATTCGGATGGGTTTCACCTTCTCCTTTCGACTCAAGGCATCGGCGACTACATTCGCCTTGCCGGGATTGTATCTTATTTCACAATCGTAATCATTCAGAGTTTCCATCCAACGGCGTTGCCTCAAGTTTAAGTCCTTCTGATTGAACATATGTTGAAGGCTCTTGTGATCAGAATAGATCACACATTTGATTCCATATAAGTAGTGCCTCCACAGTTTTAGTGCAAATACAACGGCACCCAATTCCAAGTCATGGGTGGTGTAATTCTTTTCGTGCACCTTTAACTAGCGTGAAGCATAGGCAATGACTTTGCCTTTCTGCATAAGCACACATCCCATCCCGGTGTGTGATGCATCACAATAAACTACAAACTCCTCTATTCCATCAGGCAATGTCAGTACTGGAGCATTGCTCAACTTTTGTTTCAGAATATCGAAGGATTCCTGCTGCTTAGGACCCCAGTCAAACTTAATCTTCTTACGCGTCAGCGAAGTCAGGGGTGCAGCAATCCTTGAGAAGTTTTCAATGAATCGCCTATAGTATCCTGCCAAACCTAGGAAGCTACGTATTTCTGTAGGCGTCCTTGGCTCATGCCAATTCATGACAGCTTCAACTTTAGCGGGATCTACTTGGATACCACGCTCACTAACAACATGTCCAAGAAATTGGACTTCTCGAAGCCAGAATTCACACTTCGAGAACTTGGCATAGAGCTTTTCTTTATGAAGTAGTTCCAAAATACAGTGAAGATGCTTCTCGTGGTCAGCTTGGTTCTTCGAGTAGATGAGGATATCATCGATGAAAATGATGACGAATTTATCTAAGTGCGGCTTGCAAACGCGATTCATGAGATCCATGAATGCGGCCGGTGCATTAGTGAGCCCAAAAGGCATCACTAGGAACTCGTAATGACCATAACGAGTCCTAAATGCAGTCTTGTGTATGTCTTCATCTCTAACCTTTAGTTGGTGATAGCTTGACCTTAAGTCAATCTTAGAGAAGAAACTTGCCCCTTGAAGTTGATCGAACAGATCGTCGATTCTGGGCAAAGGATACCTATTCTTGATAGTGACCTTATTAAGCTCGCGGTAATCGATGCACAGACGCATCGATCCATCCTTCTTCTTGACAAATAAAACTGGTGCTCCCTAAGGAGACGAACTAGGTTTGATGAAACCTTTGGCTAGCAAATCATCTAGCTGCATTCTCAATTCCTTCATCTCTGTTGGTGCCAACCTATAAGGCGCCCTTGCTACTGGTGCTGATCCAGGAATAATGTCAATTCTGAATTCTACTTGCCTATCTGGTGGCAAACCAGGTAGTTCTTCAGGAAAAACTTCAGGGTATTCAGAAATGACAGGGATATCCCCAATCTTGGGCTCCGGCTCATCAATAATCACTTGTGCCATGTAGATGACACAACCCTTCTTCAAACACTTAGAGTCTTTGAGCATAGACATTTTCTCAGGCAGCCCATACTAGGTATCTCCCTGGATAGTAAGTGATTCACCAGACGGAGTCTTGATCATCACTTGCTTCTTATTGCAATTAATCTGGGCCTGGTTATGAGATAACCAGTCCATGCCTAAAACTATGTCAAAACCGGCTAGTTTCAAAGGAAGTAGGGACAAAGGAAAAGAGTGGTTCTTAATGGATATGAAACACCCATCTAATAAGGTTGAGGCGGTTTCTAAAGTGCCATCTGCTAGTTCCACCTCATACTTCACACTTAAAGTCTTAACAGGTAATTTCAATAATTCACAAAACTTATTATCTACGAACGACTTATCAGCGCCTGAATCAAATAACACTCTCGCATAAACATCATTTACGAGAAAGGTACCTGTTATCACATTGTCGTCCTTGACGGCTTCCTTAGCATCCATCCTGAAGACCCTAGCATTGGTCTTCTTAGCCTCTTCAGGCTTCTTGGCGTATTTTGGGCAATTGGTCTTGATGTGCCCATTTTCATTGCAACCGTAGCAGGTCGCATCCTTCATCTTTTTGCAATCCAAGGTCTTGTGTTCCTTGGACTTGCACAACCCACATGCAAAAGTTTTCGATTGTGAAATCGAATTCGATTCATACCTGCACTTCCCAAAGTGCTGTCTCTTGCAGATTTTACATCTGGGTTTTTCACCCGTCTGCTAACCATCCTTCCTAAATCCTGACCCCTTCTTGTGGTCATTGTTTCCCATATGCTTCTTGTCTGAACGTCGTGAGTTGTCATCCTCACGCTTCCTCTTTTCGGTATCGGTGTTCCTCTGCGATTTCTGCCTGACCGCATCCAAGGTAAGAGACAATGATATGTCTGCTGCAGACCGAAAAGTAGCTGGTCTGGAGGCCATCACACTTGCCTTGATCTCCGGGGCCAAACCCCCGATAAAACGAGCTATACGTTTGGGTTCCGGGGTTACTAAATATGGAACCAATCTTGACAAAGTGTTAAAACTGGTAAGGTAGGCCTGACAGTCTAGGTTTCTCATGACCAGCGACAAGAAGTCAGCTTCAATCTTCTCAACCTCATGTTGAGGGCAGTAGTTTTCCTTGATCAGCGACATGAACTGTTCCCAGGTCATATTGTATAATGGGATTTTCCCCATAGCTTGGATCAAAGATCTCCACCAAGCTAATGCTTCACCCTTAAAAGACTGAGACACGAATTTCACAATATCCCTATAATTGCAACTACTGATATCCACAACCGTATCCATCTCGTCCAACCAAGTCATGCAATCTACTGCTCCTTTTTCCCCAGTGAAATCCCTGGGTTTGCACGAAACGAAGTACTTATAGGAGCAACCCTTATTACGAGGTTCTTGATTCTGTACGACTCTTTGGGATGGAGCACTCCTCTGGTTTGATGAGTGGTGAGAATTACTGTTGTGGGCAGTGTGGGTCCTGGAGGGTGTTCTAGAGTGTGGTGCAGATTGGGTCCTTGCACGGGTACCACTGGATTCATGGAGCTGTCTATCCATAGCTCGATTTACGGCATTATCTATCATTGCCTGTAATTCTGCACCCGCTACATTTACTCGGGCATTATCATGCTCTCTCCCTGGGTGACTATTGATCTCGTTAGAGTCGGCCATGTAGCTTGAACTGTTACATATTGACAATAATTTATTGGTGAGTTTATTATAGAATTGTCTTTTATGGCAATTTATTAACCGTGGTAATCGTAGACCATATATGGTTAATTTATTACTCACATTTATTTAGGATTTCTATTATAATTTATCCTAATTATAAAACAATAACAGTTTTATTAGCACATAAGGCCTAGTCACAGGGACAAATTAAATCATAAGCTATGATTTCAGAGAATCAAGGCTTTTTAAAGTTTGAACATAGTTCATTACCTTTATCAGACAGGGTCACAGACTATTACTATCTTTTGT
This sequence comes from Helianthus tuberosus, assembly GCA_030545235.1. Classification (NCBI taxonomy): domain Eukaryota; kingdom Viridiplantae; phylum Streptophyta; class Magnoliopsida; order Asterales; family Asteraceae; genus Helianthus; species Helianthus tuberosus. Next base: position 136,504,181 of record CM060396.1, on the reverse strand, counting down.
CTCATATGAAAATGAGAAGGGCTCGTAGGCATTCTATTACCAATGGATGGTAAAAAGAACTGATCATATTTATTGATGATTTAACCCATGATTCAGAGATCATTTAGTTGGGTTAGGAATCTTTGAAAAGATCCTTATATAATAATAACACGTGTGATTTTAACGAATCATGTCTGCCAGGAGTGTTAACATGTTTTCAGATGTTAACTGGGATTTGAATCTTTTTAACGTGTTTTACCATCTTGGCCAGGTCTTAAAATGACATGCAGGCTAGGTTATACCTTTAAGATCCTTAATTAAAAATTAAAATAGGCAGATAGATTTTTAAAAGGAATGAATCCGATTTATTTATTTCATATATAATTCAATTATGCATAACATAGCAAAGATGAAATTTATAAACTTACATTCCATTATAACTTAAAAGTAGTACACTTTACCATAAACGGGGCTTTTCACAGAAACACTTGCCCTCGCATGAGCTATACTGGCAATATAAGTCCTCACAGGGACTGTTTGCAAAAATAAGTGTCCACGCAGGGACTAATAAAGACAAGTCCTCGTAGGGACTAAGTACAAAGATAGATGTCCACGCAGGGACTACATACACACATAAATAAATGTCCATGTAGGGACTTGATTTAAACAAGGAAACACAATAATACATATTGGGATTTAACGATCCCTTTTCTTCTTTCCTTTCAGCAAACTTGCCAAGCCACTCATGAATCCCTGATTCTTCCTACGCTCACTCTGGAGGTCTCGCTCAACCTTATCCTGTCTTTGACGGAGATCCTCCTGCTCTGGTAGGGAAAACCGTGGTGGCTGGTACCGTAGCGGTGGCTGAGCAGGTACTTGATACCCACAAGCTGGGTGTCCCATTCCCCAAGGGGTTCCATATGGTCCCTCAGGATTTTGGGCAAGGTAGTTTGCTGCCACTTGGTATGGGTCGGCCTCGGCATAGTTATAGTTATGGTATGCTGGCGGTCCGTATGGGTTGTAAGCTGCCAGAGCAGTATAAGCAGGGATAGGGTTGCCAAAACCCGGTGATGGCGGTGCAATAGGTGCCGAATTCACCTCTGAAACTGGAACTGAAGGTCCACCCTTCTGTGGGTCTTCATATATTGGCGGGTAGTGGCTGCCACTAGAGTGTTGAGGGGTACTGAAATGAAACTCTCCTCCTCGTGCTGACATCCGTGCGCCAGTCCTCCTACGTCTTGGTGGTGCAGGAGGCGCTATATTAACTGGCGGCGGTGGAGGCGGTGGCGTGACTGCCTCAAAACGTGGATCCCCAGAGGGATCTTGCTGCTGCTGTTGCGGCTGCTGGTGAGGCGATGAATGGTAAGATTGTGTAAAGTACCACTCACACCGGTCGAACCGTGCCTGATGACTATCCGGACCTTGGTATGGTGTTCCGTGAAAAGACGAACCATCAGAGATCTCAACAGGATGGTTTGGGGTTTCGGTTGCAGGCTCGACGGGATCTTTGTCCTCATCCATGTCCATCGCTTGATCACCTGAAAAATGATCCTCCGGTCCTAGTGGGTTAAAGCCCCCTTCTTCTGGTAGGTAGTCCGCCGGGTTAAACTGGCCCCGAAAGACAGGAGTTGGGTCATCGAAGGAACGGTGTGATAAGGATCGCTGTAGGGGTATGTATGAAGGTTGCGGGTTGTTGGGCTCATTCTCGGACTGAGGCCCATAGGAGTGATGATATGGAGGCGTTGAGCTATACGACGTAGATCGTCTGGAAGGCTCCTCATAAATCCTCAAAGGTTCTTGCGGATCTGCACTCCTTGTAGAAGAAGGAGTTCGCCGGCGCGAAGGCCCGGCCTCGTGGTCGTTAGGGGCGCTGATTGGCCCTTTTCCTCAATCTCCTCACCTGAATCTTGGCGGCATTGCTAACCTGTTAATATAAACAAGATAATAACAAGGAAAAATTAAAGGACAAAATTTAAATTAAAATAAAAACATTTTGGATTATTCCTATGTTCTTTGTCTAGACTCGAAAATTTAGGAATGTGCAATTGTGTCATTGAGATTAAACACAAAAGGCTAGTGTTTAATTCACTCAACGTTGGCTCTGATACCAACCTGTCACACCCCGGATTTCCACGTATTACCGGTGGGCCCGGTAGGGGAGTATCGTGACGTGGTTGGTAACATAATAGTCAAACAACACAATATTTAAATGCACAGCGGAAGCAAAGTATAGATTCATTTCAACCAGACAATATTGTAATATTAAGTATCACAAGTAGTCGAAAATAAATCCACAGGTAGATCAAAATAAAAGGAAACAATGTTCAACAGTCTATGACATCCGAGCTTGCGAGACTTATTGTGGATGCTAGGAGAAAAGCCAGCCTATTACGCGTAGTACCTGCACTTAACCTTTTTGAGAAAATACGTCAGTTTACACTGGTAAATACAATCAACCGACTCATTTTGAAAAGAGTTTAAGAAAACGAATTTAAGGCACAAGGCACAAATAATATTTTATAACTTGGGATAATTATTAGAATATAATACTTGTAAAGGATTTACATGTTTCTTATGCGTTCAGTAGCCCGGGTCGAGCCGGGTTAAAGATCAATAGACACACAACATTATGTATATGAGACACCGACGGGCGTACGCCTACGCCCCGTGCTTAGGTCATGGCCATTTCGTAAAATGATGCCAGGGATATCCGGGACACGGTCATTAACCCCCCAAAGGCTTTAAGCAACAAAACAAATTAAACAAGACATCTCAATACTTTAACCATCATACAATTAAAGATTCAATGCCCGACCAAGCGGTATTTTAAATATCGTACCCCAAGCCCGTGTAGGGAAAATAAGTTAAAAGTATTTACCTGAGCAAGTATAAATCAAAATCAGCGAGTGCAAGTATCTTTTACTGGTTCTCCTAATCTGGAACGAAGGTTTATAATAACCTATTAGAATCCTAACGGGTCTTTAGTTAAGCTTAAGCTTAGACCGGTTAGTTTTAAAGATACGGTTCGTACGCACGATTAAGCGAAGACCGGATAGAATGTGATTTAGACCCGACAAGTTTGAAGACTTGCTTAATATGGGTATATTATACACATTCTGGATTTTGAGATAAAACCGATAAGGTTTGACCCGTTTCGGCTAATTTATGTAAACTAGTTACATAAACCGAACCGAACGCGCATAAAGCGTTACGGGTAACCGTAAGAGTCCTAAACAGTTTTCCTAAGTTAACATGCCTTAAATATGTTTTGATATCATTAGGATACCTTCCATTATGCCCAAAACGAGTTTAACCTATAAATAAGCCCCGTAGGGGTATTTTGGTCATTTTGAATATTAAAAAGGGATTAATTCAAATCCTGTGATCCGGGTCTGAGTAAATCAGTAATATAACTTATTTTAACAAGTTACATCAGTAGGTATGTAGTCTAAGGTGTTTAAAATAGTTTTAACGCATACTACGTGCTTAATGCGCGTAAATGTCGGTTTAAAGCGATTTTCGGGTTTAAATGGGAGTTCTGAGTTTCTAATCAGGTTATAAGGCTCAAATTACTCCATTTAATAAATAAAGTCAGTAGCAATTGGATTTGTATCAAAAGGATTTGTAAAACTCATTTTATGCCCTAAAAGGGCATAATCGGTATTTACCGGATCAAGGCGATAATCCTAGCTTATGATCAGTTTAAAAATAATTAAAAATCTTTAAAAATCCCAAAATATTATATTACATCAGTAGGTAAAAGTTTTGGTGTCAAAGATTGGGTTTAGATAGGCTTTACGCTAATGACGCCGTTTAATCACTAAGAAGCGTTCTAATTACGTCATTAAGCATAACTCCTAATCTAGACCTCCGACTGATGTGAAAATTTAGGGACATGTTTTATAATAAGTAACAAAGATTATTGTACTTTCACATCTCCAAAATTCTCGTTGTATGGTCATAAGGGCATTATGGTCCATATTTAAGCATTTAACGGAAACGTCGGACACTTAAGGATTTAAGTGTTATAAACGCAGAGGATTATACAAACATGTAACTAGGTCCTTATGGAACTTTAAGGCATGTATAAACCTATCGAAACAGGGTCAGAACTGAAGTCAAAGCAAAAGTCAAACTTTTGCGTCTTTCGGTTCCGAATCGGTTCAAAACAGAGAATTGTCGAATCAAACAAGCTTAGACAAGTTCTTATGCTTATTATCAGGTTATATGAATGATAAAATAGGTTATACGCCTTTTACATCGTTAATCATGCGTTAAATCGAATATTACATTTCTGTTGACTTTTTCTAAACATCTTTGACTCGACAAATGACCTAGTTAGGATGGGAATCAGTGGGTGCCCTTTTAAGGGTTTAAAGCCTACATAATTACCAAGTTATAACTACCTTAAGTTTGCCTAATCACTGGAACGTTAGCGATTAATCCCTAAGTCAAACCGTAATTACGACGGTTTAACTTTTAAGCTAAATACTAAGCTAAACTCAATTAAAGAAAGTTAAGCATACTTACATGTGTCTAATGAACGATTTATGATGCTTGGGATCTGCCTTTATGCTCCAGAAATGATCAGGAAGTGTGGTTGCAATGTTGCAACATTATGAGCTTTATATATGAACTTTGATCTTCATAGATTGTTGCCATGCAAGGCTACCAATGCTCAAGGATGAATACATGTGTCCCCTATAGCCTCAAAACCATAATAGGAAGCCCATTGTATTGCAACAAGTCGATCTAAGTCGGTTAAGGGACAAAACAGGCAGCTGCCTATTGTTTCTGCAGCTGGCAGTCGCACGCGGCCCGCGTAAAGATCTTCATGATCTTACGCGGCCCGCCTTAGTCTCCGGATCAGGTTACAAAACTTTCTTTTATTGCATTTTTGGTCCCTGGTCCTCCTAAACGTCGCTTTCACTTGTATTCTTGCATTATGAGGCTTTAAAATTGACATTTAGGGGCTTTAAGGCTTATACCATCTTTGTCAAGTCCTCGGGTAACTTTGTAATCACCCGAAAAACCCTAATTTTCAATGTTGACGATTCTAACCCTCACACACGAATTATATCATAACTTTCTCATACGATAACGAAACTTGGTGATATTTTTATGGTGTATTCTAGTGAGCATAATTAATCGTTACAAGGCTTCGGGTTTGCTAAAAGGTCACTCAGAGGTATATCTTAAACATGTTGACACTTTTAACCCCTGTAGTTAGTAATCTCTCACTTTCTTTCACAATTCGCTTCGTATGATCTATGATCCATTCGTTTAAGGTTATAAACATCATGTAGCGTTATTGTAAAGTATATTTATTCGTTGTTGACATTTTGAACCCTTATATTTACATAGTTTCATTGTTTGTCAACTTCAGTCCCTTGAAAGTATTCTTTCACACGTTCAAAGGTTATGACACGTGTCAAAACATTATAGGACGTAAATTTTCGAGGTGTTACATACACTTAGGCGGACTTGGGCCTTAGTAACAATAAAAGATGCAAGACTAGTTATTTATGTTATGTTTCTTTGTTTGTCAAGACATTGTAACTCTTTTAATCAATAAAACAATATTTCAATTTCCATGTGTTATGAAACAATGATTCTGTTACAACACTCCCCGACGTTTCCGCCACGTTTTGTTGTTTTACGTGGTCGGGGTGTGACAGTCACGTAGCGCATAAAGTCATGTAGCACGTAATTCAAGTAATTCTCATAACATAAAGATTTACGTAGTCTACACTCACTTCACATAGCATAGAATTTCACGTAATTAAGTATCCATTTGCAGCACGATTCTGTGAGTGTTTGCAAAATTTTTAAAACACTTGGTTTACTAGAACTTTAAATGAAATGTCCAAGTGAATATCTGAGTTAACAGGGTTTGTGTTTACACTGTGAAGGCCAGGTGTCACAACATCCCCACATCTCCTTGCAGTTGATCTATCGTTTGATCTCTACTAGAGATTTGAGCCTGTAGGGAGGAGATCTGAGCTTCTTTCAGGGAGGAATCTTGTTGATGCGATGAAATCTGAGAATTCTTCAATACTGCATCCTATTCCAATACAACCACATAACGTTTCAATCTTGCGATGCTTGCATCTTCATCACTGTCGCTATCACTTTGTTCGATGACTTGTCTTTTACCGGTTGCATAACGGAATGCTGCTTCATCATGCTCTGTAAATCCTGTTCCACTAGAGCTTCCTGCTTCAACTCTAACACCACTCGAGCTACCTGGTTGTGAGGGTGTAGATTCAAATCAAAGTTGAAATCATACAAATCAGGTGCTTCTGTGCTTGTTTTCTTTGATGCAGCATCAGATTGTGGATCAGGCTGTGGATCAATGGATGTAGCAGGCTCCGGATTAGAAACAGGGCCAGTAAGGTCATGATCAGGTGTAGTGTCAGTTCTTTGTTTCTTGCAAGCTGCTTGTTCAGCATCATCTTGAGCAACAGAGGTAGGGACGGATGGAGGGTTTCCGTCACCACCCTGCAGGCTTATAAGTAATGCGGCTAAGTTCTCAGCAGACATTGGAACTGGTTGTCTAACCGCTTCCTCTTCCTTCACTGTTATAACTACCTCCACTTCGCTTTCTGATTCGGTTTCTTCTTCACTAAAGTCTGTTTCTGAATCAGTATCAAGTACTTCTGTTTCAACTTCAGCTACTTTGGCAGCCACTTGCTGAACTTGCTGCACATCATATTCTTTAGCGATCTATGCATTAATCTATTGAGTAGCTGGTGCAACAAGAACTGTAGTCACAACATCACCAAACCTACCATGCTTCTCAAGATCGAATTTCCCAACAAAATTGTGTCGTTTGGCCCTTTTGAATCTGTATGCTTTCTCAAAGCAACCTGGCCCCATTGGCTTCAAGTTGATGTAATTTGGTCCCTTGACCAACTCTGAATATTTCTCATCGAGGATCATCTGGATGAACCTTGGATACAACACAAAGATCTTCTTCTTCAAATCTTCAAGCATCTTCTTCATATTCTAAAAAATAAAAGGTGAGAAGTTGAAGTCTCATTCGTTCACCAAAGCCACAAGAGCACATGTCTGTGTCTTGTTTAGCTGATTGTATCCACCCATGTTTTCTTCGATGCATTGTAGAAAGAAATGTACCAACAGTCTCCAGAATGGTGGGAATAACTTCCTTAAGACTGTGGGATACCCTCCTTCATAGCTCATTCTTCTAAGAGCTGCAAGAACTCTATTTTGATTAGATGAGGTTGGATGTTGTGGCAGATCTAATAGCTTTAAAACTTCACAAACGATGGCTTCACTAATGACAATCTTCTTCTTCTATACTGTGGCTTCTATGGCGCCAGCTTCATTCGCTCCCTGTCTGTTAACTTTTGCTGTGTTCCAGAAAGTGTTTATGCAGCTGTTGCAGATAACCGATTTCGCTCGTAAAGCATGAGTAATTGGGCAATTGTTTAGGCCTCTGATTAGAAACCCAAACATTTCCATATGCTCTATAGGAGGATCAGCAAGATATCCAGCCTGGTTGTGGAAGAGTTCCACCTCCAACTGTCTTTTATTCTGTTCCTGCATCATTACTTGAGCCATAATCTGCAAAGATCTTCAAACATTAAATCTTTGAATGAAGGTTAACCTTTACTTGAATGTTGACAGGTCAACAAGTCAACAAGTCACCATCCCAAGTGATGGTCAACAGATCAAACACAATGGTTGTAGGATCGATTTGTGACCCAAATGAGTCGTTCAGAAGAACTCGTATCTATACGAAAGGCGGAAACAGACGTATAGACATAGAAACAGCTTGATTCATACTTTAAATATCTTGTATATTGAATTAATAGCGATTACAGTCACAAGAAATACCGGCAGCACCTCGGTATCGATTCTTAATTCCGTTACAAATGAAAAACACGAACCACCTATTTATAACCTTCTAATTTCGCATGGAACTCAACATCAACTCATACGAAATTACGTGTAGTAATTCCGTATGGAATTACACCTCACCATTTCATGCGAAATTATAAAATTACATTTATCTGTTTCGAGAATGCATGTTATATTTCGAGTATGTTGCAATGATGATGTCATCTTTATGATGTCATGAAAGAATAACATGACATCATTCTTGTTCAAATCCACAACGCAACCAAGACTCGATATAAGACGAAGTCGACAGATGAATGCACCAACAGACTCCCCCTCAGATGTTGACGAGTCTTAAGTGTCGAGTCTTCTCAATCTTCAGTCTTTATCAGTCTTTATCACTCTAACACTCTTCAACTAATCTACTCCTCGAACAATCTTTCCTCGGATGTTGATTGCAATTTGACTTTCACAGAATCAGGATCATGACCTGGCTCTATACTCAGACTTCAGAATCCAGGCTATCCTGCACATCCTCTACCCAAAAGTAAATTTTCACAAATTTAACATTTTACAAAATTTATACAACCAAACTCTCCCTCAAATTTATCCAGAATTATTTAACAATGTCAATAACTGATGAACCACTTGTAAGTAAATATTCAAAATCTTTTCTCATTTATACACACACTCCCCCTCACCACATGCTCATCAAGTTTAGCACTTGGAATTTTGAAAAACAGCTCTCCAACATCAATTGTCGAAAATCTTTTTGGATTTTTCAAAATTTATGCTAAAACTCACTAAAAATCTTTTTGGATTTTTTAATGGAATGAAATGCAGTAAAGAAATATTTACAGACAATATTTTTGTGAGTTTGTGTAAGAGGATCATATCAGTTTTTGACAAGTCACAAGTACCGTTGAGCTTAGTTACACATTAAGAATTAAACAATTCACTTAGATTGCCGATATACTGATCCACTTAAATTTTCACACAAATTTCAATTGATTCAAGATATGAATTAGGTGTATTAAGAACTTAAACTCATTCATGTGTCCCACCTCTTGAATATACTCCCGTATCCAGATCCCAATATTCAGTCTTACAGGTGAGTATACCACAGATGATATCTGTAAGGGGTTAATTGCGAAACCGTGAGAGCTCAGGTCAGAACTTCCGTTCAGCAGAGAGATGACGGCTTGACTTTTGGTGGGTCCCCTTTAGAGGATCTTTTGTTACAACAGTATTGATTAGCAATTTTATTGTCTCATCATTTATGCTGAGGGCGGCACTATATTTCAAGCAAGCGGAAAGTATTCTCCGGGGACTAGGCCATTGCTTCCGCAAAATCAGAAGTCTCGGGATAATACCCCAGATATCACTGAGCATAAAGACCTAGTATCTCAGAAAGAGGGACCTTTCAAACGAGATTTCAGGGGTTACCTATATATCCATGTAGTGTTCCCCACGAAATAAACAAGTTTGAATTTAAGTTTATATCCCGAAAAAGCTTACTAAATGTGTAAAAACCTATCGACATATCATCAGTGAGACCGTTTAACGCTATTTAAACATTACATTTCTTTAGCATACTGTAACTGTCTACTGGTGTACTATCATTTCCTCTTTTTCACAACAAACTCATTTTTGAATTTTATCATGTTTTTGCCTTTTTTCAAATTTTCTAATGTTTTTGGACTTTCTGAAAAATTACTCCCCCTAAAATTCAAAATCATTTAAGGAAATTTGAAAACAAATCCGCAACACAACCAAGACTCGATATAAGACGAAGTCGACAGATGAATGCACCAACAATGGTCAACAAGTAGTCCGGGTCAACAGGTCAACAGATCCAGGTTAAAAGAAAGATTCAAGTAAATCCTGGTCAAATTCCGGGATGGTGAGGATTCTTCTCGGATGAACCGATATGCATGGTTCTCATCCGAGATGGTTTTAATTTTCATCCGAGATAACTCGAAATGGTTCAATATGTTCGAGATGATGTATGTTCTTTGTTCGAGATCGTTCAAGATCGTTCGAGATGATTGATTAGAGAGAGAAGTTAGAGAAGTTTGTCCGACTTGGCTCGAGATATGTGTCTCGAATCTTTATCAGACTTATATTTATACATCTCGAATGGGCCAATGGGCCAGACCCATCTCCGACTACCAATCCGAGATGATGGGCCTGATTACACTGTCTAGACTTTGGCCTATTTACACTGTTCAGACTTTGACTAAGTCAAAACTGATGGGCCCCATTTGAGATAGTGGGCCATATGATACCAGCTCATTATTTTAATATTATTTTATTAAGTTTTTATTTTATTTTTTTAAGACAGAACATACCTCTTTCAAAATCAGTGAATCAACTCACCAAGCAACTATTTGCTATCAATAATATTATAATATTATAATAATAAAATAATGATATAATAATACTAACACAGGGGTATTTTGGGGAGCCTACTATTGGATCAAATGGTTCTCGAACTGATTAAGGAACACTTTTTAGCTCACACTTACTTGGACTGGTCCACGCGATTATTAATATACTTGTCCTCTTAAATCTAACGCTCAACCTTCAACTTTCAACCTGGTGATATGCTTTGGGTAGAATTATTGTTGGTGCATCCGTCTGTCGCCTACGTCTTATATCGAGTCTTGTATAGAGTTAGGGCATGAGAATCAAAATTGTGTTTTTTAGAGGTGATTCCACTCGAAATGACACCTTGTCATTTCGAGCTAAATCACATAACTTTCTGATTCCACTCGAAACGTTAAATTCTGATTCCACTCCAAAATAACATGTTAATTCCGCTCCAAATGACACCATGTCATTTGGAGCGAAATCAGAACCCTATAAATAGGGTCATTTGGGGCGAAATCAGTAGATAGGTGTGTGTATTGTCTTCCGGTGAGCCACGAAGTGCTACCGAAGTGTTGTCGTGATTGTAATCAAGATTCTCATCAATAGAAACAACAGATTAAAGTGAATACTCACTGAATTGCACCAAAACACTTGTTTCCGCCTCTTGTTTTGGTGAAAAGCTCTTCTAACCGACTCGTTCAGATCCAAATTCGATCCTACAAGTGGTATCAGAGCTCAGGAAGAAGAGCTCTTGCCAATTCAGCTGCGTTTTCTGGTTTTCTATACCTTCTCATCAAATTGAACATCATTTTATGGTCAAAATCTGTTCAGATTTGCACACATTGGTCGGAATCTTGTATTGACAAAGCCTTAGAAGTTTCAAGTTCAAATTCGAACTATATCTTGATAAAATTGTGATTCAGCTCGAAATTGATCGAAGATATGATGACATCAGCCTGATTCCGCTCTTGAATTGTTTCTGATTTCGCTCCTAAATTGCTCCTGATTCCGCTCAAGAGTAACAAAATCTTGATTTCACTCTAGATTTTATCTTGATTCCGCTCCTAAATCAGCTGTCACTTTGATTCCGCTCGTAAATTGATATTAATTCCGCTCTAAATCAACTTTCAGTTTGATTTCGCTCCTGAGTTGTTTCTAATTCCGCTCCAGATTGTTTGTTTGATTCCGCTCATAACTGATTCAGATGATAAATCTCTGATTTCGCTCCAAGTATCAAAGTCAGATTTCGCTCCAAAGTATGTTGAAATTCCGCTCCAAAGTGTTTAGGTGATCAGAATTATTTCAGGTAGCATGTGATCATTAAACGTATTGTCGGCTATTATAATTGTTTGTTTGGATCAAGGTTTACATGTGAAGGAGTGATTGCATGTGTTTCTCGATCAAATAAAATAAACGTGATGTCAGCCTAGTGAGTGTTAAGGAGGCACAATCATATTCATTTGTTCATTGATAATTGTCGGCCACTACTCAGTTTGTGCATGTGAATTGTTTTGCCTTGAAAAAGAAATTGTTTGCTACTGTTAATTGAGGTTTAATCAGAGTAAATCAGTATTCGGACCAATTTTCAACATCATACAAATCAAAAGGCCCAATCACAATATAAGATCAAGTTTGAAAGTGCGGCCCAACAGAAGATATACTGAGTTTTTCAAGTCATCGGCCTATTTGAGTATTTCACGTAGTGAACTAGATCATTTGAAACTGTGTGATTGTGAACTTTGAAACCTGAACAATGGATAACGAGTTCTACAATGCTTTTGCTAGCCCGATTACTATCACTCAGAATACATTACTTGAAAATGAAACGGGGACATCACAGAAACCACCAAAGCTCTTGGATATTGATGATTACAATGGTTGGTCTGAACGTTTTGGAAATTGGGTTAAAGCTTATCACTTGGATGCTTGGGATCACACTGAAGAACCATATGAAAAGCCCACAAGAAATGGTATTCAGTTAACAGTTAGAGAAATGAGTGCTGATGAGAAAAAGAAATATAGAGATGAAAAATTAATGGTGAGTCTACTTCAGCAAGCAATTAAAGAGGACATTTTGATATTGCTTCAACATGATGGAAGTGCTTATTCGATCTGGACTGAATTGGAAGCAAAATCTGTAGGAAGTGATGATATGCTTAAAAACAAGATGTCTCTCATGAAGAAAGAATTTGATCTTTTTTGAGGATTAAAATCTGAAAACACCAAGCAAATTATTGAAAGATATTGTAACTTGGTAAGAAATATGTCGAAATTGGGAATAAAAAAGGATACTGATGAGCTGATTGAGAAACTTGCTGATACACTACCACATAAGACTTGGGGAAATTTCCTGATGATGTTGAGAAACAATCGGAAGAAATATAAAAAGTTAACATTGGGAGAGTTCATCAAACATCTGGAAGCTCAAGAGATGTAGCAGAGAAAGATTGCTCGAATGAAGAATTATGATGGAGAACAAGACATCAGCTTGTATTTTAAGAGTGGTGTTAGTGAAAAAACAAATTTTTCTCCAAAGGTTGAAACAGCTTATAATGCAAAAGGTTCTTCGGAAAAATCAACTCAAGGATCAAGCAGCACATCCGGATTTTCTTCATTTCCGACATACGATCCTCAGTTCACCACAACAAAAAATGGAAAAGTTCTTCAATGCAACATTGCCTTAAAGCTTGAAAATGATCAGGACTATACAGAAGAAGTTGCTAAAAGTCACATGTCATTGTTGGTTACAGTGCTTGAGTCCTATGGTGGATTAGTTGCAGGGAGAATCGGTAATCCAATGCTCACGAAAGAGGATTACGATCAAATTGATGCCGAGGAAATGGAATTGATGGATATTAAATGGTGCATGGCTAGTGTATTGCGACGGGCTGAAAAATTTAAACAAATTACAGGCATATATGATTTTCGTGAGGCACGTGTTTCACCTTTAGGTTTTGATAAAATTAAAGTTACATGTTTTCGTTGCAGGGAAAAGGGGCATTTCAAGAGAGAATGTACAAATCGAGAAGCGAGTGGAGCTCAAAATCCCTTCGGAAACAATGATTATTACAAAAAGGCGATTTATCATCAAGTCACACCACAGCCATATCAACAACAACAAGCATCGCATCAAGCACAAACTGCACATGGAAGAATGGAGATTAAAGATTCAAAGAAAGCTTGTCTGGGGAAGGATAGTGGATTCAATTGGGATAATTACATTCCAACAAATAGCAAAGTGTGTCTAGCAGATCAAGACGATGAAAAGTTAGCTGAAGGTTTTAATTGGGACAATTTTTGCCCAGATCAAGAATTAATAGCTAAAGAGATGTCCAAAGGAACATCAAATGTTAAAGCTTTTATTGCTAATGCTTACGATCTGAAATGGGCAGAAAAAATCAGAAAGGTCAGGGAAGCTGAAGAAGAAAAATGGAGAAAAATTGAAGAAGAAGAAGAAAGGTTAAAAGCTGAAGCTGAAGCCAAGAAAAAGAAAAGAAATGAGTTTTTTTCAATCAAACAGAACAGTCAAAGATGTTCCAGAATTTGAAATCAAAGTTGATAGTGAAACAGTCAAAGTTCCTGAAAAGTGTTAGAATTGTGATTGTTTGATCATGCAAAACAACGAGCTGCTACACAACATTAAAAGGTTGAAAGAATCATATGATACATTGAACAGGGAGATCAACAAATACACTGAGTCTAACAGTGAACAAGCTGTAGCATTGAACACACTCAAAGGAGCTTACATGAGACAACTTGATGATGTCAACTTCTACACAAAGAAATGTGCTGATCTGGAATTGAAGCTGGCAACACAAAGAATAGAAACTGAGAGAGTTAAAAATTTATTAGAAAGTTACTCATGTTCTACTTTTGTTGTTGACAGGATTTATCCAATTGTGGAACAAATGAAGACGTTTAAAGAAGTGAAGACTTCAGAAGAAAAGAATTCCGAGACAAAAGAAGATGATGAAGTGAAAATTTCTGGTGAGAAACCAAGTGTTGTCCATAACAAATGTCCACCCCCGGTCGAAAATGGATATTTGTCTCGAAATCCAAATTTCAAAAGAGTCGAAAAGGCAATTAACTTACAGTGGGAGTCTGTGTCGTCAGATAACTTACCAGAAAATATTGATGTTACGTTCACATCGTCTGACACTGATCATGAGTCCGAGTTGATTAAGTGTATGGTCGATCAGGTGTTAGATAAAGATGACATAGAGGAGTCAAAATCGGAGTCCAAATCCGAGTCAAAGTCTGGGTCCGATACGTCAAAGTCAACAATCAAAACGGACAAACGGGTTTATGACAAAGAGTTTTTGTTATCAAAATCTAATTTGGATGACAAACCGGTCAAAGTAGCATATACTTTGAAAGATTCTGACAAATTATATTCTGATGAGATTTTTCCAATAAGAGGTGTTAAAACTGAAATGATTAAAAAGGTTTTCAAACTAACAAAAATCAACATTTCTGAAATAAAAGATATTAATCTTTCTGAAAATCCAAGACCTTACACCTCAAGAGTGCAACAAAGATTAAACAAGAAAAAGGGTTACAGTTCTAGTTCTGGTATTCATAAAAAACCAAACCATAACTGTAATTTCAAAAAGAAAGGATTAGGATTTAGTCAACAGAAAAATTATAAAAATGAAAAATTTTATAAACCAAAAACTGTGTTTGTTTCAGGAAAATCTTTGGATGACGAGAAAGAGCAAGCATTCAGAAAGCAGACAAATCAAGAATTCCTTGCAAAGAAGCAAGATGAGGTGAAGAAAAGTATTGCTCAGAAGACTACAGAGATGAGAACCTGCTTTCAGTGCAAAACTGTTGGTCATATTGCCAGAAATTGTCCGAAAACATTCAAACCAAAACACGAAGTTTCTGGTAAAATGAAAGAAAAAGTTATTGAGAAAACTGAACTCATAACCAGAAAGTTTACAGGCTTTGAAAATTCAACCTTTGAGATTGGTGAATGCTCAAAGAATGTGGTTAAAAGAAAAGAAAATCTGAAAAATCAAAAATGGGTTGTTAAGGGTTCAGGAAACAGTTCTGGTGATGAATCTGATTCCATAAAATCAGAGGAGCCAAAAGTTGTTAAAGAAAAGGTTGAGAAATCAGTTCCGAATGTGGATGATGTGAATTTTCTGTAGGATCGTATTCGGACCTAAACGAGTCGCTTAGAAGAGTTTATCTCAGTTTGAACGGTGCAAACAGACAAACCGAGTACAATTCAGCAAGTATTCACTATAAACTGTCGATATTATTGATCTGGATAACGTTAACAACCTGACGACACTTCGGCAGCACTTCGTGGCTCACCGGAAGACAAGACCTAGAACTATATATGTGGTTTCGCTCTAACAGGCCTATATATAGGCCAACATGTTTCGCTTATATGAACATGACAAATAAGCGAAACCTCACTTGCCATAAAAGCGAAACTACATGGTTTGCTACATGAGCGAAATCACATCTTGACACATAAGCGAAATCAGCATGATACATTTTGACCGAAATCCAACTTTATCATTCTAAACCTTTTGTCTTATATGTAGTGATGCAATGATGACATCACTATTATGATGTCATCATTAAAGATGATGACATCATCTTCTTTCAAATCCGCAACGAGACTGAGACTCGACATAAGACAAAGACGACAGATGTATGCACCAACATTTTCCACCTCTGCGGGCTAAAAATTTTAAAAAGAAAGTTGGGAAAGTTGAAATTTCAAATCAATTTTATTCTGACAAGAAAAAATTTGATGTTGATAAGGCTTTCAACGAAACTGTGAAACACATTTTTGGAAAAATGGTCGATGGTAAGGCCAAAGGAGTGAAAGAATGTTATGCTTCCAAAAGAAATGTTCACAGGTCGGCTGAAAGTCATAGTGAAGAAGAGGCTGTTTCACCCAAGGAAGGTCAGGCTTGGGTGGATATATTTTTCAAACAGTAAAAACCTGACTTGCCGGAGATCCCAAGTTTGTAATCGTGGATCAGGAATCGGCATTTTTCTTAATAATTGTTGATGAAAATGAATTTAATAATGAAATTTTGGCAATTCATACTGCAGGAATAGCCGGAACTCCCAGGTTGGTAAGTGTGGAGTAGGAATCGGCACTTTAAGAATTCAACCAACAGATGATGATTGGTTGAAAATGTTTGATTTTTTTATCTTACAAGTGGTTAATCAAGGTCATTAAGTTGAACTTGATTTAACTATCATTTAAAAGTGTTGGTAAACAATGTGATGAGTTTTCCCCGAATTTACAAATGGTAAAATCAACAAAACTAATTTTCCGGAAAAACCATTTTGATTAAAACAAACTTAAGTGTTTTGAAATCATAATGGGAAAATAGTTTGTTGTGAGGGGGAGTTCTGATTGTTTATGTCAAGTGGATGGCGAATTGAGGCAATTCGATATCAGTTGTCATGTTCTTGTACAGTTTGTTTTAAATTTTCTTTAGATGTATTTGTATTTTAGGGGGAGTATATTTTTCAGAAAATCCAAAAACATTAGAAAATTTGAAAAAGCCAAAAACAAGATAAAATGAAAAATGAGTTTTTGTTGGATATAAGAGGAAATGATAGTACATCAGTGGACTGTTACAACACGCTAAAGAAATGGAAAGTTAAAATGTGATAAACGGTCACTAAAGATGTGACGATAGGCTCAGCTAGACTAGTAGATTTGCGATAACGATACAAACTTAAATTAAAAAGCCTAGTTCTAGTGGGAAACATGGTCGAAAGCATAGTACTTAGTTTTGTCCTTCTTGGCTGTGTACCTACTCAGTAATCGCTGATTGTCGAAAGACATAAAACTGGTTAAGTTTGTGAACTTTCACAACTTTGCTGAAAAGTCGCTGTGATTGTGTATTTCATTTTGCAAAGACTTAAACTTGTTTTATTTCTTTATTTTGTTTAAGCATTGGACATCCTCTGCGTATACGTGAGTATCGACCTGGATGTTGTTGCCTAAACGTTCTGATTTATTTTCTTTGGTGTTTCGTTTAAGCTTTGGACCTCCTCTGCGTATACGGAAGTATCGACCTGGTGGTTAAAGCCTAAACAACTTCAACTTGTTTTATTTTTCTTATTTTGTTTAAACATTGGACTTTCTCTGCGTATACGGAAGTATCGACCTGATTGTTAATGTTTAAACATTCTGCTTTGTTTTCGCACAAATCACAGTTGAGAAAAGTTTAAAGGCATTGCTTGAGATAGTGTATTACATGATGAGGGGATATGCTAAGATCGTGGGGTCCATAAGAACTTAGTGCAAAATTAATATACCTTAATGTATCGGTAAGCATTTCGAAAGTTTTTAGATTGAGTTTAAGTGGAAAACAATATCATCAATCAATGTGAATCATTTAGAACTTAAAATGTTAAAAGCTTAACGGTGTTGGTGATTGATCTCATAAACTGATATGATCCTCTTGCACGAGCTCACAAAAATATTGTTTGTATATATTTCTTTACTGCATTCTCATTCAAAAATTCAAAAAGATTTTAGAGTGTTTTAGCATAAATTTTGTAAAAATCCAAAATGATTTTCGACAACTGTTGTTGGAGAGCTGATTTTCAAAATTCCAAGTGCTAAACTTGATGAATAGGTTTGGGAAAGAATGTATGAAGAAATTGTGTTTTCAAATGATTATCAAAGATTAAATCATTTTTTGAAAGGTACCTGAAATTGGTTTCTAAATTTGCAAAAGTTTAAAATTTGTGAAACTTATTTTTGGGTAGAGTTATGCAGGTTAGCCAGGTTCCGAAATCTGAGTTAGATGAAAGCCAGGTTATGATCTTGTGAATTCTAGACTGCGATCCCAGCTTAGTGAGAGGGGGAGTCTGAGGACATCAAGAGAGAGCTCAGAGCTAGATTGTGACTCTGGAAGAAAGAGAAAAGAAGATTGGTTGAGGATGCTTACAATGGAGAATACTTCGGAGAGAAGCACAAAGACTGATAAAGACTGAAGGTTTGACAACCGAAGACTCGACACTGAAGACTCCGTCAACATCCGAGGGGGAGTTTGTTGGTGCATCCGTCTGTCGCCTACGTCTTATATCGAGTCTTGTATAGAGTTAGGGCATGAGAATCAAAATTGTGTTTTTTTAGAGGTGATTCCACTCGAAATGACACCTTGTCATTTCGAAACGTTAAATTCTGATTCCACTCCAAAATAACATGTTAATTCCGCTCCAAATGACACCATGTCATTTGGAGCGAAATCAGAACCCTATAAATAGGGTCATTTGGGGCGAAATCAGTAGATAGGTGTGTGTATTGTCTTCCGGTGAGCCACGAAGTGCTTCCGAAGTGTTGTCGTGATTTTAATCAGGATTCTCATCAATAGAAATAACAGATTAAAGTGAATACTCGCTGAATTGCACCGAAACACTTGTTTCCGCCTCTTGTTTTAGTGAAAAGCTCTTCTAACCGACTCGTTCGGATCCAAATTCAATCCTACAATTATACTGAGACATCCGTGTCTCCCATTCCAAGGCATACCCCCGCGATCAAGGTAAGCGCAACACTTCATCGTAGCAGGTGAGTATACTGAGTCCATCCTTTGATTATACAACGCCCGACTTTCTGGTGAACATGTCAGTACTTTCGTACAGCAGAGAGACCAGAGAAGTCTGACGAGGGCTGGGCATATATCTTTAACGGTACGAATTTGGCTTTTATAAGCGCATAAAATTCTCCTTTCTGAGATTTTCTTCCGTTTTAAGGTTTGGGCCCTTTTTGCAGCTCTTTTTCAAGATATCCTGATTGTGCCTAGGTCTGCGTATAATCTGGATGCAACAGAAGGGCAGTCCTGATATCCCAATTGACTCATCAGTATAAAGACCCGAAACTTTAGATGTTGGCTATCTATCAACGCAAGATTTAAGACCATGAAATCATACACCGTTAGTCTGTCACCCACGAGATGTCCAGTCCATTAGGTTTATATCACTTGGTATCTTTTACTTTTCAAGCATTAGACCTATAAACACATCGCAGTAGATCATAGCCTTTTCAGCTTCGAAACCTTACATGTGTTAATCAAGTTCTTTAACACGAAAATTTATTTCACTTCCCAGAAACTATTTCTCCCCCTAAATTTGTGCAAATGTAGAATACTTGATGCCCAAATTTATCAGTTGAGATATCGTTGTTCTAAAAAAAACCTTTTTTTTTAATGCTCAGTCGGTGAAGTGCATCATTTTCAGAAGGTCTACAAGCACATTGAACCTCGAGATACTGAGAGGTTTTTTAAAAAGATCCGTTGTATTAGCATCAGTATGGATCTGTTCAAGTTTAATTAAACCTTTGTCAAAGCAATCTCGAATGAAGTGAATTTTCATATCAATGTGCTTGGTTTGGAGTGAAAAACAGGGTTTTTAGTGATCTGGATAGCAGAATCATTATCATAATAAATAATAGTATCAAGATAAGTCAAATCGTAATCCTCCAGCTAATGTTGCATCCAAAGAACCTGGGAGCAGCAAGCAGATGCTGCAACATACTCTGCTTCCGTGGTGGAAAAAGATACAATTTGCTACTTCTTGCATTGCCAAGAGATAAGTCGATCTCCCAAGAATTGGCATTCAGCTGATGTAGATTTTATGTCCCTGTATGTCCCTCCAAAGTTGTTGTCTGAAAAAGCAAACAGATCAAAGTTCGAATATCTGGGATACCAGAGTCCGAGTTTTGGAGCTCCCTTCAGATATCTAAAGATTCTTTTAACAGCAGTTAGACGACAGAGTTTAGGATTAGCCTGATAACGAGCACACTGAAAGACAGCAAAAATGATGTCTGGTCGGCTTGCAGTTAAGTACATCAGTAAACCGATCATAGATCGATACAAAGTTTGGTTAACAGGGTTTCCTTCAGGATCCTCAGTCAATAACAGTCGTTTTGCAATTGGGGAGTCTATCGACTTTGAGTCTGTAGGATCGAATTTGGATCCGAACGAGTCGGTTAGAAGAGCTTTTCACCAAAACAAGAGGTGGAAACAAGTGTTTCGGTGCAATTCAGCTAGTATTCACTTTAATCTGTTGTTTCTATTGATAAGAATCCTGATTACAATCACGACAACACTTCGGCAGCACTTCGTGGCTCACCGGAAGACAACACACACACCTATCTAGTGATTTCGCCCCAAATGACCCTATATATAGGGTTCTGATTTCGCTCCAAATGACATGGTGTCATTTGGAGCGGAATTAACATGTTATTTTGGAGTGGAATCAGAATTTAACGTTTCGAGTGGAATCAGAAAGTTATGTGATTTAGCTAGAAATGACAAGGTGTCATTTCGAGTGGAATCACCTCTAAAAATCACAATTTTGATTCTCATGCCCTAACTCTATACAAGACTCGATATAAGACGTAGGCGACAGACGGATGCACCAACAAACTCCCCCTCGGATGTTGACGGAGTCTTCAGTGTCGAGTCTTCGGCTGTCAAACCTTCAGTCTTTATCAGTCTTCATGCTTCTCTCCGAAGTATTCTCCATTGTAAGCATCCTCAATCAATCTCTTTCTCTTTCTCGTAATCTTCAGGATCTGAATCTGTCTCAACAATCTTCAGACTCCCTCTTGATGTCTTCAGACTCCCCCTTTCACTAGACTGGGATCATAGTCTGGAATTCACCATCTGCTCAGATATCGGAATCTGGCTTTTGTCAATCTTCATATCTGCAAATTCTCTACCACACATATAAGTTTCTCAAAAAATTAAATCTTTAAAAATTAGAAACTATTACCAGAAAAATTTTAAAAATGATTTGTTCTCTGTAAACTACTTGTAAAAACTTCTTCATACACTTTCTCCCAAACCAGTTCATCAAGTTTAGCACTTGGAATTTTGAAAATCAGCTCTCCAACAACAGTTGTCGAAAAACTTTTTGGATTTTTACAAAATTTATGCTAAAACACACTTAAAATCTTTTTGAATTTTTGAATAAGATAGCAGTAAAGAAATATTTACAAACAATATTTTTGAGAGTTTCGTGCAAGAGGATCATATCAGTTTATGAGACCAATCACCAACACCGTTAAGCTTTAAACATTTTAAGCTCTAAACGATTCACATAGATTGACGATATTGTTATCCATTTAAACTCAATCTAAAAACTTTCGAAATGCTTACCGATACGTTAAGGTATATTAATTTGCACTAAATTCTTATGGACCCCACGATCTCAGCATATCCCCTCATCATGCAATACACTGACTCAAGTAATGCCTTTAAACTTTTATCAACTGTGATTTGTGTGAAAACAAAGCAGAATGTTTAAACATTAACAATCAGGTCGATACTTCCGTATACGCAGAGAAAGTCCAATGTTTAAACAAAATAAGAAAAATAAAACAAGTTGATGTTGTTTAGGCTTTAACCACCAGGTCGATACTTCCGTATACGCAGAGGAGGTCCAAAGCTTAAACGAAACACCAAAGAAAATAAAGCAGAACGTTTAGGCAACAACATCCAGGTCGATACTCACGTATACGCAGAGGATGTCCGATGCTTAAACAAAATAAAGAAATAAAACAAGTTTAAATCTTTGCAAAATGAAATGCACAATCACAGTGACTTTTCAGCAAAGTTGTGAAAGTTCACAAACTTAACCAGTTTTATGTCTTTCGACAATCACCGATTACTGAGTAGTCACACAGTCAAGAAGGACAAAACTAAGTACTATGCTTTCGACCATGTTTCCCACTAGAACTAGGCTTTTTCATTTAAGTTTGTATCGTTATCACAAATCTACTAGTCTAGCTGAGCCTACCGTCACATCCTTAGTGAGACCGTTAATCACATTTTAACTTTCCATTTCTTTAGCATGTTGTGAAAGTCCACTAATGTACTATCATTTCCTCTTTTATGCAACAAAACTCATTTTTCATTTTATCATGTTTTTGGCTTTTTCAAATTTTCTAATGTTTTTGGATTTTCTGAAAAATATACTCCCCTAAAATACAAATACATCTAAAGGAAATTGAAAAAAACTGTACAAGAACCTGACAACTGATATCGAATTGCCTCAATTCGTCATCCACTTGGCATAAACAATCAGAACTCCCCCTCACAACAAACTATTTTCCCATTATGATCTCAAAACACTTAAGTTTGTTTTAATCAAAATGGTTTTTCCGGAAAATTAGCTTTGTTGATTTTACCATTTGTAAATTCGGGGAAAACTCATTACATTGTTTACCAACACTTTTAAATGATAGTTAAATCAAGTTCAACTTAATGACCTTGATTAACCACTTGTAGGATCAAAAAATCAAACATTTTCAACCAATCATCATCTGTTGGTTGAATTCTCAAAGTGCCGATTCCTACTCCACACTTACCAACCTGGGAGTTCCGGCAATTCACACTTATACAAAAACAATTTTCATACACAATGAATGATGCCGATTCATGCTCCACGATTACCAACTTGGGAGCTCCGGCAAGTCAGGTTTTTACTGTTTGAAAAATATATCCACCCAAGCCTGACCTTCCTTGGGTGAAACAACCTCTTCTTCACTGTGACTTTCAGCCGACCTGTGAACATTTCTTTTGGAAGCATAAAATTCTTTCACTCCTTTGGCCTTACCATCGACCATTTTTCCAAAAATGTGTTTCACAGTTCCGTTGAAAGCCTTATCAACATCAAATTTTTTCTTGTCAGAATAAAATTGATTTGAAATTTCAACTTTCCCAACTTTCTTTTTAAAATTTACAGCCCACAGAGGTGGAAAATTCACATCATCCACATTCGGAACTGATTTCTTAACCTTTTCTTTAACAACTTTTGGCTCCTCTGATTTTATGGAATCAGATTCATCACCAGAACTGTTTCCTGAACCCTTAACAACCCATTTTTGATTTTTCAGATTTTCTTTTCTTTTAACCACATTCTTTGAGCATTCACCAATCTCAAAGGTTGAATTTTCAAAGCCTGTAAATTTTCTGGTTGTAAGTTCAGTTTTCTCAACAACTTTTTCTTTCATTTTACCAAAGACTTCCTGTTTTGGTTTGAATGTTTTCGGACAATTTCTAGCAATATGACCAGCAGTTTTGCACTGAAAACAGGTTCTTGTCTCTGTAGTCTTCTGAGCAATACTTTTCTTCACCTCATCTTGCTTCTTTGCAAGGAATTCTTGATTTGTCTGCTTTCTGAATGCTTGCTCTTTCTCATCATCCAAAGATTTTCCTGAAACAAACACAGTTTTTGGTTTATAAAATTTTTCATTTTGGTCTTGGATTTTCAGAAAGATTAATATCTTTTATTTCAGAAATGTTGATTTCTGTTAGTTTGAAAACCTTTTTAATCATTTCAATTTTAACACCTCTTATTGGAAAAATCTCATCAGAATATAATTTGTCAGAATCTTTCAAAGTATATGCTACTTTGACCGGTTCGTCATCCAAATTAGATTTTGATAACAAAAACTCTTTGTCATAAACCCGTTTGTCCTTTTTGATTGTTGACATTGACGTATCGGACCCAGACTTTGACTCGGATTTGGACTCCGGTTTTGACTCCTCTATGTCATCTTTATCTAACACCTGATCGACCATACGCTTAATCAACTCGGACTCATGATCAGTGTCAGATGATGTGAACGTAACATAAATATTTTCTGGTAAGTTATCTGACGACACAGACTCCCACTGTAAGTTAATTGCCTTTTTTACTCTTTCAGAATTTGGACTTCGAGACAAATATCCATTTTCGACCGGAGGTGGACATTTGTTATAGACAACACTTGGTTTCTCACCAGAAATTTTCACTTCATCATCTTCTTTTGTCTCGGATTTCTTTTCTTCTAAAGTCTTCACTTCTTCAAATGTCTTCATTTGTTCCACAATTGAATAAATCCTGTCAACAACAAAAGTAGAACATGAGTAACTTTCTAATAAATTTTTAACTCTCTCAGTTTCTATTCTTTGTGTTGCCAGCTTCAATTCCAGATCAGCACATTTCTTTGTGTAGAAGTTGACATCATCAAGTTGTCTCATGTAAGCTCCTTTGAGTGTGTTCAATGCTACAGCTTGTTCACTGTTAGACTCAGTGTATTTGTTGATGTCCCTGTTTAAAGTATCATATGATTCTTTCAACCTTTTAATGTTGTGTAGCAGCTCGTTGTTTTGCATGATCAAGGAATCACAATTCAAACACTTTTCAGGAACTTTGACTGTTTCAGTATCAACTTTGATTTCAAATTCTGGAACATCTTTGACTGTTCTGTTTGATTGAAAAAACTCATTTCTTTTCTTTTTCTTGGCTTCAGCTTCAGCTTTTAACCTTTCTTCTTCTTCTTCTTCTTCTTCTTCAATTTTTCTCCATTTTTCTTCTTCAGCTTCCCTGACCTTTCTGATTTTTTCTGCCCATTTCAGATCGGAAGCATTAGCAATAAAAGCTTTAACATTCGATGTGTCTTTGGACATCTTTTTAGCTATTAATTCTTGATCTGGGAAAAAATTGTCCCAATTAAAACCTTCAGCTAACTTTTCATCGTCTTGATCTGCTAGACACACTTTGCTATTTGTTGGAATGTAATTATCACAATTGAATCCACTATCCTTCCCCAGACAAGCTTTCTTTGAATCTTTAATCTCCATTCTTCCATGTACAGTTTGTGCTTGATGCGATGCTTGATGTTGTTGATATGGCTGTGGTGTGACTTGATGATAAATCGCCTTTTTGTAATAATCATTGTTTCTGAAGGGATTTTGAGCTCCACTCGCTTCTCGCTTTGTACATTCTCTCCTGAAATGCCCCTTTTCCCTGCAACGAAAACACGTAACTTTAGTTTTATCAAAACCTAAAGGTGAAACATGTGCCTCACGAAAATCATCTCTTCCTGTAATTTGTTTAAATTTTCCAGCCCATCGCAATACACTAGCCATGCACCATTTAATATCCATAAATTCCATTTCCTCGGCATCAATTTGATCGTAATCCTCTTTCGTGAGCATTGGATTACCGATTCTCCCTGCAACTAATCCACCATAGGACTCAAGCACTGTAACCAACAATGACATGTGACTTTTAGCAACTTCTTCTGTATAGTTCTGATCATTTTCAAGCTTTAAGGCAATGTTGCATTGAAGAACTTTTCCATTTTTTTTTGTGGTGAACTGAGGATCGTATGTCGGAAATGAAGAAAATCCGGATGTGCTGCTTGATCCTTGAGTTGATTTTTCCGAAGAACCTTTTGCATTATAAGCTGTTTCAACCTTTGGAGAGAGATTCGTCTTTTCACTAATACCACTCTTAAAGTACAAGCTGATGTCTTGTTCTCCATCGTAGTTCTTCATTCGAGCAATCTTCCTCTGCTCCATCTCTTGAGCTTCCAGATGTTTGATGAACTCTCCCAATGTTAACTTTTTATATTCCTTCCGACTGTTTCTCAACATCATCAGGAAAGTTCCCCAAGTTTTATGTGGTAGTGCATCAGCAAGTTTCTCAATCAGCTGATCAGTATCCTTTTTTATTCCCAATTTCGACATATTTCTCACCAAGTTACAATATCTTTCAATAATTTGCTTGGTGTTTTCAGATTTTAATCCTCAAAAAAGATGAAATGCTTTCTTCATCAGAGACATCTTGTTTTTAAGCATATCATCACTTCCTACATATTTTGCTTCCAATTCAGTCCATATCGAATAAGCACTTCCATCATGTTGAAGCAATATCAAAATGTCCTCTTTAATTGCTTGCTGAAGTAGACTCACCATTAATTTTTCATCCCTATATTTCTTTTTCTCATCAGCACTCATTTCTCTAATTGTTAACTGAATACCATTTCTTATGGGCTTTTCATATGGTTCTTTAGTGTAATCCCATGCATCCAAGTGATAAGCTTCAACCCAATTTCCAAAACGTTAAGACCAACCATTGTAATCATCAATATACAAGAGCTTTGGTGGTTTCTGTGATGTCCCCGTTTCATTTTCAAGTAATGTATTCTGAGTGATAGTAATCGGGCTAGCAAAAGCATTGTAGAACTCGTTATCCATTGTTCAGGTTTCAAAGTTCACAATCACACAGTTTCAAATGATCTGGTTCACTACGTGAAATACTCAAATAGGCCGATGACTTGAAGAACTCAATATATATTCTGTTAGGCCGCACTTTCAAACTTGATCTTATATTGTGATTGGGCCTTTTGATTTGTATGATGTTGAAACTTGGTCCAAATACTGATTTACTCTGATTAAACCTCAATTAACAGTAGCAAACAATTTCTTTTTCAAGGCAAAACAATTCACATGCACAAACTGAGTAGTGGCCGACAATTATCAATGAATAAATGAATATGATTGGGCCTCCTTAACACTCACTAGGCTGACATCACGTTATTTTATTTGATCGAGAAACACATGCAATCACTCCTTCACATGTAAACCTTGATCCAAACAAACAATTATAATAGCCAACAATACGTTTAATGATCACATGCAACCTGAAATAATTCTGATCACCTAAAAACTTTGGAGCGGGATCTCAACATACTTTGGAGCGAAATCTGACTTTGATACTTGGAGCGAAATCAGAGAATTATCAACTGAATCAGTTATGAGCGGAATCAAACAAACAATCTGGAACGGAATTAGAAACAACTCAGGAGCGAAATCAAACTGAAAGTTGATTTAGAGCGGAATCAATATCAATTTACGAGCAGAATCAAAGTGACAGCTGATTTAGGAGCATAATCAAGATAAAATCTGGAGCGAAATCAAGATTTTGTTACTCTTGAGCGGAATTAGGAGCAATTTAGGAGCAGAAGCAGTCTGAAAATCGATTTTGGAGCGGAATTAGAATCAATTCAAGAGCGGAATCAGGCTGATGTCATCATATCTTCGATCAACTTCGAGCTGAATCACAATTTTATCAAGATATAGTTCAAATTTGGACTTGAAACTTCTAAGGCTTTGTCAATATACGATTCCGACCAATGTTTGCAAATCTGAATAAATTCTGACCGTAAAATGATGTTCAATTTGATGAGAAGGTGTAGAAAACCAGAAAACGCAGCTGAATTGGCAAGAGCACTTCTTCCTGAGCTCTGATACCACTTGTAGGATCGAATTTGGATCCGAACGAGTCGGTTAGAAGAGCTTTTCACCAAAACAAGAGGCAGAAACAAGTGTTTCGGTGCAATTCCGCTGGTATTCACTTTAATCTGTTGTTTCTATTGATAAGAATCCTGATTACAATCACGACAACACTTCGGCAGTACTTCGTGGCTCACCGGAAGACAACACACACATCTATCTACTGATTTTGCCCCATATGACCCTATTTATAGGGTTCTGATTTCGCTCCAAATGACATGGTGTCATTTGGAGCGGAATTAACATGTTATTTTGGAGTGGAATCAGAATTTACCGTTTCGAGTGGAATCAGAAAGTTATGTGATTTAGCTCGAAATGACAAGGTGTCATTTCGAGTGGAATCACCTCTAAAAATCACAATTTTGATTCTCATGCCCTAACTCTATACAAGACTCGATATAAGATGTAGGCGACAGACGGATGCACCAACAGAGTCTGTCATGCTGAATTTTGCAAGAACTTCGTGAACGTATTTACTCTGATGAATCAAGATTCCTTAATTGTTTTGACGAACTTCCAGGCTCAAAAACATCGTCATTTCTCCTAAAGAACTCATCTCGAACTTCCTCTTCATTACCTCTTCGAACTCCTTGCAAAGCACATCATTTGTGGACCCGAAGATGATGTCGTCAACGTACATCTAAACAAGGATGATGTCCTTGTCAACACGTTTAGTGAACAACTTTTGATCGATAGTCCCCAGAGTGTACCCATGAGCATGCAAATGTTCTGTTAGGGTAGCATAACATGCACGTGGTGCTTGGTGCAAACCGTACAGAGCCTTGTCTAACTTGTAGGCATATCCTTCCTTCTCTTTATCAACAAAACCCGGGGGTTGAGCAACATAAATCTCCTCCTTGACCTTCCCGTATAAGACGCTTTCTTGACATCCATCTGATAGACTGTAAATCCAATGAAGGATGCATATGCCATGAAAATGCGGATGGGTTCCATCTTCGCATTAATTGCACGATTAATTGTTTAGTTGTTTGTTTACACGACTTGTTGGTTTCACAACTGTACACGTTCGTAATATGTTAAATCATATTGGGATTGATATGTTATATTTGGTGTGCCTTATAAGTGTGTTTGATATATATACTTGATCTGCATTTATTGTGTATGTTTATAATATTGTGGTGTTAATTTATGTTTTATAAACAAAACAATGAAAGGGAGTTCTGGCCGAAAACCCCCCATACGAAATCACTACCAGCCGAAAACACAAGTGATGAAAACACTTTAGTGTTTTCGTCCACTCTTAACTGCCGAAAACATGGTATGGGCTTTGGCCCAAAAAGGATTTAATATAGGTTTTGTTTTATCCAGTGCTTGATATCGATAACTAATTAGCAAACCCTAATCACCTCACACACACTCTCTCGTTCACCTTTGAAACTCGACGGCAGTTTTGAGCACTCGAGTTCCATACGTCGATCGATTTACTGTCTTCTCTACTTAGGTTAGTAATCCACTATTGATTATTATTTGTTTGAAATCATCATGAATTGTTTGTTGGTATCATATATTAACTGCTATTACGAGGTGTTATGATCTTATGATCTGATTGTGATTGATAAACAAATGTTTAGATCTTTGTGATTTTAAATGGTGCTCGTTAATCTTTGAGAAATAGTGATCGTACATAGTCTGTTGACTAATGCATAAACTAGAACACCGGATAACTGTTAAACACCATGATGTTGTTGGATTGATGGTTGGCACAATAACGAGGGTATGATTGTTATGTTGTTGCATAGTTATTAAAGCCTGATGCATGATTAATAGGCTCATATTGAAAGTGAAATCATTACTAGTAAAATCATTCTGATCCATTGCATGTGAGATGTTTGAAAATGTTTGAAAGTGAGGACAATTGGATAAGGATTACTTAATTATTGTCAGCCATTGTGTTTGTGAATTTGCAAGCGATTGTCAGTGTACATGTGACCAGTATTTGTGCATTTAGGTTAAATATAGTAGGCAATTGTTTAATTTAATCTAGAGGAGTGGATGCTAGTCAATGGTGGTGGCCTACTGATAATTTTCTAAATACTATTAATAAGCATGAATCGATGATTTGATTGAATACATGTTGTAGCAGCCAATATAATTATTAGACAACCATTAGAGTTGTTGTGTATATTACTGCTGTTGATGATGATGTTACCAACGAAAACACACGGTGTTTTCGTTACACCTTATGCCCAACGAAAACCCAAAGGGGTTTTCTCCTAATGGATTTCGCCACTATGGGATTTCGTTGAAGGGTTCTGCACAGTTAACTTTGTTAGCTAGTTAACTCTGTTAATTAGTTAAATCCGTTAGTTTGTTAATACTGTTAACTACCAACTATGTTTAGTCTGTTAACTGAGTCAAGTTTATTAACTCTGTTAACTGTATTAATTCTGTTAAGTTATGCTACACTAACAAACCTGTTAACTCGGTTGGGTATGTCAATGGATAACTATGTTGGAATTAATGGAGAAAGCTGTTATGTGAAACATGAAGTTGCATGAGTTTAATTTATTGTTTACATGATACAAGATGCTAACTGCTAAGCACACTCTGTGTTATACTGTGATGTTAGTTGCATGCGAATCATTACGAACATGAACTGATTGAATATACGTGCACCTTATAGGACTTGACTGATTTCTTGTGAGCACATAGTTAAGCATACCGAGCAAACCAAGGTGAGTTCACATTTCCAAGGCATGGGATTCCCGGTGGGTTGGGAATGGTATTGATGGAATGGTATTGATAGATATGATAGACTTACGTAAAATCTACGTAAAACACTAGACTACTTACCATCGTCCTCAGGTTTCGAGGGACACTTACGTAAAACCTACGTATACTTGTGCTTACTATTGTCCTCAGGGTTCGAGGGACACTTACGTAAAACCTACGTATACTTGTGCTTACTACTGTCCTCAGGGTTCGAGGGACACTTACGTAAAACCTACGTATACTTATGCTTGCTACTGTCCTCAGGTTTCGAGGGACACTTTACGTAAAACCTACGTAAACCTCACGCGTACCACTGTCCTCGGGTTAAGAAGGGAACTTACGTAAAACCTACATAAACCTCGTACATACTCCTGTTCTCGGGTTAAGAAGAACAATTATGGTTACAACTAGTCTAGTATATACAACATGGGAAGCCCCCACCAATTGAACATACAAAACGGCTTAGTTAATAACGTGTAGTTATGCAACGACCTTACTTACTGTGAACTCGCTCAACTAGTTGTTGACTCTCTGTTACATGCCTTGCAGGACCATAGGTACCCATGGAGCTTGCACGGGAGGCGCGGTCGTTGTGGGCACGGATTGTGGATGTTTTGGTGAAAACTTTATGACTCTTTAAACTAAACACTTGTATTGGATTTTCATACTATGCTTCCGCTACCTATACTATGTTTTTTATTGAACACCAATTGTATTGTGATGGATTACATTTACTTTTACTTATTACTTATATGTTCAATATGATTGGTGGCTTGATCCTGGTCAGTCACGCCTCCAATCGGTGATACTCCGCGTGTGGATTTTGGGGGTGTGACAGAAAGGTATCAGAGCCATTGGTTATAGGGAACTTGGTTTTAATAAGGGGAAAACGTTTTTATTAAAACCAGACTATAACCTGTACAGTGCTCAACGATCCACAACGACGCCTCGCTCCACGTGCAAGACTCAACATTTTAGGTAATATGGTATATGTTTCATTGCATACTTGCTAGAATTACATAGAACTTTGCTCATGGTATGCTTAGATACACATAACCCCTATTGCTTGAGAATACTTGTGTGCTCACTCTCTTCTGTCATTGCACTTTTGCGAACCTCTCTCACTCATGTTCTCCTTGATATCAAGATCATGAGTGGACGCGTTAACCGAACTCAAGCCCAGTTGGCGGCTTCGATCACTGAACAAGTTACTGCAGCACTCGCAGCTGCCCAGGCAGGAGGTGTAACCTGCCATCACCACTTACTCTAGGATCTTTAGATCCTACTCTCGTAAACCAACACTCGTGCTCAAGTATGTTTACTCTTACGCACACGACAGGTCAACACGCTCAGCCACCTGTGTGCACGTTTCAAAACTTTCATGGACTGTCGTCCTACTACTTTTAGTGGCACGGAAGGAGCAGTTGGACTCCTCCATTGGTTTGAAAAGCTCGAGTCCGTTTTTGAAATGTGTAAAATGCCCTGAGGCTCGTAGGGTGAAGTACGCCACGGGTACTCTCGAAGGTACTGCGCTAACTTGGTGGAACGCGCAAGTTCAGATGCTGGGGCTGGCGGCTGCTAATGCCACCCCATGGAATGATTTTAAGGAACTGATCAAACGTGAATACGGTAGTCGTGATGACATCCACAAGCTGGAAGTGGAGTTCTTTAACCTGAAGATAACGGGGTCAGAGATAGAAGCGTACATGAAACGATCCAACGAACTGGCAGTGTTGTGTCCAACTATGGTGGATCCACCCATCAAGCGCATTGAGCTGTACCTCAAATGCTTAGTACCAGAGATTCAAAGTCATGTGACTTCTGTTAACCTTGCTACTATTCAAGATGATACTCGTCTTGCTCATCGTGTCACAGACCAGGCAGTGGAACAGAACAAGCTGCCTAAGCGTATTAGTGCTACTACTACTGCTATCACTACTACTACTCCTAGTGACAACAAGCGAAAATGGGATGGAACCTCCAGCAAGGGTTCAACTTCAGTTCAGTCCCAGGCACGGCAGCGAAAGATTGATGACTATCAGAGCCCTGGTCAGCAATCTTCTGGTAGTCAAGGGTTGTAACCTCGTCTTAGCTGGTCAGACATTCTCCATCAACCTCATTCCCATAACTCTGGGTAGTTTTGACATCGTCATTGGTATGGATTGGTTATCCCAACAGCAAGCAGAGATCCTATGCAAAGAGAAGATCATTCGCATTCCCCGTTCTGGCAAAGAATCTCTCGAAGTTCAAGGCGACAAGAGTGGTGTCGTGAGTGGCATCATCTCCTTCTTGAAGGCACAGAAGTGTTTGCGAAAGGGCCACACTGCTATTTTAGCACTCGTTACAGATACATCGACGAAAGAGAAGAAGTTAGAGGATATTTCAGTTGTACGCGATTTTCCTCAAGTGTTTCCTGAAGAGTTACCTGGGTTACCGCCTCATCGCCAGGTCGAATTTCAGATCGAGCTAGCTCCAGGAGCAGCACCCATAGCTCGAGCACCTTATCGCTTAGCTCCAACTGAACTGGAAGAACTATCTAAGCAATTGCAAGAACTTTTGGAAAAGGGTTTCATACATCCTAGCTCTTCGCCCTGGGGAGCTCCAGTATTATTTGTGAAGAAGAAAGACGGTACCTTCCGCATGTGCATAGATTACTGCGAACTGAACAAGGTGACCGTGAAGAATCGCTATCCTCTTCCACGCATCGACGACTTATTCGACCAGTTGCAAGGGTCGAGCTATTACTCGAAAATTTACCTGAGGTCAGGCTATCATCAACTGAGAGTCAGGGATGAGGACGTCTCCAAAACAGCATTCAGAACTCACTACGGCCATTACGAGTTTTTGGTCATGCCATTCGGGCTAACGAACGCACCTGCGGTTTTCATGGATCTTATGAACAGGGTGTGAAAACCTTATCTTGACAAGTTTGTCATTGTTTTCATCGATGATATCCTGATCTATTCGAAGAGTCAGGAGGAACACGAGCAGCATTTACGACTTACTTTGGAACTCCTTCGAACGGAACAACTGTACGCCAAGTTTTCAAAATGCGACTTCTGGCTTCGTGAAGTCCACTTCCTAGGCCACGTGGTAAACAAGGATGGGATTCATGTCGATCCATCCAAGGTAGATTCGATCAAGAACTGGCCTGCACCTCGCACACCAACCGAAATACGCCAATTCTTGGGTTTGGCGGGTTATTACAGACGGTTCATCAAAGACTTCTCAAAGATTGCACAGCCGCTTACACTACTGATACAGAAAGGTGTTGCTTACCGTTGGGGTAATACACAGGAAACAGCATTTCAGCACTTAAAGGATAGACTTTGTAGCGCACCTATCCTCTCATTGCCTGAAGGCACGGACGATTTTGTAGTCTACTGTGACGCATCTATCCAAGGTCTTGGATGTGTGTTGATGCAACGGGATAAAGTCATTGCTTATGCTTCGCGCCAACTTAAGATTCACGAACGGAATTACACTACACACGATTTAGAGCTGGGAGCTGTTGTTTTTGCGCTCAAGATATGGCGACATTACCTGTATGGCACCAAGTGCACCATCTACACCGATCACAGGAGTCTCGAGCATATCTTCAAGCAGAAAGAGTTGAACATGCGACAACGTCGATGGGTCGAATTACTGAACGATTACGAATGTGCTATAAAGTACCATCCGGGCAAAGCCAATGTGGTGGCCGACGCCCTTAGTCGAAAGGATACTACACCTAGGCGTGTACGAGCGTTGCAACTCACTATTCAGTCTAGTCTTCCTTCACATATACGAGATGCTTAGGTAGAAGCCTTGAAACCAGAAAATGTCAGGGCAGAAGCCCTACGCGGCTCAAGGCAACGGTTAGAACAAAAGGCAGACGATGCCTACTATGTAACGGGACGCATCTGGGTCCCACTCTATGGCAACTTACGCGAGCTTGTAATGGATGAAGCTCATAAGTCTCGCTACTCAGTACATCCTGGTTCGGATAAGATGTACCACGACTTGAGACCTACATATTGGTGGCCTAGCATGAAAGCTCATATAGCAACTTACGTTAGCAAGTGTTTAACTTGTGCGAGAGTCAAATCGGAATATCAGAAACCATCGGGCCTACTCCAACAACCAGAGATACCACAATGGAAATGGGAGCAAATTTCCATGGATTTCGTTACTGGCCTGCCTAGATCTCAACGTGGTAACGATACTATTTGGGTGATCGTGGACCGACTCACAAAATCTGCACACTTCTTGGCTATCAAGGAAACAGACAAGTTCTCTACATTAGCAGACGTTTACTTGAAGGAAGTGGTTTCGAGGCATGGGGTGCCCACCTCTATTATTTCCGATCGTGATGCACGTTTCACTTCAGAACTTTGGCAAGCGATGCACAAATCCTTCGGCTCACGATTAGACATGAGCACAGCTTATCACCCGCAAACGGATGGGCAGTCTAAACGCACCATCCAGACCCTTGAAGGCATGCTTAGGGCATGTGTGCTTGACTTTGGCAACGGCTGGGAAAAGCATTTGCCACTTGTGGAATTTTCGTACAATAACAGCTACCACACCAGCATTAAAGCTGCTCCGTTTGAGGCATTGTACGGGCGTAAATGCCGGTCACCTCTTTGTTGGGCAGAGGTGGGAGATAGTCAGATCACTGATCCAGAACTTGTGGTAGACACAACAGAACGAATTGCTCAAATACGACAACGAATGGTGGCAGCTCGTGACCGTCAGAAAAGCTACGCCGATAAGGGCAGGAAACCACTCGAGCTCCAAGTTGGGGAGCGGGTACTACTCAAAGTCTCACCCTGGAAGTGTGTTGTTCGTTTTGGAAAACGAGGCAAGCTCAATCCGCGATATGTCGGACCGTTCAAAATTATTGAGAAGATAGGTAGGGTGGCCTACAGACTAAACCTACCAGCTGAACTCAGTGCAGTTCACAACGTTTTCCACATGTCGAATCTGAAGAAGTGTCAGTCAGATGAGACCCTCATAGTTCCTTTGAAGGAGCTCACTATCGACGAGCGGTTGCGATTCGTCGAGGAACCAGTTGAAATCACGGACCGGGATGTTAAGGTCCTCAAGCACACTAGAATACCTCTTGTTCGAGTTCGTTGGAACTCCCGTCGTGGCCCAGAGTTCACCTGGGAACGCCAAGATCAAATGAAACTCAAGTATCCCCAGTTATTCGGAAACAGTGCAACCACTACTGAGGCTGAAGCTACTACAGAATTTTGGGACGAAATTCCAAATCAACGGGGGGATGATATGACACCCCAGGAAAACCAGGAAACAACATAACACAACTAGCTTCCTTAGTAACTAGGTGCTAAATTTCGGGACGAAATTTCTTTCAAGATGGGGATAATGTGACAACTCGAGTTTCTGAGATTCCATCTTCGCATTAATTGCACCATTAATTGTTTAGTTGTTTGTTTACACGACTTGTTGGTTTCACAACTGTACACGTTCGTAATATGTTAAATCATATTGGGATTGATATGTTATATTTGGTGTGCCTTATAAGTGTGTTTGATATATATACTTGATCTGCATTTATTGTGTATGTTTATAATATTGTGGTGTTAATTTATGTTTTATAAACAAAACAATGAAAGGGAGTTCTGGCCGAAAACCCCCCATACGAAATCACTACCAGCCGAAAACACAAGTGATGAAAACACTTTAGTGTTTTCGTCCACTCTTAACTGCCGAAAACATGGTATGGGCTTTGGCCCAATAACGATTTAATATAGGTTTTGTTTTATCCAGTGCTTGATATCGATAACTAATTAGCAAACCCTAATCACCTCACACACACTCTCTCGTTCATCTTTGAAACTCGACGGCAGTTTTGAGCACTCGAGTTCCATACGTCGATCGATTTACTGTCTTCTCTACTTAGGTTAGTAATCCACTATTGATTATTATTTGTTTGAAATCATCATGAATTGTTTGTTGGTATCATATATTAACTGCTATTACGAGGAGTTCTGATCTTATGATCTGATGGTGATTGATAAACAAATGTTTAGATCTTTGTGATTTTAAATGGTGCTCGTTAATATTTGAGAAATAGTGATCATACATAGTCTGTTGACTAATGCATAAACTAGAACATCGGATAACTGTTAAACACCATGATGTTGTTGGATTGATGGTTGGCACAATAACGAGGGTATGATTGTTATGTTGTTGCATAGTTATTAAAGCCTGATGCATGATTAATAGGCTCATATTGAAAGTGAAATCATTACTAGTAAAATCATTCTGATCCCTTGCATGTGAGATGTTTGAAAATGTTTGAAAGTGAGGACAATTGGATAAGGATTACTTAATTATTGTCAGCCATTGTGTTTGTGAATTTGCATGCGATTGTCAGTGTACATGTGACCAGTATTTGTGCATTTAGGTTAAGTATAGTAGGCAATTGTTTAATTTAATCTTGAGGAGTGGATGCTAGTCAATGGTGGTGGCCTACTGATAATTTTCTAAATACTATTAATAAGCATGAATCGATGATTTGATTGAATACATGTTGTTGCAGCCAATATAATTATTAGGCAACCATTAGAGTTATTATGTATATAACTGCTGTTGATGATGATGTTACCAACGAAAACACAAGGTGTTTTCGTCACACCTTATGCCCAACGAAAACCCTAAGGGGTTTTCGCCTAAGGGATTTCGCCACTATGGGATTTCGTTGAAGGGTTCTGCACAGTTAACTTTGTTAGCTAGTTAACTCTGTTAATTAGTTAAATCCGTTAGTTTGTTAATACTGTTAACTACCAACTATGTTTAGTCTGTTAACTGAGTCAAGTTTATTAACTCTGTTAACTGTATTAATTCTGTTAAGTTATGCTACACTAACAAACCTATTAACTCAGTTGGGTATGTCAATGGATAACTGTGTTGGAATTAACGGAGAAAGCTGTTATTTGAAACATGAAGTTGCATGAGTTTGATTTACTGTTTACATGATACAAGATGCTAAATGCTAAGCACACTCTGTGTTATACTGTGATGTTAGTTGCATGCGAATCATTACGAACATGAACTGATTGAATATACGTGCACCTTATAGGACTTGACTGATTTCTTGTGAGCACATAGTTAAGCATACCGAGCAAACCAAGGTGAGTTCACATTTCCAAGGCATGGGATTCCCGGTGGGTTGGGAATGGTATTGATGGAATGGTATTGATAGATATGATAGATTTACGTAAAACCTACGTAAAACACTAGACTACTTACCATCGTCCTCAGGTTTCGAGGGACACTTACGTAAAACCTACGTATACTTGTGCTTACTACTGTCCTCAGGGTTCGAGGGACACTTACGTAAAACCTACGTATACTTGTGCTTACTACTGTCCTCAGGGTTCGAGGGACACTTACGTAAAACCTACGTATACTTATGCTTGCTACTGTCCTCAGGTTTCGAGGGACACTTTACGTAAAACCTACATAAACCTCACGCGTACCACTGTCCTCGGGTTAAGAAGGGAACTTACGTAAAACCTACGTAAACCTCGTACGTACTCCTGTTCTCGGGTTAAGAATAACAATTATGGTTACAACTAGTCTAGTATATACAACATGGGAAGCCCCCACCAATTGAACATACAAAACGGCTTAGTTAATAACGCGTAGTTATGCAACGACCTTACTTACTGTGAACTCGCTCAACTAGTTGTTGACTCTCTATTACATGCCTTGCAGGACCATAGGTACCCATGGAGCTTGCACGGGAGGCGCGGTCGTTGTGGGCACGGATTGTGGATGTTTTGGTGAAAACTTTATGACTCTTTAAACTAAACACTTGTGTTGGATTTTCATACTATGGTTCCGCTACCTATACTATGTTTTTGATTGAACACCAATTGTATTGTGATGGATTACATTTACTTTTACTTATTACTTATATGTTCAATATGATTGGTGGCTTGATCCTGGTCAGTCACGCCTCCACGCGGTGATACTCCGCGTGTGGATTTTGGGGGTGTGACAATACACTTCATCATAATCTAAACCCTCAACCTGACTAAAACCTTGGACTACTAATCGAGCCTTGTTGGTCAACAGATCAACAGATCAAACACGAGGGTCAACAAGTAGTCCAGGTCAACTGGTTAAAAGATCCAGGTTGAAAGAAAGGTTTAAGTCAATCCTGGTCAAAGTCTGGGATGGTGAGGATTCATCTCAGATGAACCCTAGCCATCTCGAATGAAAGTGTTTCAATCCGAGATGACTCGAGATGCATGGTTCTCATCCGAGATGGTTTTAATTTTCATCCGAGATGAGTCGAAATGGTTCAATATATCCGAGATGATGTACCTTCTTCGTTCGAGATCGTTCAAGATCATTCGAGTTGATTTATTAGAGAGAATTCAGAGAAGTTTTTCCGACTTGGTTCGAGATATGTGTCTCGAATCTTTGTCAAACTTGCATTTATACATCTCGAATGGGCCAATGGTCCAGGCCCATCTCGGACTACCAATCCGAGATGATGGGCCTGTTTACACTGTTCAAACTTGGGCATGTTTACACTGTTCATACTTTGACTAAGTCAAAACTGATGGGCCCCATCCGAGATAGTGTGCCATATCATAACAGATTATTATTTTAATATTATTTTAATAAGTTTTTTTATTTTTTTAAGACAGAACATACCTCTTTCAAAATCAGCGAGACAACTCACCAAGCAACTATTTGCTATCAATAATATTATAATATTATAATAATAAAATAATGATATAATAATTCTAACACAGGGGTATTTTGGGAAGACTGCTATTGGATCAAATCGTTCTCGAACTGATTAAGGAACACTTCGCAGCTCACGCTTACTTGGATTGTTCGACGCGATTGTTAATATACTTGTCCTCTTAAATCTAACGCTCAACCTTCAACTTTCAACCTGGTGATATGCTTAGGCTAGAATTATACTGAG
Organism: Helianthus tuberosus; assembly: GCA_030545235.1. Classification (NCBI taxonomy): domain Eukaryota; kingdom Viridiplantae; phylum Streptophyta; class Magnoliopsida; order Asterales; family Asteraceae; genus Helianthus; species Helianthus tuberosus. The sequence continues at coordinate 136,465,151 of CM060396.1, read as the reverse complement.
ACATACGTGTGTCCCATTCCAAGGCATACCCTCGCGATCAAGGTAAGCGCAACAGTTCATCGTAGCAGGTGAGTTTACTGAGTCCGTCCTTTTTTTACAACGCCATACTTTCTGGTGAACAGAGTACTTTCGTACAGCAGAGAGACTACAGAAGTCTGACGTGTGCTCGACAGATACCTTTAACGGTACGAATTTGGCTTTTATAAGCGCATGGAATTCTCCTTTTTGAGATTTTCTTCCGTTTAAGGTTTTGGCCCTTTTTGCGGCTCTTTTTCAAGATATCCTGACCGTGCTTAGGTCGGCCTATAATCTGGATGCAACAGAAGGGCAGTCCTGATATCCCGGATGACTCATCAGTATAGAGACCCGAAACTTCAGATGTTGGCTATCTATCAACGCATGATTTAAGACCATGAAATCATACACCGTTGGTCTGTTACCCACGAGATCTCCAGTCCATTAGGTTTATATCACTTGGTATCTTTTTACTTTTCAAGCATTAGATCTATCAACACATCGCAGTAGATCCTAGCCTTTTCAGCTTCTAAACCGTACATGTGTTAATCAAGTTGTTTAACACGAAAATTTATTTTACTTCCCAGCAACTATTTCTCCCCCTAAATTTGTGCAAAAGTAGAATACTTTATGCCCAAATTTATCAGTTGAGATACCGTTATTCTCAAAAAAAAAAAAAAAAAAACCCGTTTTTAATGCTTAGTCGGTGAAGCGCATCATTTTCAGAAGGTCTACAAGCACATTGAACCTCGAGATGCTGACAATTTTTGTAAAAAGATCCGCTGTATTAGCATCAGTATGGATTTGTTCAAGTTTAATTAAACCTATGTCAAAGCAATCTCGAATGAAGTGAATTTTGATATCAATGTGCTTGGTTTTGGAGTGAAAAACAGGGTTTTTAGTGATCTGGATAGCGGCATCATTATCACAATATAGTAGTATCAAGATTAGTCAAACTGTAATCCTCCAGCTGATGTTGCATCCAAAGAACCTAGGAGCAGCAGCCAGATGCTGCAACATACTCTACTTCCACGGTGGAAAGAGATATAGTTTGCTGCTTCTTGCACTGCCAAGAGATAAGTCGATCTCCCAAGAATTGGCATCGAGTTGATGTAGATTTTATGTCCCTGTCTGTCCCTCCAAAGTTGCAGTTTGAAAAAGAAAAATAGATCAAAGTTCGAATCTCTGGGACACCAGAGTCCGAGTTTAGGAGCTCCTTTCATATATCTAAAGATTCTTTTAACAGCAGTTAGATGAGAGAGTTTAGGATTAGCATGATAACGAGCACACTGACATACGGCAAACATGATGTCTGGCCGGCTTGCAGTTAAGTACATCAGTGAACCGATAATAGATCGATACAAAGTTTGGTTAACAGGGTTTCCTTCAGTATCCTCAGTCAACAACGTCCGTTTTGCAATTGGGGAGTTTATCGGCTTTAAGTCTATCATGCTGAATTTTGCAAGAACATCATGAAGGTATTTACTCTGATGAATCAAGATTCCTTGATTGTTTTGACGAACTTGCAGGCCCAAAAACATCGTCATTTCTCCTAAAGAACTCATCTCGAACTTCCTCTTCATTACCTCTTCGAACTCCTTGCAAAGCACATCATTTGTGGACCCGAAGATGATGTCGTCAACGTATATCTTAACAAGGATGATGTCCTTGTTGTGGCATCCACTTTATTTAACAATTAAACATAACAAAAAATTTTAACAAAAATTGGGCATGACCCATTCGTAATATTGACGTTTCCCTACTTTTACAATATAATTCAAAATCAACCCAAAGGATTCAAACGTTCTTAAAACACTTACTACTATTCTAGTCATACGGTTAACATTTACAATAACAAAATGATTTTGACCCATTAGTAAAAGACACCATGGTCCGGAAGCGCAAAAATGGCAATTTAGTGTGTTCGTCAGAGCTCGCCAACTTCAAACATGAGATTTGCCTATCATGCACAACATCAAACATTAGTAAGTTCACAAAGCTCAAGCAATATCCATAACATTCCTTACATACTTTTAATCGACCCATTAACAATATACCAATCATTAACAAATATTGTTTACAACATTCTTTTCATTAAACATTCTTTCCATTAACTTTCTTTTATTCCAACATCTCGATACATTCATACATCCGTATCATTCGACCCATTCATAATGAGCCCATATTCAAACCTCAACCGAAATCGTCATGCTTGTCCTATTTTACCCATTTACGACGGGTAACCCTTATCATACATGCTTAACACAAACATACCATTTAACCCGTTTATAACAAGTCGTTACTTAATCATCTCATAATCTTACTTTCCATAAAACTTTATCTCACTTGAGTGATCATTATACATCCAACACGATTGTGTCGCTTATCTGCTTTCTAACATATAACATATCGACATTTGAACCAATAACAACACACAACTCAACATTTAGGATTCATAAATAAATTTTCATCCGTAGAACAACATAAAAGGAGTATTAAGTTCATATGAACTTACCGTGATCCTGAGCTCCTTGTGCTTTGGAGTGACTTGCTCCTTCTTCCTTCTTATTTCCTGGACATCATAACTTTATTCACTTAGCTTTCATTACTTTCACATTCCTTATTATCCAATATGATATTTATAATTCACATACATTCCCACCATGATTACATCTCATCAATTTAGCGAATTTTCATACAAAATCATATCTAAATTCATTAGACATTTCATCAAACACATGGTGTGCATACTATCTACAAGGCATGGTGTACAAGTAGTTATAACATGTCCATCCTATCTCATCAATGGTTAATCAAAATCTTTCATAATAATAATCATTACCCTAATCCATAATTTACTATTTTGACCATAAACATATGGTTCCGAATCAATTATTCATAACAATTTCATCAACAACAATCAAATTAACATGTAGAACTTCACAATTGCTAACCATTGTTTGACATGCAAGTGGGTTTTGCCCTAATCATGGTCATATTCGAAATTTAGCATCTATTGATGTCTATACATTCATAGCAACCATTAATCATACTAAATTTTTGCATTACATTCATGAATTACACTAAACCCACATAATCAAACATCATCAAATCAAGAAATTTCACTTACTTGAGATCAAGAATACTTAGACAATCAGAATTCTTAGCTCATGCATTCGATTCTTCACTAATTTGGCTTTCAATTGATGGAATTTTAGTGATTTAAGGTTTTGAGAAGGAAGGAGTCCCCCCCTTGTCTTCTCACGATCGCACACACCAGACTCAAGTCTGGTTTCTTTTTTTATCATGTTTTATAACAATATTTACGCATCTAGTCCCTCATCATTTAATCCCTATTCACTTTAGTAATTTACCTTCTAACTTAACCATCTTTCTTTTACTAACTTTTTTTTTGACATAATTCTATATATTTTCCATTTTAACTTATTAAAACATCACTACACATTATACTTTTAGGTCATACGAGAATTTGGGGTGTTACAAGTGTACCCCCCCCTTATAGAAGGTTTCGTCCCCGAAACCTGAATACGTACCAAATAATTTTGGGTAATGTTCTCGCATTTCATCCTCCGCTTCCCACGTGAGATCCGATCCTTTTCAATGTTGCCATTGGACCAACACTTGCCGAATAGATCTGTTACGGAGTTGCTTTACTTTAAAATCCTTTATTGCGACGGGCTTTTCAACATAATTTAATTTCTCATCCACTTCAATATCATCCAAAGGCACGTATGCAGTCTCATCCGCGAGGCACTTTCGCAATTGAGACACATGAAAGGTGTTATGAATCCCATCAAACGCGGGTGGTAATTCTAACTGATACGCCACCTCCCCGACCCCAGCGAGTATTTTGAATGGTCTGATGTATCGAGGACCTAGCTTTCCACGTTTACGAAAACGAATTATCCCTTTCCATGGAGATACTTTTAGTAACACATGATCTCCCACTTGAAACTCAATTGGTCGCCTTCGTCGATCTGCATAAGACTTTTGTCTATCTTGCGCCACCTTAATTCTTGATCTAACTATATCAATCTTTTCATTCGTTTCGGCTACTAGATCCTTTAACGCGAGTTCACGCTGACCCACTTCCCCCCAGCAAATCGGGGTTCTACATTTCCTTCCATAGAGCATTTCATAGGGGGGCATTTTTATGCTGTTATGATAACTATTGTTATATGAAAATTCTACCAAGGGTAGATGATCATCCCAGCTTCTCCCAAAATCCATGAAACACGCCCTTAACATATCAACTAATGTTTGTATAGTTTGTTCCGATTGACCATCGGTTTGAGGATGGTAGGTGGTGCTAATATGTAACCGGGTTCCCAATTCTTCATGAAACTTCCTCCAGTAACGGGATGTGAACCGGGTGTCCCGGTCGGATACTATAGACACCGGAACTCCATGTAGGGATATAATCTTCTTCATATAAACTTCCGCCATCTTTTCGGAATTATAAGTTTCCCGAATGGGTAAGAAATGTGCACTTTTGGTCAGTCGATCAACGACCACCCATATTGCATCATGCCCTTTTCTTGTCTTGGGAAGCTTAGTCACCAAATCCATCGTTACATGTTCCCACTTCCATATCGGTATCTCCAATGGTTGCAATTTCCCATATGGTCTTTGGTGTTCGGCCTTTACTTGGGAACATGTCAAACACTTAGCCACATACTTGACAATGTCTCTTTTCATTCCCGGCCACCAATAATTCATCCTCAAGTCTCGATTCATTTTTTTAGCTCCTGGATGAACGGAGTATCGAGACTTGTGTGCCTCATTCAAAAGTAATTCTTTCACATCACATTCCCGTGGTATCCAGATTCGACCATACCTCGTTTTCATACCATTCACATTCTCATTCAACTCGTGAATAAATCCTTTTGTCCTTTCTTTCTTTGAGTCCTCGGCATCCAAGGACTTAATTTGAGCCTCTCGTATTTCTTCAAGGAGTTTGGAAGTGACTACCATTTTCATTGATCTTACCCGAATCGGGGGCGGGTACTCTTTTCAACTTAGAGCATCCGCCACTACGTTAGCCTTCCCGGGATGATAGTGAATATCACAATCGTAGTCCTTGATAAGCTCCAACCATCTTCGTTGCCTCATATTAAGATCTTTTTGTCCGAAAAAATATTTGAGGCTCTTGTGATCCGAGAAGATTGTACACTTCACCCCGTATAGGTAATGTCTCCATATCTTCAGGGCGAACACGACCGCCGCCAATTCTTGATCGTGGGTTGGGTAATTATTTTCGTGTTGCTTGAGTTGTCTTGAAGCATAGGCAACAACTTTACCCCTTTGCATTAGTACACACCCAAGACCCTGATGGAAGGCATCAGTATATACCACCAAATCATCCGTTCCATCCGGTAATGTCAACACATGAGAACTTGAGAGTTTTTCTTTCACTGCCTGAAACGCTTTTTCTTGTTCTTTGCCCCGTAAAAACTTCTCACTGTTCTTCGTTAACTTTGTCATAGGCGAGGCTATTTCGGAGAAATCCTGGATAAATCTCCTGTAATAACCAGCGAAGCCCAAAAAGCTTCTTATCTCGATTGGATTCTTCGGGGGTACCCAATTCATCAGTGCCTTTACTTTGGACAGGTCCACATGGACACCGTCCGCATTGATTACATGACCCAAAAATTGTACTTCTCTAAACCAAAAGGTGCATTTTGAGAACTTTGCATATAAACTTTCCTTGCGGAGCGTCTCCAGCACATCACGTAAGTGTGAAGCATGCTCTGCTTCACTTCGGGAGTACACTAGTATATCATCAACAAAAACGATTACATACTTATCAAGCATAGGCCGGCACACCCGATACATTAGATCCATAAATGCAGCTGCCATCTTTGTTAAGCCAAAGAACATTACTAGGAACTCGTAATGTCCATACCGCGTTCGAAAAGCAGTTTTCGGCACATCCTCTTCTCGTACCCGCAGTTGGTGATACCCTGATCGCAAATCAATCTTTGAGAACCAGCTCGCCCGTTGAAGTTGGTCAAATAAATCATCAATTCTGGGTAAGGGGTAACGATTCTTCACTGTTAACTTGTTCAACTCCCGATAGTCGATGCACATTCGCATCGAACCATCTTTCTTCCTTACGAATCGGTCACTCCTCAACCAACTAAGACATTTCTGAGCAGTTCCCCTCACCCCCTATCACTTAAAGACAGAGCTAACCCAACATTCTACTGCTCTCTAAAGGGCCTGCCTATTCTATTAGTCAAGCTTGGAGAACATAGTACTAGGACTTGCTAGATGAAAGACCTTGATTGGTAAAGGGCTTAAAAGTTCCCCATGGCAAAACACTTGGTCGAATAAAGTCCTTGTCGTGCAGTTCTTGAAGTTGGGTCATCAATTCTTTCATTTCGGTCGGGGCCAACCGATAAGGAGCTTTAGCTACCGGTGCGGCTCCCGGGGTAAGCTCTATCTTAAACTCCACTTCACGTTCGGGCGGAAGCCCCGGTAAATCCTCCGGAAATACATCCGGATATTCATTCACTACTTTTACATTTTCCAGCTTCAGTACAACTTGATTGGTATCGATCACGTAAGACAGATACGCCTTTCCCTCGTTCTTTACATACTTGACAGCTTCAATAATAGAACAAAATTTTGACTCGTCGACCCTATCCCCTTGAATACTTACCCGCTTTCCCTCCGAGGTTACTACTTGGATAACTTTCTTTTCACATTGTATTTCGGCATGATTTTGACCCAGCCAATCCATTCCCATAACTACTTTAAATTCCCCCATACACATTGGAACAAGGTCTATGCTAAATTCCTCATCTTCAATCAGGATCTTACAGTTTCTACATACATCATGCAATAGGTAACTTTTGCTATCCGCTACTTCCACTTCTTAAGGTACTAACATCTTTTCAATAATAAAGGAAGGATGACATAAAAGTTCATTCGAAACAAATGATCTACAAGCCCCGGAATCAAATAAAACATTTACAGGTATTGAATTTACTAAGAATATACCTGAAACTACTTCCGGGTGAGACTTTGCTTCTTCAGACGCTATCTGGAACATCCTTCCACGAGCCCTAAACGGCTCCTCTTTCCTTCCTTCTTTCCTAGGCGTTTGTTGGAGCTTTGGACATTCAGATTTCATGTGCCCCGCTTGATGACAATTGTAACACGTTTTTTGACTGTCTGGACATCTGTAGTACGGATGTCCCTCTTGTCCACACTTGTAGCACCCTTTCTTTCCAAGAAAACATTCACCCGAGTGGTTTTTCCCACACGTCTTGCAAGTCGGAATCCAACTACTTGTATTCCCTTTCTTGTTTTGATCTTGATATTTTGCCTTTTTCAATGGGTTTATGTTGGTAGGCTTCTCCGCCACCCTTTTCTCTCCCCGTTCAACCTGCCTTCTTAACTCGATCTCCCTATCTCTTGCCCAGTCGATTAATTCATTCAATGTTTCACACTTGGAGGGATTTACGAACTCCCGATATTCAGCCTTTAACATAGCATGATAACGTATGATTTTCAACCTCTCAGTCCCGCTATCTCCCCATAAAATTTCACCTTCTCGAGGAACTTATTCGTTATTTCATCAATCGTTTCATCCTTTTATCGAAGACGTAAGAAGTCTTCTTGAATCTTATCAATTGCGGATTGTGGGCTATGATATTTCAGAAATGGCTCCTTGAACTCTTGCCATGTCAACGTTTGTACTTTATCATCCCCCAATTCCTTCGAATGTGCGTCCCACCAATCCTTTGCTTGGAGTTGTAGGAGGCCCGTAGCAAACATTACCTGATCCTCCATTTCACATCTACTTCTTACAAACACTGTCTCGGTGCTTGAAATCCATCTTTGACAAGCTATCGGGTCAATTTCCCCTTTGTACGGAAAGGGTTACATGACATGAATTCCTTGTACGTGCACCTTCGAGTACTTTTCTTTATTTGTAGTTTACTAATCATCTCCTTTAGTTCTTCCACCTTGGACGTTACTAGAGTATCGACTACTCCCAATACTTGACCTTCCACCTCTTGAGCTAGTCGGGAAATACTAGCTTCAATCACTTTCTCTACTTCTTCCACAATCATTGTTCTCATTTCATTTCGGCATGCTTCATCATCATCATTTACATTTACCACATCAGCCATCTACATAAAACATTCATTATATTCATTAGGTTTCATTTCATACTTCCCATCTGTGATAACTATGCTCTGTAATCGATGTATAATATAAAACAATTTCAATTATCAATAAAACAATGTGCTTTGGTGTTATTATATGTGTTTTGGTGTTATTATGTGTGTAATTGTGTTTGATGATTTTACAATTTGATTCGATTCTGATTTCAAGCTTTAAATCGCTTTCTGGAAGGTTATACGCAAACTGGTGAGTAAACGCAGTCAGTTTAACTAGACAAACACTTCGGAATAGTGACATAGGATTAACATACCTTAAATAACCTCCACATAACTTAGAAATAAGCTTCGGATGGTTTGGTGTGTTGAAATCAAGTTTGTTCGATCGCAGGGACTATTTGTGTCAAATTACGAAACTATACCGATTTGTATTCCGGAACTTGATCATAAGTTAAACATACCCTAAATATCCTTTACATAGCTTAGAAATAGGCTTTGAGGGGTTCGGTATGATAAAATAAACTTATTTGATCAATAGGGACTAAAAGCGTCAAAAAGTTCCCAAGTTTGCATTTTCGCGCATATCTTACGTTCTGAATATATTCGGACATCCAAAAATTTACGTAATCATTAAAATATTTTACTTTAGTGATTTGCTTGATAAAATTTCATTCGTCGCTTAATTTGGATCATTTTTGTGTTCGTTACGACTTCAGTCGTAATTAACCGAATAACGCAACCGTATGACCAAATGAGCCAACATCCGAGATGTTTTCGAGCATGTTTTGAGTTCCCTATACTTTAACTTCATTTTAGAGCCTTGAAATGGGGTTAACGGGGGTTAAACGCATCAAAATAGGCCTTAAACATGTGGAGGGACCAAAACTGTAAATAATTGAAACTTTCTGGAACTGGCACCTGGTGGCGCTGCGCCACCACCATCTGCCTATCCCGTGGCGCAGCGCGAGCACCTGATCTGGACAGAAACTTGAATTTTAGCATTTTTCAGCAATAGGATTGAACAGGGGGGTCTTTTTGTAACGTTTTCAATACCATTTGCTGGTTTTGGGGCACCCCTAGTATTACAAATCAATGGGCATGAGGTGTACGGCCAAGATCGAAGCTCATTTCCCGATAAACGATCCTAACGGTGGTCCATTTCCTATAAATACCCACCATAGTTCTTTGCAATCTTCACACAAATCAGATCTATTTGCTCTAAGTTGAGGCTTAGCACCTCATACCTGAGCAAGTTGATCTAGATTTTCCATTCTTGGACCCTTTGTAAGTCCTCTTTCGTTGTTGTTTCGTTTTTCAAGCATGAAAGTCAAACAGAGTTCGACTTTCAGCTTTGACCAGTCAATGGTCAACACAAAGTTCATTTGAACTTTGCAACGTGAGCGTAATCACGATGGTCATAGTCCCTTGTGACTATACCTACTGATTACCACGTTGACTAGGCGTAGTGACGAGTCGTAGTTTCGGCCAAAATACGTATTTATGCGTATTTTGTAACCAAACTACTCTTGGGTATCAAAACCGTTTGTTTTGATACCAAAACCTGTTTTCTAACTTAACTAAACATGTTTTAGCATGTTTAGCACGTCACTTTTAGTTTAGTGCATGTGAGTCGTAAGTCAAGCGGACTAAACACATGCTTAGACTTTCGAACTTGACCCGTTTGGTCGATCAATAGGATCCGACCAAACATGTTTAGTGACCATAGTTGCATAGGGAATAACCTTCCGAGGTTATACCTTATGGTCACTTAGGTTTAATTAGTTGTATGATAGGTAGTTTATATGCCTTAGGTAAATGACCAAAATGCCCTTTTCATGCATAATTGGTAATTAAGCATATGTAACATAAACTTTTGTCACGTAACTGATTATGCAACATATTTAAACATGTTTAGGCATATAATACTTGTCATAGGACTAGTTAGACATCTCGAATGCGGATTTGCGCGCACGACGCGTTAAAGTAGCGTAAGCTACCTTAATGGATCGTTACAGGTCGAAAGCACTAAGGTTAGGTTCCGATCTAGAATGTAGACTTTGTTAAACCATATCACATAAGTTCCAACACGCATTTGGTTTACAAGACCTCATTCTATCTGATCTTCCGATTTAGGTGTCGATTGTTTGACTAGTGATTCGATTACTAGGTGCTGCTTGATTTCTCTGGTTTACTTGAGTTTGTTGAAGTTCTATTGATTGAGGATACTTTGCACTTCATGTGAGTACATAGTTCCCCTATTTTACTGTTTTCAATTGTTTTGGGGTGATTCATATGTATCAAAACGATTTTCGATATTAGAATGATGATTTCAAAAACGATTAAGATGGTTTATACTAAACTAATAACTATTTCGATAATGTGAACGAACTTGTTGGTTGTAGTTACATAACGAATGATATTCATTAATTTTGGCTGAACCGACCAGTATTAGGTTATGGTACCATAGGATCTGACAAATCCCGTTATCAGACTGCACCCATGGTTATGTGTGGGTTAGGTGGGTAACGACTGAATCTGTGATTGTTAACTTACCCTTTGGTGGTTTGTTAATGCGAGAAGCGAGATAGTCGAGTCACGAAGGTTTGAATGTTATTAGCGAGATGACCAAAAGTAGTTTTCACAATTAAAACGAGTTAAACGATTTTGGGGCGAATTGAACGATTTGAAACGACTTAAACGAGGTAAACGATTTGATTAAACGATTGGTTTTGGGTTGTGATTAGATAATGGGACGGGTGTTGTCACAGCCCGAAAATATCAGAGCTAGCGTGACTGGACTAGTATCTTCATTGCACAGCTGAAGCAAAAAAGCTAAGTCTTTTAGAAAGTGAACGCCCACTAAGTACTTGACTCTTCATGGTTCTCCTATTCCAACCGTTCTATAATTTCTGAAAAGTAACCTGAGAAAGAAACATGCGAAAATGTCAACATAAAGTTGAGCGGGTTCATAGTTTGTTTGTAAAAGATTTGAAATAAATCTTTTGAATAACCGGTTTGTGAAATAATATTGAGAAAACGAATTTAGAAATTATTTTCTTGCCGAGTTATATGGAAACTTTGTATTTGTAACGCATCATGTTCGTAAAACCATGTATTTGTAAACTCTCGTATTTTTAATGTTCGTATAACCGTCAATGCCCACCCTGACTTTGACTCCATGCCCGCATAATCCTATGCTTTGAATTTGTATAAAACATGGTATGTAATTTGTAAAAATCAAGTATTTCTGTAAGTATGTATGTCCCTGGTATGTAGCAATAAGGAAAAAAAGATCACCAATGGGTTGCAAAGCCAATGGTATGTGTGAAAAGGTGCAGGAAGACTCAAACCTAGCAAATTTGTCTCTGGTATGAAGACATAGTCACCACTATGGGCCGCCCCGGCCTCATGGCTGTGGGCTCGCTACACCCAAATAGATCTATCACTCATGTCCCTTGGTCCTACAATGAGGATTAATGGCCTAAAGTGTTGTGCCCACCACTCACATGATCTATTAGTAAACCCTCCTTAAGCTAATCATACCATGCATAAAATGTCTGAAGTGATTGTAACATGTATTTTACCCCAGCCTCTAAGGCTGAACCTCCCCAGTCTCTAAGGCTAAACCTCCCCAGCCTCTAAGACTGAACCTCCACAGCCTCTAAGGCCAACTCCCCAGTCTCTATATATTATCACCGGACGATCTATCCCTAGTCATGAAAATCATTCACATTTCGATAATACGCATTTGTTTTGTAAAAACCGATATATTTAGTATAATCCATTCGTAAACCATTTGAGTTCCTCGAAATCCATTCGTAATATGATTTAGAAATATGATTTTTCGTTCGTTCAAAAGCTTTGTATGTTCTTGCACAACGTGCTTTGTCTAAAAATATGCAGTCTTTGTTTATCGAAAACTTTGTATGTTTCTGAAAAACGTGCATGTCTTTACACCCCGAAAACATTCATAAAAATGTAAAACCGTGAAAAGGGGGGGTTATGAACTCACATGAATATTCCTGTGCAAAGCTAGCTATATACGACTTCGTGATGTCGTTTCCAAGACGTGATTCACTAGTGTGCATTCTACAATATTCCTAACACGGAATATTTTATAAGTTTCTAAATAAAAGTGGTAACTAGACTACGTGTCATCGAGCTCTACTGAATCGTTAACCGAACGATTCAACGGTAAGTTGATAACTCAATAGTAACGATTAAGTTATACTCGTTAAGTCTCGTCTAATGTCGGTAATATTTTTCTAAGTCTTTGAAAATCACTTAGTTCTTGTGAGGTTTAAAAATATATAAATATTTATATAAAAATATATAAATATTTCGGTCGAATCCGTTAGTCGTCTTGAGAAGTCGTTGTGTATGTAATACACATTTATACGAAAATAACATGCAACAACTCGTAAGCGATATATGTGATATATAGTGTGCCGTTTACACGTTTGAAATAAATATAAAAGATATATTTATTTTTCAAAAGTATCATCGAGTTGTTTGTGTTTAAAAATAAATATACAAACTATATTTACTTTTATATAAGAATACAAGTCGTTTAATGTTAAAAATAAATATATAAACTATATTTATTTTATAAGAGTTGGTGTCGTTTGATATTTAAAATGAATACATAACTATATGTATTTGCATAAACGAATTCGTGTCGTTTGAACTTTGAAATAAATATATATACTACATTTATTTACAAAAGGATTTGAGTTTAACCTTTGAAATAAGTGTAATAACCATGTTTATTTTGTATAATAGTTTGCGTCATCATTGTTTTCGTAAATTATAAAGTGTCGGCGGGAGTAATATACACTTGCGTTTATTTTCAGAATAGTCGTTTGAGTCTAAAATAATTACATAAACTATTCTTATTTTTATAATAGAATCGTCAAGCTTTAGGTGTTTAAAAAAAATAAATAAAACGCCATTATATTTATTTTATAAAATAGTTCGTGTTATTGACGCCTTTATGAAATGTCGTTGCAATAATAAGCGTGCGTATTTGTTTATAAAAAGTCGTTTGTTTCCGATTGGTTTTTGTTTTATAATGAAACGTGTTTTGTTTAACGGATTTTCTCAAAAAACGGGCAGAGTTTCCTCTGTTTTTGGACGCCCCCGGCAACACAAGTTGTCGTTATTTCATCAAAATTCAATCAATATATATATGTTACTTTTGTCAACTATATCAAAACGTATATCAAGTTGTTTCGAGCTCGTTTCACACGTAATGTTAAAATTATATATAAAAATAACAAACCAAATCTTATTGTTTAAACCTTTACCATTTCTCGTGTTGAACGTCGAAAATGTTGACTGGGTTACCGAGTAAACCGAGTTGACTGAGTCAACTGAGTTGACCGGCTGACTTCGACCGAGTTGACTCAGTCCGACCGAGTCGACCGAGTCGAACCGAAATGTGACAACTCGAATTTCCGACATTCTTTATTCGCATTAAATGCACGTTGACTTTGACTGTATAGTTGTGATATGATAAATGCATGGTGTTTGCATGAGTATGTGTTTGACTTTATAACATGGAACCTGTCGTGAAACATAAACTGTCTAACATAAGAGAGAACCCGACGAAACACAAGTGTGTTTCGCCATAACTAATCCCGACGAAACAGATTATGTTTCGCCAAATACAACTCGACGAAACAGACTGTTTCGCCGGCCCAGTTTCGCCAAAAGCCCAGTACGGCCCAGAACGTTATTTCGTGAATATTTACGTGAAACGGGTTTAGTTTCACAAGTTAGGCAATCAGGAAACCCTAGAACACTCTCCCTTTTGTGCGACGGCAACAACCATCGTTTACCATCATTCCTAGCTCTTGAATCCGTGTTTGTTCATCTCTAATCGGTTAGTATGTGTTCGTTAATCGGTTTCTTGATTCTGTATCATCTCGCTTCATGTTTGTTTGAATAACTGATGCGTGTACTGCTGTGATTATAAGTATGATGATGATAAAGATTTTTATATGTATGTCGTAGTGGGATGTATACAATTCTATGCGAAACTGAATATGATTGAATGCTCGGTTCTGAATGTTGTTAATATGATTTGATTCTGAATGCAAGTTAGCATCTTGATAGGGTTTGATGATATGATGTTGTATGTTGATATGTAAAACACATAAACTAGGGTTTATGTTAGACGATAATTCTGGGATGATTGAGTTATGATGATTTTTACATGCACATTGACCTTCATATGATTTCTGCTATTGATGACGGCTGCTAGAATGATTAGGGTTATGTGTTATTCGTTTCTGATGTAACTGTTGTCTGCGAAACAGACCTTCGACAAAACAGAACTCTCGGCGAAACAGAATGTGTTTTGCCAAAAGTCTTCGACGAATTAGAAGTTTTGTTTTGCCGAAGGAGACCTCGACGAAACAGACGTGTTTCGCCAAAGCATGTGTTTCGTCAACATTGTGTTTCGCCAACTATTGTGTTTCGTCAACTTATGTGTTTCGCCATATATGTGTTTCGCCGAGCTGTGCTGTAATTTGAGTTAATCCTGTTAAGTGTTAACTGGAATATCTGACTGCTGTTAGGTGATATACATGACTTGTGGGTTGTGAATACGTACTACATGCTTATACGTGTACCTTGTGACTACAAACTGATTATGTATACGCGCATACTCTAGGACGTGATTGATTTACTTTGAGCACATACTTAGCATACCGAGCAAACCAAGGTGAGTTCACACTCTTACCAAGGCATGGGATTCCCCAGTTGGGTTGGGAATGGGATTGAATGATTACCTGTACTTACATTAACACTAGACTATTTACCACGGTCCTCGGATTGGGAAGGATGCCTGTGCCAAATTCTACGCAAAGCCTACGTACTGTCCTCGGATTGGGAAGGACACCAGCACTAAACCTACGTAAAACCTACGTACTACCGTCCTCGGATTGGGAAGGACGCCAGTGCTAAACCTACGTACTACCGTCCTCGGATTGGGAAGGACGCCAGCGCTAAACCTACGTACTCGCTACGTACTGTCCTCGGTTGGGAAGGGCACTTACATAAAACCTGCGTAAACCTATACTTACTACTATCCTCGGATTGGGAAGGATACTTATGATTACGAATAGTCTAGGGGATATATAACATGGGAAGCCCCCACCAATAGAACGTACTATCGGCCCAGTAGAGCCACATGTTACATACGAACTTACTATTACGCATTTACTTTCTGTGAACTCGCTCAACTAGTTGTTGATCCTCTGTTACATGCCTTGCAGGACCTTAGGTACTTATGGAGCTTGCACGGGAGGCGCAGTCGTTGTGGACATGGATCATGAATGCTTGTTTAGACTTTATGACATTTCATACTTTATTATGTTGGGTTTAATTATACGCTTCCGCTATACAGTGATAACATACTTATGTTTTGGAACACCTCTCATATGGATTGTTTGGAATTATATTGCAATTACATTTACTTTATACATTGTTCTATATGATTGGTGGCTTGATCCTGGTCAGTCACGCTCCCAAGCGGTGATACTCCGCAGGTTGATTTTGGGGGTGTGACAGATTGGTATCAGAGCCATTGGTTATAGAGAACTCGGTTTTAATATGGGGAAAACGATTTTTATTAAAACCAGACTATAACCAGAACAGTGCTCTCAACGATCCACAACGACGCTTCGCTCCACGTGCAAGACTCGACATCCTAGGTAATAAGGTTTATGTTTATTGCCTACATACTAGAATTACATAGAACTTTGCTCGTGGCATGCTTAGATTACATTGCTCACTATTTGTTATCGCATAATGACACTTGTGTGCTTACTCTCTTCTGTCATCGCACTATTCGCGAACCTATCTCACTTACGTTAACTTTACTATGAAGATCATGTCTGGACGTATCAACATGACCCAGGACCAGTTGACGGCCCTCATTAACGAACGAGTTACTGCGGCAGTTGCAGCCGCACAAGCAGGAGGTATACCCTGCAGTTACAACTCACACTAGGATCCTTAGATCCTACATTCCTAAATCAACTCTCGTGTTTAAACTTGTCCTAATTCTTTTACACAACAGGTCAAGCACCTGTTTGCACTTTCAAGACTTTCATGGACTGTCGTCCATCCACTTTCAGCGGCACTGAAGGAGCCGTAGGTCTCCTGCACTGGTTTGAAAAGATAGAGTCGGTGTTTGAGATGTGTGAATGCCCTGAGGCACGCAGGGTGAAGTATGCTACCGGTACCCTCGAGGGTTTAGCCCTCACATGGTGGAAAGCACAGGTCCAAATACTGGGGTTGGTTGCTGCTAACGCCACCCCATGGAACAATTTCAAAGAGATGATCAAGGAGGAATACTGCAGTCGAGATGATATTCATAAGCTGGAAGTCGAGTTTTTCAACCTCAAGATGACGGGGTCTGAGATCGAAGCGTATACCAAGAGATCGAATGAGCTTGCATTACTGTGTCCTACTCTGGTGGACAAGCGTATTGAACTTTATCTTAAGGGTCTGGTGCCAGAGATCCAGAGTCATGTGACTTCAGCAAATCATGCCACTTACCAGCAGGTTGTTCAGTTAGCTCACCGTCTCACTGATCAAGCGGTGGAGCAGAATCGGTTGCCCAAACGCATCAACGCTACCCCTACAGCTACTACTTCGGTTACTCCTGCTACTCCCAGTGAAAGCAAGCGAAAATGGGAGGGGGATTCCAGCAAGGGATCAGCTTCAGTTCAGCCCCAAGTTCAGCAACGAAAGACTGACAACTACCAGAGCCCTAGTCAGCACTCTTCGGGCAGTCACAAGCAGGGTGGTTATCGAGGGAACCTCCCAAAGTGCAACATCTGCAACAAGCACCACAATGGCCAGTGTAACAGGGGTCGTTGTCAAAGGTGTTTCAGGACGGGCCATGAGGCCAAGGATTGTAGGAGCCCACAGCCTGTAAACCAGAATCAGCCGCAGCAGCAAGCACGGCAGAATCAGCAACAGGGCAACAAAGGATGTTTTCAGTGTGGCGCCGAAGGTCACTTCAAAAGACACTGCCCTCAGCTAAACCGAAACCAGAACAACAACAACAACCAGGGCAATGGGAACAACCACAACGGTGGGGACAATAACAACAATGGTGCTAGAGGCCGTATGTTTGTGATCGGGCAGGGTGATGCCAGGAATGATCCCAACGTGGTTATGGGTAAGTTTCTTCTTGACGACTTTTATGTTACTGTACTATTTGATTCTGGTGCGGATACTAGTTACATGTCTTTAAAAGCTAGTGAAATGTTGAAACGTGCCCCAACTCTCCTAAACACCAAACATGTCGTAGAGTTAGCTAACGGTAAAAGTTTAGAAGCCACACACATAGTTAAAGGGTGTAATCTTATCCTCGCTGGTCAGACTTTCTCCATTGATCTCATTCCTATAACCTTGGGTAGTTTTGACGTTGTCATTGGTATGGATTGGTTATCTCAACAACAAGCGGAGATTTTATGCAAAGAAAAGGTTATTCGTATTCCTCGTTCAGGCAAAGAACCTCTCGAAGTTCAAGGCGACAAGAGTGGTGTCGTGAGTGGTATCATCTCCTTCCTGAAGGCTCAGAAGTGTTTACGAAAGGGGCACACTGCTATATTGGCACTCGTTACAGATACCTCGAAGAAAGAGAAAAAGATTGAAGATATTCCTGTAGTACGTGACTTTCCTCAAGTGTTCCCTGAGGAATTACCTGGGTTACCGCCTCATCGTCAAGTCGAATTCCAGATCGAGCTCGCTCCAGGAGCAGCACCCATAGCTCGAGCACCTTATCGTCTAGCTCCAACTGAATTAGAAGAACTGTCAAAGCAGCTACAAGAACTCTTGGAAAAGGGTTTTATACGCCCTAGCTCTTCGCCTTGGGGAGCTCCAGTGTTATTCGTGAAGAAGAAAGACGGTACGTTCAGGATGTGTATAGACTACCGTGAACTCAACAAGGTGACGATCAAGAATCGTTATCCTCTTCCGCGCATAGATGATTTATTCGACCAGCTGCAAGGGTCGAGCTACTACTCCAAAATAGACTTAAGGTCAGGATATCATCAGCTGAGAGTCCGGGATGAGGATGTCTCTAAAACAGCATTTAGAACTCGCTACGGCCACTACGAGTTTATGGTCATGCCATTCGGGCTAACGAACGCGCCTGCCGTATTTATGGATCTTATGAACAGGGTGTGCAAACCGTATCTCGACAAGTTCGTCATTGTTTTCATCGACGACATCCTGATTTATTCGAAAAGTCAGGAGGAACACGAGCAGCACCTACGACTTATACTGGAACTTCTACGAACGGAACAGCTATACGCTAAGTTTTCTAAATGTGACTTCTGGCTTCGTGAAGTCCACTTTTTAGGCCACGTGGTGAACAAGGATGGGATTCATGTAGATCCATCCAAGGTAGATTCGATTAAGAACTGGCCTGCACCTCGCACACCAACAGAAATACGCCAATTCTTGGGTTTGGCGGGTTATTACAGGAGGTTCATCAAAGACTTCTCAAAGATTGCTCAGCCACTTACACTACTGACGCAGAAGGGTGTTGTTTATCGTTGGGGTAATGCACAAGAAACAGCGTTTCAGCACTTAAAGGATAGACTTTGTAGCGCGCCTATCCTCTCACTGCCTGAGGGCACGGATGATTTCGTAGTCTACTGCGACGCATCCATCCAAGGTCTTGGGTGTGTATTAATGCAAAGGGATAAAGTCATTGCTTACGCTTCGCGCCAACTTAAGGTCCATGAACGGAATTACACTACACACGACCTAGAGCTGGGAGCGGTCGTCTTTGCACTTAAGATATGGTGACACTACTTGTACGGCACTAAATGTGCTATCTACACTGACCACAGAAGCCTCGACATATCTTCAAACAGAAAGAACTGAATATGCGACAGCGACGATGGGTCGAACTGCTAAACGACTACGAATGCTCAATCAGGTACCACCCAGGCAAAGCCAATGTTGTGGCTGACGCCCTTAGTCGAAAAGACACCGTGCCTAAGCACGTGCGAGCTTTATAACTCACCATACAGTCTAGCCTTCCTTCCCAGATACGAGATGCTCAGGTAGAAGCATTGAAACCAGAAAATGTCAGGGCTGAAGCCCTACGTGGCTCAAGACAACGTTTAGAACAAAAGGAAGATGGTGCTTACTACGTCACAGGACGCATTTGGGTTCCACTTTACGGCAACTTACGTGAGCTAGTGATGGATGAAGCTCACAAGTCTCGCTACTCGGTACACCCTGGTTCGGATAAAATGTACCACGATATTAAGACTACATACTGGTGGCCTAGCATGAAGGCCCACATAGCCACATACGTTAGCAAATGCTTGACTTGTGCGAGAGTCAAGGCAGAATATCAGAAACCGTCAGGACCACTCCAACAACCTGAGATACCACAATGGAAATGGGAGCAGATTTCCATGGATTTTGTTACTGGCCTGCCTAGATCTCAGCGCGGAAATGATACTATTTGGGTGATCGTGGATCGGCTCACAAAGTCTGCTCACTTCTTGGCTATCAAAGAAACAGACAAGTTCTCTACCTTAGCATACATTTACTTAAAAGAAGTGGTCTCGAGGCACGGGGTGCCCACCTCCATCATCTCTGATCGTGACGCACGTTTTACTTCAGAACTGTGGCAAGCAATGCATAAATCGTTTGGCTCTCGTTTAGACATGAGCACGGCGTATCATCCTCAGACCGATGGGCAGTCTGAGCGCACTATTCAGACTCTAGAAGACATGCTTCGGGCGTGCGTAATTGATTTTGGCAATGGTTGGGAGAAACATCTGCCACTCGTGGAATTTTCATACAATAACAGCTACCACACCAGCATTAAAGCTGCACCATTCGAGGCATTGTACGGGCGTAAGTGCCGGTCACCTCTCTGTTGGGCAGAGGTGGGAGAAAGTCAAATCACAGGTCCAGAAATGGTGGTTGATACTACTGAAAAGATTGCACAAATACGACAACGCATGGCGGCAGCTCGTGACCGTCAGAAAGTATACGCTGATAAAGACAGGAAACTACTCGAATTCCAGGTTGGGGATCGAGCGCTACTTAAAGTTTCACCCTGGAAGGGTGTGGTTCGTTTTGGCAAACGCGGCAAACTCAATCCACGATACGTCGGACCTTTCGAAGTTATTGAGAAAATAGGCAAAGTGGCCTACAGACTGAACTTACCACCTGAACTCAGTGCAGTTCACAACGTCTTTCACGTGTCGAATCTGAAGAAGTGTACGTCAGATGAGACCCACATAGTTCCCTTGAAGGAACTCACTATCGACGAACGGTTGCACTTCGTCGAGGAACCTGTTGAAATCACGGACCGGGATGTTAAGGTCCTCAAGAACACGAGAATCCCTCTTGTACGAGTTCGTTGGAACTCCCGCCGCGGCCCAGAGTTCACCTGGGAGCGTGAAGATCAAATGGAACTCAAATATCCCCAGTTATTCGGAACCAATGCAACTACTACTGAGGCTGAAGCTACCAATACAGAATTTCAGGACGAAATTCCAAATCAACGGGGGGATAATGTGACACCCTAGGAAAACCAGTAACCTTCGCAAACCTGCTCGGGGAGCCGCGATACAATACAGGTAAACAACGTCACACCATTAGCTTTCCTCAGTAACCGCATGCTAAATTTCGGGACGAAATTTCTTTCAAGTTGGGGATAATGTGACAACTCGAATTTCCGACATTCTTTATTCGCATTAAATGCACGTTGACTTTGACTGTATAGTTGTGATATGATAAATGCATGGTGTTTGCATGAGTATGTGTTTGACTTTATAACATGGAACCTGTCGTGAAACATAAACTGTCTAACATAAGAGAGAACCCGACGAAACACAAGTGTGTTTCGCCATAACTAATCCCGACGAAACAGATTATGTTTCGCCAAATACAACTCGACGAAACAGACTGTTTCGCCGGCCCAGTTTCGCCAAAAGCCCAGTACGGCCCAGAATGTTATTTCGTGAATATTTACGTGAAACGGGTTTAGTTTCACAAGTTAGGCAATCAGGAAACCCTAGAACACTCTCCCTTTTGTGCGACGGCAACAACCATCGTTTACCATCATTCCTAGCTCTTGAATCCGTGTTTGTTCATCTCTAATCGGTTAGTATGTGTTCGTTAATCGGTTTCTTGATTCTGTATCATCTCGCTTCATGTTTGTTTGAATAACTGATGCGTGTACTGCTGTGATTATAAGTATGATGATGATATAGATTTTTATATGTATGTCGTAGTGGGATGTATACAATTCTATGCGAAACTGAATATGATTGAATGCTCGGTTCTGAATGTTGTTAATATGATTTGATTCTGAATGCAAGTTAGCATCTTGATAGGGTTTGATGATATGATGTTGTATGTTGATATGTAAAACACATAAACTAGGGTTTATGTTAGACGATAATTCTGGGATGATTGAGTTATGATGATTTTTACATGCACATTGACCTTCATATGATTTCTGCTATTGATGACGGCTGCTAGAATGATTAGGGTTATGTGTTATTCGTTTCTGATGTAACTGTTGTCTGCGAAACAGACCTTCGACGAAACAGAACTCTCGGCGAAACAGAATGTGTTTCGCCAAGAGTCTTCGACGAATTAGAAGTTTTGTTTCGCCGAAGGAGACCTCGACGAAACAGACGTGTTTCGCCAAAGCATGTGTTTCGTCAACATTGTGTTTCGCCAACTATTGTGTTTCGTCAACTTATGTGTTTCGCCATATATGTGTTTCGCCGAGCTGTGCTGTAATTTGAGTTAATCCTGTTAAGTGTTAACTGGAATATCTGACTGCTGTTAGGTGATATACATGACTTGTGGGTTGTGAATACGTACTACATGCTTATACGTGTACCTTGTGACTACAAACTGATTATGTATACGCGCATACTCTAGGACGTGATTGATTTACTTTGAGCACATACTTAGCATACCGAGCAAACCAAGGTGAGTTCACACTCTTACCAAGGCATGGGATTCCCCAGTTGGGTTGGGAATGGGATTGAATGATTACCTGTACTTACATTAACACTAGACTATTTACCACGGTCCTCGGATTGGGAAGGATGCCTGTGCCAAATTCTACGCAAAGCCTACGTACTGTCCTCGGATTGGGAAGGACACCAGCACTAAACCTACGTAAAACCTACGTACTACCGTCCTCGGATTGGGAAGGACGCCAGTGCTAAACCTACGTACTACCGTCCTCGGATTGGGAAGGACGCCAGCGCTAAACCTACGTACTCGCTACGTACTGTCCTCGGTTGGGAAGGGCACTTACATAAAACCTGCGTAAACCTATACTTACTACTATCCTCGGATTGGGAAGGATACTTATGATTACGAATAGTCTAGGGGATATATAACATGGGAAGCCCCCACCAATAGAACGTACTATCGGCCCAGTAGAGCCACATGTTACATACGAACTTACTATTACGCATTTACTTTCTGTGAACTCGCTCAACTAGTTGTTGATCCTCTGTTACATGCCTTGCAGGACCTTAGGTACTTATGGAGCTTGCACGGGAGGCGCAGTCGTTGTGGACATGGATCATGAATGCTTGTTTAGACTTTATGACATTTCATACTTTATTATGTTGGGTTTAATTATACGCTTCCGCTATACAGTGATAACATACTTATATTTTGGAACACCTCTCATATGGATTGTTTGGAATTATATTGCAATTACATTTACTTTATACATTGTTCTATATGATTGGTGGCTTGATCCTGGTCAGTCACGCTCCCAAGCGGTGATACTCCCTAGGTTGATTTTGGGGGTGTGACACGAAATACACCGAGTTGAGCCGGGTTGGACTGCGTCGAGCCGAACCCGTCACTAAAACTGCTGACTGAGTTGACCCGGGCCCAAGCTGAGTTGACACGAGATAACCGGCTGACTTTGTTGACCAGGATTGACTGAAGACTCGAACCACTTAACCAGAACTGAGTTCACCCCTTGAACTGAAACGAGACTTGACCTGACACCCGAATAACCTGGTCCAAAGCATGACCCGAACCAAAACCGCATCGGAGAAGGAACCAGTTGATGTTGAATCAATCTGACCGGAGCATATTCACCACCACCGCCATCGGCACGGAAAACTCGTCGGATAAAGTCTTGGACCGCTGGACTTTTAACACCGAACACCGGGTAAATGGACCGACCGGCAGTCCGAGTCTTCGAGTGCCGGTTCTCTCTCTCTCTCTCTCGCCTCTCAGTCTCTCTCTCCGTCTCTCTCTGTGTCGCACCGCCGCACCACCACCGGTTAGTGGTGGTGGTGGTCCGTTTCTGAATCGCAAAGGGGGTGGGGGTGTAGATCAAAGGAGAACAGAAGGTGAGGGGGGGCTGCGTGTATCATCGGAGAAGACGAGAGGTGCCGGAGCTCGGTCATCATCTCCGACTCCGGTCACCGGTGATTGGTCATGAGAAAGTGGAGGAAGTCAGACTAAATGTCTGTGTTAGTTTGTGTGTGTGTTGTATCTGCACAAAAAAAATGAATATTGAGGGGGGGGGGGCGTGCAAACCCTTTTATATGCAAGGTTATGTGTAATGGGCTTTGAAGGCTTGGGCCCAAGGCCCACAAGCCCATTCACGAGTTTTAAGAGGCCCGCAAGTTCCTACGACCCGTATTCGCACCCGTACTTGTAAAAATGTCATATATTATAATATTAGGTTCGTAAGTATGTAAAATAACGCCGGTTATAAATGTTGGACGCGTTCGCTCATTGGTTGCGTAAAAAGCGCGTAAGGTGCCGCGTTGGCCGTTTTAATCCGTTTTTGGATCCGGTTTCGACTACGGTTAATAAAATTCAGAAACGGTGCTAAATATATCAATATATATCTTAATACCGAGACGAAATTCTAATCTAGTGCTTCCGTTTCGTTGTTGTTTGTCAGTGTGTCACTGTTTTCGCGTTCTTCGTTCACGTCTGCGTTTTGTGTCGCACGGAAGCCCAATAATTTCAAAAAAAATTAATTTCATAAATATAAAATATTCGTAGAAAATCTGTATTTGTTGGCGTTGTCAGTATTTCGTACGGTATCAGTTCATTGTCGCATAATATTCAGCAGATTCTTCCGTAAACCACCGTTCTCGCCCTGTAAAGTCGTATAGACGTTCCGAGGCACTCCAAATGCCTAATTAAGTTAATATGTGCTGTAAAAACTATTTATTATTGCGTTAATCACCTGTTAATCACGTAATTAAGAGCCGTAAATCACCGGTTGTCACATTCTCCCCCTGTTACAGAAATTTTATCCTCGAAATTTAGACTATGTTATCTCCTCAGAATTGTGTTGTTCGCAGGTAAGTCCGAATAATAACAAAGTGAATGACCGCGTAATCGAAACAAGACTTATTCGAATCATGTGAATTTAATGACATTCCTCAACAATAAGAACCCAATGGTTTACAATAAGTGTGTTTCAGCAAATCGATGTCAAAGAAAACAAGTCGTATAGACATAGTCACTAGTGTGACTAAGTCAACAGGGACCCAACAATGAACAAGAACTTCAACCAATTGAGTTCCATATGAAGGTTTACAACGTGTAAATGAGTTCTAGAAGCAATAACACCCACTGGATGAACTTAGAATCAACAATCTCAAATGTAATAGTTTGCATGGAACGCTCAATCGTGATCAGCGCAAGCTGCAAGTCATACCGACGCCACAAGGTGTCGCAATGAATGAAACAATTCAATAATAGCGGTGATCAAACAAATTCACCATGTTTGAAGTCAAGCGAAAGTACAATGAAGCAAATTTGAAAATTTGATTCAAACGACATCATAAGATTTTCAATTGAGGATGGAACGTCAAAGAATTAATGTTTTCGATCGAAGATGAAGAAACAATAAATATCTTAAAATATTCGATCGATATTGAAAGAACCGTTAGTAGGTACACCGGAATATGCAATCAATTTTGTGTACCATCGTCTTAACACACGATTGTGTTAAGACTGCTTTAATATGATAATTTAAAGCGGGTTTAAAACAAATCAATAAATAAATATTTAAATCCGTGCATGAGATATGTAAACGAGTTTAGCGCAAGCTTCAAATAAGTGAAAACACCACCACAAGGTGTCGAAAGCAACAAACAATTTAATGGAGTCGAATACCAAACAAGTTTACCACGACTCGGAACAAATGAAGTGCTCGTTAAAATTGATTTGAATATGATGCTCCCAATACATCATATGGTGTCTTGAATCGAATATGTGTAATGAACAAGTTCAAACAAACGAACTTGGTTTTAGCGTAATCCGACAATAAATATATATGTATCAAAAAGGAAATTTCGACATGATTACGACGAAAAACCATGTATGTAACTTGAAAAGAAGAGAATTTTCAAGAAAATGTGTTGACTTGATAACAAAGGAGCCAACAATGAATAATAATGCGAGTCATTCGAATCACAAATCAATAATTAGATTTAGCGAAATAATATTTGAACTTTAGTGAAGCGCTTATTCGAAACAAAACCACATGCGTAACAAACGATGCATGCGTAACATATGAATTTTCAAGAAATGAAGCAAATGAGTATTTGCTATGCTGAAAGAAATGATCGTGATACAATGACCATTAAGAGGAGTAGAGATACGAAAGTCTACTCGCTTGATGCAAAAGTCGAAATTTCAATAAAAGAAATTTGAGGACTTTACCTGGGGTTGCGCGTGATATCCGGTTGTTAAGTGACATTACCATGGAATGTCGAACATAGCATATTCATTTTTTAAATGAGATAGCGAGAATGCGGGGGTATGCACTTCTCCTTGGTGTAATTCGTGCCGTTTGCAGGACCGTGTGACAAATCGTCGCATCCTGATCGATAGTTCTCCTGCTGACAGGATTAGCATCGTCGTTGAATTACGCCATCGTGTCTTTTCAAAGGCCTCGCCTCGATAGTCGTATGTGTCGTACTTCAACCTCTGTTGATGTATAGCTTAAGTTTCAGGTATACCTGTGCGCTAGCATTTCATTCCGCGAAGAATGTGATGTACTTCGACATCCGTTGACGTAAAATTTGAGTTCCATGTATTCTCTTGCACTAGTGTTTCGTTATGCGTAGGTTGCCTGCTCGGTAAATTAAAATATCATAGACAATATGGATAATTGTGTGTGCCCGAGTTAATATTCGCGGTTCCTACGTGATGTCCATTAATGAACTTCAACATAAGTTTCCGAAGGTCTTAAATGCATGTTTCCTAAACTCTAAGAGTGTTGTGTACTGTATGTAATTGTTTTTGTGTACCATGTATAAAACAAAACTTTAGCGTATGTTTGAAAACAAAATTTTGACTGTTTGTTTTTTGGCAACGATTGGAGACCATATTCGAGTACTAGGCGTTCTGTACGTATCCAAAGTCTCAATAGTCTAAGTCCCAGAGAAAAGTGAGGTTAGAGCCTAGGTATCTCTACAGAAACCTAATTCGCTGTAACCTATAGCTCTGATACCAATCTGTCACACCCCAAAAATATCAGAGCTGGCGAAACTGGACTGGTATCTTCATTGCACAGCGGAAGCAAATAAGCTAAGTCTTTTAGAAATCGAACGCCCACTAAGTACTCGACTCTTCATGGTTCTCCTATTACAACCGTGCCATAATTTCTGAAAAGTAACCTGAGAAAGAAACATGCGAAAAAGTCAACATAAAGTTGAGCGGGTTCATAGTTTGTTTGTAAAAGATTTGAAATAAATCTTTTGAATAACCAGTTTGTGAAATAATATTGAGAAAACGAATTTAGAAATCATTTTCTTGCAGAGTTATATGGAAACTTTGTATTTGTAACGCATCATGTTCGTAAAACCATGTATTTGTAAACTCTCGTATTTTTATTGTTCGTATAACCGTCAATGCCCACCCTAACTTTGACTCCATGCCCGCATAATCCTATGCTTTGAATTTGTATAAAACATGGTATGTAATTTGTAAAAATCAAGTATTTCTGTAAGTATGTATGTCCCTGGTATGTAGCAATAAGGAAAAATAGATCACCAATGGGTTGCAAAGCCAATGGTATGTGTGAAAAGGTGCAGGAAGACTCAAACCTAGCAAATTTGTCTCTGGTATGAAGACATAGTAACCACTATGAACCTCCCCAGCCTCTAAGGCTGAACCTCCCCAGCCTCTAAGGCTAACTCCCCAGTCTCTATATATTATCACCAGACGATCTATCCCTAGTCATGAAAATCATTCACATTTCGATAATACGCATTTGTTTTGTAAAAACCGGTATATTTAGTATAATCCATTCGTAAACCATTTTAGTTCCTCGAAATCCATTCGTAATATGATTTAGAAATACGAATTTTCGTTCGTTCAAAAGCTTTATATGTTCTTGCACAACGTGCTTTTTCTAAAAATATGCAGTCTTTGTTTATTGAAAACTTTGTATGTTTCTGAAAAACGTGCATGTCTTTCCACCCCGAAAACATTCATAAAAATGTAAAACTGTAAAAAGGTGGGGTTATGAACTCACCTGAATATTCTTGTGCAAAGCTAGCTATATACGACTTCGTGATGTCGTTTCCAAGACGTGATTCACTAGCGTGCATTCTACAATATTCCTAACACGAAATATTTTATAAGTTTCTAAATAAAAGCGGTAACTAGACTACGTGTCATCGAGCTCTACCGAATCGTTAACCGAACGATTCAACGGTAAGTTGATAACTCAATAGTAACGATTAAGTTATACTCGTTAAGTCTTGTCTAATGTCGGTAATATTTTTCTAAGTCTTTGAAAATCACTTAGTTCTTGTGAGGTTTAAAAATATATAAATATTTATATAAAAATATATAAATATTTCGGTAGAATCCGTTAGTCGTATTGAGAAGTCGTTGTGTATGTAATACACATTTATACGAAAATAACATGTAACAACTCGTAAGCGATATATGTGATATATAGTGTGCCGTTTACGCGTTTGAAATAAATATAAAAGATATATTTATTTTACAAAAGTATCATGGAGTTGTTTGTGTTTAAAAATAAATATATAAACTATATTTACTTTTATTTAAGAATACGAGTCGTTTAATGTTAAAAATAAATATATAAACTATATTTATTTTATAAGACTTGGTGTCGTTTGATATTTAAAATGAATACATAGCTATATGTATTTGCATAAACGAATTCGTGTCATTTGAACTTTGAAATAAATATATATACTACATTTATTTACAAAAGGATTTGAGTTTAACGTTTGAAATAAGTGTATTACCCATGTTTATTTTGTATAATAGTTTGCGTCATCATTGTTTTCGTAAATTATAAAGTGTTGGCGGGAGTAATATACACTTGCGTTTATTTTCAGAATAGTCGTACGAGTCTAAAATAATTACATAAACTATTCTTATTTTTATAATAGAATCGTCAAGCTTTAGGTGTTTAAAAAAAATAAATATAACGCCATTATATTTATTTTCTAAAATAGTTCGTGTTATTGACACCTTTATGAAATGCCGTTGCAATAATAAGCGTACGTAATTGTTTATAAAAAGTCGTTTGTTTCCGATTGGTTTTTGTTTTATAATAAAACGTGTTATGTTTAAAGGATTTTCTCGAAAAACGGGCAGAGTTTCTCTGTTTTTGGACGCCCCCGACAACACAAGTTGTCGTTATTTCATCAAAATTCAATCAATATATATATGTTACTTTTGTCAACTGTATCAAAACGTATATCAAGTTGTTTCGAGCTCGTTTCACACGTAATATTAAAATTATATATAAAAATAACAAACCAAATCTTATCGTTTAAACCTTTACCATTTCTCGTGTTGAACGTCGAAAATGTTAACGGGGTTACCGAGTCAACCGAGTTGACCGAGTTAACTGAGTTGACCGGCTGACTTCGACCGAGTTGACTTAGTCCGACCGAGTCGAACCGAAATACACCGAGTTGAGCCGAGTTGGACTGAGTCGAGCCGAACCCGTCACTGAAACTGCTGACTGAGTTAACCCGAGCCTGAACTGAGTTGACCCGAGATAACCGGCTGACTTTGTTGACCAGGATTGACTGAAGACTCGAACCACTTAACCGGAACCTGAACCGAGTTCACCCCTTGAACTGAAACGAGACTTCACCCGACACCCGAATAACCTGGTCCAAAGCATGACCCGAACCAAAACCGCATCGGAGAAGGAACCAGTTGATGTTGAATCAATCTGACCGGAGCATATTCACCACCACCGCCATCGGCACGGAACACTCGCCGGATAAAGTCTTGGACCGCTGGACTTTTAACACTGACCACCGGGTAAATGGACCGACCGGCGGTCCGAGACTTCGACCGCCGGTTCTCTCTCTCTCTCACCTCTCAGTCTCTCTCTCCGTCTCTCTATGTGTCGCACAGCCGCACCACCACCGGTTAGTGGTGGTGGTGGTCCGTTTCTGAATCGCAAAGGGGGTGGGAGTGTAGATCGAAGGAGAACAGAGGGTGAAGGGGGGGCTGCGTGTATCGTCGGAGAAGACGAGAGGTGCCGGAGATCGGTCATCATCTCCGGCTTCGGTCATCGGTGATTGGTCATGAGAGAGGGGAGGAAGTCAGACTAAATGTCTGTGTTAGTTTGTGTGTGTGTTGTATCTGCACAAAAAAAATGAAGATTGAGGGGGGGGGGGGGGGGGGGGGGGGGGTGCAAACCCTTTTATATGCAAGGTTATGTGTAATGGACTTTAAAGGCTTGGGCCCAAGGCCCACAAGCCCATTCGTGAGTTTTAAGAGGCCCGCAAGTTCCTACGACTCGTATTCGCACCCGTACTTGTAAAATGTCGTATATTATAATATTAGGTCCGTGAGTTTGTAAAATAACGCCGGTTATAAATTTTGGACACATTCGCTCGTTGGTTGCGTAAAAAGCGCGTAAGGTGCCGCGTTGGCCGTTTTTATCCGTTTTTGGATCCGGTTTCGACTACGGTTAATAAAATTTAGAAACGGTGCTAAATATATCAATATATATCTTAATACCGAGACGAAATTCTAATCTGGTGCTTCCGTTTCGTCGTTGTTTGTCAGTGTGTCACTGTTTCCGCGTTCTTCGTTCACGTCTGTGTTTTGTGTCGCACGGAAGCCCAATAAATTCACAAAAAAATTAATTTCTTAAATATAGAATATTTGTAGAAAATCCGTATTTGTTGGCGTTGTCAGTATTTCGTACGGTATCAGTTCATTGTCGCATAATATTCAGCAGATTCTTCTGTAAACCACCGTTCTCGCCCTGTAAAGTCGTATAGACGTTCCTAGGCACTCCAAAGGCCTAATTAAGTTAATATGTGTTGTAAAAACTATTTATTATTGCGTTAATCACCTATTAATCACGTAATTAAGAGCCGTAAATCACCGGTTGTCACAGGTGTAGCGTGATAAAAGCATGGTAGATACACCGCTGGTACATCTTATATATAAGTGCTCTTACCATACTACATTTTGTGTCATTATTTAGTTCACTAGGGAAACAATTTTTAAAACGATGTCACATAACGATGTTTTCGAAAGGATATAAACCATACGAGTTTTATTAACGAGCTAATACGAGATGTTTTACAATTTGGTTTACTAAAACAAATGTTTTTGGGTTAAGAATCATGGCTACGAGGTTTTATAAATTATAACCCGCTTGATTTGAGTTGGTTAATTATGTTGCAATATTATACACATTTCAAAACAAGGTTTTTAATAAGGTATTGCAACATGTGAACTAGCCATGAATCCGACACTCTTATAAAACCTATGTGCTCGCCAGCATTTCTTTGCTGACTTTGTTTTTACATATGTTTCAGGTGATGTTGCTTGATGTTGATTGCTAGGATGCATGAGTGACATTGGATTTGGACGAGGCCTTGGTGACATAATAACAGTGACAGTTGATATGTAACTTGTTTGTTTCGTGTTAAAACAATGTAAATGAATAAATGAATAAATAAAACGAAACTCTTTTTGTATCCATGGTTGTGAAACAATAATTCTGTTACAACACTCCCCGATATTTCCGCCACGATTTGTTGTTTTACGTGGTCGGGGTGTGACAGAAGAATTGGTATCAGAGCCAATGTTTATAGGGAATTAGGTTATTAGTAATGCTTTGACCTAGACTATAACTTTCTAGGACCCCAACGCAAGTTTTCTGCGTTTAGATTTTTAAAAACAAAACCGTCACCTACCCTTAGGTGATAACCACAACGAGAACACAAATTTTGAATCTGCTTCGAAAATTAATCATCCGTTCTAGGATGATTGATTACTAGGTTTTGAACCATTCTAGTTTGACTCATATTTTGCTTGGTGCCTTTTGAGTTTTCAAAATCTCGTCAGAGTTTGGGTCTAAATAATGTGAACACGTGCAAACTGGAAGAGTGAATGCCTGTACCCTGAGTTTTCTGTCTAAGGCTAGAGTGTTCGTACAAATCTACATAATCGGACCAGTCACTCTTACCTGGGAACTCCTGGGGTGATTGTTCACTTATAGGCGAGCATGTCTTCGTGATACGTTATTTTGACCCATTTACTTTGATTAGTCATTGCGTATCGTTTGTTTGTTCGAGGTAACGAACAAATGATCACCTTCCTTGTGTTTTGTCGATGTTTTCAATACCTCTTTTGTTTTTCCTAAATTGTCGACCTCACTCATTTCTCATATTTTCTTTTAGACAATACCTCCTCGACGTGATGCACAATCTTTTACTGCTGAAGAAGTCGCAGCCCTTATCTCTCAGCAAATGGCTGCTGTGCTTCCAGGCGTTGTGACCCAAATCCACGAGTTATACAACAACAATAATAATAACAATGCACAGTGTAATTTCAAGAATTTCAATCCTGCTAAGCCGCTAAAGTTTTCTGGGTCGTAGTGGTTCGAGAGTATCGAAAGCACATTCAGACATGTGCAATGTCCGAATGGGCGTAAGGTTGAATTTGCATCAAGTGTGTTTGAGAAGCGTGCTCTTACGTGGTGGAACGGAGTGATGCGCGATAGGGGTGCCGAAGTGGCATTGGCACAAACATGGGAAGAGCTTCGAGCTCTCATGATAAAAGAGTTTTGTCCCCGTCACGAAATTCGAGCTTTGGAATGAGAGTTTGACGATCTAAAGCAAGATAGGGGAGAACACCGTGCGTATACGGATCGTTTTGAGGAACTCGGTATTTTGTGTCCTACTATGGTTACCCCGTTAGAGAAAGCGAAAGAGAGGTATATCGATGGTTTACCCGATTCTATACAGGATATTGTGACTGGCGTTAATCCTACTACTGTTCGTCACGCGATCGAGTTGTCTGCTACCCTGACTGAGTCTCAAGTCAAGAAGGGTAAACATACCCACAAGGGTGATAAGAAGAAGTCGACCGATTCTGTCAAGGAAAAGGGTAAAGGTCAGAAAGGTGAGTCGTCGAAGAAGTCGAAAAAGCGAAAAGGGTGCTCAGAATTTTGCTGTAACAGCTCAGAACCCTCAGAATCCACCGGCTCAACCGCCTGCGAAGAAAGTGTATGCTGGTACTGCACCACATTGTGCTCGCTGCAACGGTCATCATGTTGCACAACAAGCTTGTAAGAAATGCACAACGTGTGGTAAGCTTGGGCATCTGGCCAACATCTGTTG
This sequence comes from Helianthus tuberosus, assembly GCA_030545235.1. Classification (NCBI taxonomy): domain Eukaryota; kingdom Viridiplantae; phylum Streptophyta; class Magnoliopsida; order Asterales; family Asteraceae; genus Helianthus; species Helianthus tuberosus. The sequence goes on along the minus strand of CM060396.1, from coordinate 136,432,306 downwards.
TTTGGGTCAGAATCAGATTGTTTAGAATCAAGCTCCAGTTCAGGGAAATGCTGCTAGATTCCCACCGGGTTCATGTTTTAATTGTGGAGAGTTTGGTCACTTCCGCAACAACTGTCCGAGGTTGGCGAATACAAATGCGAATTCGAACGTGAATGTCAACGCGAATGTGAATCCCACTCGTGGACTAGCGTACAACTTGAATGCCAACGAAACAAGGGCTGACAACGAGGTTGTCAACGGTACGTTTCTTGTTAACAATCGACCTGCATCTATTCTTTTTTATTCTGGTGCCGATAGAAGTTTTGTTTCGTTATCTTTTGAGCCTTTACTTGCGATACCTAGAACTAAACTGAGGAAACCCTTATCTGTCGAAGTTGCTACTGGTAAACCTCTTGTTCTCGATTCTGTTATTCGTGGTTGTCAGTTAAACCTTGATAACCATCTTTTTCCTATTGACCTCACGCCGATGCAACTTGGGAGTTTCGATATTATCATGGGGATGGATTGGTTAACCAAACACCATGCTGATGTGGTTTGTTTCGACAAGAGTGTTCGTATTCCTCTTCCATCTGGCGATGTTCTGGAAGTTCGTGGCGAGAAACCATCTGGTGGATTGAAGCTTATGTCGTGTATGAAAGCCCAAAGTTATTTGCGAAAAGGATATGTTGTTTTCCTGGCACATGTCATTGAGGAGAAAGGCAAGAGCAAGAGTATTCAGGATATTCCGATTGTTCGGGATTATCCAGAGGTGTTTTCTGATGAACTGCCTGGTTTGCCTCCAGTTTGTCAAGTCGAGTTTCATATTGACCTTGTACCCGATGCCAACCCGATTGCGAAAGCACCTTATCGTCTTGCACCATCTGAGATGCAAGAGTTATTGAAATAGCTTCAAGAGTTATCTGATAAAGGATTCCTCCGTCCGAGCTTTTCGCCTTGGGGAGCTCCTGTCCTCTTTGTGAAAAAGAAAGATGGATCTTTTCGAATGTGTATCGATTATCGTGAGCTTAATAAGCTTACCATCAAGAATCGATATCCCCTTCCTTAAATTGATGGTCTCTTCGACCAGCTGCAAGGTGTTTCATGCTTTTCCAAGATTGATCTGCGTTCTGGGTATCATCAACTTCTTGTTCTCGAAGAAGATACTCCCAAAACTTCCTTCCGCACAAGATATGGGCATTACGAGTTCACTGTCATGCATTTTGGTTTGACGAATGCCCCAGCTATCTTTATGGACTTAATGAATAGGGTCATTAAACCTTATTTAGACAAATTCATCATTGTGTTCATCGACGATATTCTTATTTATTCAAAGTCTCGAGCCAATCACGAGCAACACCTTCGTTTGACCTTGGAACTTCTGAAGAAGGAACAACTTTTTGCTAAATTCTCCAAGTGTGAATTTTGGCTTAGAGAAGTTCAGTTTTTGGGTCATATTGTCAACGAGCAGGGTTTTCATGTAGATCCATCCAAGATAGCTGCTATTAAGGATTGGAATACACTGACGACACCTACAGAGATTCGATCATTTCTTGGTCTTGCTGGTTATTATCGCCGATACATTTCTAATTTCTCAAAGATCGCGATTCCACTCACTGTTTTGACTCAGAAGAATAAGCCTTTTGAGTGGGGACCTAAGCAAGAAGAAGCGTTCCAAACGCTGAAACAGAAGCTCTGTGATGCTCCTGTTTTATCTCTGCCTGAAGGAAATGATGATTTTGTTGTCTACTGTGACGCGTCGAATCTAGGACTTGGTTGCATTCTTATGCAACGAGGTAAAGTCATAGCTTATGCGTCTAGATAGTTGAAAGTTAGGAGCTGTGGTTTTCGCGCTTAAAATCTGGAAACATTATCTTTATGGAACGAAGTGTGTGGTTTTCACATACCACACAAGTCTCCAGCATATTCTTAATCAGAAGGAGCTGAACATGAGGCAACGACGTTGGGTTGAACTCTTGAACGACTACGATTGCGAGATTCGCTACCATCCTGGTAAGGCGAATGTCGTAGCCGATGCGCTTAGTCGAAAGGAACGAGTCAATCTTCATTTTATTCAGACTTTAACTGCTATTCAATCTCGTGTCCTTCAAGCTCAACGATCTTGTGTGATCAAAGGCTTATTGAAATATGAGCTACCGCTTCAAGTCGAACTGAACTCGAAAGGAAAGACGATGGTTTGCTTTATTTCAAGGATCGTTTGTGGATTCCGAAACAAGACGATCTTCGCACCTTGGTAATGGACGAATCTCACAAGTCTCGATATTTTATCCATCCTGGTGCTGATAAAATGTACAAGGATCTTCGTACTCAGTACTGGTGGCCTAGTATGAAAAAGGATGTTGCCTTGTATGTATCGAAATGCCTAACTTGTCTCAAAGTCAAGGCTGAACATCGACGACCTTCTGGTTTGCTTGTACAACCAGAGATACCGGTATGGAAGTGGGAGAACATTGCAATGGATCTTATCACTAAATTACCGCGTACGTCTAAAGGTCATGTTGCTATTTGGGTTGTTATCGATCGATTAATGAAATCAGCTCATTTTATTCTGATTCGCGAGGATCTATATGCTGATAAACTTGCAAAGATTTATGTTGATGAGATAGTATCTGGACATGGTGTTCCTTTGGATATCATTTCTGATCGTGATGCTCGATTTTCATCTCAATTCTAGAAGACCATGCAATCTGCTTTGGGAACCCAACTAAATCTAAGCACTGCTTATCATCCCCAAACAGATGGACAATCTGAGAGAACGATTCAAACTTTGGAGGATATTCTTAGAGCATGCGTGATAGACTTTGGTGGTAATTGGGATTCTCATCTTCCACTGATCGAGTTCTCTTACAACAATAATTATCATGCTAGTATTTAATATGGCACCATTTGAAGCTCTCTACGGTCGAAAATGTCGTTCACCTGTCTATTGGAATGAGATCGGTGAAGCTCAGCTTACTGGACCTGAGCTCATTCTAGAAACAACAAACAAAATCAAGAAAATCCATGATAATCTTGTGACTGCTCGAAGCCGTCAAAAGAGTTATGCAGATATGCGATGCAAGCCCTTAGAATTTCAAGTCGGCGACAGTGTCCTACTCAAGGTGTCACCTTGGAAAGGAGTGGTGAGATTTGGAAAGAAAGGAAAACTTGCACCCCGATATGTTGGACCATTTAAGATTGTTGAAAGAATTGGAAAGGTTGCCTATCGACTAGAGCTACCTCCAGAGCTTGGAAATATTCACCCAACTTTTCACGTGTCCAATTTACAAAAGTGTTTAGCTGATGCTGATCTTCACATTCCTCTCGATGAGATTCAAATCGATGAAACAATGCACTTTCTCAAGAAACCTGTGGAGATAGTGGACCGTACATTTAAACAGTTGAAGAACAATCGGATTCGATTGGTCAAGGTTCGCTGGGAATCCAAACGTGGCCCAGAGTTTACTTGGGAACATGAGGACCAAATGAAGACAAAATATCCGCATTTGTTTTCACAAGCTTCCTCTACTTAAAATTTCGGGACGAAATTTCCTAAAGTAGGGGAGACTGTGACAACTGTGCTCTATAATCGATGTATAATATAAAACAATGTCAATTATCAATAAAACAATGTGCTTTGGTGTTATTATATGTGTTTTGGTGTTATTATGTGTGTAATTGTGTTTGATGATTTTACAATTTGATTCGATTCCGATTTTAAGCTTTAAATCGCTTTCTTGAAGGTTATATGCAAACTGGTGCGTAAACGCAGTCAGTTTAACGCGAAAAACACTCCGGAATAGTGACATAGGCTTAACATACCTAAAATAACCTCCACATAACTTATAAATAAGCTTTGGATGGTTTGGTGTGTTGAAATCAAGTTTGTTCGATCACAGGGACTATTTGTGTCAAATTGCGAAACTATACCGATTTGTATAGTAACGAACATTCCAGAACATGATCATAAGTTAAACATACCCTAAATATCCTTTACATAGCTTAGAAATAGGCTTTGAGGGGTTCGGTATGCTAAAATAAACTTATTTGATCAATAGGGACTAAAAGCGTCAAAAAGTGCACAAGTTTGCATTTTCGCGCATATCTTACGTTCTGAATATATCCGGATATCCAAAAATTTACCTAATCATTAAAATATTTTATTTTAGTTATTGTCTTGATAAAATTTCATGTGTCGCTTAATTTGGATCATTTTTGTGTTCGTTACGACTTCCGTCGTAATTAACCGAATAACGCAACCGTACGACCAAATGAGCTGACGTCCGAGATGTTTTTGAGCATGTTTTGAGTTCCCTATACTTTAACTTCATTTTAGATCCTTGAAATGGGGTTAACGGAGTTTAAACGCATCAAAATAGGCCTTAAACATGTGCAAGGACCAAAACTGTAAATAATTGAAACTTTCTGGAACTGGCACCTGGTGGCGCTGCGCCACCACCATCTGCCTATCCTGTGGCATAGCGCGAGCACCTGATCTAGAAAGAAACTTGAATTTTAGCATTTTTCAGTAATAGGATTGAACTTGGGGGTCTTTATTGTAACTTTTTCAATACCATTTGCTGGTTTTGGGGCACCCCTAGTATTACAAATCAATGGGCATGAGGTGTACGGCCAAGATCGAAGCTCATTTCCAGATAAACGATCCTAACAGTGGTCCATTTCCTATAAATACCCACCATAGTTCTTTGCAATATTCACACAAATCTGATCTATTTGCTCTAAGTTTAGGCTTAGCACCTCATACCTGAGCAAGTTGATCTAGATTTTCCATTCTTGGACCCTTTGTAATTCCTCTTTCATTCTTGTTTCGTTTTTCAAGCATGAAAGTCAAACAGAGTTTGACTTTCAGCTTTGACCAGTCAATGGTCAACACAAAGTTCATTTGAACTTTGCAACGTGAGCGTAATCACGATGGTTATAGTCCCTTGTGACTATACCTACTGATTACCACGTTGACTAGGCGTAGTGACGAGTCGTAGTTTTGACCAAAATATGTATTTATGCGTATTTTGTAACCAAACTACTCTTGGTTATCAAAACCATTTGTTTTGATACCAAAACCGGTTTTCTAAGTTAACTAAACATGTTTTAGCATGTTTAGCTCGTCACTTTTAGTTTAGTGCTTGTGTAGAGTCGTAAGTCAAGCGGAATAAACACCCGCTTAGACTTTCGAACTCGACCCGTTTGGTCGATCATTAGGATCCGACCAAACATGTTTAGTGACCATAGTTGCATAGGGAATAACCTTCCGAGGTTATACCTTATGGTCACTTAGGTTTAATTAGTTGTATGATAGGTAGTTTATATGCCGTAGGTAAATGACCAAAATGCCCTTTTCATGCATAATTGGTAATTAAGCATATGTAACATAAACTTTTGTCACGTAACTGATTATGCAACATATTTAAACATGTTTAGGCATATAATACTTGTCATAGGACAAGTTAGGCGCATTTACGCGCACGACGCGTTAAAGTAGCGTAAGCTACCTTAATGGGTCATGACGGGTCGAAAGCACTTAGGTTAGGTTCCAATCTAGAATGTAGACTTTGTTAAACCATATCACATGAGTTCCAACACTCATTTGGTTTACAAGACCTCATTCTATCCGATCTTCCGATTTAGGTGTCGATTGTTTGACTAGTGATTCGATTACTAGGTGCTGCTTGATTTCTCTGGTTTACTTGAGTTTATTGAAGTTCTATTGATTGAGGATACTTTGCACTTCATGTGAGTACATAGTTCCCCTATTTTACTGTTTTCAATTGTTTTGGGGTGATTCATATGTATCAAAATGATTTTCGATATTATAATGATGATTTCAAAAACGATTAAGATGGTTTATACTAAACTAATAACGATTTCGATAATGTGAACGAACTTGTTGGTTGTAGTTACATAACGAATGATATTCATTAATTTTGGCTGAACCGACCAGTATTAGGTTATGGTACCATAGGATCTGACAAATCCCGTTATCAGACTGCACCCATGGTTATGTGTGGGTTAGGTGGGTAACGACTGAATCTGTGATTGTTAACTTACCCTTTGGTGGTTTGTTAATACGAGAAGCGAGATAGTCGATTCACGAAGGTTTGAATGTTATTAGCGAGATGACCAAAAGTAGTTTTCACAATTAAAACAAGTTAAATGATTTTTGGGCGAATTAAACGATTTGAAACGACTTAAACGAGGTAAACGATTTGATTAAACGATTGGTTTTGGGTTGTGATTAGATAATGGGACGGGTGTAGCGTGATAAAAGCATGGTAGATATGCCGCTGGTACATCTTATATATAAGTGCTCTTACCATACTACATTTTGTGTCATTATTTAGTTCACTGGGGAAACGATTTTTAAAACAATGTCACATAACGATGTTTTCGAAAGGATATAAACCATACGAGTTTTATTAACGAGTTAATAAGAGATGTTTTAAAATTTGGTTTACTAAAACAAATTTTTTTGGGTTAAGAATCATGACTACGAGGTTTTATAAATTATAACCCCCTTGATTTGAGTTGGTTAATTATGTTGCAATATTATACACATTTCAAAACAAGGTTTTTAATAAGGTATTGCAACATGTAAACTAGCCATGAATCCGACACTCTTATAAAACCTATGTGCTCGCCAGCATTTCTTTGCTGACTTTGTTTTTACATATGTTTCAGGTGATGTTGCTTGATGTTGATTGCTAGGATGCATGAGTCACATAGGATCTGGACGAGGCCTTAGTGACATAATAACAGTGATAGTCGATATGTAACTTGTTTGTTTCGTGTTAAAACAATGTAAATTACTAAATGAATAAATAAAACGAAACTCTTTTTGTATCCATGGTTGTGAAACAATAATTCTGTTACCACACTCCCCGACGTTTCCGCCACGATTTGTTGTTTTACGTGGTCGGGGTGAGACACCATCATCATGTTTTAACATCATTTTATCTTGACACATTCCATTTATCATTCATACTACATGCTTTATCGTCATTGACGATCGTATCGTATCATTTCGACCGAATTCTTTAATCATAACAAATTTCCTTCTCATCATTCACATGTACCTTTCTTTCATCCTTTGATTATCAAATTTGCCTTAAGCATTGTTTATAAGGCCTTTAAAATCAATTGGAACGAGTCCCGTATACAAAATCATCAAAACAAAAAAAATCAGGAGCAGATGGGGTGCTCGCGTGGCGCGAGGGCCTACGCGCCCATCCGTCGCGCGACGCCAGCAACGTCGCGCTGCGCGACAAACATGGATCGTGGGCGTGGCGTGACGCGAGCAACAGATTTTGACAGAATGTTCGTTGTTTTGGTGCAGTTGATGCCCAGCTCCATAAATTCTCAAACTTAATTCTTAAAAACATCATATCTCTAGTTCTACTAGTCCGTTTTACCCGATTCTTTTTCCTACGCGGCAATAATTTAATTGCGGACCCGTTTAGCATATCCGTTAGCCGTAAGACTCGGGTTGAGGGCAAATAACCTATAAATCCCATTCTATTTCTAACTACAACACAATAAATTTTATAATTTACTTACTTGCGTAGCGCTTCGGAACGAACACACCTTCATACGAGCTTTTAGTTTGAGTTCAAGCATTTGACTCAAATACTTGAATCCCTCAAACTTTGGCTCTGATACCAACTTGTGTCATTCACTTTATTTAACGATCAAACATACAAATTTTTTTTAACAAAAATTGGGCATGACCCATTCGTAATATTGACGTTTCCCTGTTTTTACATTATAATTCAAAATCAACCCAAAGGATTCAAACGTTCTTAAAACACTTACTACTATTTGATACACTCTAATTTACACATATTTTAGTCCCCCGTTTTACCCCTATTTTATGCGTTTTTGGCCGTAAAACCGTCGTTCGGATACTTATTTATCTACATTTGTGTTTACAGGCCTAAAACTGCATTTCAGACAAGATGATACCAAAAACGAGGACTTTCCGGACAAAACGACAAATCTGCGGACTTTCTGTTAAGGATTCTGATATGGGCCTGTGGAACGACCGTTCCACCTGATGCACGGTCGTGCATCTCCGACAACACTGATCATCTCGGCAATGAACGGTAGGTGCGGCTGGGCGTTCCAGGGAAAACAAGCAACTTGGTGAAGAACGGTCGTTCCATGTGAGGAACGACCGTGCGTCTCCGGTGAAACAACAGAGTCTCGGAACTGAACGGTAGGTGCGACTTGGCGTGCAACATGAAGCCCGGAACTGAACGACCGTTCCACACGAAGAACGGTCGTTCCATTTCAGATCTGGTCAACGATCCGATGACGTATGCAGTATGGTGACCCATGTCCAATAATTAAATAAAGTGAACGGTCGTTCCATATGGGGAACGACCGTGCATCAGCAAAAAAGTATAAAAACACAGCAGAAACTTTCTGCTCGATATTCTGGATTTTTGGAGAGCTCAGCAGGCAATTTTCAGGCTCCGGAGGCATTAGCTTTCACCCGGATTCAAGCCACATTGTCTCGTTTAGCTCGATTACTACCCGGATCCTTAGTCTAGTACTTGTTTATGGTTTGATTTTCTAATCTTTCCAAGTTTTTGCTAATCTTTCAAGTACTTAGATTATGATTTATGTATTATTGTAGCCTTTGGGCAAAAACACAACAATCCCTTGCTAGATTATAACCATTAGTTTGTTAAACTTTGTTTGTAATGACATTTGAAGTATTTTCTATGTTAATCTTTGATGATTAGTTTGCAACCTTGTTATTGATATTGAACTCTTGATTATAAGTAATTATGTTGGATGATTGGTGCTTGGTGCTTGGTTAGTTAAGATAGTTGAAAAATGAAGCTTGATTAATCTTTTATTAGTAAACTTTGAATTTGGTTAACTAGTTTAACTTGGTTTAAATGTATGTATCATGATACTAGAAATGGTTAGTGATTTAATAAAATGTAATTATTGTTAATCAAGAGAGCTTGCCGTCACGTAAGGGCCTAAACGGGTTAGATGGTGTCGTTATAAATTCTTGCCATGATTTGTTAGCTTAGTTAGTAGTTTTGGCCAAAATTGCTATCTTAGTGAATTATTGTGTAAGATTTGTAAAATGAACTCGGTTGTGATTTAATCTAGATTATGCTTATCTCGGTGGTTGCATTGTGTCTATCGGTGTCGCTTTCCTTGTTTAAGTGAGGTTAGAATAATCCTAACGGCTGACTAACTTATTTTTAAGAGATTTTCATAGACATTTATCAAATGCACGTTAAAGAACAATCTTAGGTGGTTAAAGTGTGTTTATCGTTTTAGCTTTCCGAATGATTGTCATGTTAGGATTCCCGAAAGGGATACTAATTGTTTTAAATTGGAAAATTGACCGAATGCTTCTAGTGCCAAAACTGACTTAGTTGACATGCTGTGGTTGTGTATTTAGCAAGGCTTTTTATCTACTATTTATTATGTTTTTATTATGTATTTGGTTATGTTACTTTAGTTTAGTTTAAATCAACAAAACCTATGTTTTTACCGGTAGTTTAGTGACAAAGGTCTAGTACAAATTCTCCGCCCATTTCCTTGGATCGATACTTGGTTCTTACCAATACTTTATTACATATATGACGGGGTACACTTGCCTCTTTCGTGTGTGTTTTGATGTAAAAGTAATAATCACTTTTATAAATTTAAAACCCAATCGTGTGTAATTAATTGCAAAAATTATGTATATATACCGCACACGTCAAGTTTTTGGCGCCGCTGCCGGGGAAATGGCGAGTTTTAGGAACGACCCGAGTCATTTGGTTATCGGTGTATATACTTGTTTATATTTGTGTATAATTTCTTGATTATTTATTTGTTAATCTTTCTTGTTTTATTCGATTTATTCATTTTTGCGTTATTTTTGTTTCATTTGTTTATTTGATCCGGGTTCATTTATTCGCTTATTCTTTGGGTTTTCGGCACCCTAAAGCCATTTTTGTATTAGTCAATTCATTTATTTATTTTGTTGAATTTTTTTAAAATTTCGGGCTATTTTTCGGATTTTTATAAAATTTTCAGCCCTTTTATAATAATTTTCTGCTTCTATTCAGCTGAAAAAAAAAATACAGCATTATTTAATTAATAAAATATTCACCGTGTCGAATTTTCGTTTGCAGGTTGATGTTCTCGACCCCCGCTCCAGAACTTGTTGAACCGTCTGACGAACTCGAACGTGATCTTCGGAGGCGTCTTCGCGCGAAAGGGCGTGCGGTTGGGCTATTGCTCGCATCTGGCGGGCCGGATTCGGTGGTACCTACTGAAGCCGAGGGCTCAGGAGGAAACGTCAAGTTTTTGGCGCCGTTGCCATCAGCCTGGAGCGACAGGCCTGGAGCCGAGTATCCTTAGACCTACTATTGATGCACCTAACTTTGAAATTAAATCTAGTATAATTAATATGGTGCAGAATTCGGTGCAGTTCGACGGACGCGAACAAGAGGATCCCGGACGACATATTGCAGCTTTTCTCGAAGTGTGTTCCACGTTCAAAATGCGGGATGTTTCGGAGGATGCCGTTCGGTTACGGTTGTTTCCTTTCTCACTGCGTGACAAAGCCAGAGCATGGCTTATGTCACTGCCAGCTGGGTCCATCAGGACCTGGAATGGGTTGGCGGAGCTATTTATGAAAAAGTACTTTCCACCCAAGAAGACAACCAAGCTAAGGAACCGAGTGGTGACCTTTCGTCAAGATGAAGGGGAGTCGTTGCATGCAGCGTGGGAGAGATTCAAGGATCTGTTACTTGATGTTCCACATCATGGGTTCACCAGGAGACAGTTAGTCTTGACATTCTATCAGGGGCTGAGCTACAATACGCAGGAGCGTTTAGATATGAATGCAGGAGGCGATTTGGGGACAAAGACGCCCAATGAGGCTTACGATATCATTGAAAAGGCTGCGTTGAAATCTAGCTCTCGCCGCGAAGGAGATAGGAGTCGGGCTACATCATCATCATCAGGATCCCGCGCAGGAGTGCATGCTGTAGACGACTATACGGCTACTACTGCTCAGATCTCGGCTCTCGCATCGAGATTCGACAGGTCCCAGATGATTGCGCATGCGGGCTCGGGTTGTGACCAGTGTGGTGTGTCACACGAGCCTGGGGCATGTTTTCAGGGAGTCGGATACGAGGGCCATGAAGAGGTAGATTTCGTAGGTAATCAAGTTAGGCCGCAAAACAACCCTTACAGTAACACCTACAATCCCGGTTGGAGAAATCACCCAAATTTTGGGTGGCGTGCGAACACAGGCAATCAAAATCCTTTGGGATTCACTCCGCGCGCTCCAGCGCAGCAGCATCAAGGTCAGGGTCAGGGTCAGCATTATCAGCAGTACAACCAATCCTACCAACAGCGTTCATACCCGCATCAGAATCAAGGCTCTGGGAGTAGTTCCCAGCAGCAGGCCCCTCAGTCTAGTTCTAAGCTGGAGGAGATGATGTCCCAGCTTCTTACTAGCTCCTCGAGCGCGAATCAGTTAGCTGAAAAACGCTATCAGCAGAGCGAGGATCGTTTTCTCTCTCATGAGGGAGAAATGAGGAGCCACAAGGCCTCGATTCAGAACATAGAGAATCAGGTTGGTCAGCTGGCACAGATGATGTCAAAGAGACCCCAGGGTGGTCTCCCGGGAAACACTGAGACAAACCCGGGCCCGCATAGAGATGTGAATGCGGTGATGACCAGGAGTGGAAAACCTACCGGACCCGTCATATCGGATTCACCACCGATCACTGAAGCGGTCCCGACCGACACACCGGATGAGGTGCATGCAAGGCTCCGCCCAGCAAGTACAGCACAAGTCCAGGAGCCGGTCACAGGTTATAAGCCTCCAGTGCCCTATCCAGGAAGGTTGAAGAAGCAGAAGATGGATGAACAAAACGGTAAGTTTCTTGAGATGTTTAAGCAATTGCATATAAACATACCGTTTGTTGAGGCTTTGGCACAGATGCCAAAGTATGCGAAGTTTCTGAAAGACATCCTCTCAAACAAGCAAAAACTCGAGGACATGTCTTGTGTGGTTATGAATGAAAGCTGCTCTGCTATTCTCCAGAGTCGCCTGCCTACAAAAATGGGCGATCCAGGCAGTTTCACGCTTCCTTGCCTCATTGGCAATCTGTCAGTCAGTAATGCGTTAGCAGATCTAGGAGCGAGTATAAACCTTATGCCCTATAAGGTTTTTACAAAGTTGGATCTAGGTGAGCCGTCACCTACGAGGATGAGTATTCGACTTGCGGATCGTTCTGTCAAGTATCCACGCGGGTTTGTAGAGAATATGCTTGTTAAGATTGACAAGTTTGTATTTCCCGTGGATTTTGTTATCCTGGATATGGATGAGGACTCGAGAGTGCCTCTGATACTCGGACGCCCGTTTTTGAATACCGCCCGGATGATTGTGGACGTGGTGGCGGGCGAGATCACACTCCGAGTAGATGATGAGCATGTGACGTTTGACATTAAACGTTCTATGCAGCATCCTCTGAGTCAGGACGACGCGCTCTATTATGTTGACATTGTCGACACTTATGTGAGCACGCATTTCCAGGGTACGATCGAGGAGATAGATTCGGACACACATCTTTTGTGTGGGGACTTAGATGGCATTACGCAGGAGGGCCACTACTTAGAGCAGCCAGTCTATCAGATTGGTGATGATAGTCCCCAGAGTCCGGATCGTTTCACAGAAATTGATCGGGAGAGTGAAGTGAAGTCGAAGCCTTCAGTGGAAGATCCTCCTACCTTGGAGCTTAAAGAGCTCCCACCACACCTAGAGTACGCATTTCTTGATGAGGAGCGTCATTTGCCTGTCATTATTTCATCTGGATTGGTGGGAGAGGAAAAGAGCAGGCTGCTTAATGTGTTGAAACTTCATAAGAAAGCAATCGCTTGGAAAATCATGGACATCAAGGGTATAAATCCCTCCTTCTGTACACATAAAATTCTTATGGAGGACCAGTTCAAGCCGTGTGCGCAGCACCAGAGGCGGCTGAACCCGAACATGCAAGAGGTCGTTAAAAAGGAAGTGATTAAGTTGTTAGATGCTGGTATGATCTATCCCATTTCCGACTCTGTTTGGGTCAGCCCTGTGCAGGTAGTGCCCAAAAAGGGGAGCATGACTGTGGTCACGAACGATAGGAATGAGCTCATTCCAACCAGGACGGTCACTGGATGGCGGGTTTGCATCGATTATCGCAAACTCAAAGACGCCACCCGCAAGGACCACTTCCCGCTTCCATTCATTGATCAAATGTTGGAGCGTCTGTCAGGGAAGTTATATTATTGTTTTCTGGATGGGTTCTCGGGTTACTTTCAAATTCCTATCGCTCCTGAGGACCAGGAGAAGACCACATTTACCTGTCCTTTCGGTACATTCGCCTACCGGCGTATGCCGTTTGGGCTGTGTAATGCGCCGGCTACTTTCCAGCGATGTATGGTCGCAATTTTCCACGACATGATTGAGGATTCCATGGAGGTGTTCATGGACGATTTCTCGGTATTTGGGGATTCCTTTGATCAGTGTCTGGAAAATTTGAAAAGAATGTTGAAGAGGTGTGAGGAGACCAATCTGGTCCTGAACTGGGAGAAATGCCACTTCATGGTGAAGGAGGGCATAGTTCTGGGACACAAAATCTCTCACGCGGGCATGGAAGTCGATCCAGCTAAGGTCGACGTTATATCACGACTTCCACCCCCACCTCTGTTCGTGCTATACGGAGCTTTCTCGGTCATGCCGGGTTCTATCGGCGATTCATCAAAGATTTTTCCAAAATCGCCAGACCCATGACTCGTTTGTTAGAGAAAGATGCTCCGTTCGTGTTTGGAGATGATTGCTTGAGGGTTTTTGACCTCCTCAAGCAAAAGTTGGTAGCGGCCCCTATTTTAGTCGCACCGGACTGGAGTTTGCCCTTTGAAATCATGTGCGACGCGAGTGATTACGCTATAGGGGCCGTTCTGGGTCAAAAGAAGGAAAAGCACTTCCATCCGATCTACTATGCGAGTAAAACTCTCCACGACGCTCAAGAGCATTATACCACGACTGAAAAAGAGCTCTTGGCGGTCGTTTTCGCATTCGATAAATTTAGATCGTCTCTGGTGCTTTCGAAAACCGTTGTATACACTGATCATGCAGCCATTAGATACCTCTTCAGCAAACAGGACGCTAAACCGCGTCTAATCAGATGGATCCTGTTGCTGCAAGAGTTTGATATTGAGATACAAGACAAAAAGGGTGCTTTGAATGTAGCTGCCGACCATCTGTCTCGGTTAGAGCACGGAAACATCGAGGATTCGCGTTGGGATTCAATAAATGACAAGTTCCCACACGAATCTTTGATGGGTGTTGAGATTTGTGATGAGTCGCCATGGTTCGCCGACCTTGCGAACTATCTGGCCTGCGGGATTCTGATAAAAGGGTTGACTCACCAGCAAAAGAGGAAATTCTTTTCGGATCTCAAGCACTACATATGGGACGACCCTTTCTTGTTCAAGGTGGGTGCTGATCAGGTGATTAGGAGATGTGTATCTGGGTCTGAGGCGACCGACATTCTGCGCCAGTGTCATGAGGGACCTACCGGAGGCCACCACGGAGCCAACTTCACCGCGAAAAAGGTGTTGGATTCCGGGTTTTACTGGCCGACCATTTTCCGTGACGCGCAGAGTTGGGTGAAAGCGTGCGATGCTTGTCAGAGGGCGACGAACATATCGGCACGCGACGAAATGCCCCAGAACTGGATACAGGTGTGTGAAGTCTTTGATGTCTGGGGGATAGACTTCATGGGACCATTCCCCCCCTCACGTGGAAACAAATACATACTCGTGGCTGTTGATTATGTATCAAAGTGGGCGGAGGCGCAAGCCTTACCCACTAATGACGCCAGAGTAGTTGTAAGGTTTCTTAAGAGTTTGTTCGCCCGATTTGGCGCTCCGAAAGCGCTCATTAGTGACCGAGGGACTCATTTTTGCATTACATAGCTTGAAAAGGCTTTGTCCCGATACGGTGTGCATCACCGTTTATCCACACCATATCATCCGCAGACGAGCGGGCAGGTGGAGGTCACGAACCGTGGGCTTAAGCGCATCCTTGAGCGGTCGGTTGGAGCGAACCGCAAGGAGTGGTCGGACAAGCTTGATGAGGCATTATGGGCATTCCGTACAGCTTATAAGACCCCTATAGGGACCACCCCCTTTAGGTTGGTATACGGAAAGGCATGCCATTTACCGGTGGAGTTGGAGCACAAGGCTATGTGGGCATTGAAAACCGCGAATTTGGACATTAAGACCGGAGGTGAAGCCCGGTTTCTCCAAATTCATGAATTGGAAGAATTGCGGCACCAAGCCTATGAGAGCTCCGTACTCTACAAAGAGCGCACGAAGAAACGTCACGACAAACGCTTGAAGGACCACAAAGAATTCCAAGCGGGTGATCTTGTTCTTCTGTATAATTCACGGTTGCGCTTATTTCCTGGGAAGCTTCATTCACGCTGGACAGGACCATACACAGTTAAGGAAGTATTTCTGTATGGTACTGTTGCAGTAGAGAACGCGGATGGCGTTATTTTCAAGGTAAATGGTCACGGTTGAAGTTGTACGTTGCCGGGCTGATAGAATCGGTGGTGGAGGTGATTGAACTCCAAACCCCGCACACATCATAAGTGTGGGGAGGAGAGAGTCTACGCTACTGACTCGCGGATCAAAAATGTAGCAAGAGCGTATTTTGCGCTTTAGGGGTAGTTTAGTCTTTGTAGTCTTTTTCGTAGTTTTTGTAGTTTTTCTAGTTTTTAGCTTTGAGTCTTGCTATCGACTCGTCGACAAAAATTTAGCATGAGTCTACACTGCTGACTCGCCGACAAAAATGCAGCCGGAGCGTCTTTGGCGCTATAAGGGCAAAATTGTCCTTTTATTTGCTTTTGTAGTTTTAGCGTAATTTAGGTTAGTTAGGTAGTTTTCGTTTGTTTGTTTAGTTTCCGTACGTACCGGGCGAAGGTTCTGTATTGTAATATTATTAGAACAGTTGGTGTATCGAAAAAACGGCGAAAAACGGCCGAAACGGTTGCTGGAAATAGCTTCTGCAGAAAATCTGTATCTGCAGCTGATGCACGACCGTTCCACCTGTGGAACGACCGTGCAATTCCGAGCAAGCCGGAACGGTAGATCGCACCCTCGGTGCATTCCGAGAACACGCTGCTGGGTTTGAACGACCTCGGTGACGCACGACCGTTCCATTCCGGAGAACGACCGTGCGACAACCTGAGGGCAATTTGGTCATTTTGCACACTATATATACCATTATCTGCTGCAAAAACCATCATTCGCGAACCCTAGCCGCTGCAGACCGTTCCTGGGCGATTTTTCACCGTTTCCCATGATTTTTCGCACGATCAAACACCCAACTTCGCACGGTATGTCTCTAGTGTTAGATTTCTTGTTTTCCTTCTTTCTAGTGTAATTCTCTTCCGATTTTTCAAGGAATTTTTAGGGTTCTCTTCATAAGCAAATCGAAACCCTAACCCTTGTTTAATCGAAGTATCGTGAACACCCGGTTGATTTGCAGACCCCTGTTGACCCAATACTTGTTGAAATTTTGCAAAATCTGATTGTTCTAAGTTCAGGGGTCGTATTCTGCATATTCGGAAGTGCACGGTCGTTCCTCGGATGGAACGGTCATGCATCGCCGGCTATTCACGATATCGACTGGCTTGGCCTGTTAGTTCTCGGTGACGCACGACCGTGCGTCCCGGAGAACGACCGTGCCATATTGCCAGTACAGTTTGGACAGTAGCTTCATAATTGGCTGCTCGCTTGTTTTCAACTCATTTTTCTCCTGTTTCTGTCTTCCTAACAACATTCCCCATTGCAGATGGATCACCCTTTCCTACAATTTAACCCCAACATCGAGAAGGAAGCGTTATGCATCGCGAAGCGCGATGAATTGTGGGCGAGGCGCGATCAGTTTGGAGAGCCCCGTTGGTTGGACTGGGAGGTTATGCGTGACCTCAACCAGTATGATCGCCTAGATGAAATGATGACCCGCCCACTTGCAAACTTGGTCGGTTGCAACCGACCGGTTTATCAGGAGTTGACAATCGAATTCTTCGCCTCATATCAGTATGAAAGGCCAGTTGCACGTACAGAGCCCGATTTCCGCTACAGGAATCGGGTAACCTTCAGGTTGTGTGGTCGATGGCATACATGGTCGGTGGGTCGTTTAGGACGGAGGCTTGGGATTTATACGCGGGAGGACATGGATGATCCCGACATCTTCAACGATCAGTTCAACTTCCCAAATGATGCAGCGCGAGAGGCATTCTGGGCACGTAACACTATTGGGGGCCCTTACAACCCACGGATGTCAAAGGCTTCGCGCCTCCGAGACCCTCTGGTGCGAGTGATGCACCACATATTCAGCCATTCTATATACGGACGCATGGACAGTCAAGGTAACTGTCCAACACCTGATTTGTTCTTTCTTTATGCGTTGGTTGACAAAGCACCGATCAACCTCGCCGCGAGAATGGCTGAGTACTTTGTTAAGTGTTCACGGCGGACCCACAATAGTGAGATCCACGGCGGTCAGTACGTGACCGAGATCGCGTACAATGAGCGATTAATGACGTCGGGGGTGCTTAGGGGTCTCACCTTGATCACTGAGGGGGTGCATATTGATATCCGGTCTTTGAAGTTTATGGGGGTTATTGCTGAGTTGGATGGAATAGATAGGTTGAGGGGTTTGAATGGAGAGATATGGGACCCGTTACCTCCAGCTGAGGAGGAACATCAGGATGAGGATGAAGAGATGGGAGAGCAGCACGAGCCACAGCCACCGACACCACCACACTCGCCGCAGCATCATGCATTTCAGCAGCATGAGGATTGGCCTACTTTTTACCAGCAGTTCCAGGACATGCGTGTCACACAGGAGCAGCATGGTACATACTTTGACCAGATCAGATCCAGCCAGGATGAGATTAGAGCCAGTCAGGCAGAGCTTCGGGCCACACATGACCGACTAGAGCAGCGCCAGGATACTCTATACCAGGGGGTGTCCGCGGGTTTTTCTTATTTGTTCGGGGAGATGCATCACGCACACCCCAACTATTTTCAGCACCCGCCGGAGTTCCCACCATGGAACCCCCCTAGCTATGGCGATCAGGGCCCATCTGGCACGAGGCATGATGACGATGATGATGAGTAGTTTGCGGTAGTGGTAGCACTTGGTGGTGTTTCATGTTTCAGTACTTTGTTTTTCTTTGGGTGTTTATTTTGACTTAGTATTTAAAACACCCCGGATATGTATTTTCAAACAATTTCCTTTCTGTTTTGTTTGGATATTTGCATTTATGTACATTATGGTTGTTTGGTTTTTCTTTTTCTGTTATATTTTGGGTGTACACGACATACTTGCAGATTTTATCTATCGGATCTTGGACCGGAGCACGTACCAGTTAGAGCTTCGGAAGTCTCGTGGCACCAACATCATCTTGAGGGGAGTATTTTTATCCCTTTCTCTATATTTCGGGTCTCGCATTGGGGACAATGCGAAGTTCAAGTGTGGGGAGGGGGTTAACTTTGTTAACTTAGCTTTGTTTGTCCTCATTTATTTAAAAAAAAAAAACAGAAAATCAGAAAAATCATTTTAAAAATACTTGTGTTTTGTGTATATGTTGGTAAATAAACCGGTTGGTTATGTTTTAGAAAGCATCGGACTTGATAAAAACTCGACAAGCAAAATATTTTTGAAAAAGGAAACCGGAAAGCGTGACAAACAAAGAAAGACTTGCATGATAGTTTTCACACTTTTACCCATTCCTTCCGTTACGTGAGCATATTTGAGCTTTGATTGTTATACATTTGTTCATTTCGGATATAGGAGTGAGCCGGATGTTTTGTGCAATTTAGAACTTGTCACTAGTATGCTTGTTAAGACCATGAACGTGCGGATTTGTGTAAACGTGATAGAGGCACTTAGATTACCCCTTTGTTGTGTACCTTGTTCTTTGTGTTGTGCTTCCCGTTCACCTTATATTACCCTTTAGGATTAACCATGTCGAGCCTTCTCGTTCACCTTTGTTTACCCACATTATCGCCTACTTAACCAAATTTAGCCTTTTTATGTTTTTAAACCTTTTTAGTGTTGAAACTCGGTTAAAATAATAGTTTAACTAGCTTGTTAGTATTTATTTTTCATTGTATAGTTTGTCAAAAAAAAAAAAAAAAAAAAACAGAAAATAAAACACCCTAAAATAGGGTGAAGTTGATAGAAATCGAGCAATTTTGAATGCTTAAATGTTAAAAATCTTGTTGATTAGCTCGATTGCGCTTTAGTCACCTTTTTAAGGCGTTTGTATGTAAAGTTGTATTGTTTATTGCTAGTTAAACGCTACTACCGAGTTTTAACCTTTTTCTCCATTTTAAATGTCCACTTCCATACCCTTCGCCCAAACCTAACGTTACAACCCGTAAAGACCTCTTGATTTACACTTATTTGCATGTTAGTTGGTGGAGACGAGATCTTATGACAAGCTTATGATATTGCACATTTCATTGACTAGGCGTTGAGTGTTTACGCATACACATTTTATGTATGATTCATAAATAAAACCGAGTGTGTGTGAACATTGTGAGTTGGGTGAAGATTAACATGTGAGTCAATTAAATGTTTAGTCTCGGCTTCTTGGTTTTCGCTTTTTAAATTGCATATGCTTGTTGAGTTTGAATCCTTTGATGTTGTCTTTCGACAAACCGGCTAACCGTTTATATATTAGTTTTCAATAAAATAGTGTGTAAATTATCGTTCTTGTTTGTTTATGTCTTTTATTGCTTTTTAGTTTAGCTTGCTTGAGGACAAGCAAGGTTTAAGTGTGGGGAGATTTGATACACTCTAATTTACACATATTTTAGTCCCCCGTTTTACCCCTATTTTATGCGTTTTTGGCCGTAAAACCGTCGTTCGGATACTTATTTATCTACATTTGTGTTTACAGGCCTAAAACTGCATTTCAGACAAGATGATACCAAAAACGAGGACTTTCCGGACAAAACGACAAATCTGCGGACTTTCTGTTAAGGATTCTGATCTGGGCCTGTGGAACGACCGTTCCACCTGATGCATGGTCGTGCATCTCCGACAACACTGATCATCTCGGCAATGAACGGTAGGTGCGGCTGGGCGTTCCAGGGAAAACAAGCAACTTGGTGAAGAACGGTCGTTCCATGTGAGGAACGACCGTGCGTCTCCGGTGAAACAACAGAGTCTCGGAACTGAACGGTAGGTGCGACTTGGCGTGCAACATGAAGCCCGGAACTGAATGACCGTTCCACACGAAGAACGGTCGTTCCATTTCAGATCTGGTCAACGATCTGATGACGTATGCAGTATGGTGACCCATGTCCAATAATTAAATAAAGTGAACGGTCGTTCCATATGGGGAACGACCGTGCATCAGCAAAAAAGTATAAAAACACAGCAGAAACTTTCTGCTCGATATTCTGGATTTTTGGAGAGCTCAGCAGGCAATTTTCAGGCTCCGGAGTCATTAGCTTTCACCCGGATTCAAGCCACATTGTCTCGTTTAGCTCGATTACTACCCGGATCCTTAGTCTAGTACTTGTTTATGGTTTGATTTTCTAATCTTTCCAAGTTTTTGCTAATCTTTCAAGTACTTAGATTATGATTTATGTATTATTGTAGCCTTTGGGCAAAAACACAACAATCCCTTGCTAGATTATAACCATTAGTTTGTTAAACTTTGTTTGTAATGACATTTGAAGTATTTTCTATGTTAATCTTTGATGATTAGTTTGCAACCTTGTTATTGATATTGAACTCTTGATTATAAGTAATTATGTTGGATGATTGGTGCTTGGTGCTTGGTTAGTTAAGATAGTTGAAAAATGAAGCTTGATTAATCTTTTATTAGTAAACTTTTAATTTGGTTAACTAGTTTAACTTGGTTTAAATGTATGTATCATGATACTAGAAATGGTTAGTGATTTAATAAAATGTAATTATTGTTAATCAAGAGAGCTTGCCGTCACGTAAGGGCCTAAACGGGTTAGATGGTGTCGTTATAAATTCTTGCCATGATTTGTTAGCTTAGTTAGTAGTTTTGGCCAAAATTGCTATCTTAGTGAATTATTGTGTAAGATTTGTAAAATGAACTCGGTTGTGATTTAATCTAGATTATGCTTATCTCGGTGGTTGCATTGTGTCTATCGGTGTCGCTTTCCTTGTTTAAGTGAGGTTAGAATAATCCTAACGGCTGACTAACTTATTTTTAAGAGATTTTCATAGACATTTATCAAATGCACGTTAAAGAACAATCTTAGGTGGTTAAAGTGTGTTTATCGTTTTAGCTTTCCGAATGATTGTCCTGTTAGGATTCCCGAAAGGGATACTAATTGTTTTAAATTGGAAAATTGACCGAATGCTTCTAGTGCCAAAACTGACTTAGTTGACATGCTGTGGTTGTGTATTTAGCAAGGCTTTTTATCTACTATTTATTATGTTTTTATTATGTATTTGGTTATGTTACTTTAGTTTAGTTTAAATCAACAAAACCTATGTTTTTACCGGTAGTTTAGTGACAAAGGTCTAGTACAAATTCTCCGCCCATTTCCTTGGATCGATACTTGGTTCTTACCAATACTTTATTACATATATGACGGGGTACACTTGCCTCTTTCGTGTGTGTTTTGATGTAAAAGTAATAATCACTTTTATAAATTTAAAACCCAATCGTGTGTAATTCATTGCAAAAATTATGTATATATACCGCACACGTCACTATTCTAGTCATACGGTTAACATTTACAATAACAAAATGATTTTGACCCATTAGTAAAAGACAACATGGTCCGAAAGCGCAAAAAGGGCAATTTAGTGTGTTCGTCCGAGCTCGCCAACTTCAAACATGAGATTTGCCTATCATGCACAACATCAAACATTAGTAAGTTCACAAAGCTCAAGCAATATCCATAACATACCTTACATACTTTTAATCGACCCATTAACAATATACCAATCATTAACAAATATTGTTTACAACATTCTTTTCATTAAACATTCTTTCCATTAACTTTCTTTTATTCCAACATCTCGATACATTCATACATCCATATCATTCGACCCATTCGTAATGAGCCCATATTCAAACCTCAACCGAAATCGTCATGCTTGTCCTATTTTACCCATTTACGACGGGTAACCCATATCATACATGCTTAAGACAAACATACGATTTAACCCGTTTACAACAAGTCGTTACTTAATCATCTCATAATCTTACTTTCCATAAAACTTTATCTCACTTGAGTGATCATTATACATCTGACACGATTGTGTCGCTTATCCGCTTTCTAACATATATTATATCGACATTTGAACCAATAACAACACACAACTCAACATTTAGGATTCATAAATAAATTTTCATCCGTAGAACAACATAAAAGGAGTATTAAGTTTATATGAACTTACCGTGATCCTGAGCTCCTTGTGCTTTGGAGTGACTTGCTCCTTCTTCCTTCTTATTTCCTGGACATCATAACTTTATTCACTTAGCTTCCATTACTTTCACATTCCTTATTATCCAATATGATATTTATAATTCACATACATTCCCACCATGATTACATCTCATCAATTTAGCGAATTTTCATACAAAATCATATCTAAATTCATTTAGACATTTCATCAAACACATGGTGTGCATACTATCTACAAGGCATGGTGTACAAGTAGTTATAACATGTCTATCCTATCTCATCAATGGTTAATCAAAATCTTTCATAATAATAATCATTACCCTAATCCATAATTTACTATTTTGACCATAAACATATGGTTCCGAATCAATTATTCATAACAATTTCATCAACAACAATCAAATTAACGTGTAGAACTTCACAATTGCTAACCATTGCTTGACATGCAAGTGGGTTTTGCCCTAATCATGCTCATATTCGAAATTTAGCATCTATTGATGTCTAGACATTCATAGCAACCATTAATCATACTAAATCTTTGCATTACATTCATGAATTACACTAAACCCACATAATCAAACATCATCAAATCAAGAAATTTCACTTAATTGAGATCAAGAATACTTAGACAATCAGAATTCTTAGCTCATGCATTCGATTCTTCACTAATTTGGCTTTCAATTGATGGAATTTTAGTGATTTAGGGTTTTGAGAGGGAAGGAGTCCCCCCCTGGCTTCTCACGATCGCACACACCAGACTCAAGTCTGTTTTTTTAATCATGTTTTATAGCAATATTTACACATCTAGTCCCTCATCATTTAATCCCTATTCACTTTAGTAATTTACCTTCTAACTTAACCATCTTTCTTTTACTAACTTTTTTTTGACATAATTCTATATATTTTCCATTTTAACTTATTAAAACATCACTACACATTATACTTTTAGGTCATACGAGAATTAGGGGTGTTACACTTGTCAACAAGTTTAGTGAACAGCGTTTGATCGATAGTCCCCCAAGTGTACCCATGAGCAAGCAAATGTTCTGTTAAGGTAGCATACCATGCACGAGGTGCTTGGTGCAAACCGTACAGAGCCTTGTCTAACTTGTAGGCATATCCTCCCTTCTCTTTATCAACAAAACCCGGGGGTTGAGCAACATAAATCTCCTCATTGACCTTCCCATATAGGACTGCTGTCTTGACATCCATTTGATAGACTATAAATCCCATGAAGGATGCATATGCGGCAAAAATGTTGATGGCTTCAAGACGTGCTACTGGATCATACTGTCACACCCTGTGACAACTCGAGTTTCCAAGGTCTTTCCTCGTCACGTAACTTGGTTATATTTACTGTCATGTTTTCATAGGTTGCTTGTATTGTAACTTGGTTATGCTTAATATATGTTTAGGGCATTTATGTATAGTTGAATCAAATAATATCTATGTACTAGTTAATTGGAGTGTAACTATATTTAATATTATTATGCATTATTATGAAAGTAACGAAATCAGGAAGGGAATTCGTCCCAAGCCACTCGATGAAAACCCTTGGGTTTTCGCCATGATCACCTCAACGAAATCACCTGATTTCGCCGGCCCAGTCTTCGTCCAAGCCCATTAAGGGCCCAACCCCTTATAACACCCGTGAAATCGATTTAAGTTACGTAAACCGTCATTAGAAAACCCTAAGGTCTCTCTCCCTCCTTGCTTCTGTACGACGGCAACATCGAGCTCCTCAAACCCTCAATAGTATCAACCCATTATTCTGTTAATCTCGGTTAGTTCACACACTGTTGCTGAATTATATGTTTGTATTGTTTAGAATCTGTGTTAATGATGTTTGTGAATTGAAATTACATGTTCTTAGATAGAATAGGATCTTGTATTGTTGCTTTGATTTCATGAATGATTTGGATGAACGGTTGTTATCAAGATGTTTATCGATGTATTTAGCATGATGATGGTGATGATCCGATAACTTTTCATGTACTGATGATTAACTAGTGGATAGTTAGGATCTAATGATTGTTGATTAACTGCTAGAATCGTGATTAGGGCTATGTGTTTTGTAACTGTTGATGATGATGGACCAGACGAAAACACCTTGTGTTTTCACCAAACCTCAAGACCAACGAAAACCCTTGGGTTTTCGGCTGAAGGGTTTTCGTCAAATGTGTTTTCGCCAGGAAGAGGGATTTCACCAAAATGTGATTTCGTCACATGTGTTTGAGTCGAGTGTTCTGGACAGTAACTCTATTAAGTGTAACTCTAATGGATTTTTAACTTTGTTAGTTAATTAACTCCGGTAGTTAATCAAATCTGTTAGTTTATTATTCCTGTTAAGTCATTAACTTTGCTAAGGGGTTAACTCTGTTAAGTTGTAAACGATGTTAAGTTTATTAACTCCATTAAGTCTGTCAAGTATGTAAACCAGTTAAATTGACAACCCAGGTTAGAATTGATTATGAACTCAGTTGCATGCAGTATGTTTGTTTGAACATGAAATAACTGTTATGTGTTACTGGAGGATGATTGCTTAAGCACACTTTGTGACATAGACTTGCATGTGAACTCTTACAATCTTGAACTGATTGAGTATATGTGCATACTATAGGACTTGATTGATTTCTTGTGAGCACATAGTTTAGCATACCGAGCAAACCAAGGTGAGTTCACACTCCTAAGGCATGGGATTCCCGGTGGGTTGGGAATGGGATTGAATAACTATTTATATTATCAACACTACTAGACTACCCACTACTGTCCTCGGATTGGGAAGGGCACGTACGTAAAACCTACGTACACTCATACTTGCTACTGTCCTCGGATTGAGAAGGGCACGTACGTAAAACCTACGTACACTCATACTTGCTACTATCCTCGGATTGAGAAAGGCACATACGTAAAACCTACGTACACTCATACTTGCTACTGTCCTCAGGTTGAGAAGGGCACGTACGTAAAACCTACGTACACTCATACTTAACACTGTCCTCGGATTGGGAAGGACACTTATGGATACGACTAGTCTAGTAACATACAACATGGGAAGCCCCCACTAAATATCGTGAAAAGGTTTGGTAAACAAGGATACTAGGTAATACATGGTTATGAAACGAAATTATGATTTCTGAAACGAACTCAACAACTGAACAACCAACTGTGAACTCACTCAACTTTGTTGTTGACTCTCTGTTACATGCCTTGCAGGTCGTTAGGTATCTTTGGATCTTGCATCGGAGTGGGAAGAGTCGTTGTGGGACATGGACAGCTGTGTGCCATTCTAAATATTTGAAACATTTAAAATTATGATTTGGATTTAACGTTTTGCTTCCGCTTGCAACTTAAACGATGTTTTGTTTAGACACCAATTGTATTGTGTTTGATTATATATACTACTTACATGCTTGTTCAATATGATTGGTGGCTTGATCCTGGTCAGTCACGCCTCCAAGCGGTGATACTCCGCGTGTGGATTTTTGGGGGTGTGACAGATTGGTATCAGAGCTAATGGTTATAGTGAACTTGGTTTTAAAAAGGGGTAATCTTTTGGATAAAACCAGACTATAACCAGAACAGTGCTCAACGATCCACAACGACGCTTCGCTCCACGTGAAAGACTCAACACTATAGGTGATATGATTTATGTTTATATTGCCTACTTGCTTGTTACATAGAACTTTGCTCATGGTATGCTTAGACAAACGTAACAACTATTGTTTGAAAACACATGTGTGCTTACTCTCTTCTGTCATCGCACTTTCGCGAACCTCTCTCACTCATGTTTCCTTTGATATGAAGATCATGATTGGACGCGTTAACCTAACTCAAGCCCCGTTGGCGGCTTTGATCACTGAACAAGTTACTGCAGCACTCGTAGCAGCCCAGGCAGGAGGTATAACCTGCCATCACAACTTACTCTAGGATCTTTAGATCCTACTCTCGTAAACCACCACTTGTGCTTAATTTTGTTTTACACACACGACAGGTCAACACGCTCAGCCTCATGTGTGTACTGTCAAAACCTTTATGGATTTCCGACCTACTACTTTCAACGGCACTGAAGGAGCTGTAGGCCTCCTCCATTGGTTCGAGAAGCTCGAGTCAGTCTTCGAAATGTGTGAATGCCCTGAGGCCCGCAGGGTGAAGTATGCTACTGGTACCCTTGAGGGTATAGCGCTCACTTGGTGGAACGCGCAAGTTCAGATGTTAGGGCTGGCAGCTGCTAATGCCACCCCATGGAACGACTTCAAGGAACTGATCAAGCGAGAATACTGTAATCGTGATGTCATCCACAAGCTGGAAGTGGAGTTCTTTAACCTGAAGATGACGGGGTCAAAGATAGAGGCGTATACGAAGCGATCCAACGAACTGGCAGTGTTATGTCCAACTATGGTGATCCTCCCATCAAGCGTATCG
The DNA here is from genome assembly GCA_030545235.1 of Helianthus tuberosus. NCBI lineage: Eukaryota > Viridiplantae > Streptophyta > Magnoliopsida > Asterales > Asteraceae > Helianthus > Helianthus tuberosus. The sequence goes on along the minus strand of CM060396.1, from coordinate 136,405,384 downwards.
AGCTGTACCTCAAAGGCTTAGTACCAGAGATTCAAAGCCATGTGACTGCTGCTAACCTCGCTACCATCCAGGATGTTACTCGTCTGGCTCATCGTCTCACAGACCAGGCAGTGGAACAGAACAAGCTGCCTAAGCGTATAGGTGCTACTGCTACTTCTACTTCTGCTACTCCCAGTGACAACAAATGGGAAGGAGCCTCCAGCAAGGGTTCAACTACAGTTCAGTCCCAGGCACAGCACCGAAAGACTGATGACTACCTGAGTCCTGGTCAGCAATCATATGGTAGTCAAGGGCAGGGTGGATATCGGGGAAACCACCCAAATTGCAACAAATGCAACAAACACCACAATGGTCAGTGCAACAACGGACGTTGTCAGAGGTGTCTCAAGATGGGTCATGAAGCCAAGGATTGCAGGAGCTCACGGCCTGCAAATCAGAATCGTCAACAGCAACAGCAAGCACCTCAGAATCAGCAACAATAACAGGGCAACAGGGGATGCTATCAGTGTGGCGCTGAAGATCACTTCAAGAGACAATGCCCGCAGTTAAATCAGAATCAGAATCAGAACCACAACCAAGGAAACGGGAACAATAATGGGATTAACAACGGGGGTAATAACGACGGCAATGGTACCAGGGGTCGAGCGTTCGTGATTGGTTAGGGTGACGCAAGGAATGATCCTAAAGTGGTGATGGGTAAGTTTCTTCTCGACGACTTTTATGTTACTGTTTTATTTGATTCAGGGGCCGATACCAGTTATGTGTCTCTAAAAGTTAGTCAAATGCTTAAACGCACACCAACACTTTTGAACACCAAGCATGCCATAGAGTTAGCAAACGGTAAAAGCCTAGAAGCCACACACATAGTTAAGGGTTGTAATCTCGTCTTAGCTGGTCAGACTTTCCCTATCGATCTCATTCCTATAGTTTTGGGTAGTTTCGACATCGTCATTGGGATGGATTGGTTATCCCAACAACAAGCAGAGATCCTTTGCAAAGAGAAGATTGTTCGTATTCCCCATTTTGGTTAGGAACCTCTCATGATTCAAGGAGACAAGAGTGGTGCTGTGGTGGGCATCATCTCCTTTCTTAAGGCCCAGAAGTGTTTGCGAAAGGGCCACACTGCTATTTTAGCACTCGTTACTGACGCATCAATGAAAGAGAAGAAGATAGAGGATATTCCAGTTGTACGCGACTTTCCTCAAGTGTTTCCTGAGGATTTACCTGGTCTTCCGCCTCATCGTCAGATTGAATTTCAAATTGAACTGGCTCCTGGAGCAGCGCCCATAGCTCGAGCACCTTATCGCTTAGCTCCAACCGAACTGGAAGAACTGTCCAAACAATTGCAAGAACTCTTGGATAAGGGTTTCATTCGTCCCAGCTCTTTGCCCTGGGAGCTCCAGTGTTATTTGTTAAGAAGAAAGACGGTACCTTCCGTATGTGCATAGATTACCGCGAACTCAACAAGGTGACCTTGAAGAATCGCTATCCTCTCCCTCACATCGATGACTTATTCAACCAGTTGCATGGGTCGAGTTTTTACATAAAGATTGATCTGAGATCGGGTTACCATCAACTGAGAGTCCGAGATGAGGATATCTCTAAGACAGCATTCAGAACTCGATACGGCCATTACGAGTTCCTGGTCATGCCTTTCGGATTGACGAACGCACCGGCAGTCTTCATGGATCTTATGAACAGAGTGTGCAAACCTTACCTGGATAAGTTTGTTATTGTTTTCATCGATGACATCCTGATCTATTCTAGGAGTCGGGAGGAACACGAGCAGCATCTACGGATTATTTTGGAACTGCTTCGAACAGAGCAACTTTATGCTAAGTTTTCGAAATGCGACTTCTGGCTTCATGAAGTCCACCTTCTAGGCCACGTGGTAAACAAGGATGGGATTCATGTTGATCCATCCAAGGTAGACTCGATCCAGAACTGGCCTGCACCGCGTACACCAACAGAAATCCGCCAATTCTTGGGTTTGGCGGGCTACTACAGAAGGTTCATCAAAGACTTTTCCAAGATTGCGCAGCCACTTACTTTGTTAACTCAGAGGGGTGTCACCTATCGTTGGGGTGATGCTCAAGAATCAGTGTTCCAACATTTAAAGAATAGACTTTGTAGCGCACCTATTCTCTCATTGCTCGAGGGCACATATGATTTCGTTGTTTATTGCGATGCGTCGATTCAGGGTCTTGGTTGTGTATTGATGCAACGTGATAAAGTCATTGCTTACGCCTTGCGCCAACTTAAGATTCACGAAAGGAATTATACTACACACGATTTGGAGCTGGGAGCTATTGTTTTCGCACTCAAGATATGGAGACATTACCTGTACGGTACCAAGTGCACCATATTCACCGATCACAGGAGTCTCGAGCATATCTTTCAGCAAAAGGAGTTGAATATGCGACAACGTCGATGGGTCGAGCTATTGAATGATTACGAATGTGCCATCAAGTACCATCCAGGAAAAGCCAATGTTGTGGCCGACGCCATCAGTCGAAAGGATACTACACCTAGACGCGTACGAGCTTTACAACTTACCATCTAATCTAGTCTTCCTTCCCAGATACGAGATGCTCAGGCAGAAGCATTGAAACCAGAAAATGTCAGGGCTGAAGCCCTACACGGCTCCAGGCAATGATTAGAACAAAAGGAGGATGGCGCCTACTACGTAACAGGACGCATCTGGGTTCCACTCTATGGCAATCTATGAGAACTTGTAATGGATGAAGCACATAAGTCTCGTTACTCGGTACATCCTAGTTCGGATAAGATGTACCACGATCTCAGAACTACATATTGGTGGCCTAGCATGAAAGCTCACATAGCAACTTACGTAAGCAAGTGTTTGACTTGTGCGAGAGTCAAGACTGAATACCAGAAACCATCGGGCCTACTCCAACAACCAGAAATACCACAATGGAAATGGGAGCAAATTTCCATGGATTTCGTTACTGGCTTGCCAAGATCTCAACGTGGAAATGATACTATTTGGGTGATCGTGGATCGACTCACAAAGTCTGCACACTTTTTGGCTATCAAGGAAACGGATAAGTTCTCCACTCTAGCAGACGTTTACTTAAAAGAAGTGGTTTCGAGGCACGGAGTGCCAACCTCTATTATCTCTGATCGTGATGCACGTTTTACTTCAGAACTGTGGCAAGCGATGCACAAATCTTTTGGCTCTCAATTAGACATGAGCACAGCTTATCACCCTCAAACGGATGGGCAGTCTGAATGCACCATCCAAACTCTTGAAGATATGCTTCGTGCATGTGTAATTGATTTTGGCAACGGCTGGGAAAAACATCTCCCTCTAGTGGAGTTTTCGTATAATAACAGTTACCACACTAGCATTCAAGCCGCTCCGTTTGAGGCACTGTACGGGCGTTAGTGCCGATCACCTCTTTGCGGGGCAGAAGTTGGCGATAGCCAACTCACTGGCCCAGAACTCGTAGTTGATGCTACAGAAAGGATTGCTTAGATACGACAACGCGTGGCGGCAGCTCGTGACCGTCAGAAAAGCTACGCTGATAAGCGTAGGAAACCACTCGAGTTCCAAGTTGGGGATCGAGTGCTACTCAAAGTTTCACCCTGGAAGGGTGTGGTTCGCTTTGGAAAAAGGGGCAAACTTAATCCGCGTTACCTCGGACCGTTCGAAGTCATTGAGAAGATAGGTAAAGTGGCCTACAAGCTGAACCTACCAGAAGAACTCGGTGGAGTTCACAACGTATTTCACGTGTCAAATCTGAAGAAATGTCTGTCAGATGAGACCCTCATAGTTCCTTTGAAGGAGCTCACTATCGACGATCAGTTGCGATTCATCGAGGAACCAGTTGAAATCACGGACCGAGACGTTAAGGTCCTCAAGCACACCAGAATACCTCTAGTTCGAGTTTGTTGGAACTCCTGTCGTGGCCCAGAGGTTACCTGGGAACGAGAAGATCAAATGAAACTTACGTATCCCCAGTTGTTCAAGAACAACGCAACCACTACTGAGGCTGAAGCTACTACGGAATTTCGGGACGAAATTCCAAATCAACGGGGGGGGGGGGGGGTGATGTGACACCCCACGAAAACCAGGAAACAACACAACACAACTAGCTTCCTCAGTAACCACGTGCTAAATTTCAGGACGAAATTTCTTTCAAGTTGGGATAATGTGACAACTCGAGTTTCCAAGGTCTTTCCTCATCACGTAACTTGGTTATATTTACTGTCGTGTTTTCATAGGTTGCTTGTATTGTAACTTGGTTATGCTTAATATATGTTTAGGGCATTTATGTATAGTTGAATCAAATAATATCTATGTACTGGTTAATTGGAGTGTAACTATATTTAATATTATTATGCATTATTATGAAAGTAACGAAATCAGGAAGGGAATTCGTCCCAAGCCACTAGACGAAAACCCTTGGGTTTTCGCCCTGATCACCTCGACGAAATCACCTGATTTCACCGGCCCAGTCTTCGTCCAAGCCCATTAAGGGCCCAACCCCTTATAACACCCGTGAAAACGATTTAAGTTACGTAAACCGTCATTAGAAAACCCTAAGGTCTCTCTCCCTCCTTGCTTCTGTACGACGGCAACATCGAGCTCCTCAAACCCCAATAGCATCAACCCATTATTCTGTTAATCTCGGTTAGTTCACACACTGTTGTTGAATTATATGTTTGTATTGTTTAGAATCTGTATTGATGATGTTTGTGAATTGAAATTTCATGTTCTTAGATAGAATAGGATCTTGTATTGTTGCTTTGATTTCATGAATGATTTGGATGAACGGTTGTTATCAAGATGTTTATCGATGTATTTAGCATGATGATGGTGATGATCCGATAACTTTTCATGTACTGATGATTAACTAGTGGATAGTTAGGATCTAATGATTGTTGATTAACTGCTAGAATCATGATTAGGGCTATGTGTTTTGTAATTGTTGATGATGATGGACCAGACGAAAATACCAAGTGTTTTCACCAAACCTCAAGACCAACGAAAACCCTTGGGTTTTCGGCTAAAGGGTTTTCGTCAAATGTGTTTTCGTCACATGTGTTTGAGTCGAGTGTTCTGGACAGTAACTCTGTTAAGTGTAACTCTAATGGATTGTTAACTTTGTTAGTTAATTAACTCTGGTAGTTAATCAACTATGTTAGTTTATTATTCCTGTTAAGTCATTAACTCTGCTAAGGGGTTAACTCTGTTAAGTTGTAAACGATGTTAAGTTTATTAACTCCATTAAGTCTGTCAAGTATGTAAACCAGTTAAATTGACAACCCAGGTTAGAATTGATTATGAACTCAGTTGCATGCAGTATGTTTGTTTGAACATGAAATAATTGTTATGTGTTACTGGAGGATGATTGCTTAAGCACGCGTTGTGACATAGACTTGCATGTGAACTCTTACAATCTTGAACTGATTGAGTATACGTGCATACTATAGGACTTGATTGATTTCTTGTGAGCACATAGTTTAGCATACCGAGCAAACCAAGGTGAGTTCAAACTCCTAAGGCATGGGATTCCCGGTGGGTTAGGAATGGGATTGAATAACTATTTATATTATCAACACTACTAGACTACCCACTACTGTCCTCGGATTGGGAAGGGCACGTACGTAAAACCTACGTACACTCATACTTGCTACTGTCCTCGGATTGAGAAGGGCACATACGTAAAACCTACGTACACTCATACTTGCTACTGTCCTCGGATTGAGAAGGGCACGTACGTAAAACCTACATACACTCATACTTGCTACTGTCCTCAGGTTGAGAAGGGCACGTACGTAAAACCTACGTACACTCATACTTAACATTGTCCTCGGATTAGGAAGGACACTTATGGATACGACTAGTCGAGTAACATACAACATGGGAAGCCCCCACTAAATATCGTGAAAAGGTTTGGTAAACAAGGATACTGGGTAATACTTGGTTATGAAACGAAATTATGATTTCAAAAACGAACTCAATAACTGAACAACCAACTATGAACTCGCTCAACTTTGTTGTTGAATCTCTGTTACATTCCTTGCAGGTCGTTAGGTATCTTTGAAACTTGCATCGGAGTGGGAAGAGTCGTTGTGGGACATGGACAGCTGTGTGCCATGCTAAGTATTTGAAACATTTAAACTTATGATTTGGTTTTAACATTTTGCTTCCGCTTGCAACTTAAACTATGTTTTGTTTAGATACCAATTGTATTGTGTTTGATTATATATACTACTTACATACTTGTTCAATATGATTGGTGGCTTGATCCTGGTCAGTCACGCCTCCAAGCGGTGATACTCCGCATGTGGATTTTTGGGGGTGTGACAACCCCGACCGCGTAAAACAACAAACCGCGGCGGAAACGTCGGGGACTGCTGTGGCAGAATTATTGTTTCAAAACACATGATAATTAAAGTTAAGTTTTACAGGCTTAGATTATTACATTGTCTTAGTTCAAACAAAACACAACATGAAAGATGATAACTTTCTTGATTTTTTTTATATTTCTAAGGCCCAAGTCGCCCTAAGTGTAGCTTGCTCACATCAAATATTCGCTCCTGAAACATATGTGAAAGTAAATACGCCAGCATAAAAATGCCTGTGAGTAACATAGGTTTAGTGTTGAAGATTCATGACTTTAAAGGTTAAAAGAAATGTTTAACGAAAAGTAGTCATGAACCTTATAAAAATGTCTTCTTTTATAAAATCATATGAAAATCAAATGATATAAAAGAATGATGTATGGTTATTTTAACGTTATTTTTAACGTTATAATATGTGTGGGCGCTCGGGGGGGCAAAAGCAAAAGTGCACTAATTTTTAACGTTATTTTACTAATTTCGTGAAAATAACGTTAAAAGAGGGGATGGTTAATCATGCATCATGTGGTGGCGTTGATAGCCGAAAGACAAGGGGGTACATGCACCAATTGGCGTTTGTCTCAATTGTTGAGTGTTATGTGCCTTATGTCCAAGGCTTGATGCAAAACCACAATCGAGTCGGGGGTCTCATTGGAAGCAGCCTCTCTATTCCTACAGGGTAGAGGTAAGGCTGTCTACATCCCACCCTCCTCAGACCCTACCTTAGCTTTTGCTATTGGTGGGATATACTGAGTACGATGATGAAGATGATGATGATGATGTATGGTTAAGTAAATAACCAAATAAAAATAATATGTATAAAATATGTCAATGTCATGTATACCCAATGTCAAATGTCAAATGTCCAGTATAAACCATGTCTTGTATGGCGAATAAATAGTATTTACTCAAGCCAAATGCATAATGTCATGTATAAACAAATGTCTTATGTAATCAAATGTCATGTACAAAACAAAGTCTTTGAATAAACCAAAGTTTAAAACAAAAGTTATGTTTTGAAAACCATTGTTTTTATTGATATGAACATTTATATGGTTTGTCTATCGCATACACTCAAGCCTTGAGACTGTCGGATAAACCCTTACCAGGATCAAGGTTTATAAAAAAAAATGTATTCGGATTTTGTCATTCCCCTAACGAAATACCTAGAAAGCGGGAACGGGATTTGTCAAGTCCTATAGCGCTATTACATACTACCGAGCGGCGTGATCAATGTTAATGAATGTACTACTTAACATACCAAATGTCTTTTTCAATGTAAGCATGTCGTGAAAATGTCTTTGTAAAACCATGTAATAGGCATACTAAGTCAATATGCCAAGTAAAATGTCTTTGAAACCAAATGTTAGGTATACTAAGTCAATATACCATAAAAATGTCTTTGAAATGATGTATTATATGTAATAAGTAACAAAACATGTCTAATGTCATAAAAACGGAAAGTAAAGTTATGCACATATGCTTCACCCCAAAACATTTGAAAACGTAAAATAGGGGAACTATGTACTCACCTTTGGGTGCGTTTTTATATGTTAACACAATCCCTTAAATTGTTTATTCGTCCTAAATTAAATAAGAACGATTTAATAATAAAAAACTCACAAAAATACCTAAGTTTCTCCGATACTTAGAATTTTCACATAACTTCGAGATTTCTCGAAAAGTTATTATTTTTTATTATATTGGTGTATTTATATATATATGAGTTCATATATATTTTAAAAAACTTTGCGAGTTGAACGATTTTATTGGTGACCCTCATCATGTTATAAGCAATATATCTACGATTTGCGCGACGTAATATATATACTAAAATGTAACATACTAATAATAGAATAATACACATAATCTTTTCAAGCATTAACATGTCATCATACACATATTATAAAACACATAACTCATTGTATCACATAAAATTTACCCATGAACAACCCATTATAGTGTATGTTGAAAAACACGTATTTTAGCGATTCGGTAACGTTTTTGGGCGCCGGAAGTCACGTATGACTAACCAAACACCAAGTAAACTTAATATAAGTTAAAATACTTATTTTTATATCAAAAATATCAGTTTACTTACTGATCTAAAACAGTTTTATAAAAATCCTCCGAAAAGCCGATTTTTAACCGTTTTACCGCATAGTTTTGCATCAAACGTTACCCTAACCATCTCAAATCGTAACGACTTGATATTTTAACATAACCCATGTTATTTACTGAATAAAATAGTGGTTATACCCATGATAGTGCAGGTCTCACATAAAGCACATAAATCATGCAAATTTCACATATTTTACCACTTTCTAAGCTATATGTACAACATTCAAAGCTATCAAACCTATGGCAAAGTTTCATGCCATTATAATATACCAAATAATGTTATTTTTAGTGTTTATAATCTGTTCTAAAACATCTTTGTCATACAATCATTTTTTTTTTATCATTTCTTGAGCTTTAAATCAACATGTATTCTTATGTACAAGTGTCTAAAGCACACTATCATATCATCATCATTTCATATGAATTTAAATGCATCAAACATGTAATTTATTCATGTTTACTTACTGATATAATTGAACATTCATCATATCATGCACAAATCATCAAACACTTGCATTTTAACTATCATTCAAGAACAAGCAACAACTTAAAAATTCTCAAATATGTCTAATAAATTTTTGGCCATTTACATGTCAAAATACTAACATTATTTCAAATTATAACTCATGATTCAGTCACTCCTTTATATCTCTAACATATTTGCACATAATCTTGTTCTTGCAAGCAAACATCCTAAACAAGTATTTATCAAAAAATCTGTTGGTGCATATGTCTGTTGACTTCGTCTTGTATCGAGTCATGTAATAGGTTTGATAGACCAAGACACGTAGTTCGAAAGATTCGGGAAACGAAGCTGAACAAGCCAATTCACACGAAATGACCAGTTCATGTGAAGTGGACAATGCTCCAGTTCATGTGAAGTGGCCTTGCCTATAAATACTAGGTCTTGGTGTCTCATTTGTAACGATTCTGATTCCGGAGCTGAGGTGCTGCCGAAGTGTCGATTGATCTGTAACTCTCTCAAATCAATATACAACGACAATTAAAGTGATTCTACATGTTAAACAAGCTACGATGAAGTCCGTATCATTGAATTCCGCCTTTGATTCAGATTAGAGCTCTTCTTATTGACTCGTTAGGTCGTTTCTAGATCCTACAAGTGGTATCAGAGCTCAGGAGGAGGAGTTCTTACCATTTTGGCTTGTTTTCACCATTTTTCTTTGAAATTTCTAACTTCTACTCATTCTTCTTCACGTGTTTCAAAATTGAACGAGATTTAACGGTCAAAATGTTCTGATTTTCACACATAAGCTACGAAACTGTTTTTTAAACAATCCTTGAAAGATTCAGACCTAAAATCAACCTAAAACGTGATAAAGTTTACAAAAATGTTCAGTCCGTTCGACACTGCGCCACTTCGCATGAATTGGACATTCCACTTCACATGAACTGGACCTTCCAATTCGCATGAACTGGCCAGTTCACACGAACTGATTATATCTCAGTTCACACGAAGTGGAATTAGATTACCACTTCACACGAAGTCAATTTCCAGTTCGCATAAGTCATTCAGTTCGCACGAACTGATTATATCTAAGTTTGCACGGTGTGATCTTGTACCTGGTCGGTTGAACGTGTATTCCAGTGCACACGAAGTGTGATTTTCCAGTTTGTTTGAATCATCAGATCGTGTGAAAGTTGTGTTTGTGAAAATTTTTGAACCGTAACATGGAAACCGAGTTTTATAACGCGTTTGCTACCGCTCCGACTGCTCCAGTCACAGTTGCCGAAACTGTGGAGATTGAAAACAAAAAGGGAACTTTCCAAAAGCCTCCAAAGCTCATGTACATTGAGGATTTTAAAGCATGGGAAAACCGTTTTGAAAAGTGGGTGCAAGGATATAAGTTTGATGCATGGATCTCGATTGAGAAAGAATACAGTGGGCCAAAAGATAATCTTGATAAGATAAAACCATTGGATGAACTTTCAGCGAATGAAAAATCAAGATACACCAATGAAAAATTGATGATTAGCATTCTCCAACAAGCGATAAAAGAAGATATTTTTGTTTTGCTTCAACATAATGGAACTGCTAAATCAATTTGGCTAGCGTTGAATCAAAAGTTTAAAGGAAGTGCTGATATGATCAAAAATAAACGTGCATTACTAAAGAAGTCTTTTGATATGTTTACAGCTTTTGAAGGTGAAAAAACAAGAACAACTATTGAGAGATATTGACGTCTTGTTCAGGAAATGAAAAGGTTGGATATCATGAAAGATGATGAAGAATGGGTTGATAAGCTATCTGATGCGTTACCATAGAATAAATGGGGAACGTATTTGTAGATTCTAAAGCATAACCGACAATCTGAAAGTATGAATCTGTGTAAGTTCATTCAGAAGCTGGAAGAACATGAATTGGATGTTCAGAAAACCGTCATTATGAAGAATCCAAGTGCTTAACAAGATGTTAGTTTATACTATAGAAAAAACAATGTTGAGACCACTCTAAGTCTGAAGATTCAGACTGCGTTCAGTGCTGATGGTACTTCAGGAACAACAGCAAGTAACACATATCAAAGTGGTGGATTTTCTTCATCTTATTCAAGCTTTGATCCAAATTTCTCAACACCAAGTCCTCAACAACATAGTTAAAAGAATTTTGGTGGTCCAATCATGCAAAGCAATGTTACTTTACATTTTCAGAATGATCACAATCTTTCTCCAGATATTGCAAAACAACACATGGCATCTCTTGCCACTATGTTAGAATCATGTGAAAGCTTAATTGCAGGAAAGATTGGAAATCCGATGCTTACCAAAGAGGATTATGACCAAATTGATGCTGAGGAGCTTGAGTTAATGGATATCAAGTGGTGTTTAGCTAGTGTGTTGAGAAGAGTAGAGAAATTCAAACAAATCACTGGTAGAGATAATCTTCATGATGCTACAACGTCACGACTAGGTTTTGACAAATCAAATGTTACTTGTTTTCGTTGCCGAGAAAAGGGCATTTTAAACGAGAGTGTACAAACAGAGAAGCCACCGGAAGACAAGATCCGTTCGGAAACAACGATTATCATAGAAAAGAAATTTATCATCAGGTTGCAGAAAAGTCAAAAGATAAAGCTTGTATGGTCTTTTAGATCAAAAGAATGAAAGGCCTCCAAATGGTGGTCTAATAGATCAAAATAATGAAAGGCCTCCAAATGGTGGTCCAAAAGGTTTTAGTTGGGATGATTATGATCCTTCTGGACCTTCAGTTTCTAAAGCTTTTGTTGCTCGGATGTTTGAGAACTCAATCTCAGGAGAAAAATCGGTCAAATCTAAGAATCGTCCGAGAAGAGTACCGATTTTTTAATCATTAGGAAGTGATGCAGATACTGATGATGAGGAAGAATATATAAATAAAGCTAGAAAAGGCTTGGATTCTTACAGTTTTAATATGTTTTTTGTAGAAAAAGTTGAGATACTGAACGAGAAGAAAGCTACAAGATTAAATAGAGAAATGGAAGCAAGAAGAATTGTTGAAGAATAAATTGAAGCACGAAGGATTGCTTAAGAAAAGGCAAAAGCCGAAGAAGAATCGACACAGAAGGTCGAGGTTGAAGACAATGAGGTGAAAAGAGTTTTTGATGAAGAACCGGTTATGATGGAGAAGGTGGTGTAGAAAATAGTTGAAAAAATCGTTGAAGTCGAAAAAATAGTTGAAGTTGAAAAGTTTGTTGAAATCGAGAAGATAGTTGAAGTCACAAAACCTTGTCTTAAATGTTTAGAGACATGCAAACAGTGTGAAGAGAAAGACAAGAGATATAGTGAGCTTGACAAGATGAAAGACAAATTGTTGTTTGATGTCAACTATGTGAAAGAGTCATATGATACCTTGAACAAAACAGTCAATCAGTTGGAAAAGGCGAACTCAGAGAGAGAAAATGCTTTGACAATGCTGGAATCAACAGTGATGTCTAAACAAAAAGCTATCAACTTCTATATTGAAGAATGTGCAAAGATGAAACAAGATTTGGAGACTGAAAAGATTAAGAATGAAAGAATCAGACGACAGCTGCGAAGTTATACATGTTCTGATTACTTAATTGATAGAATTTATCCAACTGTTGCAGGTTTTGAAGTATATCAAGACAAGAAGTCGGAAGAAATGGATACTAGTAAGAAACAAAGTGTTAATTATAAAAGGTGTCCGCCTCCGATCTGCGAAGGTTATTCTCCCAGAAGGCCAGTATCGGATGAAGTTAAAAAGGCATTCAATATAAAGTTGAAGTCAGAAACACCAAATGTTTTACCAGATAACATTGATGTCACATTCACATCGTCTGACACCGATCATGAGTCTGATTTAATTAAGAAAGTGGTCGATCAGGTTTTGGATAAAGATGAAGAGTCAAACTCGGAGTCTAAATCTGAAACGTCGAGTTCGTCTGACAACAGTCCGAGTTCACCGGTTAAAAGAGTTTACAATAAAGATTTTCTTCTATCAAAAAATAATTTGAATGATGAAACATTTAAAGTAGCATATACTTTGAATGATTCCGACAAATTATTTTCTGATGAGGAAGTTCCAATAAGAGGTGTTACAACAGAAATAATAAAAAAGGTTTTCAAACTAACAGAAATGTGACACCTGGGTCACTGCGACCATCAAAAAAATACCAAACCAATGAAATATTGTATTTCATACTTTGGATTTGTACAAATATGTGTATCATTTGCACATATCAATTCTTGCTCGATTTCGGGCTCTAAATCGCTATCTGGAAGGTTATACGCGCTCTGATGCGTAAATATAGCCAGTTTAATGCAATGAACACTTTGGAATAGTGAAATAGGCTTCAAATACCTTAAATAACCTTTACATAACTTAGAAATAAGTTTTGAAGGCTTTGGTATGGCAAAATCAAGTTTAATCGCTTACAGGGACTAAATTCGACAAACTGCGAAAGTATGCCGATTTGAACTGTGACAGACATTTCGGAACATGACCATGAGTTAAACATACCATAAATATCCTTTACATAGCTTATAAATAGGCTTTGAGGGGTCCGGTGTGCTAAAATAAACTTTTGGGTCATTCAGGGACTAAAAGCGTCAAAAAGTGCATAAGTTTGCATTTTCGCGCATAACTTACGTTCTGAATACATCCGGACATCCAAAAATTTATGTAAGCACTAAAATATTTTACTTTAGTGTTTGGCATAAGAAAAATCCATTCGTCACGCAATTTGGATCGTTTTTCACGCTTATGCGCATGTCGTCGTAATTAAGCGAACATCGCGATCGTATGACCACACGAACCAACATCCGGCATATTTTTGAGCATGTTTCATGACCACAATGTTTAGGCATCTTTTTAGGGCCTTAACGTTGGCTTAACGAGCCTTAAACATGTCGGAAATGGCCTTAATACACAACAGGGACTGAAATGGAAACTTTGGAAACTGTTGCTGATCAGAAGGACCTTAGCGTGACACCTAGCCCCCTTGGCGTCACGCGAGGCACTTTCAGATTAGCAAAAGTTGTTTAAACAGGCTGTTAACAGCTGTATTACCCACAAAACCACCTTGCACATGGTATTTCTCAATACTAGGGGCTCAAATGGTTTTGTAAAACCATGTTCTTGAGGTGTATGGCCAAGATCAAAGCACGGTTTCCAAGAAACGATCTTAACGGCTCTCCGAACACTATAAATACCCAACCCCCCTTTCTTGCAAAACCCACAAAATCTGATTTGAGAAGCTCTAAGTTGAAACCATTGTTTCATACCTGAGCTACTTGGATCAAGATTAGCTTTCGGGGACCCTTTGTAAGTATTCCTTCGTTCTTTTATTGCTTTTCGAGTCCGAAAGTCAAACTTTGTTTGACTTTCTGCATTGACCAGTTTATGGTCAATGTGAAGTTCATTTGAACTTCGCAACGTGAGCGTAATCATGATGGTTATAGTCCCTTGTGACTATGCCTACTGATTACCACGTTGTCTAGGGTCGTAAGGGTAAGCGATCTAATAAATCGCTTATACCTTCGAACCCGACCCATTTGGTCGATCATTAGGATTCGACCAAACACATTAGGTGACCATAGTATTTAGGGAATAACCTTCCGAGGTTATACCTTATGGTCACGGCGTTTAGTTAGTTGTATGATAGGTAGTTTATATGCCTTAGGTAAATGACCAAAATGCCTTTTTTACGCCAAAATTCATTTTAAGCATATGTAACATAACTTTTGATATCTAAACTGATTTGGAAACAATATTAGACATGTTAAGGCATATTTTACTTTTCATAGGACTAGTTAGGCGTTCCGAACGCGTTTTACGCTAACGACGCGTTAAAGTAGCATAAGCTACCTAAACGGGTCGTAATGGGTCGTAAGCACTTAGGTTAGGTTTCATTGTAGTATGTAGGCTTTGTTAAACCATATTACATGAGTTCCCATACTCATTTGGTTTACGAACCCTCATTCTATCAAATCCTCTGATTTAGGTCCGGTATATTAACATAGATACCTATATTAGGTGCCGTTTGATATCCGTGATCTCTAGCATTGTTTGGTTGTTACTCAAGGACTACTAAGCAATCTCAAGTGAGTACATAGACCCCTCTTTTACTGTTTTCCAAACGTTTTGGGGTGAAACACATGTGCCTACTTGTTACTTTCATGCTTTCCTGTTTTCACATCATATACTTGCTATGTTCATTAGTACATTTATAGTACATGATTTCATTGTGTTTTATGCTATGTATGCCCATTGTGTGCATACTTAGTACATTATTTTACATTACATTTTATGCTATGTATGCCCATTGTGTGCGTACTTAGTACATTGTTTTACATTACATTTTATGCTATGTATGCCCATTGTGTGCGTACTTAGTACATTGTTTTACATTACATTTTATGCTATGTATGCCCATTGTGTGCGTACTTAGTACATTATTTTACATTACATTCTATGCTACGCTAAGTATGCCCATTGTGTGCATACTTAGTACATTTATTATTCATCACATGCTTACATTTTGGTATGACATTTGGTTTGTTTAAATGGGACAATGTACATTCATTAACACCGATCATGCCGCTCGGTAGTAGGTAGTGGTACCATAGGAATTGACAACTCCCATTCCTGAAATCCCGGGTTTGTTTGGATTGGAAGGAATGACCGAATCCGAATACATTTCTAGGTGGACCTTAGACTTTGTGCTAGGGTTTATTCAACAGTCGCAAGGCTTGGATGTATGAATTTTCACAATACCGCATAGATGTTTATATCAGTATAGCATGCATTTGTTCCACAATACATAACTTTGATTTAAACCATGTTTTACTTCAATACCTTGTTTTTGTGCATTTTACATATGGTTTAGTTGATATATTTCACTTACCATACATGACATTGATATACACAATTCATGATTTACATTAGACATAAACATTTTGATATTGATATACACAATTCATGATTTACATTAGACATAAACATTTTGACATTGATACACACAAAACATTTTGACATTTGATTATACATAAACATTTTACAATGGTGGTTTGGTTTGAGTAAGTGATTTAAGTAACGAGGCGTGTGTAATGTGATACAAGTATGGTGGATACAACGCTGGTACTTCCTATATATAAGTGCTTGTATGGTATTACATATCGTAGCGTTATTTGAATCATTTCAATTTAAGACATATAGCATTTTATACAAATAACATACTTTTCACAAGACATTGTTTTACAAAACAACTTATCTTATGCAAACTCATTTTACTTGGTTATTCATTTAACCATACATTATTCTCTTATTTATACATATCATCTGATCTTAGTGCTTTTCAAATGATTTACAAGACAAAGCAAATTACAAGGTTCATGACTAAACATTTTCTTAAACATAAGTCATGAATTCTATTTTCACAAAACCTATGTATCTCACAGGCATTTTTATGCTGACGTACCTATTTTCACATGTGTTTCAGGATATGTTGCATAGGATTTATCAAGATACACTTAGGCGGACTTGGGCCTTAGTGACAATAAAAGATGCAAGACTAGTTATTTATGTTATATTTCTTCGATTGTCAAGACATTGTAACTCTCTTAATCAATAAAACAATATTTCAATTTCCATGTGTTATGAAACAATGATTCTGTTACAACACTCCCCGACGTTTCCGCCACATTTTGTTGTTTTACGTGGTCGGGGTGTGACAGAAATGTTGGTATCAGAGCCCATGGTTATAGGGAATTAGGTTATTAGTAATACTTTGAATTAGTCTATAACCTTCCTTGGACCCTAACGCGAGTTTACTTGCATTTAGTCATAAAACAATATTGTCACCTATCCTTAGGCGACAACCACAACAAGAACACAAACTTCAAAACCGCTTTGAAAACTAATCATCTGTTCTAGGATGATTGATTACTAGGTTTTGAACCCTCTGTTGTAAGGTTTTGAACCCCTTTGAATTTTCAAAATCTCGTCAAAGTTTGGGTCTTATAATGTGAACACGTGCAAACTGGAAGAGTGAATGCCTGTACCCTGAGTTTTCTGTCGAAGGCTAGAGTGTTCGTACAAATCCGCTGTATCGGACCAGTCACTCTTACCTGGGAACTCTTGGGGTGAGTGTTCACTTATAGGCGAGCATGTCTTCAGTGATATATTAATATGATCCGTTTACTTTGATTTGTCACCGTCTCATTTGTTTGCCTTAGGTAACAAACAAATGATCGCAAATTTCTTATGCATTGCCATTCTGTATTGTTTATCCGATGACGTTTCACTTGTTTCTTCCTATATCTTTCATTTTCTTCCAGAATGTCTCTTCCTCTCAGCAACGGTCAAATGTCCGAGCGAACAGCCAAATTTGCCCAGCGAATAGGCGAAGTGATTCTGAAGACTGTGGATTTAGGCATTGCCATGTATCGCCTCCAGAATGAAGCCACTCAAGAGTCACCAAAGGAGACAGAGGCCAAGCCTTCACCTAAACCAAAGAAACGTAAAGCTTCAAAGAATCCCGCAGCGGTTGCACCAAAACAGGCAAGACCTAGCCAAGTGACAGCACCACCAGCCAAGAAACCAATCAAGGAATCAAAGACCATGGATGAACAGACTGGATCCCCTAAGAAGTCAAAGAAGCGAAAGGCTTCTCAGAACTTCGTCGTGGTCGCTCACAATGGTCAAGCCAGCCCCAACCAACCAGCTCAACCCCCTGCTAGGAAGCCATACAATGGAACTGCACCCTTATGCAACCAATGTAACCTTCATCATCATGCTAGTGTGAAGTGCCGCAAATGCCAGATTTGTGGACTTATAGGTCATACAGCAAGGGTTTGTCCAACTGTAGCCGTACCAAATCAAACAGGACCCATCCGGGTGGCAACACCACCTGCTAAGAAGCAATACAAGGGAACGGCACCAATATGCGACAAATGTAATGGGCATCCCCAAGCTCACTTACAGTGTCGTCGGTGTGTATCATGTGGGCGAGTTGGTCACCTGGCAAGTGCTTGTCGATGTAACCCGAACCAAGGTGGTCCAAATCAACCACAAGCCGACTCTGCTCAAGCTCATTTCTCAACAGGGTCTTGCTACAACTGTGGCGAGATGGGCCATTTCCTAAGGGATTGCCCAAAGCTTACTAATGCAAATCCAACCCACGGATGAGCAGTTGGCTGACTAGAAAATGTTGCTGTCTTATGCTTTTATTCTTTTGTTTTCTTGTAATGTGAAACAATCTGTTTTGTTTATAAATAAATTATTGTTCACAATTCTATTATACAAGTGTAGTTACATGTGTGTATGGCATTCCCCATGATACCTACGACAAGGAACTGCGTTCTTACAAACTACTCTTGTGATTCTCCCTTTCAAGTGATCGCTCATGTTTTCCTCGAAAAATTTTAAGTACTCGTTTCATTCTAAGAAACGAAGTACACGAAATAAAGTGACATTACGAGTGATCATGCTTTTGCACATCTGTGCCTTTGAATCCTTGGTTAGATAACCAAGGATATCTTTCAAATCTCATACCCATTACGTTTTGATTTTTCAATATGCATAACATAAGTTTTTCAAAACAACCTCCATGATTTCAAAAACATTGTCTATGTTTTCAAAAATAACCTTCATGATTTCAAAATGTTATTAATACAGTATATATCAAATGCATGATTTCAAAAGCATCAATCATGTTTTCAAAAACCTTATACATAATTACAAAATTCATCTCGCATGATTTTAAAACATTTTTACCTAATACACCTACTTCATGATTTCAAAAGTATTATATATAAGGTTTCAAAAATATTAAACACGTTTTTTTTAAAAAGAAACCCCATGCATAGTTTTCAAAATATTTTTCTCATACATTGACTTAACCTTCAAATTCTGCTTCATATGTCGCCTTGACATATCTAGCATCTCAACTACATAAGCATTTTTTTTACTTCATGTTTTGACATTTAGACCCTTGTGGATGATTATCATTCAAATCAGAGTCCTTAATTGGATTCCTTATGTACCTAAATTCGAACATTTCGGTTCCTTATAATCGAAATCGAATTTTTCTTTTAAAAATCTTTCTATCTTTATAGTTAGATCCTTGATAATGTTTAAAGTACCAAATGAAATCCACGAGATGAATTCCTAGTGTGCTTTAAATACATGTGCACAGTTAGCAGAACAAATTAACAAAATGATAACAAATCTAAAATCAAGTAAAACAATTATGTGATTATGTGTTTATGCATTTTGTGTTTTCTTTTATGCATTTTTGTGTTTTTGTATACTCTGGATATTCGTTATCCAAATCCTCGTAGAACCTTTCGTATCTTCATATGAAGGATTCATAGTAGGATATCAAAAGGTACTACCCTAAATCCTTATTGGGCTTCTACGTGTTGGTTAAGACCCTTGGATTATTTAGTACCACTCCATGATTCATAAGAGACCCTCCTAGTGGTCTAGTAAAAAAGATTGATTCAAAAATCTGGTTAAGAATGACATGTGATGATATAAGCTGAAAAGACTCCTTGGTTGTCTATTAAAATCATTTATTGATTTAATAAAAGGGACCCTATGGTGGTCTAGTCACACTCATCACAGGTTTGTTCATTTGGTTTTTCCCCTACACATTATAAAATAGACTGTGTGAACTATGCAAGGAATTGTCTAGTTATGGACGCGTACATAATTATGAAATTCAGTGCACGGAAACCACAGTAAGATTTATTATGTGTAAGAACCGATAGTGACAACAATAACAAAATGAGAACGATGTAATGGAGGTACGGTGGACGCACCAATGACGCTTCATATACTTGTAAATAAGTATCCCTCTTACATTGCAAGCATGATGTTATTAAAGTTACTAGAAGTTCAGAACCCTAACCAATGTTGTTCGATCTTTTCAACTTCATGTCTTAAACTCTCACAAGTTTCCTCTAAATAAATTTCGGGACGAAATTTCCTGAAGTAGGGGAGACTGTGACACCTGGGTCACTGCGACCATCAAACAAATACCAAACCAATGAAATATTGTATTTCATACTTGGGATTTGTACAAATATGTGTATCATTTGCACATATCAATTCTTGCTCGATTTCGGGCTCTAAATCGCTATCTGGAAGGTTATACGCGCACTGATGCGTAAATATAACCAGTTTAATGCAACGAACACTTCGGAATAGTGAAATAGGCTTCACATACCTTAAATAACCTTTACATAACTTAGAAATAAGTTTTGAAGGCTTTGGTATGGCAAAATCAAGTTTAATCGCTTACAGGGACTAAATTTGACAAACTGCGAAAGTATGCCGATTTGGACTGTGACAGACATTTCGGAACATGACCATGAGTTAAACATACCATAAATATCCTTTACATAGCATAGAAATAGGCTTTGAGGGGTTCGGTGTGCTAAAAAAACTTTTGGGTCATTCAGGGACTAAAAGCGTCAAAAAGTGCATAAGTTTGCATTTTTGCGCATAACTTACTTCTGAATACATCCGGACATCCAAAAATTTATGTAAGCACTAAAATATTTTACTTTAGTGTTTTGCATAAGAAAAATCCATTCGTCACGCAATATGGATCGTTTTTCGCGCTTATGCGCATGTCGTCGTAATTAAGCGAACATCGCGATCGTACGACCAAACGAACCAACATCCGGCATATTTTTGAGCATGTTTCATGACCACAATGTTTAGGCATCATTTTAGGGCCTTAACATTGGCTTGACGAGCCTTAAACATGTCAGAAATGGCCTTAATACACAACGGGGACTGAAATGGAAACTTTGGAAACTGTTGCTGATCAGAAGGACCTTAGCGTGACACCTAGCCCCCTTGGCGTCACGCGAAGCGCTTTCAAATCAGCAAAAGTTGTTTAAACAGGCTGTTAACAGCTGTATTACCCACAAAACCACCTTGCACATGGTATTTCTCAATACTAGGGGCTCAAATGGTTTTGTAAAACCATGTTCTTGAGGTGTATGGCCAAGATCAAAGCACGGTTTC
Organism: Helianthus tuberosus; assembly: GCA_030545235.1. Lineage (NCBI taxonomy): Eukaryota > Viridiplantae > Streptophyta > Magnoliopsida > Asterales > Asteraceae > Helianthus > Helianthus tuberosus. The sequence goes on along the minus strand of CM060396.1, from coordinate 136,384,395 downwards.
CAAGAAACGATCTTAACGGCTCTCCGAACACTATAAATACCCAACCCCCCTTTCTTGCATAACCCACAAAATCTGATTTGAGAAGCTCTAAGTTGAAACCATTGTTTCATACCTGAGCTACTTGGATCAAGATTAGCTTTCGGGGACCCTTTGAAGTATTCCTTCGTTCTTTTATTGCTTTTCGACTCCGAATGTCAAACTTTGTTTGACTTTCTGCATTGACCAGTTTATGGTCAATGCGAAGTTCGTTTGAACTTCGCAACGTGAGCGTAATCACGATGGTTATAGTCCCTTGTGACTATGCCTACTGATTACCACGTTGTCTAGGGTCGTAAGGGTAAGCGATCTAATAAATCGCTTATACCTTCGAACCCGACCCATTTGGTCGATCATTAGGATTCGACCAAACACATTAGGTGACCATAGTATTTAGGGAATAACCTTCTGAGGTTATACCTTATGGTCACGGCGTTTAGTTAGTTGTATGATAGGTAGTTTATATGCCTTAGGTAAATGACCAAAATGCCTTTTTTTACGCCAAAATTCATTTTAAGCATATGTAACATAACTTTTGATATCTAAACTGATTTGGCAACAATATTAGACATTTTAAGGCATATTTTACTTGTCATAGGACTAGTTAGGCGTTCCGAACGCGTTTTACGCTAACGACGCGTTAAAGTAGCATAAGCTACCTAAACGAGTCGTAATGGGTCGTAAGCTCTTAGGTTAGATTTCATTGTAGTATGTAGGCTTTGTTAAACCATATTACATGAGTTCCCATACTCACTTGGTTTACGAACCCTCATTCTATCAAATCCTCCGATTTAGGTCCGTTATATTAACATAGTTACCTATATTAGGTGCCGTTTGATATCCGTGATCTCTAGCATTGTTTGGTTGTTACTCAAGGACTACTAAGCAATCTCAAGTGAGTACATAGACCCCTCTTTTACTGTTTTCCAAACGTTTTGGGGTGAAACACATGTGCCTACTTGTTACTTTCATGCTTTCCTGTTTTCACATCATATACTTGCTATGTTCATTAGTACATTTATAGTACATGATTTCATTGTGTTTTATGCTATGTATGCCCATTGTGTGCATACTTAGTACATTATTTTACATTACATTTTATGGTATGTATACCCATTGTGTGCGTACTTAGTACATTGTTTTACATTACATTTTATGCTATGTATGCCCATTGTGTGCGTACTTAGTACATTGTTTTACATTACATTTTATGCTATGTATGCCCATTGTGTGCGTACTTAGTACATTATTTTACATTACATTCTATGCTATGCTAAGTATGCCCATTGTGTGCATACTTAGTACATTTATTATTCATCACATGCTTACATTTTGGTATGACATTTGGTTTGTTTAAATGGGACAATGTACATTCATTAACACCGATCATGCCGCTCGGTAGTAGGTAGTGGTACCATAGGAATTGACAACTCCCATTCCTGAAATCCCGGGTTTGTTTGGATTGGAAGGAATGACCGAATCCGAATACATTTCTAGGTGGACCTTAGACTTTGTGCTAGGGTTTATTCTACAGTCGCAAGGCTTGGATGTATGAATTTTCACAATAGAGCATAGATGTTTATATCAGTATAGCATGCATTTGTTCCACAAAACATAACTTTGATTTAAACCATGTTTTACTTCAATACCTTGTTTTTGTGCATTTTACATATGGTTTAGTTGATATAATTCACTTACCATACATGACATTGATATACACAATTCATGATTTACATTAGACATAAACATTTTGACATTGATATACACAATTCATGATTTACATTAGACATAAACATTTTGACATTGATACACACAAAACATTTTGACATTTGATTATACATAAACATTTTACAATGGTGGTTTGGTTTGGTGATTTAAGTAACGAGGCGTGTGTAAAGTGATACAAGTATGGTGGATACGCCGCTGGTACTTCCTATATATAAGTGCTTGTATGGTATTACATATCGTAGCGTTATTTGAATCATTTCAATTTAAGACATATAGCATTTTATACAAATAACATACTTTTCACAAGACATTGTTTTACAAAACAACTTATCTTATACAAACTCTTTTTACTTGGTTATTCATTTAACCATACATTATTCTCTTATTTATACATATCATCTGATTTTATTGCTTTTCAAATGATTTACAAGACAAAGCAAATTACAAGGTTCATGACTAAACATTTTCTTAAACATAAGTCATGAATTCTATTTTCACAAAACCTATGTATCTCACAGGCATTTTTATGCTGACGTACCTATTTTCACATGTGTTTCAGGATATGATGCATAGGATTTATCAAGATACACTTAGGCGGACTTGGGCCTTAGTGACAATAAAAGATGCAAGACTAGTTATTTATGTTATATTTCTTTGATTGTCAAGACATTGTAACTCTCTTAATCAATAAAACAATTTTTCAATTTCCATGTGTTATGAAACAATGATTCTGTTACAACACTCCCCGACGTTTCCGCCACGTTTTGTTGTTTTACGTGGTCGGGGTGTGACAAGAAATTAATATTTCTGAAATAAAAGATGAAAATCTTTCTAAAAAACCTAAACCTTACACCTCAAGAGTTCAACAACGTTTAAACAAGAAAAAGGGTTACAGTTCTGGTTAAGGTTATCGAAAGGAAAGAAACCAAACCATAACAGTAATTTCAAAAGGAAAGGTCTTGGTTTTATTTCACCTGAAAATCATAATAATGAGAAAACATATAAACCAAAAACAAAATTTGTTTTAGGTACAAGCTCAGAGGAAGAGAAGGAGAAGCAGTTCCGAAAACAGTCAAACAAAGAGTTTTTAGCTGTGAAACAAAAGACTTTCATGAAGTAAATTGATAGAAGAGTAGAATGAAGAACCTGTTACAAATGCAGGAAGGTTGGACATATTGCTTCTAACTCAAAATTGAAAGAAAAATCTGTTGATAAAAAGAAACAATCATTTGAAAAGATTGAAAGGTTTGAAAATTTGACTTTCGAGATTGGAGAAAGTTCGAAACAGTTTTACAAACGAAGAGCATTTTTAAACAAACAAAAATGGGTTGTTAAAAGTTCAGATGAAAGTTCTGGCAATGAATCTGATTCCACAAAATCAGAGGAGCCATTTATTGAGAAAAAGAATGAGAATTCCGTTCCGAAATTGGATGATGTAAATTTTCCACCATTGTCAGGCGGAAAGTTGAAACCAAAAGATGGTAAGAGTGAAATTTCAGATCAATTCTTTTTGAACAAAAAGGAATTTGATGCTGAAAAGGCTTTTAATGGAAAAGTGTTACATATGTTTGGTATGATGAATGATGGGAAGGTTAAAGGGGTAAAGGATTTCTATGCATCCAAAAGATATGTGGCAAAACCTGTTGAAGGTGAACAGGTTACACAAAAGGCTGGTCAGGCTTGGGTGACAGCATTTTCTTGAAAAATCCGGACTTGCCGGAGCTCCCAAGTTGGTAATCGTTGAGCATGAATCGGCATCTTTCTTACAAGTGGTAAAAATGTTTTTTGTGAAACACCTACAAGTGTTAAATTTTACAATTTGTTGAAAAAACAAGGTGATGAAAACCCCAGCTTGTGTGAAATCAACAAAACTAATTTTCCGGAAAAACCATTTGATTAAAACAAACTTATGTGTTTTGAAATCACAATGGGAAAATAGTTTGTTGTCAGGGGGAGTTCTGATTGTTTAAGCCAAGTGGATGGCGATTTGAAGTGATTCACATCAGTTTGTCACTTTATTTTGTACAGTTTATTGTTTTTTCAAATTTTCACAGAAAATCAAAATTGAAACATATTTTGATTTTAGGGGGAGTAAAAATTTAGAGATTTCGAAAATTTTGAAAAATCCAAAAACATGATAAAATCTGTAAAAACCAAAAACATTTGAAAAATCAAAAAATGAGTTTTGTTGTGAAAAAGAGGAGATGATAGTACATCAGTAGACAGTCACGGTATGCTAAAGAAATGTAATGTTTAAATAAGCATTAAACGGTCTCACTGATGATATGACGATAGGTTTTCACACATTTAGTAGACTTTTTCAGGATATAAACATAAAATTCAAACTTGTTTGTTTCGTGGGGAACACCACTTGGATATATAGGTAACCCTTGAAATCTCGTTTGAAAGACCCCTCTTTCTGAAATACTAGGTCTTTATACTCAGTGATATCTGGGGTATTATCCCGGGACTTCTGATAATGCGGAAGCAATTGCCTAGTCCCCATATAATACTTTACGCTGCTTGAAATAACCCCCCCCCCCCCTCAGCACAAAAATTGATAAAAATCGAAAAGATAAAATCATGTGCTGTTGTAAAAAAAAACCCTCTAAAGGGGACACACCAAAAGTCGAGCCTTCAACTCAGCAAAAAATATGAGCTCTAAAGGTTTCGCAATTAACCCCTTACAGATATCATATGTGGTATACTCACCTGTAAGACTGAACATTGGGATCTGGATACGGGAGTTTATTCAAGAGATGGGACACATGAATAAGTTTAAGTTCTTAATACACCTAACTCGTATCCTGAATAAGTTGAAATTTGTGTGAGAATTTAAGTGGATCAGTATATCGACAATCTAAGTACACTGTTTAACTCTTAATGTGTAACTAAGCTCAACGGTACTTGTGACTTGTCAAAAACTGATATGATCCTCTTACACAAACTCACAAAAAGATGTTTGTATATAGTTTATTTCCTAAATCCAAAAAGATTTTAGTGTGTTGTAGCATAAATTTTGAAAATTCAAAAAGATTTTATTTCATCTTATTTTCGACAACTGATGTTAAAAAGCTGATTTTCAAAATTCCGAGTGCTAAACATGATGAACCACATTGGGTTGGGAGAGAATGTTTTTGAGAGAAGAAAAAAAATGAATGAAAAATGATCAATGTTTATGTTGATTGGGGTTTTAATAATTCTTCAAATGATAATTCAAGGTCATTAAGTTGGACTTGATAATTAGTTTATGTGAATGATGAACAATATCTACCATATGTTATTAAATTTGTTACATTTTAAAATGTGTGAAATTTATTGTTGGGTAGAGTATTGTGCAGATCCCCATGTCTAATCCTGAGCAGAGTTTGAGCCAGGATACAATCTTAGGCGTATGAAGAGTCAGACTATGATCCCAGAATAGCTTAAGGGGGAGTCTGTTAGCAAAGGGGAGTTTGTAGCTTAAAAAGCCAGGTTCCAGATTCTGATGCTATGGAATGCCAGGTGACGTTCCTGAAAATGGAAAAGAATTTGGAAAGCCAGGTTTGTGATCCTGAAAGAAGAAGAGAAGAAGATAGAGATGGATGGAAGCTTACAGTGTCAGATACTTTGGGCAGAGCATGAGAAGACTGATCAAGACTGAAGATTTATGTGCCGAAGACTCATCAACATCCAAGGGGGAGTTTGTTGGTGCATATGTCTGTTGAGTTCGTCTTGTATCGAGTCATGTAATAGGTTTGATAGACCAAGACACGTAGTTCGAAAGATTCGGGAAACGAAGCTGAACAAGCCAGTTCACACGAACTGACCAGTTCATGTGAACTGGTCATGCCAGTTCATGTGAAGTGGCATATGGCCAGTTCATGTGAAGTGGACAATGCTCCAGTTCATGTGAAGTGGCCTTGCCTATAAATACTAGGTCTTGGTGTCTCATTTGAAACGATTCTGATTCCGGAGCTGAGGTGCTGCCGAAGTGTCGATTGATCTGTAACTCTTTCAAATCAATATACAACGACAATTAAAGTGATTCTACGTGTTAAACAAGCTATGATGAAGTCCGTATCATTAAATTTCGCCTTTGATTCGGATTAGAGCTCTTCTGATTGACTCGTTAGGTCATTTCTCGATCCTACAAAATCAAACTCAAATCTCATACACATATATATATATATATATATATGGTTATACGTACTCACATATATACCACCATTTTTATTTTGTATCAAGACCCATTTCTTTTTAGATTTCAAGTTCGTGAAAAATTCCAAGATTCAAGAGAAACTTCCAATCATCATGGACAACCAAGAATCAAGAGTATGATTTAAACATAAACTTTATACCTTCAAGATTCAAGTAAGTTTTTTGATGAGATTTTGATGATATGGAGCTTGAAATCACTTGAAAGCACCTTGGAAACTCCTTTGGATCTTCACACCAACTTGAAACTAGCTTGGAATGGGGTTTGATCTTCAAGAACAAGGTTGAAGATTTGAAGATGGAGGTGGTGGGGTGTTTACGGTTTGGGGAAGGAGAGAGAGAGGAGATTGAGTGAAGTTGTGAAGATATGAAGTGATATATAGTGTTTGCAAGATTTTCATATCTTAAAGAATCCAAGAAAGATCATGAAATATATTTCGCAAGATTTTAGAGAATTTATCAAGAATTCACAAAATCAAGAGTGGGTCCACTCCGTGTAACAGTCCACTATAAGGGGGGAGGGGGCAAAGTGTAAAATTTGATTGGTAAATTAGATAAAAACAGGTATTTAACTGGATACCGGGTATTTTATCTAGCGTTTAAATCCCGGTTTATGGCGTTCTAAATTATTTTTATTATTCTATAAAAATAAACTCGCCAAAATTTTACTGAAATAAATTTCAGTTGCCGAGACTGGCTGTGTTGTCTGTGTTTTGAAGTATAAGCACTGTGTTACGCAGTAACACGCGGTACGCGCTTAAACTTTGAAAAATAATGTTTTTAAACGTTTTAATTTATTTTTCAACACGAACATGATTAAAAATAAAATTTTAATCGTAACAGAATACTTTTAGGATTTAAATATTATCCGGGCGGTCACCAACGTTCCTTTCGTAGTTTTGTCGTAATTAGTTCTAAAGTTCGAATAAACATGTTTTTGCCATACCGAATCCTTCAAAACTTATTTCTAAGTTATGTAAAGGGTATTTAGGGTATGTTTGGTTTATGTCATAGTTCTGGAGTGTACGTCGCGTTAAACTGATAATGTTTACGTAACGGTTTATGATTTCACTTCCAGAACAGGTTTAAGAGTTCGGAATTGAACAATGATTGAAAAACCAACTAATGTCACAAATAATTAAACAAATATTGAAATTAAAACACCAAATTTTATTAAATACAAAGTTGTTCGGAACAGTACAAGGGTTAAAATACACAGATGTCACAGTCTCCCCTACTTTTGGAAATTTCGTCCTGAAATTTAATTAGAGGAAACTTGTGGGAAAAGGTGTGGATATTTCGCCTTCATTTGATCCTCTCGTTCCCAAGTAAACTCTGGGCCACATTTGGATTCCCAGCAAACTTTGACTATCCGTATGCGCTTGCGCTTGAGTTTCTTGACTTGATGGTCCAATATTTCCACAGGTTTCTCGACGAAGTGCATCGTATTGTCGACACGAATTTCATCAAGGGGGATGTGGAGGTTTTTGTCAGCCAAACACTATTTCAGATTGGACACGTGGAAAGTTGGATGAACATTTCCAAGTTCAGGAGGCAGCTCAAGTCTATAGGCTACTTTTCCGATTCTTTCAACGATCTTGAATGGTTCAACATATCGTGGTGCAAGTTTTCCTTTCTTCCCAAATCTGATTACACCTTTCCAAGGAGATACCTTGAGTAGGACGAGATCACCGACTTGGAATTCCAAAGGCTTGCGTCGTCTATCTGCGTAACTCTTTTGACGGCTTCTAGCTGTTAAGAGGTTGTCGCGAATTTTCTTGACTTTGTCTGTAGTCTCTAGAGTGAGTTCAGGTCCAGTGAGCTGAGCTTCACCAATCTCATTCCAGCAGACCGGCGAACGACATTTTCAACCGTATAAAGCTTTGAAATGAGCCATGTTGATGCTGGAGTGATAACTATTATTGTAGGAGAATTCGATCAACGGAAGATGCGAATCCCAACTACCACCAAAATCGATCACACAAGCTCTAAGTATATCCTCCAATGTCTGGATTGTTCTTTCAGATTGTCCATCCGTTTGAGGATGATAAGCTGTGCTCAAATTGAGTTGGGTTCCCATAGCAGATTGCATGGTTCTCCAAAAGTGAGATGAGAATCGAGCATCTCGGTCTGATATGATGTTCAAAGGAGCACCATGTCGGGATACAATCTCATCTACATAGATCTTGGCAAGCTTTTCAGCAGAGAAATCCTCACGGATTGGCAAGAAGTGAGCAGATTTTGTCAAACGGTCAACTACTACCCAAATGGCTTCATGACCTCTATTAGTGTGCGGTAGTTTGGTAATGAGATCCATGGCAATATTTTCCCATTTCTAAACCGGTATCTTTGTTTGTTCCAATAATCCAAAGGGATGTTGATGTTCTTCCTGAACCTTCAGACAAGTAAGGCATTTTAATACGTATAAGGCAACGTCTTTCTTCATTCCCGGCCATCAAAACAGGGTTCGAAGATCCTTATACATTTTGTCTGCACCAGGATGAATTAAATAACGAGACTTATGAGCTTCATCCATCAATAAGGTGCGGAGATGGTCTATACTTGGGACCCACAAACGGCCCATGAAATAGAATATCCCAAAGACTCTCAATTCAAGCTCAGGTTTAATGTGACACGGTAATTCTTTACCATCAAGCCTTGTGTAACACAAGTATGTTGAGCTTGAAAGATGCGGGTTTGAATATCAGATCGAACTCGAACACAATGAAGCTTTACTCTTTCTTTTCGAGTTAACACATCGGCAACGACATTCGCCTTACCAGGATGGTAGAGAATCTCGCAGTCGTAGTCGTTTAGAAGTTCTACCCAACGTCGTTGCCTCATGTTTAGTTCTTTCTGATTGAAGATGTGTTGGAGGCTTTTGTGGTCTGTGAATACCACACATTTTGTTCCGTAAAGGTAGTGTCTCCAAATCTTGAGAGCAAAAAAGACAACGCCTAACTCAAGATCATGAGTCGTGTAGTTTTTCTCATGGATTTTCAATTGTCTTGACGCGTAGGCTATGACTTTGTTCCTTTGCATGAGAACACAACCAAGGCCTAAATTCGATGCGTCACAATATACGACAAAGTCGTCGTTTCCCTTAGGTAAGGACAACACAGGAGCATCGCAGAGTTTTTGTTTCAAGGTCTGAAAAGCTTCTTCTTGTTTGGGTCCCCACTCAAAAGGTTTATTCTTTTGAGTTAAGGCTGTGAGAGGAACCGCAATCTTGGAGAAGTTTGCAATAAAGCGGCGGTAATAACCAGTGAGAACCAAAAATGAACGAACCTCGGTAGGAGTAGTTGGTGTATTCCAATCCTTAATCTCACTGACTTTGGCGGGATCTACATGTATACCTTGTTCGTTGGCAATGTGTCCTAAAAATTGAACTTCCTTAAGCCAAAATTCACACTTGGAGAATTTAGCGAAAAGTTGTTCCATCTTTAGGAGTTCCATTGTTAGACGGAGATGTTGTTCGTGTCTTGGAATAAATCAAGATGTCATCAATGAAGACGATGATGAACATGACTAATGTCATGAAAACGGAAAGTAAAGTTATGCACATATGCTTCACCCCAAAACATTTGATAACGTAAAATAGGGGAACTATGTACTCACCTTTGGGTGCGTTTTTATATGTTAACACAATCCCTCAAATTGTTTATTCGTCCTAAATTAAATAAGAATGATTTAATAATAAAAAACTCACAAAAATACCTAAGTTTCTCCAATACTTAGAATTTTCACATAACTTCGAGATTTCTCGAAAAGTTATTATTTTTGATGTGACACGGTAATTCTTTACCCATCAATCCTTGTGTAACACAAGTATGTTAAGCTTGAAAGCTGTGGGTTTGAATATCAGATCGAACTCGAACACAATGAAGCTTGACTCTTTCTTTTCGACTTAACGCATCGGCTAACGCATCGCCTTACCAGGATGGTAGAGAATCTCGCAGTCGTAGTCGTTTAGAAGTTCTACCCAACGTCGTTGCCTCATGTTTAGTTCTTTCTGATTGAAGATGTGTTGGAGACTTTTGTGGTCTGTGAATACCACACATTTTGTTCAGTAAAGGTAGTGTCTCCAAATCTCGAGAGCAAAAACCACAGCGCCTAACTCAAGATCATCAGTCGTGTAGTTTTTCTCATGGATTTTCAATTGTCTTGAAGTGTAGGCTATGACTTTGTTCCTTTGCATGAGAACACAACCAAGGCCTAAATTCGATGCGTCACAATATACGACAAAGTCGTCGTTTCCCTCAGGTAAGGACAACACAGGAGCATCGCAGAGTTTTTGTTTCAAGGTCTGAAAAGCTTCTTCTTGTTTGGGTCCCCACTCAAAAGGTTTATTCTTTTAAGTTAACGCTGTGAGAGGAACCACAATCTTGGAGAAGTTTGCAATAAAGCGGCGGTAATAACCAGCGAGACCCAGAAATGAACGAACCTCGGTAGGAGTAGTTGGTGTATTTCAATCCTTAATCGCACTGACTTTGGTGGGATCTACATGTATACCTTGTTCGTTGGCAATGTGTCCTAAAAATTGAACTTCCTTAAGCCAAAATTCACACTTGGAGAATTTAGCGAAAAGTTGTTCCATCTTTAGGAGTTCCATTGTTAGACGGAGATGTTGTTCGTGTCTTGGAATAAATCAAGATGTCATCAATGAAGACGATGATGAACTTATCTATATAAGGCTTACAAACCCTATTCATTAAGTCCATGAAGACGGCAGGAGAATTCGTTAAACCGAAAGGCATAACAGTAAACTCATAGTGGCCGTATCGTGTGTGGAAAGCAGTGTTGGGAATATCTTCTTCGGATACGCGAAGCTGATGATACCCAGAACGTAGATCAATCTTCGAAAAGCAGGTAGCACCCTGAAGCTGATCAAAGAGATCATCAATGTGAGGTAGGGGATATCGATTTTTGATGGTGAGTTTGTTAAGCTCGCGGTAATCGATACACATTCGGAAAGATCCATCCTTCTTCTTTACAAAAAGAACAGGCGCGCCCCAAGGGGAAAAGCTCGGACGATTAAATCCTTTGTCTGATAACTCCTGCAGCTGCTTCGACAACTCTTGCATCTTAGACGGTGCAAGACGGTATGGAGATTTAGCAATCGGGTTAGCACCAGGTACTAGGTCAATACGGAACTCGATTTGACGCGCTGGGGGTAAACCAGGTAGGTCTTCAGGAAAAACCTCAGGATAATCCCGAACGACGGGGATGTCTTGTATAGTTTTACCCTTGTCTTTCTCCTCTACGACACGTGCCAAGAAAGCCACATAATTCTTTCTTAGGTACCTATGAGCTTGGGTGAATCATCTAAGGATAGATGATTGATTTTCAAATGGAATTGAGATTTGTGTACTTGTTTTGGTAATCACCTAAGGATAGGTGATAGTATTGTTTTAAGATCTAAACACAAGGCAACTTGTGTTAGGGTCCTAGAAAGGTTATAGTCTAGGTCAAAATTTTACTAATAACCTAATTCCCTATAACCATGAGCTATGATACCAATTCTTCTGTCACACCCCGACCGCGTAAAACAACAAACCGCGACGGAAACGTCGGGGAGTGTTGTAGCAGAATTATTGTTTCAAAACACATGATAATTAAAGTTAAGTTTTACAGACTTAGATTATTACATTGTCTTAGTTCAAACAAAACACAACATGAAAGATGATAACTTTCTTGATTTTTTTTATATTGCTAAGGCCCAAGTCGCCCTATGTGTAGCTTGCTCACATCAAATATTTGCTCCTGAAACATATGTGAAAGTAAATACGTCAGCATAAAAATGCCTGTGAGTAACATAGGTTTAGTGTTGAAGATTAATGACTTTAAAGGTAAATACGACATCAAATATTTAACGAAAAGTAGTCATGAACCTTATAAAAATGTCTTCTTTTATAAAATCATATGAAAATCAAATAATATAAAAGAATGATGTATGGTTAAGTAAATAACCAAATGAAAATAATATGTATAAAATATGTCAATGTCATGTATACCCAATGTCAAATGTCAAATGTCCAGTATAAACCATGTCTTGTATGGCGAATAAATAGTATTTACTCAAGCCAAATGCATAATGTCGTGTATAAACAAATGTCTTATGTAATCAAATGTCATGTACAAAACAAAGTCTTTGAATAAACTAAAGTTTAAAACAAAAGTTATGTTTTGAAAACCATTGCTTTTATTGATATGAACATTTATATGGTTTGTCTATCGCATACACTAAAGCCTTGAGACTGTCGGATAAACCCTTATCAGGATCAAGGTTTATCAAAAAAAATGTATTCGGATTCTGTCATTCGCCTAACGAAATACCTAGAAAGCGGGAACGGGATTTGTCAAGTCCTATAGCGCTATTACATACTACCGAGTGGCGTGATCAATGTTAATGAATGTACTACTTAACATACCAAATGTCTTTTTCAATGTAAGCATGTCGTGAAAATGTCTTTGTAAAACCATGTAATAGGCATACTAAGTCAATATGCCAAGTAAAATGTCTTTGAAACCAAATGTTAGGTATACTAAGTCAATATACCATAAAAATGTATTTGTAATGATGTATTATATTAATATGTAACAAAACACGTCTAATGTCATGAAAACGGAAAGTAAAGTTATGCACATATGCTTCACCCAAAACATTTGAAAACGTAAAATAGGGGAACTATGTACTCACCTTTGGGTGCGTTTTAATTTGTTAACACAATCCCTTAAATTGTTTATTCGTCCTAAATTAAATAAGAACGATTTAATAATAAAAAACTCTCAAAAATACCTAAGTTTCTCCGATACTTAGAATTTTCACATAACTTCGAGATTTCTCGAAAAGTTATTATTTTTTATTATTTTGGTGTATTTATATATATATATGAGTTCATATATATCTTAAAAAACTTTGCGACTTGAACGATTTTATTGGTGACCCTCATCATGTTATAAGCAATATATCTACGATTTGCGCGTCGTAATATATATACTCAAATGCAACATACTAATAATAGCGTAATACACATAATCTTGTCAAGTATTAACATGTCATCATACACATATTATAAAACACATAACTCATTGTATCACATAAAATTTACCCATGAACAACCCATTATAGTGTATTTTGAAAAACACGTATTTTAGCGATTCGGTAACGTTTTTGGGCGCCGGAAGTCACGTATGACTAACCAAACATCAAGTAAACTTAATATAAGTTAAAATACTTATTTTTATATCAAAAATATCAGTTTACTTACTGATCTAAAACAGTTTTATAAAAATCTTCCGAAAAGCCGATTTTTAACCGTTTTACCGCATAGTTTTGCATCAAACGTTACCCTAACCATCCCAAATCATAACAACTTGATATTTTAACATAACCCATGTTATTTACTGAATAAAATAGTGGTTATACCCATGATAGTGCAGGTCTCACATAAAGCACATAAATCATGCAAATTTCACATATTTTACCACTTTCTAAGCTATATGTACAACATGCAAAGCTATCAAACCTATGGAAAAGTTTCATGCCATTATAATATACCAAATAATGTTATTTTTAGTGTTTATAATCTGTTCTAAAACAGTTTTGTCATACAATCATTTTTTTATCATTTCTTGAGCTTTAAATCAACATGTATTCTTATGTACAAGTGTCTAAAGCACACTATCGTATCATCATCATTTCATATGAATTTAAATGCATCAAACATGTAATTTATTCATGTTTACTTACTGATTTAATTGAACATTCATCATATCATGCACAAATCATCAAACACTTGCATTTTAACTATCATTCAAGAACAAGCAACAACTTAAAAATTCTCAAATATGTCTAATAAATTTTTGGCCATTTACATGTCAAAATACTAACATTATTTCAAATTATAAATCATGATTCAATCACACCATTATATCTCTAACATATTTGCACATAATCTTGTTCATGCAAGCAAACATCCTAAATAAGTATTTATCAAAAAATCAAACTCAAATCTCATACACACACAGACACACACACACACACACATATATATATATATATATATATATATATATATATATATATATATATATATATATATATATATATATATATATATATATATACGGTTAAATGTACACACATATATACCACCATTTTTATTTTGTATCAAGACCCATTTCTTTTTAGATTTCAAGTTTGTGAAAAATTCCAAGATTCAAGAGAAACTTCCAATCATCAAGAACAACCAAGAATCAAGAGTATGATTTAAACATAAACTTTATACCTTCAAGATTCAATTTAGTTTTTGGATGAGATTTTGATGATATGGAGCTTGAAATCACTTGAAAGCACCTTGGCAACTCTTTTGGATCTTCACACCAACTTGAAACTAGCTTGGAATAGGGTTTGATCTTCAAGAACAAGGTTGAAGATTTGAAGATGGAGGTGGTGGGGTGTTTACGGTTTGGGGAAGGAGAGAGAGGAGATTGAGTGAAGTTGTGAAGATATGAAGTGATCTTATATAGTGTTTGCAAGATTTTCATATGTCAAAGAATCCAAGAAAGATCATGAAATATATTTGGCAAGATCTTAGAGAATTTATCAAGATTTCACAAAATCAAGAGTGGGGCCACTCCTTGTAACCGTCCACTATAAGGGGGGAGGGGGAGGGGGCAAAGTGTAAAATTTGATTGGTAAATTAGTTAAAAACAGGTATTTAACTGGATACCGGGTATTTTATCTAGCGTTTAAATCCCGGTTTATGGCGTTCTAAATTATTTTTATTATTCTATAAAAATAAACTCGCCAAAATATTACTGAAATAAATTTCAGTTGCCGAGACTGGCTGTGTTGTCTGCGTTTTGCAGTATAAGCACTGTGTTACGCAGTAACACGCGGTACGCGCTTAAACTTTGAAAATAACGTTTTTAAACGTTTTAATTTATTTTTCAAAACGAACATGATTAAAAATAAAATTTTAGTCTTAACAGAATATTTTTAGGATTTAAATATTATCCGGGCGGTCACCAACGTTCGTTTCGCAGTTTTGTCGTAATTAGTTCCAAAGTTCGAATAAACATGTTTTTGCCATACCGAATCCTTCGAAACTTATTTCTAAGTTATGTAAAGGGTATTTAGGGTATGTTTGGTTTATTTCACAGTTCCAGAGTGTACGTCGCGTTAAACTGATTATGTTTACGTAACGGTTTATGATTTCCCTTCCAGAACAGGTTTAAGAGTTCGGAATTGAACAATGATTGAAAAACGTACTAATGTCACAAATAATTAAACAAATATTGAAATTAAAATACCATATTTTATTAAATACAAAGTTTTTCAGAACAGTACAAGGGTTTAAATACACAGATGTCACACATACACTTCATCATAATCTAAACCCTTAACTTGACTGAAACCTTGGACTACTAATCGAGCCTTGTCGGTCAAGAGATTAGCAGATCAAACACAAGGGTCAACAAGTAGTCCGGGTTAACAGGTCAAAAGATCCAGGTTAAAAGAAAGGTTCAAATCAATCCTGATCAAAGTCCGGGATGGTAAGGATTCATCTCAGATGAACCTTAGCCATCTCGAATGAAAGTGTTTCAATCTGAGATGACTCAAGATGCATGGTTCTCATCCGATTTGGTTTGAATTTTCATCCGAGATGACTTGAAATGGTTCAATATGTCCGAGATGATGTACCTTCTTCGTTCGTGATCGTTCAAGATCATTCGAGATGATTGATTAGAGAGAGAATTTAAAGAAGTTTGTCCGACTTGGTTCGAGATATGTGTCTCGAATCTTTGTCAGACTTGCATTTATACATCTCGAATGGGCCAATGGGCCAGGCCCATCTCGAACTACCAATCCAAGATGATGGGCCTGTTTACACTGTTCAGACTTTGACTAAGTCAAAACTGATGGGCCCCATCCGAGATAGTGGGCCATATCATACCCGATCATTATTTTAATATTATCTTAACAAGTTTTTTTTTAAGACAGAACAAACCACTTTCAAAATCAGCGAATCAACTCACCAAGAAACTATTTGCTATCAATAATATTTTAATATTATAATAATAAAATAATGATATAATAATACTAACACAGGGGTATTTTGGGGAGACTGCTATTGGATCAAATCATTCTCGAACTGATTAAGGAAAACTTTTCAGCTCACGCTTGCTTGAACTGGTCCACGCGATTGTTAATATACTTGTCCTCTTAAATCTAACGCTCAACCTTCAACTTTCAACCTGGTGATATGCTTAGGGTAGAATTATACTGAGACATCCGTATGTCCCATTCCAAGGCATACCCCTGCGATTAAGGTAAGCGCAACAGTTCATCATAGCAGGTGAGTATACTGAGTCCATCCTTTGTTTTTTTCAATGCCAGACTTTCTGGTGAACAGGTCAGTATTTTCGTACAGCAGAGAGACCAAAGAAGTCTGACGAGGGCTGGGCGGATACCTTTAAAGGTATGAATTTGGCTTTTATAAGCGCACGGAATTCTCCTTTTTGAGAATTTCTTCCGTTTTAAGGTTTTGGCCCTTTTTGCGGCTCTTTTTTCAAGATTTCCTGACTGTACCTAGGTCTGCATATAATCTGGTTGCAACGGAAGGGCATTCTGATATCCTGGATGACTCATTAGTATAAAGACCCGAAACTTCTGATGTTGGCTATCTATCAAAGCAGGGTTTAAGACCATGAAATCATACACCGTTGGTCTGTTACCCATGAGATGTCCAGTCCATTAGGTTTATATCACTTGGTATCTTTTTACTTTTCGAGCGTTAGACCTATCAACACATCGTAGTAGATCCTACCCTTTTATGCTTCGAAACCTTACATGTGTTAATCAAGTTCTCTAACACGAAAATTTATTTAACTTCCCAGCAACTATTTCTCCCCCTAAATTTGTGCAAAAGTAGAACACTTTTAGCCCAAATTATCAGTTGAGATACCGTTATTCTAAAAAAAAACCCTTTTTAATGCTCAGTCGGTGAAGTGCATCATTTTTAGAAGGTCTACAAGCACATTGAACGTCGAGATGCTGAGAGGTTTTGTAAAAAGATCCGTTCGATCTCCTAAGAATTATCATCCAGCTAATGCAGATTTTATATCCCTGTCTGTCCCTCCAAAGTTGCTGTCTGAAAAAGAAAACAGATCAAAGTTCGAATCTCTGGGATACCAGAGTCTGAGTTTAGGAGCTCCCTTCAGATATCTAAAGATTCTTTTAACAGCAGTTAGATGAGAGAGTTAGGATTAGCCTGATAACGAGCACACTGACAGACAGCAAACATGATGTCTGGCCGAGTTGCAGTTAAGTACATCAATGAACCGATCATAGATCGAGATAAAGTTTGGTTAACAGGGTTTCCTTCAGGATCCTAAGTCAACAACGCTCGTTTTGCAATTGGGGAGTCTATGGGCTTTGAGTCTGTCATGCTGGATTTTGCAAGAACGTCGTGAACGTATTTACTCTGATGAATCAAGATTCCTTGATTGTTCTGACGAACTTGCAGGCCCAAAAATGTCATCATATTTCCTTAAGAACTCATCTCGAACTTCCTCTTCATTACCTCTTCGAACTCCTTGCAAAGCACATCATTTGTGGAACCGAAGATGATGTCGTCAACGTATATCTGAACAAGGATGATATCCTTATCAACACGTTTAGTGAACAGCGTTTGATCGATAGTCCCCCGATTATACACATGAGCAAGCAAATGTTCTGTTAGGGTAGCATACCATGCACGGGGTGCTTGGTGCAAACTGTACAGAGCCTTGTCTAACTTGTAGGCATATCTTTCCTTCTCTTTATCAACAAAACCCAGGGGTTGAGCAACATAAATCTCCTCATTGACCTTCCCATTTAGGACTGTTGTCTTGACGTCCATCTGATAGATTGTAAATCCCATGAAGGATGCATATGCCATGAAAATGCGGATGGCTTTAAGACGTGCTACTGGATCATACACTTCATCATAATCTAAACCCTCAACCTGACTGAAACCTTGGACAACTAATCGAGCCTTGTTCCTTACAATTACTCCAGTATCATCTTGTTTGTTACGAAACACCCATCGTGTGCCAAGAGCGCGCTTTCCTTGAGGCAGCTTCTCAAGCTTCCATACTCCAAGTCTTTCGAACTGATTGAGCTCTTCATGCATTGCATCAACCCATCCAGGTTCCTGCAAAGCAACATTAATGTTTTTAGGCTCAATCTGTGAGATGAAGCAAGAGTATAGGCATGAGTTGATGTATCCCGATTTTCTGCGAGTCTGGACACCAGCAGTTACTGGGCCAATTATATTCGTGATTGGGTGGCTTCTCTGAATACACTGTGGAATTGCTGTAGCAGGGGCTTGCAAATTTGATTGAAGGTTTGAGAAACTTCTTGATGCTATTCCAGACTGCTCCCCCTCATTTGGTGCAGTAATGTTGTTGATCACTAGAGGATCTACTATGCATTCTAATGGAAATGCTCCTGGAAACAAAGAAGTTCCTTGAATGATTTAGGGTCCTGTGGAGGCTTCAGTGTTACGGACTGCACCATTAGGGATTGCTACAGCAGGTTCAGAAATCGGCTCCTGAACTGTTGAGGAGTGAGGTTGTGCTGGAGTGTCTTTGTGAAATCCCGATGGATTCATTGTGAGTTTCTTGAGCATGTTTTGCAATGGCACATCTTCATCTTCAATAGGAATAGGCATTTCTGCACTCGAAGCACCTGCATTAGCAACTTCATCAGACAAAATAGTAAACGATTTAAACATGGAGGAATAATCAGATAGCCAATCAGGTCCAATGCGAGCATCTTTTGGATTTTCTTCCAACCAATCCACATGATGTGCTTCCTCAATCAACTTCTTGACCTTGTTGTACACATGATAAGAGGTGCTCTTAGCATATCCAATGAAATAGCAAGGATTTCCTTGAGTTTCAAACTTTCCTCTGGAATCCATGAGAAGAAGCACACACGGACAGTCAAAAGTACGAAAGTGTTGCACCAAGGGTTTTTTATCTTCTACTATTTCATAAGGAGTCTTCATGTGATGTTATTGATCAAGGCATGATTCTAAACATAGCAAGCCGTATTCACTACTTCTACCCAAAATATTAGTGGAAGACCTGAATTTATCAGCATTGTGCGAGCAGCTTCAATGAGAGTTCGAATGCGTCTTTCTGCTACTCCATTCTGTTAAGGAGATCTTGCTGTACTGTACTGACGATCAATTCCCTTTAAGGCACAAAATTCATTTAGCTCACTTTTCTGCTCCAGGAAAAACACCCAAGTGAAATGAGAAAAATCATCAGTAATGACCAAACAGTAAGCTTTTCCTCCGATACTAAGTACATTGCTAGGGCCAAATAAATCTATATGCAGCAGCTCCAGAACTTTTGAGGTCGTGTGCACAGGTTTGGACTTATGAGGCCTACGATGCTGCTTTCCTCGAGCGCATACTTCACATTTTTCTATCTCCATGAAATCCTTGATTGGTAAATTCCTGACGGGACCTCCCTTTGCTAATCGATTCAGATTTTTCATGTTCAGATGACCCAATCGACGATGCCACAGCATAGCATCATGTTCAGCTATCTCTGAAAATAGAAAAGTAACTTGATCAGTGGGAGCTTTGTTCATGTCAATCACATAAGTGTTTCCCTTGCGTTTAGCTTCAACTAGAAACCAGTTTTCAGGTATGATAATTCCTGGTTTCAGAATGACACGACCACTCTTAGTGAAAAGAACCTCCATTCCTTTGTCGCACATCTGAGATACGCTCAACAGGTTGTGCTTCAGCTCTGGGACACAGTTGACATCTGAAAAGGTGAGGACTCCATTTTTTACCGTGCCTTTCATGGTGATTCTCCCAGATTCTCCTCCTGCGAATTTGACACATCCTCCGTCAAATATTATTATGTCATTCCATTGGGATATGTCTCCTGTCACGTGCCTAGAACAACCACTATCAATAAACCAAAGTCTAAAGATAGCCCACCATAGTCGTTCCTGCACATTTAACGGAATCATTTAGAAACTGGAACCCAGGCCATAGTGGACCTAAGTTGACCATCGCTATCTGTGTAAGAAACTTCGCGAAAGATCATATGACTCTTAACATTGCTTGTGGTTTTGGGCGATGAAGAAGATGTTGTCGGTTGTGAACACGGAGACTGGGATCTAGCAGGAACTTTAGGTTTCCAATTCTACGTGTCTGAAACGCTTCCTTTAAAGGGTGTGGCTTTTGACTTACTTTGAAACCTGTACATATTTGCAAATTTTTAGTTTTCTCGTTTTGCTAGATTCAAGTCTCTGTCAGAAGGCTTGGCCTTAGGAGGTAGATTTTTTACAATGTGAGAATGCATAGCCTTCTGATGATACATGTTCCCAGAGTAGTAGGGACGAGGAACACAGTTTCTTACAATGTGTTCCGGAATTCCACAATTAAAACATGTTTGCCTTTTTTAGAAAAACCCATTTAGTTCTGCTTGTGTTATTCTTGAGAACTGATCACGTTTTTTCTTATCATTTGAAGTTGATTGCTTGCGTGCATGTTTGATCATAGATGAACCCTGCTTAAAGTTATCAAAACAAGAGTAAGTATCCGTTACTTTACCAATAAGTTTTGGTTCAGTTTGCTTGAGAGTTGGGTTTTCCTTTTGAACTTTCTTTTTCTGTGGCCTTCTGGTTTTACGTGATCATTTCTTCTTAGAAGGAACAGATTCAGTTGATTTCGCTTTATCAAAAACACTTTCTTCAGAATCTGGTCCTCTAGGGTCAAGATTTGAGTTGTTTGTTGAAGTGACCTCCGCAGATTCCTTTTCCTCAGAGACCATGCTCTCAGTAGTTTTTGTAGAGAGGGTTTCCACAATGTTGGACCCAGTATGGCCTTAACAACTTCTTTTCACGTAATATGGCAAGTAATTTCAGTAGATGTGAAAAAGATGTGCGAAAATGGAAATCAGACTTTCAGAAACAAGACCTACAGAATTATCAAGTTTATATCACTTTGAAACAAAATGGTTTACAAGGTGATTGTAAGATTATTATCTAGTACAAATGAATCTTGAATTCTGTGGGTGAGAGGGCAATGGAGTTTTGATGTATGTGTGAATGCTAAGCTTCAAACTCAATTGTCTTCTGCTGGTTGGGCCTTCTATTTATAGAAGGCTGGGTGCATGAATAAACAATAATTTATTCATGCAATAAGTCCTGCAAAAAGTGGCCAATTGACATATTCATTGAATCCAACGTTCAAGTTGCTTTTTCATCATGATATCCAATAATGTCAACTTGCTTCGGTAATTGTGGCAGGATAGAGCTGATTTCAGACAAGTGGGGTATTTCATCAGAATTTCTGATAAACCACTTCATCAGAAATTCTGGTGAACAAATCATCAGAAAAATCTTGATGATCAGAATCGTCAGAAACTGATGATATTTCATCAGAAATATCATCAGATCCATCAGAAATGACCTTCTCATCCAATTCAGCTCTTGATCAACTTGTGATTCTTTGAAGTAGATGTTGTGCATTTCAGTTGTCCTATCTGATCATTTTTTTCTTGTTGTGATCTCTTCATAGATCCAGTTGATTATGATTTTCGTCAATACTTACAAATAAAGTTTCCTAACAGTTTCCCCCTAAGTATTGTAAGAAAATGAACTATCTCTATATCTAAAATAAACAACTTTCTTGAAAGAGAAATTTAAAAACAACTAAGTTCAGAAACATAGAACATAGTCAAACCAACCATAAATCAGACAAACATAAAATATTGTTCAAAAACAAAAATTTAATCTCATCGATTCATTAATTGATCTTCACTCCGCTTCTGTATTTGTCTCCTGGTTTCAGCCTTTTCTTGTGATCAATTACCTTTTGAGTTTCTTTGTACATTTCTTTGTACCGTCCTCTTGATTACATCCAGTTTTCAATGCATTCTTCAATTGTTTTTCTCAGCTCTTCATTGTTCTTTCCCTTCTTTTTTGAGCTGCTCTTGTTTCTCATTCATGCAGTTCCTTATGTATTTAAGAGTTTGATTAGAGTACCTGCATATTTCACTGATTCTGAATAGAGCTTTCTCATTATTTGCATCTTTGAAGACTACACATATTTCTGGTTTGTCAAAGATTGCTCCAGTTCTCACAAGTTTAGAAGGGATTTCAGCTGGAATTGAAGTGTTGGGAGGAGGTATTATCACCTTGTTGATGTACTCAAAATTAATACATAGATCAAAGTCTGCCAGTGTAGCTCTTTTGTATAACTTTGCTCCTGCACTTTTGAGACTGTCAAGGGCTCTTCTGACCTCAACTGAATTACCTTTCTCTTCATCAATGATATTCTTCATTTTGACTATTCCCATTGGGTGAATATCATCAGCCAGATTTGCATCAGTAACCTTTTGTTCACTGTTATCTTTTCTGATTAGGGTATACTTGTTTTGTGCTTCATAACCTAAGATACCTCATCCAATGGTCAAGGTATCAATTATTTCAATAGATACTATTGGATTGGTCAGGTGTTTGTGCAAAATTACCCAACCTCCATTGTTTCTGTTTTCAACAATACCT
The DNA here is from genome assembly GCA_030545235.1 of Helianthus tuberosus. Lineage (NCBI taxonomy): Eukaryota > Viridiplantae > Streptophyta > Magnoliopsida > Asterales > Asteraceae > Helianthus > Helianthus tuberosus. Next base: position 136,361,846 of record CM060396.1, on the reverse strand, counting down.
TTACTCAATGGAGAGACTGGTCTCTTTGGGTTATCTTCTGGACCTTTCCAGTAGTAATGCTTTAGATGTTCTTCAGGGTACATAATTGTGTGTAAATCACCTTTCAGCACATCCATTCTCTGATGTTCCCCTCCGAATCTTCTATCATTTCTTTTCTTGTCCTTTTTGATGAAGTCACTTCATGTTCCATTCTTCTCTTCTCTTTTGTATCCATATTTATGCTGAACTCTACTTCTCCTGTGATGGCTGTAGAAGATGTCTGAACTTGAACATATTCTTTCTAATGAACCCTTGATGTGTCTGGCTTTGGGACATTTAGTGGAGGACCCATGAGTAACTTTTGTTTATCTGGAGGTGGACCCATGGTCTGCTTCTGTTTTTGAGTTGTTGAAGTTTCTGTTTGTTTGGTTTGATCTTGTTGAATGGTTTCTGGTTGTTGTTTAGGAGTTTCTGATCTTCTTGCTTGTCTTTCTTGTGGAATTGGGGCTTTCATTTCATGAAGATCAACTTTTGTTAATCTAGCAACATTATACTGCAATCTCTCTACTAACAAATGAACATTAGTGAGAATTTGAGTATTTGTTTCTTCTTGTTTCTTCATTTTCTGAAATTCCTGGTTTTGTTGATTTCTTTGTGCAGTCAATTCCATCAACAGCTTCTCAAAAGCCTTAGCCATGCTGCTGTTGTTGGCTCCGAGGAACTGTATTTCTTCAAGGATCATCCCTGAACTTGAGTTTTCTCCTGCAGTTGCAACCTCAGCCATCTTTTTCTTGATATCATGTAGTTCCTTGAGAGCCTTCTCTAATTCTGATGAGCTCTCTCTGTTTTCTGATGACTTTTGCAGTTTGTTGAGAGCTGCAGCATCGTCTTCTGTTTGCTTCTGCACAGCTTTGACGGTTTCTGATAAAACCTTGATATCTGACTTTTGATTTCTGATTTCTTCCAGTATCAGATCAAGTTTTCCTTCTGTGGATGTTTTCATAGTAGCAGTTGTGTCTTCAAGTTCCTTGTGAAGTTGTTTAGGGGACATAGATTGATGTCCTTGGGAAATAGGAGAAACAATAGATGTTCCCCTTCTAACACCAGCAGAAAACACATTCTCTGCTGTTCTGAGGTTAAGAGGATTGGAAGATTCCAAATTCTCTGTATCCTCATCAGAAAATTGAAACATTTTCAAGTTCTGGTTTTCCTCATGTCCTTGAACCTTTTCAGGTTCTCCATGAGTTGTTGAGAAACTCTTAGTTTTCTCATCCAGGTTTCCTTGATCAGTAGACTGATCTCCACCTGTTGCCACCACATTTTCCTCCTCAGAATCTGATTCAGAAAATGGGTCCTTGGTTTTACTCACATTTTGTTTTTGCAGAAATGGTGCCTCTATGTAAAATTTCATGTTTTCCTTGAATTGATTCATCAGAATCACTCTCAGAGAAATGAAATATGTTTAGTTTGGAGTGTTGTGCACCTGTTTCTCCCATATGTGAGATTTCAGCATGATGTTCTTCTGCCACAGGACTTATATTCACATCTTTATCAGCCGGATGAGGATCAGATTCACCCTGCTGTTCCATTCTTGGTGTGCTTGACTCTTGTGCATCATGCTCCATGGGGAAACATTTTCAAAAACTTCTTTGTTTTCTGGCCTTTTGTTCAACATCTTCAGATATTTTGCTTTGTATGGTGAATCTTCTGGTATCAGATTCGTCATTTTTTCTGATAGAGCGGGCACATCATAATCTGACTTCCAAGATCCTATGCCAGTCCAAGGTCTCATAATTTATGTTTTCCACATATTTTTTGATGCTGGAATTTCTAGGTTCCTTTCAGAAAAAGCATCAGAAATTATGATTGATAGAAATCTGGGAAAGGGTAGATGTGAATCTATCCTTCCAGTGTTAGCCTGAATTGATCTTCTGATCAGAATAAATATTTATGTTCCAAAATCAATGTTCAACCCACTAATGAGACTGAACATGATTGTTAGAATATTCTTATTTATCTAATCTGTACCTCCAATCTTTGAAGATGGACACTTGTTCAGAATTTCCATTAGAACTTGCCAGAAGGCAGGTAGCTTGTTTCTCTTGAATTCATTGATTTTTGAAATCTTTGTCTTGTAGCCCATTACAGCATCAAGTTGTGAGAACATATCTTCTTTTTCTGGTGCTTCTTCATAGCTATGGTTTAAGGGTAGTTCCAAACATTCCCTTATTTTCTCTGGTGAGATTGTAATAAAGATATTTCCCCACACATGTGCTGTTAGCTCGAGTTGATTTGAGACTTTGAGAGTTTTTATAACTTGTTGTATGAGTTCTTCTGGTACCTCTCTGGTCTTTGTGAGAGCTTGAGCTAAAGGGCATCTAGTTAGGAATTCAATGAGAATTTGACACTTTATATCATACTCTTCAATGTTATCATTCATTGCTTCATTGTTGCTCTTTAATGGAAGAAATTCTGCTTCAGTGATGAAGGGAACAGAGTGTTCAATTGGTGGTTTCTTAATGTTGATAGCTGCCATTGAGAATTTGGGTTTTTGTTTCGGAAAAGGATTTTACGGTTTTGAATTTGCAGGTTGAAGATGGAAGTCTCTGTTTTTGAATGAGGTATTTATAGTGTATACAGACAGAGATTTTTTAGTGTTTGTCGTCGGTTGTTTGTATTCAAGGTGATTAATGACACCTTTATGATGTTTTAATCCTTTAAGGAAACAATCGTTTTTTAAAAACCTTTGGTTTATTTCTAATTTAATGTAAATCCTTTAAAGAGACTTAGAGATTTCAATGATTTTGCAGATAAACACTAATGTCCAACTTGCACATTTTCTTCATGTGGGACCCCTTTTGTTTCAAAAAGGTCCAATAGAAACCTTTTCTGAGTTTGTGTGTCTTCCCAGATCTTCCTTTTGATGATATATATCAGAAAATTTTTGAATAAAACTTTTGAGAGTTGTATTTTCTTCATATATCATCAGAATTCATTTGATTCATTTATAGAGGATGAATCACCAGATTTTTTTTTAGATGAGAGGGAATAAGTAGAGTTCTGAGATTTTTACTTACATTGCAGTTCTGCAGTTCTGAACTCCACACCTTTGTTCTGATATACAGGAAGTATTTTTCATACAGCTTGTTCCAGTCCTCAGAAAAAAAAATATTTTGAAAGAAACTTATTTCAAAAGTTTAGATAGTTTATAAGTTTCTTTAAATCTGGTTTAAGGCAATGTTTTTCTGATGGTTTGTCAAACTCCCTGGCTTTCAAGAGATTTTTCTGAAAAATTTTAATTTTCTGATCTATTGTCAGATTTTCTTGTTACTTTGAAAGTTTTCTGGTGAATGAACAGATTCGTCAGGCTTGATGAGTTTTCTGAATAAATACCAGATTTTCTGATTGATTATCAGATTTTCTGAGTTTCACTAAGTCCTGTCAAATCCCATTTGAATTTCACCAGATTTTCCTTGTTTTTATCAGAAATGTTGTGTTAGTTCCCCCTAGATCTATTGACACAATTTTTAAACGAATGAATGAGAAGAAATTTAAAGCAAACCTGATATATATATAAACAAAAAAAAACACAGTAAAGAAAAACAAACAACAACTACTCCTCCTCCTCCAACACGTTGTACATGCACTTTACATATAACCAAAGACTGGTTATTCGACCGGTGTGATTCGTTGATGGCACCAGGGTGGCTTCACTTATGCTTTCTTAAAGTACCAGCTCTGCCCTTGGATAGCAGCTTCTCACTCCTCCGAAGTCCAACTGACTGGTGATCACCTTGGTTACGAATCGAGGGAAGATCATAAAATGTTGACGGTCGTGGATGTTTGCTACTAGGTCTCTCATGAGAAACTTAGCATAGTTGTAAGGTTTTTCCTGTACAACAGCATGAACCACTTCCATCATCCTATGGGACAACTCGTTGAAGTGTCCAATCTTCTTGGAGAAGCAGACACTTAGCTGTGTTACCAAAAACTTGAAAGGTGGTATAAACCCAGATTTGCTAACAGCCCTTGACGAGTTATTTGTATGATAGCCCATTTCAGTCAAGGTCTGTTGCACATTTGCCTTATCCAGGAATTCGATTTCTTGACCATTACCCAGTCTGAGGACATTTCTGATTGTTTCCTCTTTTAGGGTAATTCTGACCCCCATAACCTTACTCTCAATCCACATGGAAGTACCACTGAAAATGATTTCAGAGTTCCACCAGAACTCTTGAAAAAGTTTTGGATAAATGGTGACATATGATGATACAGCAAAGCCCATGGGACTTCGCATGATCATATTGTACACAAACCTGCAATCCTCCCATGCAGGTCCTTCCAAGTTGGATCTTAATCTAAGATTATGAAGTCTGTGAAATGGGAGAGGGAATTGAGTTGCTTTCATCAATTTTGGGCGACCCATTTTATGATAAGAAAAATTCTATCGAAGGGGCTTTTGAAGAGATGATTTTGGTGTGAAGTAAGTTCTTTTCAGGTTGTTTATATTTATAGATGAAAGTGATGGTGGGGGCAAAATGAGCTACCATAACATTCCAACACTTGTACGGATGAGATTCGATCACGTTATTCGAGGAACGATCCTAACGGTGGTCCATTTACTATAAATACCCACCTCAACTTCACTCAAACCCACAAGAATCTGATCTTAGAAGCTCTAAGTTGAAACCATTGTTTCATACCTGAGCTACTTGGATCAAGATTAGCTTTCGGGGTGTGACAACCGTCACTTTTCCGTACATTCCGTACACGAAATGAACAGTAATTTGCGCTTAAATGACTGTGCATGATCTGGTTTACCAGACAAATAAATTTCTGAATTCCATACAAGTGAATTCATGCACATTTTGTGCCACAAAATATAGCTTTATGCATAAACAAGAGCGTTGCGTCAGAAATATTAGTAAACTCACCGGTAAGACACATCGTGTCAACAAAACTGCAGGAAGTAGTCAGACATTAGAATTGAGGCCTAGGTGTAGGTCCGACGACAAAAGTACATTAAAACCCAAGAGTACATATAAGGGTTTAATTTATAGACATTGCGAAAGCAAGAATAAGCACTAAAAAGCACCCGAAACGCACTTTAAGTGCAAAATTTTGTATAATTCAGCAATAATTCAGCATTTAAACATATAAATATTATGCAGAAATTTCGTTTTATCATCCAGAATATTTCCCTAAGTGTTGGGAACTGAAAGGATACAAAAAGGTACTTAAAAGACACTAAAAAAAAGTGTGATTTGGCACTTTAACGAATCGGTATCTAACCGAACAACCGGACTTTACCCGGAGCTCAAAAAAAATATATATATATTGTCAATGACATTCTGTATATTTTACTGAGCCAGTTAGGGTCCCCGAATACTCTAACACCCGTTATTATTACACTACACTCTAGTAACTAGAGTAACCACCTAACTAACAAACTAGAGCCTAACTACTTAATTAAAATCCAACCAAAAGCCTCCCCATAGTAACCAATCGGTTCCCACTAGGGGAACACACCACCCTCAATTGTTGTTTATTTTATTGCCATGTCTTGAATCATGAGGACACAACATCTAGTGGTTAAAACACTAACATGGTTTATAAATAAAACCATTAAACTACTCACATTCAAATAATCACCAACACAAGAAAATTTTTGCATCTTCTTTCTTTCTTGGCTACCTACGGCCGAAACCACAAACAACCATAGCCCCATCTTCAAATTTCATTCTTGCCATAATACTTACATACTAGTGTGTTAGAGCTCATACGAGGAGACCCGGTGCCTACGGGATCGCGAGGACCTCTCTACGACGCTATTAACCACCCATTTTTCGTCTAGATTCTTCCCTAGCCTTGTGCTAGTTGTAAGTGATTCTAAACACCCTCTCGATCTTGTTTAAAGTGGTTAATAAGAGATTTAACGGGTAAAAATTATGAACACTAGAGATCAAAGTTTAAAGTCTTGTAATGTATGATAAACTTGGTGGTTAAAAACTAAATAATAGTGTAAAACTTATGGAACTTGTTTTGTTATGGTTATTTATTGTTGTTGGATGCTAGTAGGGGAACGGATCGTCATCTAACCACGCTAGGTCATGTTCATGGAACATGAACTAGCATTATGTTTAGTGTAAAAATTACTAGATGACGAACCCTTTCATTCACAAACATGAACTTGTGTAAAAAGAGTTTTTCTTGTAAAATGGAGTTCTAAACTAGTGGATCTAAAGATCTACAAGTGGTTTTTCGGAAGAACCAAGCAAAAATATTAGTGTTGTTAAAACCCGGATCTTATCCGAACTAAAAGAATTTTTAGTAAATAAACAAGTGTGTGGACACTTGTGTCACAAGAAAAATTTAACAAAGAAATGTTTTTGCGAATCTCGACTAGAAGTTGTGAGACTTCATATTCTTTAAAAATAAAGTTTTTAAGAAACAAAAAATTATTTTTAAAGATAACGAGACTTACTAAATGTGCTAGTAAGTTACTACACATTTTTTTTGTAAATATTCAAGTTCATGAAATGGAGAAATTAGTGATTATTGTTGATGATTATTGTTGATAATTGTTGTTGATGATTGTTGACGATTTAAAAGAAAATAAACACATGTTTTGAAAACATGGGAAACCTCCATTTTTAGGGGAAACTCTGCCAAAATTTTTATAAATTTTGACACTTAGAAAAATATAAGTTTTTGAGAAACTTATTCCCTAAAAATGTATTTAAAAGTAATACCAAGGCTTCCCTAATTTTGGGTGATAAGAAATGAGGATTTCTTCAAGAATAAAAATGGATATAAGTATGTATGTTTTTGAGAGAAAAATATATATATTATTTGATCACCAACTTTTGTGCTAAGTGTATATAGTATGTGTTATACGTGCTAGTGTATTAAGACTTAAAAATACACTAAACACTCATGAGGAGTATAAACATAAAAATACACATACAACATACAAGATACATAATTCGGGTGCAAAGTGCAAAACACGAGATACTTATATTAATTTTAGAGAAAATAATATAAGTAAGATACGTAGTTAAAAATATAGAATATTTTTAACACAAGAATACGTACACAAGAGATAGTGACTGTACTTGTGCGATACAAGTCTAGTGACTAACGTTAAGAAAACACGTATAGGTCACGACGTTAGATAAGCAAATCCGGCGAAGTTTACGACGCAGGAACGCAAAGTTGTGAGTTCATGCTCCCCCCCTTTTCTTTAACTGTTTTCAGTTTTTATAACTCTCGGGGGTGAAATACATGTTACAAATATTATAATTTTTACAAAGGGTAAAAATACGAGAAGCACTCGTGGTGAGTGCAACATGACGAGCTTTGAGAAAAGCCTAGAAAATACTAGATCATGTGAGCATAGACTAAATACAGAAATGCCATTAATACTTAATTAGGGACGAGGGTTAGATCTAACGGGTACGGCCGAGCCCCACTCAGGGTCCTTATGTGACCACTTGAGTGCTTCGGTGTCCCAGTCGAGGGAAATCGACACAGTCAAGGAAAATTGACGCAGTCGAGGTTAATCGACACAGTCGAGGGAAAATCGACACAGTGAAAGGAGAAAATACTAAAGCTCCCTATGTCCTCACATGCCTTAATGTCCTTGCTCAAACACTCATTTAGTACGTGGTGTACACAAGAAAACATGATTTATACAATGAATACTTGATTTGTAGAGGTTACAAACTATGTTTTCATACAAGATATACAAGACGCATGAACTCGCTCAACTTTATGTTGATGTTTTCCAAAATTACATGTATTTCAGGTGACAGGATGGATCTTAGGCGCAAGCGTCATAACTAGAAGTAGACTACAAGTTTAGATGTCATCCACTTTTGTTGAATTGTAACCTTGTCAAAGGTCGTGTTTTGAAAACTTAAATAACAAGTGTTTGTGATACTTAAATTTTTATAAAGGGATGAACATCGTTTTGATCATGTAGTTGTTTATTACGATTGAATGCAATGATAACAAGCTAGTCACACATCATACGCTTCCGCAAAAGACAGGGTGTGACAGTTTGGTATCAGAGCTTCGATTGTAGTGAACTAGGATTCTTTCTCGAGTCTAGACTACAATCACTAGAGTTCTCTCACGAAAACATTTTACAAAAAGGTTTTCATTGCATTCACGAAAGCGCCAAGATCCACAAGTCAGACACTTTTCAAAAAGTGACAAGGCAAGGACATTAGTGAGGAATACCTTTAAAATAAGGTGCCAAACAAAGCATAGTCTACACGAGTTAGACTTGCCAAAAACAAAATGACCCCCCAAAAACGAGAGTTATACGTGATATAATGCATTAAATTGCTTGATTATGCTAAGTAGCATATATGTTATTGATATACATACATACAAATAAGTGTACGGAATGATTATTGACGTGAATAAGATACTTTCGACTCCGACTCCTATTACTATACGTGACTCGCACGATGAAGCTACCGACCTCGCATCCTTTGCAAAGCTCATGGCTGGGAGTGATTACCAAACAAGATGCTGAGCTTGCTTCCGTAGGAGATGGCTGCTCTTCCCTCTCGATCGTGAAGGTGCCTAACTACGGTGATGATGACGAGGCAGAGGCGGCAACCTTGAACGAATTCTCAATCAACGGGACGAGATCCCTGCGGCTTATGTGAAGCAAGATTGGCAATATGCTTAACCAGAAAAGGGAGATGAAGTATTCATCTCTAAGGTGCCCCTCCAACTACTAGGAATTCTCTCTATTCCTATTCCATCTAATCATCGTGCCTATACGCGCGTAACAATAACGAATGTTAGCGCGTGGACCATCGCAAAGGTCCTTTCCATGACAAAGAGGTATAAGGACAGTAGTGTCCCCTCCTTGATTGATCATCTGCTTGGATGAGAGAAAATTTGGGGTAACTGTGCAAGACAATTTATTATTACGGGGGCCCACGTAATAACGACTTGTAGTGCACAGAAATCCTGGTGGACTCTGCGGGTCAGGCTAACAAAAACCATACAAAATTAATCTATAGGTGTCCTCACCTTCATCTGGTAGAACAACACATAGATCAGTGCTTTAGCACGTTAGAAAGAAGGAAGCCTGTGTTAGCCTACTTCATGACTGACACTTCTACCTACATATGAGACGTTTGAGAAAACGATATTTAAGCAAGAGAGGTGGAATGACATTCAGAAAGAATCAGAGACGATACACTCTCTACCACCTCGACATGAACAACCCTATCTAAGGGAAAGTATACGCACCAGCAAAGCCAAAGACCTAAGAAAAACCAATGGAGCAGGAAACAACTTGAATGACCAAGGCAATGTAGCCTCGAGTTCATTTCAAACAATAAGCCAAGTTGGCAAGCCTATGTGAAGGCTCAATAACCGTTTCCTCGCTTATACACTGAATATATATACGTGTGAAATTGGGTGTTTACATAATGGCTTATGGTGCTATGTATATCATAGACAATTGAAATGTTGTCTAACCTACTTCATACCATTTTGGCAGAAGAGAATGCCGCCCAGGCGAGACACAAACACCAGTACGTTGCCAAGGACCGAAGCCGAGCTGCAAGAACGCATCTCACAGGCAATTGCGTGGCATGAAGCCCTCCGCTCTAAGCACAGCGATGGCACTACTGAAGATAACCCTCCAACTGGCTGCACCTATAAACAATTCCTGGACTGCAAGCCATTGAATTTTGATGGCACCGGAGGTGCCGTTGCATTTGTTCGTTGGGCAGAAAAGACTGACTCCATTCTAAGAATGAGTAACTGTTCGCCCCGACAGAGTGTTACTTATATCTCAGGGTTATTCGTAGATGGCGCACTTTCCTGGTGGAACCTTCAGGTTCAAACCCTTGGTGCGGATGCTGCTTATGCACTAAGCTGGGACGAGCTCAAGGAAATTATGGAAAAGAAATACTGTTCTAGGGCTGAAATCCAGAAGATTGAGGTGGAGTTCTGGAACTTAAAAATGGACGGACCGAAGATTTCTGAATACGTCCAACGATTTCACGACTTGTCTAGGGTCGTCCCCTACCTAGTCAAACCGGAATTCAAAAGGGTTGAACGATTCATTTGGGGACTTGCACCTCAGATCAGGAGCATGGTTACTACCTCAAAGCCCTCAACCATTGCAGAGGCTATCGATATGAGTGTCACCCTTACTGAAGAAGCTCTTCGTGCGGGAAAATTTTCAGAATCTGAGGATAACAAGAAAGAGACTCATGTGGAGTCGTCAAGCAACAAGAAGAGGAAGTCCTCAAACCTAAAGATGAGCACCCAAGTCAACTATGGAAGCTCTAAAACAGGCAAAAGAAAGAAGGTAAAACCGCCGCATGACAGGAAAACTGATGGAGCCACTTATAAGGCCGGTGGTAAAATCTACTCGGGAAGTAAGCCGAAGTGCAGAAAATGCAATTTTCACCATGAAGGTCGATGTCTGAAGCCTAGGTGCGGAAAGTGTGGAAAAGAAGGGCACAGCAAGGATGCATGTTGGGCGAAGGACCCAGATGGAAGAAATAAGAGAATACCAGGTTGTTACAAATGTGGTGAAGCAGGGCACTTTAGGAAAGATTACCCTAGGAAGAAACAAGCAAGGAAGGGTTTTCATGATCAAAACTCGTGAAGCACGCCAGGATCCAGATGCGGTTACGGGTACGTCCCCTATTAACCAACCTAATGCATCTACTCCTAATTAATACTGGCATCAACTTTAACCTTGCATGCTTAGAACATAAGAAACTGCTTGGCCTAGTTTCGAGTAAAATAGACGCCCCGTACTCTTTAGTAATGGGCATGTAGGAGGCTAGTTTAAACAGTCGAAGCGATTAAGGATTGTATTTAGGGACTCAGAAGGCCGGAACCTTCTGTTACCCTTGACTCGCGAAGTCATAATATGATAGTTAGCATGGATCGGAAACCCAAGTATACAGCTGAAGTCGTTCGATATGAGAAAATTAGTCGCATCCCTCTTGCGAATGAGGAAACCCAAACTTCCTGCAATAGGTGCAAGGATGCTAGACCCCACAAGGCGACAGATCTACAACATCCCTCATTGGTCGAAGAGGCATAGAAACGCCTCCGAGTAGACTGCAGAGCCTGAGAACATCCCCGTGATGGAAGAAGTCCCAGTAGCCTTTTCAGAAGACTTGCCAGGAATGCCTCTCTGTAGCGACGAGAGGAGTTTAGGATAAATCGCGTGCCAGGAGCAGCACCAGTGACGAATGACGCCATACCGACTAGCTTCATCAGCGAAGCATGAATCTCTGTTATAACTGCAAGAGATGCCAGGCAGAGGAAATTAAGGACGTAGCATCCTTAGTTAAGGAGACAAGGAGAAAGTTGGTAGTCTCCACTTTGCATGAACTTCAGAAAATTGAGAATCGGAATCCTTTGCCCAGGGACTGGTGACACAAATGAGCCAATCGTAAGGTTCCAGTTACCACTCAAAGATCAACTTGAGGACAAGATGTCCTCCACTGTGAATACAAGAGGAAATATCCCTAAAACGACCTTTAGGACTCGCTTCGAGCATTACGAGTTCCTTGTCGTGCCATTTGGCTTAACACATGCATCGACAATATTCATGGACCTCATGAATCGAACGTGTAAGCCATGTCCGGATGGATTACGATCATACTTATTGGCTACATGCTTATATGGCCAACGACCAAGGAAGGTCGTAAACAACAGCTGCAATTTACCTTGCAACTCTTAGAGAAAGCACAGTTATGTTGAAGATGACGAAAAGCGGATTTCGAGTTCGCAAAGGGAGAACTTTAAGATACATGATGGATAAGAACGAAATTCATGTCAACCCTGCAACCAAGAGCTAAGGAGCTAGAGTTGCAATTATGTGACGTCTCTCGACAAAGTCTCGATTGTACGTCGATGCAACGAGACCACAACATTGCGTACGCAGCACATTGATTAAGGAATCATGAGAAAAGACCTTGAGATAGATACAATAATTGCGCGCCGCAAACTGGACGTCATTACCTGAAAGAAAACGCTGCACGATCTTTACTGATCACAAGGGTTGTAGCACACCGATGATCGTAAGAACTCGAATATGAACTGAGCTGCTGAACGATGCAGACTGTATGAGCACAATACGTGCTTGTGTGATAAACTTTAATGAAAAGTCGGAACACTCACTTGCCCTTAGTGGAGTCTTCCTACAACAGTATTTATCACACCGCCGTCTAAACCGCTTTTTGTAAAGCTTTAGACGGAACATAATGAGTAAATTCCCGTCATGTTGAACGGAGACGAGAAATAAACAATCAACTGGCCTGAGATGGCCCAGGAAAACTAGAGGCCAGATCCTTCAGATATGTAATCATATCAGGACAGCCCGTAGAATTCAGAAAGATTACGCCGATGAGCGGCAGAAATCGTAAGAATTTGAGGCAAGAAGTATGACTTAAATGAGAGCCTCGCCTAGAGAAGGCGTAGTGTGAGTTGAAAAAAATGAAGAGGCTGAATCCCCGGTGTAGGGATCAGAACCATTGCTCACAAGATGAAGCTCCCAGAAAAAGATCAGTAGTGATCGCGACACATTCATGTGTCTAGTCTGTAGAGGAGTCTGACTTAAGGAACAGTCGTTGTTCCCACAAATAAAATTCACGTCAATGACAAACGACAAGAATTACTATAGAAACCTGTTGAGGTTTTGGACCAAGAGTCCGTGATACTATAGAAACCTGTTGAGGTTTTGGACCAAGAGTCCGTGATACTATAGAAACCTGTTGAGGTTTTGGACCAAGAGTCCGTGATACTATAGAAACCTGTTGAGGTTATGGACCAAGAGTCCACAAGACACAGAAAAGTCATGATCGACTTACTTGAGTACGATAGAATTCATGACATGACCCAGAGATTTCATGGGAACATAAAAACAAATCATGAATCTAAGTGACCATAATGGTTTCACAACTCCCCTGCGACCGATGGCATCGCTTGAATTTCGGGACGAAATTCTTTTAACGGGGGGAGACTGTGACAACCGTCACTTTTCCGTACATTCCGTACACGAAATGAACAGTAATTTGCGCTTAAATGACTGTGCATGATCTGGTTTACCAGACAAATAAATTTCTGAATTCCATACAAGTGAATTCATGCACATTTTGTGCCACAAAATATAAGCTTTATGCATAAACAAGAGCGTTGCGTCAGAAATATTAGTAAACTCACGGTAAGACACATCGTGTCAACAGAACTGCAGGAAGCAGTCAGACATTAGAATTGAGGCCTAGGTGTAGGTCCGACGACAAAAGTACATTAAAACCCAAGAGTACATATAAGGGTTTAATTTATAGACATTGCGAAAGCAAGAATAAGCACTAAAAAGCACCCGAAACGCACTTTAAGTGCAAAATTTTGTATAATTCAGCAATAATTCAGCATTTAAACATATAAATATTATGCAGAAATTTCGTTTTATCATCCAGAATATTTCCCTAAGTGTTGGGAACTGAAAGGATACAAAAAGGTACTTAAAAGACACTAAAAAAAAGTGTGATTTGGCACTTTAACGAATCGGTATCTAACCGAACAACCGGACTTTACCCGGAGCTCAAAAAAAAAATATATATATTGTCAATGACATTCTGTATATTTTACTGAGCCAGTTAGGGTCCCCGAATACTCTAACACCCGTTATTATTACACTACACTCTAGTAACTAGAGTAACCACCTAACTAACAAACTAGAGCCTAACTACTTAATTAAAATCCAACCAAAAGCCTCCCCATAGTAACCAATCGGTTCCCACTAGGGGAACACACCACCCTCAATTGTTGTTTATTTTATTGCCATGTCTTGAATCATGAGGACACAACATCTAGTGGTTAAAACACTAACATGGTTTATAAATAAAACCATTAAACTACTCACATTCAAATAATCACCAACACAAGAAAATTTTTGCATCTTCTTTCTTTCTTGGCTACCTACGGCCGAAACCACAAACAACCATAGCCCCATCTTCAAATTTCATTCTTGCCATAATACTTACATACTAGTGTGTTAGAGCTCATACGAGGAGACCCGGTGCCTACGGGATCGCGAGGACCTCTCTACGACGCTATTAACCACCCATTTTTCGTCTAGATTCTTCCCTAGCCTTGTGCTAGTTGTAAGTGATTCTAAACACCCTCTCGATCTTGTTTAAAGTGGTTAATAAGAGATTTAACGGGTAAAAATTATGAACACTAGAGATCAAAGTTTAAAGTCTTGTAATGTATGATAAACTTGGTGGTTAAAAACTAAATAATAGTGTAAAACTTATGGAACTTGTTTTGTTATGGTTATTTATTGTTGTTGGATGCTAGTAGGGGAACGGATCGTCATCTAACCACGCTAGGTCATGTTCATGGAACATGAACTAGCATTATGTTTAGTGTAAAAATTACTAGATGACGAACCCTTTCATTCACAAACATGAACTTGTGTAAAAAGAGTTTTTCTTGTAAAATGGAGTTCTAAACTAGTGGATCTAAAGATCTACAAGTGGTTTTTCGGAAGAACCAAGCAAAAATATTAGTGTTGTTAAAACCCGGATCTTATCCGAACTAAAAGAATTTTTAGTAAATAAACAAGTGTGTGGACACTTGTGTCACAAGAAAAATTTAACAAAGAAATGTTTTTGCGAATCTCGACTAGAAGTTGTGAGACTTCATATTCTTTAAAAATAAAGTTTTTAAGAAACAAAAAATTATTTTTAAAGATAACGAGACTTACTAAATGTGCTAGTAAGTTACTACACATTTTTTTTGTAAATATTCAAGTTCATGAAATGGAGAAATTAGTGATTATTGTTGATGATTATTGTTGATAATTGTTGTTGATGATTGTTGACGATTTAAAAGAAAATAAACACATGTTTTGAAAACATGGGAAACCTCCATTTTTAGGGGAAACTCTGCCAAAATTTTTATAAATTTTGACACTTAGAAAAATATAAGTTTTTGAGAAACTTATTCCCTAAAAATGTATTTAAAAGTATTACCAAGGCTTCCCTAATTTTTGGTGATAAGAAATGAGGATTTCTTCAAGAATAAAAATGGATATAAGTATGTATGTTTTTGAGAGAAAAATATATATATTATTTGATCACCAACTTTTGTGCTAAGTGTATATAGTATGTGTTATACGTGCTAGTGTATTAAGACTTAAAAATACACTAAACACTCATGAGGAGTATAAACATAAAAATACACATACAACATACAAGATACATAATTCGGGTGCAAAGTGCAAAACACGAGATACTTATATTAATTTTAGAGAAAATAATATAAGTAAGATACGTAGTTAAAAATATAGAATATTTTTAACACAAGAATACGTACACAAGAGATAGTGACTGTACTTGTGCGATACAAGTCTAGTGACTAACGTTAAGAAAACACGTATAGGTCACGACGTTAGATAAGCAAATCCGGCGAAGTTTACGACGCAGGAACGCAAAGTTGTGAGTTCATGCTCCCCCCTTTTCTTTAACTGTTTTCAGTTTTTATAACTCTCGGGGGTGAAATACATGTTACAAATATTATAATTTTTACAAAGGGTAAAAATACGAGAAGCACTCGTGGTGAGTGCAACATGACGAGCTTTGAGAAAAGCCTAGAAAATACTAGATCATGTGAGCATAGACTAAATACAGAAATGCCATTAATACTTAATTAGGGACGAGGGTTAGATCTAACGGGTACGGCCGAGCCCCACTCAGGGTCCTTATGTGACCACTTGAGTGCTTCGGTGTCCCAGTCGAGGGAAATCGACACAGTCAAGGAAAATTGACGCAGTCGAGGTTAATCGACACAGTCGAGGGAAAATCGACACAGTGAAAGGAGAAAATACTAAAGCTCCCTATGTCCTCACATGCCTTAATGTCCTTGCTCAAACACTCATTTAGTACGTGGTGTACACAAGAAAACATGATTTATACAATGAATACTTGATTTGTAGAGGTTACAAACTATGTTTTCATACAAGATATACAAGACGCATGAACTCGCTCAACTTTATGTTGATGTTTTCCAAAATTACATGTATTTCAGGTGACAGGATGGATCTTAGGCGCAAGCGTCATAACTAAAAGTAGACTACAAGTTTAGATGTCATCCACTTTTGTTGAATTGTAACCTTGTCAAAGGTCGTGTTTTGAAAACTTAAATAACAAGTGTTTGTGATACTTAAATTTTTATAAAGGGATGAACATCGTTTTGATCATGTAGTTGTTTATTACGATTGAATGCAATGATAACAAGCTAGTCACACATCATACGCTTCCGCAAAAGACAGGGTGTGACAGTTTGGTATCAGAGCTTCGATTGTAGTGAACTAGGATTCTTTCTCGAGTCTAGACTACAATCACTAGAGTTCTCTCACGAAAACATTTTACAAAAAGGTTTTCATTGCATTCACGAAAGCGCCAAGATCCACAAGTCAGACACTTTTCAAAAAGTGACAAGGCAAGGACATTAGTGAGGAATACCTTTAAAATAAGGTGCCAAACAAAGCATAGTCTACACGAGTTAGACTTGCCAAAAACAAAATGACCCCCCAAAAACGAGAGTTATACGTGATATAATGCATTAAATTGCTTGATTATGCTAAGTAGCATATATGTTATTGATATACATACATACAAATAAGTGTACGGAATGATTATTGACGTGAATAAGATACTTTCGACTCCGACTCCTATTACTATACGTGACTCGCACGATGAAGCTACCGACCTCGCATCCTTTGCAAAGCTCATGGCTGGGAGTGATTACCAAACAAGATGCTGAGCTTGCTTCCGTAGGAGATGGCTGCTCTTCCCTCTCGATCGTGAAGGTGCCTAACTACGGTGATGATGACGAGGCAGAGGCGGCAACCTTGAACGAATTCTCAATCAACGGGACGAGATCCCTGCGGCTTATGTGAAGCAAGATTGGCAATATGCTTAACCAGAAAAGGGAGATGAAGTATTCATCTCTAAGGTGCCCCTCCAACTACTAGGAATTCTCTCTATTCCTATTCCATCTAATCATCGTGCCTATACGCGCGTAACAATAACGAATGTTAGCGCGTGGACCATCGCAAAGGTCCTTTCCATGACAAAGAGGTATAAGGACAGTAGTGTCCCCTCCTTGATTGATCATCTGCTTGGATGAGAGAAAATTTGGGGTAACTGTGCAAGACAATTTATTATTACGGGGGCCCACGTAATAACGACTTGTAGTGCACAGAAATCCTGGTGGACTCTGCGGGTCAGGCTAACGAAAACCATACACAATTAATCTATAGGTGTCCTCACCTTCATCTGGTAGAACAACACATAGATCAGTGCTTTAGCACGTTAGAAAGAAGGAAGCCTGTCTTAGCCTACTTCATGACTGACACTTCTACCTACATATGAGACGTTTGAGAAAACGATATTTAAGCAAGAGAGGTGGAATGACATTCAGAAAGAATCAGAGACGATACACTCTCTACCACCTCGACATGAACAACCCTATCTAAGGGAAAGTATACGCACCAGCAAAGCCAAAGACCTAAGAAAAACCAATGGAGCAGGAAACAACTTGAATGACCAAGGCAATGTAGCCTCGAGTTCATTTCAAACAATAAGCCAAGTTGGCAAGCCTATGTGAAGGCTCAATAACCGTTTCCTCGCTTATACACTGAATATATATACGTGTGAAATTGGGTGTTTACATAATGGCTTATGGTGCTATGTATATCATAGACAATTGAAATGTTGTCTAACCTACTTCATACCATTTTGGCAGAAGAGAATGCCGCCCAGGCGAGACACAAACACCAGTACGTTGCCAAGGACCGAATCCGAGCTGCAAGAACGCATCTCACAGGCAATTGCGTGGCATGAAGCCCTCCGCTCTAAGCACAGCGATGGCACTACTGAAGATAACCCTCCAACTGGCTGCACCTATAAACAATTCCTGGACTGCAAGCCATTGAATTTTGATGGCACCGGAGGTGCCGTTGCATTTGTTCGTTGGGCAGAAAAGACTGACTCCATTCTAAGAATGAGTAACTGTTCGCCCCGACAGAGTGTTACTTATATCTCAGGGTTATTCGTAGATGGCGCACTTTCCTGGTGGAACCTTCAGGTTCAAACCCTTGGTGCGGATGCTGCTTATGCACTAAGCTGGGACGAGCTCAAGGAAATGATGGAAAAGAAATACTGTTCTAGGGCTGAAATCCAGAAGATTGAGGTGGAGTTCTGGAACTTAAAAATGGACGGACCGAAGATTTCTGAATACGTCCAACGATTTCACGACTTGTCTAGGGTCGTCCCCTACCTAGTCAAACCGGAATTCAAAAGGGTTGAACGATTCATTTGGGGACTTGCACCTCAGATCAGGAGCATGGTTACTACCTCAAAGCCCTCAACCATTGCAGAGGCTATCGATATGAGTGTCACCCTTACTGAAGAAGCTCTTCGTGCGGGAAAATTTTCAGAATCTGAGGATAACAAGAAAGAGACTCATGTGGAGTCGTCAAGCAACAAGAAGAGGAAGTCCTCAAACCTAAAGATGAGCACCCAAGTCAACTATGGAAGCTCTAAAACAAGCAAAAGAAAGAAGGTAAAACCGCCGCATGACAGGAAAACTGATGGAGCCACTTATAAGGCCGGTGGTAAAATCTACTCGGGAAGTAAGCCGAAGTGCAGAAAATGCAATTTTCACCATGAAGGTCGATGTCTGAAGCCTAGGTGCGGAAAGTGTGGAAAAGAAGGGCACAGCAAGGATGCATGTTGGGCGAAGGACCCAGATGGAAGAAATAAGAGAATACCAGGTTGTTACAAATGTGGTGAAGCAGGGCACTTTAGGAAAGATTACCCTAGGAAGAAACAAGCAAGGAAGGGTTTTCACGATCAAAACTCGTGAAGCACGCCAGGATCCAGATGCGGTTACGGGTACGTCCCCTATTAACCAACCTAATGCATCTACTCCTAATTAATACTGGCATCAACTTTAACCTTGCATGCTTAGAACATAAGAAACTGCTTGGCCTAGTTTCGAGTAAAATAGACGCCCCGTACTCTTTAGTAATGGGCATGTAGGAGGCTAGTTTAAACAGTCGAAGCGATTAAGGATTGTATTTAGGGACTCAGAAGGCCGGAACCTTCTGTTACCCTTGACTCGCGAAGTCATAATATGATAGTTAGCATGGATCGGAAACCCAAGTATACAGCTGAAGTCGTTCGATATGAGAAAATCAGTCGCATCCCTCTTGCGAATGAGGAAACCCAAACTTCCTGCAATAGGTGCAAGGATGCTAGACCCCACAAGGCGACAGATCTACAACATCCCTCATTGGTCGAAGAGGCATAGAAACGCCTCCGAGTAGACTGCAGAGCCTGAGAACATCCCCGTGATGGAAGAAGTCCCAGTAGCCTTTTCAGAAGACTTGCCAGGAATGCCTCTCTGTAGCGACGAGAGGAGTTTAGGATAAATCGCGTGCCAGGAGCAGCACCAGTGACGAATGACGCCATACCGACTAGCTTCATCAGCGAAGCATGAATCTCTGTTATAACTGCAAGAGATGCCAGGCAGAGGAAATTAAGGACGTAGCATCCTTAGTTAAGGAGACAAGGAGAAAGTTGGTAGTCTCCACTTTGCATGAACTTCAGAAAATTGAGAATCGGAATCCTTTGCCCAGGGACTGGTGACACAAATGAGCCAATCGTAAGGTTCCAGTTACCACTCAAAGATCAACTTGAGGACAAGATGTCCTCCACTGTGAATACAAGAGGAAATATCCCTAAAACGACCTTTAGGACTCGCTTCGAGCATTACGAGTTCCTTGTCGTGCCATTTGGCTTAACACATGCATCGACAATATTCATGGACCTCATGAATCGAACGTGTAAGCCATGTCCGGATGGATTACGATCATACTTATTGGCTACATGCTTATATGGCCAACGACCAAGGAAGGTCGTAAACAACAGCTGCAATTTACCTTGCAACTCTTAGAGAAAGCACAGTTATGTTGAAGATGACGAAAAGCGGATTTCGAGTTCGCAAAGGGAGAACTTTAAGATACATGATGGATAAGAACGAAATTCATGTCAACCCTGCAACCAAGAGCTAAGGAGCTAGAGTTGCAATTATGTGACGTCTCTCGACAAAGTCTCGATTGTACGTCGATGCAACGAGACCACAACATTGCGTACGCAGCACATTGATTAAGGAATCATGAGAAAAGACCTTGAGATAGATACAATAATTGCGCGCCGCAAACTGGACGTCATTACCTGAAAGAAAACGCTGCACGATCTTTACTGATCACAAGGGTTGTAGCACACCGATGATCGTAAGAACTCGAATATGAACTGAGCTGCTGAACGATGCAGACTGTATGAGCACAATACGTGCTTGTGTGATAAACTTTAATGAAAAGTCGGAACACTCACTTGCCCTTAGTGGAGTCTTCCTACAACAGTATTTATCACACCGCCGTCTAAACCGCTTTTTGTAAAGCTTTAGACGGAACATAATGAGTAAATTCCCGTCATGTTGAACGGAGACGAGAAATAAACAATCAACTGGCCCGAGATGGCCCAGGAAAACTAGAGGCCAGATCCTTCAGATATGTAATCATATCAGGACAGCCCGTAGAATTCAGAAAGATTACGCCGATGAGCGGCAGAAATCGTAAGAATTTGAGGCAAGAAGTATGACTTAAATGAGAGCCTCGCCTAGAGAAGGCGTAGTGTGAGTTGAAAAAAATGAAGAGGCTGAATCCCCGGTGTAGGGATCAGAACCATTGCTCACAAGATGAAGCTCCCAGAAAAAGATCAGTAGTGATCGCGACACATTCATGTGTCTAGTCTGTAGAGGAGTCTGACTTAAGGAACAGTCGTTGTTCCCACAAATAAAATTCACGTCAATGACAAACGACAAGAATTACTATAGAAACCTGTTGAGGTTTTGGACCAAGAGTCCGTGATACTATAGAAACCTGTTGAGGTTTTGGACCAAGAGTCCGTGATACTATAGAAACCTGTTGAGGTTTTGGACCAAGAGTCAGTGATACTATAGAAACCTGTTGAGGTTATGGACCAAGAGTCCACAAGACACAGAAAAGTCATGATCGACTTACTTGAGTACGATAGAATTCATGACATGACCCAGAGATTTCATGGGAACATAAAAACAAATCATGAATCTAAGTGACCATAATGGTTTCACAACTCCCCTGCGACCGATGGCATCGCTTGAATTTCGGGACGAAATTCTTTTAACGGGGGGAGACTGTGACAACCGTCACTTTTCCGTACATTCCGTACACGAAATGAACAGTAATTTGCGCTTAAATGACTGTGCATGATCTGGTTTACCAGACAAATAAATTTCTGAATTCCATACAAGTGAATTCATGCACATTTTGTGCCACAAAATATAGCTTTATGCATAAACAAGAGCGTTGCGTCAGAAATATTAGTAAACTCACCGGTAAGACACATCGTGTCAACAGAACTGCAGGAAGCAGTCAGACATTAGAATTGAGGCCTAGGTGTAGGTCCGACGACAAAAGTACATTAAAACCCAAGAGTACATATAAGGGTTTAATTTATAGACATTGCGAAAGCAAGAATAAGCACTAAAAAGCACCCGAAACGCACTTTAAGTGCAAAATTTTGTATAATTCAGCAATAATTCAGCATTTAAACATATAAATATTATGCAGAAATTTCGTTTTATCATCCAGAATATTTCCCTAAGTGTTGGGAACTGAAAGGATACAAAAAGGTACTTAAAAGACACTAAAAAAAAGTGTGATTTGGCACTTTAACGAATCGGTATCTAACCGAACAACCGGACTTTACCCGGAGCTCAAAAAAAAAATATATATATTGTCAATGACATTCTGTATATTTTACTGAGCCAGTTAGGGTCCCCGAATACTCTAACACCCGTTATTATTACACTACACTCTAGTAACTAGAGTAACCACCTAACTAACAAACTAGAGCCTAACTACTTAATTAAAATCCAACCAAAAGCCTCCCCATAGTAACCAATCGGTTCCCACTAGGGGAACACACCACCCTCAATTGTTGTTTATTTTATTGCCATGTCTTGAATCATGAGGACACAACATCTAGTGGTTAAAACACTAACATGGTTTATAAATAAAACCATTAAACTACTCACATTCAAATAATCACCAACACAAGAAAATTTTTGCATCTTCTTTCTTTCTTGGCTACCTACGGCCGAAACCACAAACAACCATAGCCCCATCTTCAAATTTCATTCTTGCCATAATACTTACATACTAGTGTGTTAGAGCTCATACGAGGAGACCCGGTGCCTACGGGATCGCGAGGACCTCTCTACGACGCTATTAACCACCCATTTTTCGTCTAGATTCTTCCCTAGCCTTGTGCTAGTTGTAAGTGATTCTAAACACCCTCTCGATCTTGTTTAAAGTGGTTAATAAGAGATTTAACGGGTAAAAATTATGAACACTAGAGATCAAAGTTTAAAGTCTTGTAATGTATGATAAACTTGGTGGTTAAAAACTAAATAATAGTGTAAAACTTATGGAACTTGTTTTGTTATGGTTATTTATTGTTGTTGGATGCTAGTAGGGGAACGGATCGTCATCTAACCACGCTAGGTCATGTTCATGGAACATGAACTAGCATTATGTTTAGTGTAAAAATTACTAGATGACGAACCCTTTCATTCACAAACATGAACTTGTGTAAAAAGAGTTTTTCTTGTAAAATGGAGTTCTAAACTAGTGGATCTAAAGATCTACAAGTGGTTTTTCGGAAGAACCAAGCAAAAATATTAGTGTTGTTAAAACCCGGATCTTATCCGAACTAAAAGAATTTTTAGTAAATAAACAAGTGTGTGGACACTTGTGTCACAAGAAAAATTTAACAAAGAAATGTTTTTGCGAATCTCGACTAGAAGTTGTGAGACTTCATATTCTTTAAAAATAAAGTTTTTAAGAAACAAAAAATTATTTTTAAAGATAACGAGACTTACTAAATGTGCTAGTAAGTTACTACACATTTTTTTTGTAAATATTCAAGTTCATGAAATGGAGAAATTAGTGATTATTGTTGATGATTATTGTTGATAATTGTTGTTGATGATTGTTGACGATTTAAAAGAAAATAAACACATGTTTTGAAAACATGGGAAACCTCCATTTTTAGGGGAAACTCTGCCAAAATTTTTATAAATTTTGACACTTAGAAAAATATAAGTTTTTGAGAAACTTATTCCCTAAAAATGTATTTAAAAGTATTACCAAGGCTTCCCTAATTTTTGGTGATAAGAAATGAGGATTTCTTCAAGAATAAAAATGGATATAAGTATGTATGTTTTTGAGAGAAAAATATATATATTATTTGATCACCAACTTTTGTGCTAAGTGTATATAGTATGTGTTATACGTGCTAGTGTATTAAGACTTAAAAATACACTAAACACTCATGAGGAGTATAAACATAAAAATACACATACAACATACAAGATACATAATTCGGGTGCAAAGTGCAAAACACGAGATACTTATATTAATTTTAGAGAAAATAATATAAGTAAGATACGTAGTTAAAAATATAGAATATTTTTAACACAAGAATACGTACACAAGAGATAGTGACTGTACTTGTGCGATACAAGTCTAGTGACTAACGTTAAGAAAACACGTATAGGTCACGACGTTAGATAAGCAAATCCGGCGAAGTTTACGACGCAGGAACGCAAAGTTGTGAGTTCATGCTCCCCCCTTTTCTTTAACTGTTTTCAGTTTTTATAACTCTCGGGGGTGAAATACATGTTACAAATATTATAATTTTTACAAAGGGTAAAAATACGAGAAGCACTCGTGGTGAGTGCAACATGACGAGCTTTGAGAAAAGCCTAGAAAATACTAGATCATGTGAGCATAGACTAAATACAGAAATGCCATTAATACTTAATTAGGGACGAGGGTTAGATCTAACGGGTACGGCCGAGCCCCACTCAGGGTCCTTATGTGACCACTTGAGTGCTTCGGTGTCCCAGTCGAGGGAAATCGACACAGTCAAGGAAAATTGACGCAGTCGAGGTTAATCGACACAGTCGAGGGAAAATCGACACAGTGAAAGGAGAAAATACTAAAGCTCCCTATGTCCTCACATGCCTTAATGTCCTTGCTCAAACACTCATTTAGTACGTGGTGTACACAAGAAAACATGATTTATACAATGAATACTTGATTTGTAGAGGTTACAAACTATGTTTTCATACAAGATATACAAGACGCATGAACTCGCTCAACTTTATGTTGATGTTTTCCAAAATTACATGTATTTCAGGTGACAGGATGGATCTTAGGCGCAAGCGTCATAACTAGAAGTAGACTACAAGTTTAGATGTCATCCACTTTTGTTGAATTGTAACCTTGTCAAAGGTCGTGTTTTGAAAACTTAAATAACAAGTGTTTGTGATACTTAAATTTTTATAAAGGGATGAACATCGTTTTGATCATGTAGTTGTTTATTACGATTGAATGCAATGATAACAAGCTAGTCACACATCATACGCTTCCGCAAAAGACAGGGTGTGACAGTTTGGTATCAGAGCTTCGATTGTAGTGAACTAGGATTCTTTCTCGAGTCTAGACTACAATCACTAGAGTTCTCTCACGAAAACATTTTACAAAAAGGTTTTCATTGCATTCACGAAAGCGCCAAGATCCACAAGTCAGACACTTTTCAAAAAGTGACAAGGCAAGGACATTAGTGAGGAATACCTTTAAAATAAGGTGCCAAACAAAGCATAGTCTACACGAGTTAGACTTGCCAAAAACAAAATGACCCCCCAAAAACGAGAGTTATACGTGATATAATGCATTAAATTGCTTGATTATGCTAAGTAGCATATATGTTATTGATATACATACATACAAATAAGTGTACGGAATGATTATTGACGTGAATAAGATACTTTCGACTCCGACTCCTATTACTATACGTGACTCGCACGATGAAGCTACCGACCTCGCATCCTTTGCAAAGCTCATGGCTGGGAGTGATTACCAAACAAGATGCTGAGCTTGCTTCCGTAGGAGATGGCTGCTCTTCCCTCTCGATCGTGAAGGTGCCTAACTACGGTGATGATGACGAGGCAGAGGCGGCAACCTTGAACGAATTCTCAATCAACGGGACGAGATCCCTGCGGCTTATGTGAAGCAAGATTGGCAATATGCTTAACCAGAAAAGGGAGATGAAGTATTCATCTCTAAGGTGCCCCTCCAACTACTAGGAATTCTCTCTATTCCTATTCCATCTAATCATCGTGCCTATACGCGCGTAACAATAACGAATGTTAGCGCGTGGACCATCGCAAAGGTCCTTTCCATGACAAAGAGGTATAAGGACAGTAGTGTCCCCTCCTTGATTGATCATCTGCTTGGATGAGAGAAAATTTGGGGTAACTGTGCAAGACAATTTATTATTACGGGGGCCCACGTAATAACGACTTGTAGTGCACAGAAATCCTGGTGGACTCTGCGGGTCAGGCTAACGAAAACCATACAAAATTAATCTATAGGTGTCCTCACCTTCATCTGGTAGAACAACACATAGATCAGTGCTTTAGCACGTTAGAAAGAAGGAAGCCTGTCTTAGCCTACTTCATGACTGACACTTCTACCTACATATGAGACGTTTGAGAAAACGATATTTAAGCAAGAGAGGTGGAATGACATTCAGAAAGAATCAGAGACGATACACTCTCTACCACCTCGACATGAACAACCCTATCTAAGGGAAAGTATACGCACCAGCAAAGCCAAAGACCTAAGAAAAACCAATGGAGCAGGAAACAACTTGAATGACCAAGGCAATGTAGCCTCGAGTTCATTTCAAACAATAAGCCAAGTTGGCAAGCCTATGTGAAGGCTCAATAACCGTTTCCTCGCTTATACACTGAATATATATACGTGTGAAATTGGGTGTTTACATAATGGCTTATGGTGCTATGTATATCATAGACAATTGAAATGTTGTCTAACCTACTTCATACCATTTTGGCAGAAGAGAATGCTGCCCAGGCGAGACACAAACACCAGTACGTTGCCAAGGACCGAAGCCGAGCTGCAAGAACGCATCTCACAGGCAATTGCGTGGCATGAAGCCCTCCGCTCTAAGCACAGCGATGGCACTACTGAAGATAACCCTCCAACTGGCTGCACCTATAAACAATTCCTGGACTGCAAGCCATTGAATTTTGATGGCACCGGAGGTGCCGTTGCATTTGTTCGTTGGGCAGAAAAGACTGACTCCATTCTAAGAATGAGTAACTGTTCGCCCCGACAGAGTGTTACTTATATCTCAGGGTTATTCGTAGATGGCGCACTTTCCTGGTGGAACCTTCAGGTTCAAACCCTTGGTGCGGATGCTGCTTATGCACTAAGCTGGGACGAGCTCAAGGAAATGATGGAAAAGAAATACTGTTCTAGGGCTGAAATCCAGAAGATTGAGGTGGAGTTCTGGAACTTAAAAATGGACGGACCGAAGATTTCTGAATACGTCCAACGATTTCACGACTTGTCTAGGGTCGTCCCCTACCTAGTCAAACCGGAATTCAAAAGGGTTGAACGATTCATTTGGGGACTTGCACCTCAGATCAGGAGCATGGTTACTACCTCAAAGCCCTCAACCATTGCAGAGGATATCGATATGAGTGTCACCCTTACTGAAGAAGCTCTTCGTGCGGGAAAATTTTCAGAATCTGAGGATAACAAGAAAGAGACTCATGTGGAGTCGTCAAGCAACAAGAAGAGGAAGTCCTCAAACCTAAAGATGAGCACCCAAGTCAACTATGGAAGCTCTAAAACAAGCAAAAGAAAGAAGGTAAAACCGCCGCATGACAGGAAAACTGATGGAGCCACTTATAAGGCCGGTGGTAAAATCTACTCGGGAAGTAAGCCGAAGTGCAGAAAATGCCGTTTAGGTCAGGTTTATTAACATAGTTACCTATATTAGGTGCCGTTTGATATCCGTGATCTCTAACATTGTTTGGTTGTTACTCAAGGACTACTAAGCAATCTCAAGTGAGTACATAGTTCCCCTATTTTACTGTTTTCCAAACTGTTTTGGGGTGAAGCATGTGTACCTATGTGTTATTTTCATGATTTCAAAGTATAATTGATTATACATGTTATTACTTATCTTTTGACAAACTAAATGACTATCTATGGTTTAAACACTGATTTCTCAAAGAACATAAAATAAAAATGTTGAATTGTTCTTATTTTATGTTCACCAGACCGATTGTTAGTATGATATAGCGCTATAGGATTTGACACCCCATTCCTGTTGTCATGGAATGTCTGAAACCAATTTGTTTCTCCATCCAAATAGGGATTTCCTTTGTGGTATCCCTATAGTCTCAAAGGTGTATTTTGATGCACTAGGTCTGAATGAATTCTTAAATCACATTATTTTTGTATATTTGGTTATACTCCCAAAAGTATAGTTTGATATGCTCCCATGTGTGATATTGTACAAAACCAACATATATTTATCACATCCAAAGCATATTTTGATATGTTATTTATAAAACAAAAATATAGTTTAATATGTTATTTATAAATCCGAAGTATACTTGTAATATACTACTTAAAACTATTATTTCAAACAACGAAGGTATATTTAATGTACTATCTATCTATCGATTGGGTTTTGGTTAATGTTTAGATAACGGGACGGGTGTAATGTGATGAAAACATGGTAGATACGCCGCTGGTACTTCTTATATATAAGTGTTTTCATTGCATTACATACCGTGGCGTTATTTAGTACACTTGGGTTAACGATATTGGAACTGAAATATACTTTAATATATTACTCATTCGATTCTCTTAAAATCCAAAGTATATTTTCAAATATACTATAAGCCTTTTTATCAAAATATTGTTTTACAAGCAACTTATCTTATACAAACTCATTTTACATGGTTATTCATTTAACCTTACATTTATTTATACATATCATCTGATCTTATTGTTTTTCAAACGATTTACAAAACAAATCAATTTACAAGGTTCATGACTAAACTTTATTAAACATTTTCTTAAACTTACAAGTCATGAATCCTATTTTCACAAAACCTATGTTTCTCACAGGCAATTTTATGTTGACGTACCTATTTTTACACATGTTTCAGGTACTGCTTTGCAATGATTGTTGATACATGCTACATTTAGGATGGACTCGTGCCTTAGCAACTTTAAAAATTGGAAGATCATAGTTGTACTTATTTGATTGTATTAAAACAATGAGTTCATTTATTCAATAAAACAGAATTTATTTATTCCATGGTTATGAAACAATGATTCTGTTACAACACTCCCCGATGTTTCCGCCACGTCTAGTCGCTTTACGTGGTCGGGGTGTGACAGAAAAGTTGGTATCAGAGCCAATGGTTATAGGGAATTAGGTTATTAGTAATGCTTTGACCTAGACTATAACCTTCCTAGGACCCTAACACAAGTTTTCTTGTGTTTAGTTTTAAAACAATACCGTCACTTATTCTTAGGTGACAACCACAATAAGAACACAAATTTCTATCCCGCTTTGAAAACTAATCATCTGTTCTAGGATGATTTATTATATGGTTTTGAACCCTTTAAGTTTTCAAAATCCCGTCAAAGTTGGTCTAAATAATGTGAACACGTGCAAACTGGAAGGGTGGGTGCCTGTACCCTGAGTTTTCTGTCTAAGGCTAGAGTGTTCATACAAATCCACATAATCGGACCAGTCACTCTTACCTGGGAACTCTTGGGGTGAGTGTCCACTTATAGGCGAGCATGTCTTCGCGATACATTATTTTTGACCTATTTACTTTGATTAATCACCGGGGTCGTTTGTTGCTTTGTAGTAACTAACAAATGACCACTATCCTTTCCTTCATCAGATTTGTTTCATCTCATTCTTTTCGTCTAATTCTCTCACTCGTTTCCTTTCATGTTTCCTCTTTTAGAATGCCTCCTCGACGCGACAATTAGATTGCGAATGCCGAACTGGCGGAAATCATCGCGCAGCAAATGGCTGCTGCCTTCCCAAATCTTTATGCTCAAATCATTCAAGCCATCAACAACAACAATGCTCCATGCAATTTCAAGAATTTTAACTCGGCTAAACCGCTCAAGTTTAGTGGTTCTGAGGGAGCAACTGGGCTTCTTCAATGGTTCGAGAGCATTGAGAATACTTTCCGTCACGTTCAGTGTCCTGAAAATCGCAAGGTCGAGTTTTCTTTGAGTGTGTTTCAGAAGAGGGCTCTTACGTGGTGGAACGGGGTTATGAGAGACCGCGGTGCTGAGGTTGCATTAGCACAGACTTGGGCCGAGCTTAGGGCTCTTATGATGAAGGAATTATGTCTTCGTCATGAGCTAAGGGCTCTAGAAAGGGAATTTGATGATTTGAAGCAAGACAGTGGGGAACATCGAGCCTATACTGACCGCTTTGAGGAATTGAGCTTGTTATGCCCTACTATGGTTACGCCTCTGGATAAGGCGATTGAGAAATACATTGATGGTCTTCCTGACTTAGTTCAGGATATTGTTACTGGCAGCAACCCTACTACTGTCAGACAAGCCATTGAATTGTCTGCCACTCTGACTGAATCCCATATAAGGAAGTGCAAGCTATTTCGGAAGGGCGACTCAAGACCTTCTGACCAGACTGCTCAAGTGGAACCAAAGGAAGAAAATGTTGAGGTGTCCAAGAAGAAGAATGTAACACCTGTGTCATTTCAACCATCAAACAAATTCCAAACCAATGAAATATTGTATTTCATACTTTGGACTTGTATAAATATGTGTCTCTTTTGCACATATCAAGTCTTGTTCGATTTCAAGCTCTAAATCGCTTTCTGGAAGGTTATACGCGCACTGATGCGTAAATATAACCAGTTTAATGCAACGAACACTCCGGAATAGTGAAATAGGCTTAACATACCTTAAATAACCTTTACATAACTTAGATATAAGTTTTGGAAGGTTTGGTGTGGTGAAATCAAAGTTTAATCGCTTACAGGTACTAAATTTGACAAACTGCGAAAGTATGCCAATTTGAACTGTAACAGACATTCCGGAACATGAACATAAGTTAAACATACCATAAATATCCTTTACATAGCTTAGAAATAGGCTTTGAGGGGTTCGGTGTGCTAAAATAAACTTTTGGGTCATTCAGGGACTAAAAGTGTCAAAAAGTGCACAAGTTTGCATTTTCGCGCATAACTTACGTTCTGAATACATCTGGACATCCAAAAATTTATGTAAGCATGACTACATTATATTTTAGTGTTCGCCTTAAGAAAAATCCATTCGTCGCGTCATTTGGATCGTTTTTCGCGCTTATGCGCATTTCGTCGTAATTAAGCGAACATCGCGTTCGTACGACCAAACGAACCATCATCCGGCATATTTTTTAGTATGTTTTGAGTTCCCTATACTTTAACTTCATTTTAGAGCCTTGAAATGAGGTTAACAGGGTTCAAACGCATCGAAAAAGGCCTTAAACACGTGCAGGGACCATTCCTGCCACTTTTGAAACTTTTCTGAAACTGGGGGGTCAGTGGCGTAGCGCGACTGCCTAGGCCCTCACCGTCGCGCTACGCGACTGCCTAGTCTGGGGCAGAAACATGCAGAAAACTCATTTTTCGCATTTTCGGGACCGGATTCGATGTATCGACAGCTGTTTACAGCTGTTATCCACTCCTAAAACCCTTGCCACATGTTGATACCCTATGGTGAGTGGCAATTTAGTCACCATAACCTTCCGACAAGTGTACGGGTGAGATTAAGGCACGATTTTCGACAAACGATCCTAACGGTTCGGGTATTCCTATAAATACCCATCACCCCAACCTCATTTCTTACAAGAATTCTGATTTTGAGAGCTCTAAGTTGAAACCATTGTTTCATACCTGAGTTCTTGGATCGGGATTAGCATTCGGGGACCCTTCGTAAGTATTCCTTCGTTCTTTTCCTTATTTTTACTGCTTTTCGAGTCAGAAAGTCAAACTTTGTTTGACTTTCAGCATTGACCAGTAATGGTCAATGCGAAGTTCGTTTGAACTTCGCAACGTGAGTGTAATCACGTTGGTTATAGTCCCTTGGGACTATGCCTACTGATTACCACGTTGTCTAGGGTCGTAGGGTAAGCGATCTAATAAATCGCTTATACCTTCGAACCCGACCCAGTTTGGTCGATCATTAGGATCCGACCAAATACATTAGGTGACCATAGTGTAGGGAATAACCTTCCGAGGTTATACCCTATGGTCACATCGTTTAAGTAGTTGTATGATAGGTAGTTTATATGCCTTAGGTAAATTACCAGAATACCCTTTTCATGTATAATTGGTAATTAAGCATATGTAACCTAAACTTTTGTCACATAACTGATTTTGTAACATGTTTAGGCATATAACACTTGTCATAGGACTAGTTAGGCGATCCGAACGCGTTCCACGCGAACAACGCGTTAAAGTAGCATAAGCTACCTAAACGGGTTGTAATGGGTCGAAATCACTCAGGTTAAGTTTCATTTAGTATGTAGGCTTTGTTAAACCAAAATGACACGAGTCTCTACACTCGTTTGGTTTACAAACCCTAATGCTACCCAATCTTCCGATCTAGGTCCGGTTTATTAACATAGTTACCTATACTAGGTGCCGTTTGATATCCGCAATCTCTAGCATTGCTTGGTGGTTATCCTAGGACTTCTGAGCAATCTCAAGTGAGTACATAGACCCCTCTTTTACTGTTTTCCAAACTGTTTTGGGGTGGAACACATGTGCCTACTTGTTACTTTCATGCTTTCCTGTTTTCACATCATATACATGCTATGTTCGTTAGTACATTATAGTACATGATTTCATTACATCTTATGCTAGGTGTGCCCATTGTGTGCATTACTTGGTACATCGTTTTACATTACATTTCATGCTAGGTGTGCCCATTGTGTGCATTACTTAGTACATCGTTTTACATTACATTTCATGCTAGGTGTGCCCATTGTGTGCATTACTTAGTACATCGTTTTACATGACATTTCATGCTAGGTGTGCCCATTGTGTGCATTACTTAGTACATTGTTTTACATTGCCTTTCTGTTGCATATGCTTATCCAGCGTATGAACACATTATATTACATTTTGAACCGTTGTAATCATTTGACTATGTGATCCGTTAATATCTGTGAACCGTTTGTATTTGTAACCGTTGAACCATGTGAACCGTTTGTAACCGTTGAACCGTGTGAACCGTTAGTAACCGTTGAACCATGTGAACCGTTTGTAACTGTTGAACCGTTTGTAATCCATTACATGATTTACATTAGACATGAACATTACTTTGGTGGTTTGGTTTGATTAAGTGATTAAGTAACGATGCGTGTGTAATATGATACAAACATGGTGGATACGCCGCTGGTACTTCCTATATATAAGTGTTTGTATGGTATTACATATCGTAGCGTTATTTGAATCATTTCAGTTTGATACATATAACATTTTATACAAATAACATACTTTTCACAAGACATTGTTTTACAAATAACTTATCTTATACAAACTCAGTCTACATGGTTATTCATTTAACCATACATTATTCTTTTATCTATACATATCATTTGAACTTATCGATTTTCAAACGATTTACAAGACAAAGCAAATTACAAGGTTCATGACTAAACATTTCCTCAAACATAAGTCATGAAACCTATTTTCACAAAACCTATGTATCTCACCGGCATTTTTATGCTGACGTACCTATTTTCACATGTGTTTTTCAGGAACTGTTGCATAAGATGATCAAGATACATATTGGCAGACTTGGGCTTTAGTGACAATAAAAGATGCAGACTAGTTAATTATGTTGTATTTCCATGTTTGTTTAGACATTGTAACACTTTTAATCAATAAAACGAAACTTTAATTTCCATGGTTGTGAAACATTAATTCTGTTACAACACTCCCCGATGTTTCCGCCACGTTTTGTATGTTCTACGTGGTCGGGGTGTGACAAAGAAGCGCAAAGCCTCTCAAAACTATGATGTAACTGCTCAAGACAAATAGGTTGCACCAAACCAGCCAGCACAACCTCGCAAAAGGCAAAACTATGTTGGTACCGCACCTTTGTGCAACAAGTGCAACCGTCATCATCTGGAGCAAGAGCAGTGTCACAAATGTACCCAATGTGGGCGGTTGGGACATTTGATCAATGTTTGTCGTTATGCAAATTAAGCTGCTGCAAACCCTGCTGTTGTTCAAGCACGGTTTCCACCGGGGTCATGTTATAACTGTGGTGACCTTACTCACTACAGAAACAATTGCCCAAGACTTGTTAACGCACCTCCAGCGCGAGGACGAGCATTTAACATCAATGAGGCAAACGAGAACAATGATGCAGCAGTGAACAATTAGTGTTTTGTAATTCCTTGGTTGTTATCTTTTGACACTTCAAGACAATTCGGTTGTTGCATAAATAAAGATTTGTTGTTTTTATTTCTGCAAAATTTATGCGATTGTGTGAATGTTTGATGCAACCTTATGATGTCAACCCAAAGATAAACTACTCGTGTGGTTCAGTTATCTTATGATCACTTGTGATCTCCCCAACAACCTTAAACACTCGTTTCTTTTAAGAAACAAGGCCAAACTCTTATTGAGAATCCTTCTATCTTTATAGATAGATCCTTGAAAATCATTAAAGTGCCAAATGAAATCCATGGATTGGATTCCTAGTGTGCTTTAAATGTCCATACCTAAAGATAACAAATTAAAGAATCAAGTTAACTAATTTTGTGCTTATGTGTTTTCTTACATGTTTTGTGGTTGTATGTGATCCATCCAAATCCTCGTAGAATCTTTCATATCTCATATGAGGAATTCATAGTAGGATATCCAAAGTTACTATCTTAAATCCTTAATGGACTTCTACGTTGTAGTCAAGTCCCTTGGGTTTTAAAGTACTATTCTAAAATTGGACCCCTTGAGTGGTCTAGATAAACAGATTAATTTGAAAATCTGATTAGAAATATCATGTGATGATATAGTTAAAAAAAATCCCTTAAGTGGTCTATTTAAGGAGATCGTACGATGGTCTAGTTAAGAAGATCATGTGTTGATCTAGTTAAAAAGATCGTTCGCTGATCTAGTTGAAAAGATCCTTGGGTGGTCTAGTCAAGTCGCTTCATGTTTATTTAATTGATTTTTTTCTCTACGCATTATGAAATGAACTGTGCGGACTGTGCAAGGGATTACGTAATTATGGAGGCCTACATAATTATGGAAATTCAGTGCACAGAAACCACAGGAAGCTTTGTCATGTGTTAAGACCTATAGTGACAAGAATAATGATACGGGAGAAGTCTTGGACCTTGACCGATGTCATTTTATCTTACACTCCCCAATTCTGATTTCAAGCACACACAAGTTTCCTATGATGAGTCTTCATAAGAAACATTTTTCAACCCGTAGTTCGAAACTCCATGTTTTGTTACTACAAGGACTTCACTTTGAGGGTTGAAATTTTCGCTAAGAATCCTAACATGGCCCGGAGTTTTACTTAAGGGTTCAATGGATTTGTCTGAAAGCGAAACCGTCACAGCTGTCTTCACAAGTTTCCTCTAAAACTAAATTTCGGGACGAAATTTCCTAAAGTAGGGGAGACTGTGACACCTGTGTCACTTCAACCATCAAAAAAATACCAAACCAATGAAATATTGTATTTCATACTTGGGATTTGTAAAAATATGTGTATCGTTTGCACAGATCAACTCTTGTTCGATTTCGGGCTCTAAATCGCTTTCTGGAAGGTTATACGCGCACTGATGCATAAATATAACCAGTTTAATGCAACGAACACTCCGGAATAGTGAAATATACTTAACATACCTTAAATAACCTTTACATAACTTAGAAATAAGTTTTGAAGGCTTTGGTATGGCAAAAACAAGTTAATTTGCCTACAGGGACTAAATTTGACAAACTGCGAAAGTATGCCAATTTGAACTGTAACAGACATTCCGAAACATGACCATAAGTTAAACATACCATAAATATCCTTTACATAGCTTAGAAATAGGCTTTGAGGGGTTCGGTATGCTAAAATAAACTTTTGGGTCATTCAGGGACTAAAAGTGTCAAAAAGTGCATAAGTTTGCATTTTCACGCATAACTTACGTTCTGAATACATCCGGACATCCAAAAATTTATGTAAGCACTAAAATATTTTATTTTATTTTTGGCATAAGAAAAATCCATTCGTCACGCCATTTGGATCGTTTTTCGCGCTTATGCGCATTCCGTCGTAATTAACCGAACAACGCAATCGTACGGCCAAACGAACCGACATCTGAGATATTTTTGAGCACATTTTAAGTTCCCTATACTTTAACTTCATTTTAGAGCTTTGAAATGGGGTTAACGGGGCTTAAACGTGTCAAAAATGCATCAAATAGCAAGTTTGGAGCTTCAGGGGCCTGTTCTGCCATTTTTCAAACTTTCTGGTCTGCAGGTCCTTGCGCACCTCAACGTTTTTTGTGTTACGGTGCGCAAGAAGGGGTCAGATGCAGAAACTTGTTTTTAACAGCCTGTTTCCAGCCTTTAAACCCTCCAAAGGCCAATGCCACTTGTCAATAACTGGTGGTGGGGGCAAAATGAGCTACCATAACATTCCAACACTTGTACGGATGAGATTCGATCACGTTATTCGAGGAACGATCCTAACGGTGGTCCATTTACTATAAATACCCACCTCAACTTCACTCAAACCCACAAGAATCTGATCTTAGAAGCTCTAAGTTGAAACCATTGTTTCATACCTGAGCTACTTGGATCAAGATTAGCTTTCGGGGACCCTTTGTAAGTGTTCCTTCGTTCTTTTATTGCTTTTCGAGTCCGAAAGTCAAACTTTGTTTGACTTTCTGCATTGACCAGTTTATGGTCAATGCGAAGTTCGTTTGAACTTCATAACGTGAGCGTAATCACGATGGTTATAGTCCCTAGTGACTATACCTACTGATTACCATGTTATCTAGGCTCAGTGACGAGTCGTAGTTTCGGCCAAAATGCGCATTCTTGCGTATTTTGTAACCAAACTACTCTTGGGTATCAAAACCGTTTGTTTTGATACCAAAATGTTTTCTAAACTTAGTTAAGCATGTTTTAGCATGCTTAGCTCGCCACTTTTAGTTTAGTGCTTATATAGGGTCGTAAGGTAAGTGATCTAAACAATCGCTTATACTTTCGAACCCGACCCATTTGGTCGATCATTAGGATCCAACCAAACACATTAGGTGACCATAGTATATAGGGAATAACCTTCCTAGGTTATACCTTGTGGTCGCTTCGTTTAAGTAGTTGTATGATAGGTAGTTTATATGCCTTAGGTAAATTACCAAAATACCCCTTTGATGCCAAAATTCATTTTAAACATATGTAACATAACCGATGACCTCTAAACTGATTTATTAACAATATTAAACATGTTAAGGCATATTTTACTTGTCATATGACTAGTTAGGCGGTCCGAACGCGTTTCACGCGAACGACGCGTTAAAGTAGCATAAGCTACCTAAACGGGTCGTAATGGGTCGTAAGCACTTAGGTTAGGTTTCATTTAGTATGTAGGCTTTGTTAAACCATATGACACGAGTCTTTATACTCGTTTGGTTTACGAACCACCCTCATTCTATCTAAATCCTCCGATTTAGGTCCGGTTTATTAACATAGTTACCTATATTAGGTGCCGTTTGATATCCGTGATCTCTAGCATTGTTTGGTTGTTACTCAAGGACTACTAAGCAATCTCAAGTGAGTACATAGTTCCCCTATTTTACTGTTTTCCAAACTGTTTTGGGGTGAAGCATGTGTACCTATGTGTTATTTTCATGATTTCAAAGTATAATTGATTTTACATGTTATTACTTATCTTTTGAAAAACTAAATGACTATCTATGGTTTAAACACTGATTTCTCAAAGAACATAAAATAAAAATGTTGAATTGTACTTATTTTATGTTCACCAGACCGATTGTTAGTATGATATAGCACTATAGGATTTGACACCCCATTCCTGTTGTCATGGAATGTCTGAAACCAATTTGTTTCTCCATCCAAATAGGGATTTCCTTTGTGGTATCCCTATAGTCTCAAAGGTGTATTTCGATGCACTAGGTCTGAAGGAATTCTTAAATCACAATATTTTTTGTGTATTTGATTATACTCCCAAATGTATAGTTTGATATGCTCCCATGTGTGATATTGTACAAAACCAACATATATTTATCACATCCAAAGCATATTTTGATATGTTATTTATAAATCCGAAGTATACTTGTAATATATGTAACACCTGGGTCACTGCGACCATCAAACAAATACCAAGCCAAAGAAATATTGTATTTCATACTTGGGATCTGTATAAATATGTGTATCTTTTGCACATATCAATTCTTGTTCGATTTCAAGCTCTAAATCGCTTTCTGGAAGGTTATACGCGCACAGATGCGTAAATATAACCAGTTTAATGCAACGAAAACTCCGTAATTGTGAAATAGTCTTAACATACCTTAAATAACCTTTACATAACTTAGAAATAAGTTTTGAAGGCTTTGTTATGGCAAAATCAAGTTAAAACGCTTACAGGGACTAAAGTTGACAAACCACGAAAGTATGCCAATATGAACTGTAACGAACATTCAGGAACATGACCATAAGTTAAACACACCCTAAATATCCTTTACATAGCTTAGAAATAGGCTTTGAGGGGTTCGGTGTGCTAAAATAAACTTTTGGGCCATCCAGGGACTAAAAGCGTCAAAAAGTGCACAAGTTTGCATTTTCGCGCATAACTTACGTTCTGAATACATCCGGACATCCAAAAATTTATGTAAGCACTAAAATATTTAATTTTAGTTTTTGGCATAAGAAAAATCCACTCGTCGCGTCATTTGGATCGTTTTTCGCGCTTGTGCGCATTCCGTCGTAATTAAGCGATCATCGCGATCGTACGACCAAACGAACCAACATCCGGCATATTTTTGAGCATGTTTCATGTCCACAATGTTTAGGCATCATTTTAGGGCCTTAAAGTTGGCTTTACGGGCCTTAGAAGTGTCGGAAATGGCCTTAAACACCAACAGGGACTGAAACTGTCATTTTTCAAACTTATTTCTGATCAGACAAGGCCAGGCGGCCCGCGTCAAATCCTGGTGTATCCTTACGCGGCCCGCGTCAGTGTCCCAGATCAGATAAGATCAAATAATCAGCAGATTACAGCTGTTAAACCCCCATCCACACACTCACACTTGCCCTTTCAGCTCATGAGAGGCCATTTTTAGTTACCACAACTTTCCAACAAGTGTACGCACAAGATTCGATCACGGTTTCCAAGAAACGATCCTAACGGTTCGGGAAATCCTATAAATACCCAACCCACTTCATTGCAAAACCCACTAGAATATGATTTGAGAAGCTCTAAGTTGAAACCTTTGTTTCATACCTGAGCTACTTGAATCACGATTAGCATTCGGGGACCCTTCGTAAGTATTCCTTCGTTCTTTTATTGCTTTTCGAGTCCTAAAGTCAAACTTTGTTTGACTTTCTGCGTTGACCAGTTTATGGTCAATGCGAAGTTCGTTTGAACTTCACAACGTGATTGTAATCACGATGGTTATAGTCCCTTGTGACTATGCCTACTGATTACCACGTTGTCTAGGGTCGTAAGGGTAAGCGATCTAATAAATCGCTTATACCTTCGAACCCGACCCATTTGGTCGATCATTAGGATCCGACCAAATACGTTAGGTGACCATAGTAGGTAGGGAATAACCTTCCGAGGTTATACCTTACGGTCACGACGTTTAAGTAGTTGTATGATAGGTAGTTTATATGCCTTAGGTAAATTACCAAAATACCCCTTTGATGCCAAAATTCATTATAAACATATGTGACATAACTTTTGACATCTAAACTGATTTGGCGACAATATTAGGCATGTTAAGGCATATTCTACTTGTCATAGGACTAGTTAGGCGGTCCGAACACGTTTCACGCGAACGACGCGTTAAAGTAGCATAAGCTACCTAAACGGGTCGTAATGGGTCGTAAGCACTTATGTTAGGTTTCATTATGTAGGCTTCGTTAAACCATATTACACAAGTCTCCATACTCGTTTGGTTTACAAACCCTCATTCTATCCGATCCTCCGATATAGGTCCGGTTTATTAACGTAGTTACCTATATTAGGTGCCGTTTGATTCCGTGATCTCTAGCTTTGCTTGGTGGTTATCTTAGGACTTCTGAGCAATCTCAGGTGAGTACATAGAACCCCCTCTTTTACTGTTTTCAAACTGTTTTGGGGTGAAACACATGTGCCTACTTGTTACTTTCGTGCTTTCCTGTTTTCACATTATATACTTGTTATGTTCATTAGTACACTATTAGTACATGATTTACATTACATTTCTGCTATGTATGTTGACTGATAGCATGCTAGCACATTGATTTACATGACTTTTCTGCTTTGTATGTTAACTTAGCATACTTAGTGCATCACTTTACAATACATTTTATGCTATGTATGCCCATTGTGTGCATACTTAGTACATCACTTTACAATACATTTCATGCTATGTACGCCTATTGTGTGCATACTTAGTACATTGTTTTACATTACACTTATGCTATGTATGTCCATTACGTGCATACTTAGTACATTGTTTTACATTGCATTTCTGTTGCATATGCTCATCTAGCATATGAACACATTATACTACATTTTGAACCGTTGTAACCATTTGACTATGTGAACCGTCGTAACCCTTTGATTATATGAACCGTTTGTAACTATTGAACCGTGTGAACCAGTTGTATCCGTTGACATGATTTACATTTGACAATAGACATTTGACTATACATAAACATTTCTACAATTGTTAAACATTTTACTTTGGTGGTTTGGTTTGAGTAAGTGATTTAAGTAACGAGGCGTGTGTAATATGATACAAGCATGGTGGATACGCCGCTGGTACTTCCTATATATAAGTGTTTGTATGGTATCACATATTGTAGCATTATTTGAATCATTTCAGTTTGAGACATATAACATTTTATACAAATAACATACTTTTCACAAGACATTGATTTACAAACAACTTATCTTATACAAACTCATTTTACATGGTTATTCGTTTAACCATACATTATTCTCTTATTTATACATATCATCTGATTTTATCGTTTTTCAAATGATTTACAAGACAAAGCAAATTACAAGGTTCATGACTAAACATTTTCTCAAACATAAGTCATGAATTCTGTTTTCACAAAACCTATGTATCTCACAGGCATTTTTATGCTGACGTACCTATTTTCACATGTGTTTTCAGGAGATGATGCATAGGACTTATCAAGACATACTTAGGTGGACCTGTGCCTTAGTGACTTAAAATGAGACAAGAACTAGTTAATTTATGTTATGTACTCTTTAGTTCTTGTTTAAAACAATGTAAACTTTCATGTTTGATTAATAAAACGAAACTTCAATTGCCATGGATTTGAAACAATTAATTCTGTTACAACACTCCCCGACGTTTCCGCCACGTTTTGTATGTTCTACGTGGTCGGGGTGTGACAGAAAAGTTGGTATCAGAGCCAATGGTTATAGGGAATTAGGTTATTAGTAATGCTTTGACCTAGTCTATAACCTTCTTAGGACCCTAACGTGAGTTTACTTGCGTTTAGTCATAAAACAATACCGTCACCTATCCTTAGGCGACGATCACAACAAGAACATAAATCTCAAAACCGCTTTGAAAACTAATCATCTGTTCTAGGATGATTGATTACTAGGTTTTGAACCCTCTATTGTAAGGTTTTGAACCCTCTGTTATAAGGTTTTGAACCCTTTGAGTTTTCAAAATCTCGTCAAAGTTTTGGGTCCTAAATAGTGTGAACACGTGCAAACTGGAAGAGTAAA
This sequence comes from Helianthus tuberosus, assembly GCA_030545235.1. NCBI lineage: Eukaryota > Viridiplantae > Streptophyta > Magnoliopsida > Asterales > Asteraceae > Helianthus > Helianthus tuberosus. The sequence goes on along the minus strand of CM060396.1, from coordinate 136,320,799 downwards.
TGTCTGTACCCTGAGTTTTCTGTCTAAGGCTAGAGTGTTCGTACAAATCCACATAATCGGACCAGTCACTCTTACCTGGGAACTCTTGGGGTGAGTGTCCACTTATAGGAGAGCATGTCTTCGCGATACACTATGAGGATCTATTTGCTTTGATTCAGCCTTAGTGTTGTTTGTTTGCTTCGTGGTTCAAACAAATGACCATCAACCATGATTATGGTCGGTAATTGTAACATCCTATTCTTACCCAATGCAATTTCATTTGTTTTCTTTCTTGTTTCTCTTTTAGAATGCCTCCTCGACGCGAAAACCAGATAGCGACTGCCGAACTGGCAGAAATCATTGCGCAGCAGATGGCTGCTCAATTCCCAAACCTCTTTGCTCAATGGAACCAAGCCAACAACAACAACAATGGTCCATGCAATTTCAAGAGTTTTAACTCGGGTAAACCACTCAAGTTTAGTGGTTCTGAGGGAGCGACTGGGCTTCTTCAATGGTTCGAGAGCATTGAGAATACTTTCCACCACGTGCAGTGTCCTGACATTAGCAAGGTCGAGTTTTCTTCGAGTGTGTTCCAGAAGAGGGCCCTTACGTGGTGGAACGGGGTTATGAGAGATCGTGGTGCAGAAGTTGCTCTAGCACAGACATGGGCTGAACTTAGGGCCCTTATGATGGGGGAATTTTGTCCTCGTCACGAGATCAGGGCCTTGGAAAGGGAATTTGACGATCTTACGCAAGATAGCGGTGAGCATCGAGCCTACACGGACCGTTATGAGGAGTTAAGTCTGTTATGCCCAAACATGGTCTCTCCTTTGGATAAGGCAATCGAAAAGTACATTGATGGCCTCCCTGACTCAATACAAGACATTGTGACTGGTAGCAACCCTACTACAGTTAGACAGGCCATTGAGCTATCTGCAACCTTGACTGAATCAAAGATCAGGAAAGGTAAACTTTTCCGAAAAGGTGACAAGAACCCAATCGAGGAATCAAAGACCATGGATGAACAGACTGGATCCCCTAAGAAGTCAAAGAAGCGAAAGGCTTCTCAGAACTTCGCCATGGTTACTCACAATGATCAAGTCGTCCCCAACCAACCAGCTCAACCCCCTGCTAGGAAGCCATACAATGGAACTGCACCCTTGTGCAACCAATGTAGCCTCTATCATCATGCCAATGTAAAGTGCCGCAAATGCCAAACTTGTGGACTTATAAGCCATACAGCAAGAGTCTGCCCAGTAGTAGCTACACCAAACCAAGCTGGCAACAATCCTGCTCAAGGTCGTTTTCTACCAGGTTCTTGCTTCAACTGTGGCGAGATGGGTCATTTCCGAAGAAATTGCCCAAAGCTTGCTAATGCAAATCCAGCACAGGGATGAGCATCTGACTGACTAGAAGACAACATCGTTTAGAAATAATCACGTCTTATGTATTATTTTCTTTTGTTGTCAAGGTCCAAGAAAAAGTTGTTATCGTTGTTTATAAATAAATCTTTTATTTACATTGCAATGTATTTATGTGGTTGCATGTATAAACAACATATCTCTTACAATACCGACAATCAAGGAATCGTATCCCTTGTAAAGCAAAGTACCCCCAAAATTTTTTTTCTCCATCTTATGATCTCTTGCGTTTCCACGAAATTCCTAAGTACCCGTTTATTCTAAGGAAACGAAGTACAAGGCGCAAGTTACAACACGAGACGAATACCCACTCCTTAATGGGGTACCTAAGGATATTCCGTAAGTCCTTAATTGTTGTATACCTTAATTCGAATGTGGTGATTCCTTGTAAATAAAATCGAATTTTGGGAGATCATCCTATCTTTTCAGATAGATCCCAGAGGACATTGAAGTCCAGCGACTGGTTTCCTGGTGTACTTTGAATATCCATATTCAATCACTAACAAGTTAATAACAAATTAATAACTGAGTTAAGCAACTATGTGATTATGTGCTTATGTGTTCCCTTTTATGTTTTTGGTGTAATCCAAGTTTTTGTTATCTAAAATCCTTAATAGACTTCTACGTTGTAGTTAAGTCCCTTGGGTTATAAAGTACTACTCCATAATTAGACCCCTTGAGTGGTCTAGTTAAACAGATTGATCTAAAAATCTGGTTAGGAACGTCATGTGATGATATAGCTGAAAGGACTCCTTGGTGGCCTAATTAAAAAGATCATTTGTCGATCTAATTAAAAGGACCCTATGGTAGTCTAGTCACCCTCATCACAGGTTTGATTTTCTTCCCCCAAACATTACAAGATAAACTGTGTGGACTGTGCAAGGAATTACGTAATTATGGATGCATACATAATTATGGAATTTAGTGCACAGAAACCACAGCGAGCTTTGTCATGTGCCTAGAAGTTAACTCTATTCATTTCCGTTTCTAAGGAAGCACCCGTTGAAAATGACCCCGTTTGTTCATTTTCGTTTCTGAAGATTGTCCGTTGAGGAAATGAATATCCGTTTGATTATCCTTTTCATTTCCATTTCTGATGAAGCACCCGTTGAAAATGACTCTGTTTGTTCATTTTCGTTTCTGAAGATTGTCCGTTGAGGAAATGAATATCCGTTTGATTATCCTTTTCATTTCCATTTCTGATGAAGCACCCGTTGAAAATGACTCTGTTTGTTCATTTTCGTTTCTGAAGATTGTCCGTTGAGGAAATGAATATCCGTTTGATTATCCTTCTCATTTCCATTTCTGATGAAGCACCCGTTGAAAATGACTTCTTTTGTTCATTTTCGTTTCTGAAGATTGTCCGTTGAGAAAATGAATATCCGTTTGATTATCCTTCTCATTTCCATTTCTGATGAAGCGCCCGTTGAAAATGACTCCGTTTGTTCATTTTTGTTTCTGAAGATTTTCCGTTGAGGAAATGAATATCCGTTTGATTATCCTTTTCATTTCCATTTCTGATGAAGCACCCATTGAAAATGACTCCGTAAGTTCATTTTACGTTTCTGAAGATTGTCCATTGAGGAAATGAATTCCCGTTTGTTTATTCCATCATTTCCGTTTCTGAAGAATACTCGTTGAGGAAAATGACTTTGTCTGTTCATTTTCGATTCTGAAGATTGTCCGTTAAGGAAATGACAGGATTATGCCTTGTATATCTAGTGGTTACTTAACACAAAGTCACAGATGGACTCCTACGAATAAATTTTGGGACGAAATTTCCTAAAGTAGGGGAGACTGTAACACCTGGGTCACTGCGACCATCAAACAAATACCAAGCCAAATAAATATTGTATTTCATACTTGGGATCTGTATAAATATGTGTATCTTTTGCACATATCAATTCTTGTTTGATTTCAAGCTCTAAATTGCTTTCTGGAAGGTTGTACGCGCACTGATGCGTAAATATAACCAGTTTAATGCAACGAACACTCTGGAATAGTGAAATAGGCTTAACATACCTTAAATAACCTTTACATAACTTAGAAATAAGTTTTGAAGGCTTTGGCATGGCAAAATCAAGTTAAAACGCTTACCGGGACTAAAGTTGACAAACTGTGAAAGTATGCCAATTTGAACTGTAACGAACATTCCGGAACATGACCATAAGTTAAACACACCCTAAATATCATTTACATAGCTTAGAAATAGGCTTTGAGGGGTTCGGGGTGCTAAAATAAACTTTTGGGCCATCCAGGGACTAAAAGCGTCAAAAAGTGCACAAGTTTGCATTTTCGCGCATAACTTACGTTCTGAATACATCCGGTCATCCAAAAATTTATGTAAGCACTAAAATATTTTATTTTAGTGTTTGGCATAAGAAAAATCCACTCGTCGCGTCATTTGGATCGTTTTTCGCGTTTGTGCGTATTCCGTCGTAATTAAGCGATCATCGCGATCGTACGACCAAACGAACCAACATCCGGCATATTTTTGAGCATGTTTCATGTCCACAATGTTTAGGCATCATTTTAGGGCCTTAAAGTTGGATTTACGGGCCTTAGAAGTGTCGGAAATGGCCTTAAACACCAACAGGGACTGAAACTGTCATTTTTCAAACTTATTTCTGATCAGACAAGGCCAGGCGGCCCGCGTCAAATCCTGGTGTATCCTTACGTGGCCCGCGTCAGTGTCCCAGATCAGATAAGATCAAATAATCAGCAGATTACAGCTGTTAAACCCCCATCCACACACTCACACTTGCCCTTTCAGCTCATGAGTGGCCATTTTTAGTTACCACAACTTTCCAACAAGTGTACGAACAAGATTCGATCACGGTTTCCAAGAAACGATCCTAACGGTTCGGGAAATCCTATAAATACCCAACCCACTTCATTGCAAAACTCACTAGAATCTGATTTGAGAAGCTCTATGTTGAAACCTTTGTTTCATACCTGAGCTACTTGAATCACGATTAGCATTCGGGGACCCTTCGTAAGTATTCCTTCGTTCTTTTATTGCTTTTCGAGTCCGAAAGTCAAACTTTGTTTGGCTTTCTGCGTTGACCAGTTTATGGTCAATGCGAAGTTCGTTTGAACTTCGCAACGTGATTGTAAACACGATGGTTATAGTCCCTTGTGACTTTGCCTACTGATTACCACGTTGTCTAGGGTCGTAAGGGTAAGCTATCTAATAAATCGCTTATACCTTCGAACCCGACCCATTTGGTCGATCATTAGGATCCGACCAAATACGTTAGGTGACCATAGTAGGTAGGGAATAACCTTCCGAGGTTATACCTTACGGTCACGACGTTTAAGTAGTTGTATGATAGGTAGTTTATATGCCTTAGGTAAATTACCAAAATACCCCTTTGATGCCAAAATTCATTATAAACATATGTGACATAACTTTTGACATCTAAACTGATTTGGCGACAATATTAGGCATGTTAAGGCATATTCTACTTGTCATAGGACTAGTTAGGCGGTCCGAACGCGTTTCACGCGAACGACGCGTTAAAGTAGCATAAGCTACCTAAACGGGTCGTAATGGGTCGTAAGCACTTATGTTAGGTTTCATTATGTAGGCTTTGTTAAACCATATTACATGAGTCTCCATACTCGTTTGGTTTACAAACCCTCATTCTATCCGATCCTCCGATATAGGTCCGGTTTATTAACGTAGTTACCTATATTAGGTGTCGTTTGATTCCGTGATCTCTAGCTTTGCTTGGTGGTTATCTTAGGACTTCTGAGCAATCTCAGGTCAGTACATAGAACCCCCTCTTTTACTGTTTTCAAACTGTTTTGGGGTGAAACACATGTGCCTACTTGTTACTTTCGTGCTTTCCTGTTTTCACATCATATACTTGTTATGTTCATTAGTACACTATTAGTACATGATTTACATTACATTTCTGCTATGTATGTGTGACAACCCATGATTTACGGCTCTTAATTACGTGATTAACAAGTGATTAATGCGATAATAAATAGTGTTTACAGTGCAAATTAACTTAATTAGGCCTTTGGAATGCCTAGGAACGTTTATCGGACTTTACAGTGCGTGTATAGTGATTAACGGGGAACCTGCTGAACACTACGCGACAACGTACTGATGCCGTACAAAATACTGTCAACGCCGACAAATATTAAATTTTTACGATATATATTAGCTTCGTAATAAAATTTTTGTGACTACAGTCGAAACCGGATTGAAAAACGGGTTAAAGAGACAACGATACAATTTTTCGTGATTATTACCGTGATCGACGAACGGGCGTGCAAACAACAACTACCGACCGTATGTTTGTATTTTAATTTTTGACGAAGTTCAGGATTTGACAACGGTTCTCGTAGGAATTACGGGCCACTTACACATGAGATGGGCTTGTGGGCCCTGGGCCCAAGCCAAAAACCCACAAGCCTAAACCCGTGCATAATACACAAGATCTACAAAATCCTGTCAAATCCTACTAAATATTAGTAAATCGATATAAAATCTTACAAAATCTGATGAAATCTATAGTAAATCTTGGCAAAATATTATTAAGATCTCTAAAGATTTTACTAGATCTCAACACCTCCCTATAAAGACCCTTCTCATCTCCTTCACAAGCCAAACACCCTCACCCTCTCACTCCTTGTCTGCATTTCATATTACACACAAACATAACCCAAAGCAAAAGCAGGGAACTCACCCTCTCTCTCTCTCGATCATATATACACAAACAACACGCACACCTCCCACTTTTGCTCTCCCTCTCCGGCGAACAGGTAGGGCCGGGCTCCGGCCGGTGCACGGCGGCGACACAACCCCCCCCCCTTCCTGCTCGAGCTGTTTAATCGGACCACCACCACCATAGTTGGGTGGTGGTGATGTGCGGCGACGTTACAGAGAGAAGAGAGAGAGAGAAACAGATGAGAGAGAGAATCGAGACGGAGAGAGAGAGAGACTGACGAGAGAGAGGGGGCGGAGCAAGAATGAAGGTGCCGACCACCACACGCGGCGGTGGCCGGCGGTGTCGGTGGCTGTGGTGGGTGTTTTGCTGCCTTTTCTGTTCGATCTCAGGTCCAACAGGCATGTGAGTCGATTTAGGCTTCAAGCTCGGTGATTCAGTTCGAGTTTTGGGTTCACAGGGTTCGTTTTTGGTTCAGATTTATGCCACGGCTCAGTCATGGGTCTCGGGTTCGGATGCGGTCCAGTCAAAGGCAGTCAACAATGGTTCGGGTTAGTTTTGGTTCAGCCTTGGTTCGGTCCAACCCAGTCAAAAACAGCAGCCTCGGGTTTTGCTCGGTTCAGTTGACTCGGTCAAACCGAGTCGACTCAGTGTTCGGGTCAGCAGGTTCAGGTCAACAGTTGGTTCGATGTCAGTCGGTTCGGGTCAGATTTTGAAGCGGTTCGAGTCAACTCGGTCCAACTCGGTCAACTCAGTTGACTCAGTCAACTCAGTGAGATGACTCGGTCAGCTCGGTTTTCGACACGAGAAGATGGTAAAGATTTTACGCCGCAATACATTTCATTATTCTTATAATTTTATTTATTTCGTGAACGACCTCGACCGATACTTTTAGCGACTATTTACACTTTAATTTGGCATATTTAATGAAAAGCTATATATATTGCATGAATTGATTGAATTTTGATAAAAATAGCGACACCTTGTGTTGTCGGGGCGTCCAAAAACAGAGGAAACTCTGCCCGTTTTTCGAGAAAATCCGCAAACACAAAAGGCGTTTTATTATCGGATTCAAATAATCTTTTACAAAGACGACAATTTGGATATTATTTCGATAATGCTTTTATAAAATAAAACATGAAATAATATTTTTAATTCTTTTATTACTTTCGACAATCCTTTCAAGTATCAAACAATACGAAATCTTTTCGTAAACTTGAATATAGTTTATATGCTATTTCGAAATATCAAACGACACGACGAGTCGGAAATTTATTTACAACAAATAAATATAATTATTATATTTATTATACACTTCGGAATTTCGACAACTCCTTATAAAGTCAATATAATTATTTATATTGTTTCAAACGCCGAACACACATTCGTTTATAAAAATAAATATAGTTATATATTTATTTTCAAACACGACAATCCGACGATTCTTTCATGAATATGACTTTTTATATTCACGTCAAACGCCTAAATGGCATAGACATACACTTTGATAAATATCATACGAGACGTATATATGATACGAATTGGTTATACGTTATTTTCATACAAACTTTTGTACATACACGTACGATTTCTCAAGACAACTAACGCGATTATATCAATATATTTATATACTTTTATATAAATGTTCATATATTTTAAACCTCACGAAAACTAAGTCTTTTCGAGACTTCTTAAATACCGACGAATAAACGAATTACGCAAGCATAACTTCTTCGCTTCTTTCAAGTTAACAACTTACTGTCGAATCGTTCGGCTAACGATTCGGTAGAGCTCGGTGACACGTAGATTAGTTACCGCTTTTATTTAGAAACTTATTAGATATTCCGTGTTAGGAATATTGTAGAATGCACGCTAGCAAGTCAAGTCTTGGAAACGATATCATCGAAGTCGTAATTAGCTAGCTTTGCACAAGGAATATTCAGGTGAGTTCATAACCCCACTTTTTACGGTTTTACATTTTTGTAAATGTTTTCGGGGTGGAAAGACATGCACGTTTTGCAAAAACATACAAAGTTTTGAACAAACGCAAAACTGGTATTTCTAAATCATATTACGAAGGGATTTCGAGGAACACAAATGATTTACGAAAGGTTTATACTAAACATACCGGTTTTCAAACAAACGTATCTTTCGGAATATGCATACCCACGAATTCTAGTTTTCTAAACTATGGGTAAATACAAGAAGCACTCTTGGTGAGAACGAGTACCAAGTATGATGCAAATGCTTATTTTTGAAATGTGAATGATTTTCGGTCAGGGTGACCAGGGATTTTCGGTCAGGGTGACCAGGGATTTTCGGTCAGGGTGATCAGGGATTTGGTCGGGGATACCAGGGATTTTTATACATGGTATGATTAGCGTAAGGAGGGTTTACTACTTAGATCATGTGAGTGGGTAGGCGCAACTTGGGATCATTAATCCTCATTGTAGGACCGAGGGACAGGAGCGGTAGATCTATTTGGGTGTAGCGAGCCCAACCCCAAGCCCAGCAGAACGGACCTTGGGGTGACTTTGTGCCCAACGCGAAATCTGTTAGGTTTGAGTCTTCCTACTTGCACTTCACACATATCAATGGCCTTGCAAACCATTGGTGATATCTTTTTCCTTATCTGCTACATACCAGGGATTTTATACTTATGGAAACTTCTTGTTCATACAAATTAACTACCATGTTTTATACAAATTCAAAGCATTATGCGGGTATGGAGTCAAAGTCAGGGTGGGCATTGACGGTTATGCGAACATTACAAATACAAGGCTTTACAAATACATGGTTTTATGAACATAATGTGTTACAAACACAACGTTTCCATATAACTTGGCAAGAAAATGATTTTTAAATTCATTTTCTCAATACTATTACAAAAATCGGTTATTCCAAAGATTTATTCCAAATCTTTCACAATACCAAAGATTTATTTCAAACCTTTCACAACTCAAAAGATTTATCTCAAATCTTTTACGAACAAACTATGAACTCGCTCAACTTTATGTTGATTTTTTTCGCATGTTTCTTTCTCAGGTTGCAGTTCTAAGACAAGGAACGGTTGGAATAGGAGAACCATCGGAGATACGAGTACTTAGTGGCGTTCAGTTTCTAGAAAGTCTTAGCTTTTTGCTTCCGCTGTGCAATGACGATACCAGTCCAGTCACGCCAAGCTCTGATAATTTCGGGGTGTGACAGATTGGTATCAGAGCTATAGATTACAGTGAATTAGGTTTTTGTTGTGATACCTAGGCTCTAACCTCACTTTTCTCTGGGACTTAGACTATTAAGACGCTGAATACATACAGAACGCCTAGTACTCGAATGTGGTCTCCAACCGTTGTCGAAAAACAAACAGTCAAAATTTTGTTTTCAAACATACGCTATTGTGATGTTTTATACACGGTACACAAAACAATTACATACAGTACACAACACTCTGAGAGTTTAGGAAACATGCATTTAAGACCTTCGGAAAAGGGAATTCAGTCGGGTGGCTGGATCTGGTCTGAGAGACTAGGAGATTCAGTCTGAGAGGCTGGGAGGATAGTCTAGTGGGACTAGGAGATTCAGTCTGAGAGGCTGGGAGGATAGTCTAGTGGGACTAGGAGATTCAGTCTTAGAGGCTGGGAGGATAGTCTAGTGGGACTAGGAGATTCAGTCTGAGAGGCTGGGAGGATAGTCTAGTGGGACTAGGGAGTCAGTCTGGGAGGCTGGGAAAAATTGTCTAGTGGGACTAGGGAGTCAGTCTGGGAGGCTGGGAGGCTAGTGGGACTAGGAGGACTATTTGATTGCTTATTGGTTATTTGTGCATGTGTGTGTTTATTAAAGGTCATCACGTAGGAACCGCGAATATTAGCTCGGGCACACACTATTATCCATATTGTCTATGATATTTTAACTTCCCAAGCAGGCAGCCTACGCATAACGAAATGCTAGAGCACGACAATACATGAAACTCAAACTTTACGTCAACGGATGTCGAAGTACATCACATTCTATGCAGAACGTAACGCTAGTGCACAGGTATACGTGAAACTTAAGCTATACATCAACGGAGATTGAAATACGACATATACGACTGTCGAGGCGATGCCTTTTAGAAGGAACGATGATGCAAATTTAACGACGACGCTTGATCCCTGTCAGCAAGAGAACTAACGATCAGGAAACGACAACTTGTCACGCGATCCTGCAACGACACGAATCACGCCAGGAAGAAGACGATTGTCTCCGCATCCCCCCCTACCTAACTAACGACGAATACGCTATGTTCGACATTCCATGGTAATGTCACCTAACAATTGGTCGTCACACGAAACCCCTGGTAAAGTCCTCAAATTTCTTTTATTGAAATTTCGAATTTCACACTTACTGAGTAGATTTTCGTATCTCTACTCCTCTTAATGGTCATTGTACCACGATCATTTCTTTACAAGTTACATACATGGTTTTTCGTTGTAACCATGCCTAAAGTTTTCTTGTCAATACATATATTTATTGTCGGATTGCGCTAAAACCAAGTTCGATTGTTTGAACTTCTGCATTACACATACTCAATTCAAGATACCATATGATGTATTGAAGACATCATATTCAAATTCGTTTTAACAAGAGTTTCATTTGTTCCGAGTCGTAGTAGACTTGTTTGGTCTACGACTCCAATAAGTCATTTGTTGATTTCGACACCTTGTGGTGGTATATTCATTAACTTGAAGCTTGCGCTAAACTCGTTTACGCGTCTCATGCACGGATTTAATTATTTCTTTATTAATTTGTTTTAAATCCGCTTTGAATCATCATATTAAAGCAGTCTTAACACAATCGTGTGTTAAGACAATGGTACACAAATTCATTTCATATTCCGGTATACCTCATAACGGTTCTTTCAACATCGATCGAATGCTTTGCGACATTCATTGCTTCTTCACCTTTGATCGAAAACATTATTTCTTTGATGTTCAAATTTCAATTGAAAATTCTATGATGTCATTTGAAACAAACTTTCGGATTCACCTTATTACGCTTTCATTTGACTTCAAACACGGTGGATTTGTTTGATCACCGCTATTATTGAATTATTTAAATCACTACGACCCTTGTGGTGTCAGTACAAACTTGTAGCTTGGGCTAATTATGATTGAGCGTTTTATGCAAAACACAGGTGATACTTGTTCGATCGCCTCTATTATTAAATTGTTTCATTCATTGCGACACCTTGTGGCGTCGGTATGACTTGCAGCTTGCGCTGATCACGATCGAACGTTTCGTGCAAACTATTACATTTGAGATTGTGGATTCTAAGTTCATCTAGTGGATGTTATTGCTTCTAGAATTCATTTACATGTTATAAACATTCATATGGAATTCGATTGGTCGAAGTTCCTGTTCATTGTTGGATCCTTGTTAACTTAGTCGCACTGGTGACTGTATCATTAAGTCTTGTTTCGATTACGCGGTCATTCACTTTGTTATTATTCGGACTTACCTGCGAACAATACAATTCCGAGGAGATAACATAGTCTAAATTTCGAGGACGAAATTTCTGTAACAGGGGGAGAATGTGACAACCCGTGATTTACGGCTCTTAATTATGTGATTAACAAGTGATTAACGCGATAATAAATTGTGTTTACAGTGCAAATTAACTTAATTAGGCCTTTGGAATGCCTAGGAACGTTTATCGGACTTTACAGTGCGTGTATAGTGATTAACGGGGAACCTGCTGAACACTACGCGCCAACGAACTGATTGTTGGACCGTGTCGTGACCCTAAACGATCAGTTGAGAAAGTTCATCATCACGTATAAAGGCGGAATCAGAATACGTAATGTAACAGCAGCTTATCCTTTCAATTCCTTCACTTTATTAACTTTCTGAATCAATTTTGACAGAGTTTCAGTACCGTAACAATGACCTGGTCTCGTTTCTTTGGTAACAATGAATGAACACATGCTAGGTATTTATACTAATGTTAATTTCGCTTCAATGGTCATGACCATATGAGCGAAATCACATGAAACTGATTTCGCTTATATGTCAAGTTCATTAAAGCGAAATCAACAAGTTCATTTAAGCGAAATCACCCTAACAATGTTCATTAAAGCGAAATCAACTATAAAACCCTAATTTGACAATTAAAACCCTATGTTGACTAACTTTGACTTAAGACTTGATGAAGATGCAGTCAACAGACATTCTCGTGCATCAACAGACTCCCCCTTGGATGTTGACGTAGTCTTCAGATCCTGAGTCTTCAGTCTTAGTCTTTTCTTTAACTCTGTCTTTTCATCATAAGCACTTTATCTTCACAGTTTTCAGAATCTTGTCCTCCTGGCTCTAACTTCTTTATTCCCTTTGAATGTTGATCCAGACTCCCCCTTTCACAGACTCCCCCTCTCGATATGCTAGAATCTGAGAAATCTGGTTCAAGCTTTAACAATTTGCCTCCATTGGGAATTATGAAGTCCAAACCTGTTACTCAAACATCATTCATTACAATTCTATCTTTTCAACAATAAAACACAAACTTAATCAGTTTTAGAAATCCACTCAAGTATTCAGGTTCAAGTTAATGACCTTAATCACTTGATTAATCTACCAAGTCCAAATTAATGACCTTGGTTGATTATTTGACGAATCAAACTGATTTTTAAAACAATAATTTCAAACATTTTCTGAAAATAACAAGTATCAACTTAATGAACTTGTTTTTAACTTTTCAAACAAATCAAACTTCTTCAAAGTAAGCTCTCCTCATTCTTCAGTCCAGAATCTCCTGCATCTGCTTCAAACATCTGAGAATCCAACAATCAACTCTCCACTTTGGTTTGTCAGAAAAATAAAGCAGAAATAAAATCTTTTTGGATTTTATCAAAGTATTCTAAACTAAGAAATGAAATACAGAAAACTTAAATTGCAGAAAGTAAATAAAGTAAACTATTTACAAACATATTTTTGGCGAGCGTGTTAGGGAATCATATCAGCTTTTCAGACAAATTACAAGTACCATTAAGCTACATTACATACTCAGATTTAAACAATTCACCTCGATTGTCGATATACTGATCCATCTTAAATTCCCACACACATTTCAATTTACTCAGGATACGATTTAGATGAATTAAGAACTTAGATCATTCATGTGTCCCACCTCTTGAATATACTCCCATATCCAGAATCTCAATAATCAGTCTTACAGGTGAGTATACTACAATGATATCTGTATATAATTTAGGTATGCGAGGGCCGAGGGATCTCAGGTCGATACTTCCGTATACGCAGAGAGATATCAGCTTCGACTTATCGGTGTGTCCCCTTTAGAGTGTCACACCCCGACCACGTAAAAACAACAAGACATGGCGGAAACGTCGGGGAGTGTTGTAACAGAATTAATGTTTCAAATCCATGGCAATCGAAGTTTCGTTTTATTAATTAAAAGTGTTACAATGTCTTATCAAACAAAGAAATACAACATAATTAACTAGTCTTGTATCTTTTATTGTCACTGAAGCCCAAGTCTGCCTATGTGTATCTTGATCATCTTATGCAACAGCTCCTGAAAAACACATGTGAAAATAGGTACGTCAGCATAAAAATGCCTGTGAGATACATAGGTTTTGTGAAAATAGGTTTCATGACTTATGTTTGAGAAAATGTTTAGTCATGAACCTTGTAATTTGCTTTGTCTTGTAAATCATTTGAAAAACAATAAGATCAGATGATATGTATAAATAAGGGAATAATGTATGGTTAAATGAATAACCATGTAAAATGAGTTTGTATAAGATAAGTTGTTTGTAAATCAATGTCTTGTGAAAAGTATGTTATTTGTATAAAATGTTATATGTATCAAACTGAAATGATTCAAATAACGCTACGATATGTAATACCATACAAACATTTATATATAGGAAGTACCAGCGGCGTATCCACCATGCTTGTATCATATTACACACGCATCGTTACTTAATCACTTAATCAAACCAAACCAACAATGTATGATGTCTATGTCTAGACCAATTGTCAAATGTATTGGATAATATGTCAAAGTGTTTATGTCAAGATGTAAATCATGTAGTGTAAAACAAATGTCAAACATGTTTATGTGTCAAATGTAAATCATGTCAAAATGTCTATGTCAAATGTCCATGTCAAATGTCTTTGTCAAATGTCTTTGTCAAATGTCATGTATGGCAAGTGGAATGTATCAGCTAAACCATATGTAAAATGCACAAAAACAAGGTATTGAAGTAAAACATGGTTTAAATCCAGGTTATGTTTTGTGTAATAAATGCATGTTATACTGATATAAACATCTATGCGGTATTGTGAAAAATTCATTTAAATAAACCCAACGTCATATCAAAATGTAAGCATGTGAAAACAATGCACTAAGTATGTAATCAAATGAACATACATAGCGTGAAATGTCATGTAAAACGATATACTAAGTAATGCACACAATGGGCACACCTAGCATGAAGTGTAATGAAATCATGTACTATAATGTACTAACGAACATAGCGGTATATGATGTGAAAACAGGAAAGCATGAAAGTAACAAGTAGGCACATGTGTTTCACCCCAAAACAGTTTGGAAAACAGTAAAAGAGGGGTCTATGTACTCACTTGAGATTGCTCAGAAGTCCTAAGATAACCACCAAGCAAAGCTAGAGATCACGGAATCAAACGGCACCTAATATAGGTAACTATGTTAATAAACCGGACCTATATCGGAGAATCGGATAGAATGAGGGCTCATAAACCAAATGAGTATGGGAACTCATGTAGTATGGTTTAATAAGGCCTACATACTAAATGAAACCTAACCTAAGTGCTTACGACCCATTTCGACCCGTTTAGGTAGCTTATGCTACTTTAACGCGTCGTTCACGTAAAACGCGTTCGGAACGCATAACTAGTCCTATGATAAGTAAAATATGCCTTAACATGTCTAATATTGTTTCCATATTAGTTTAGATACCAAAATTTATGTTACATATGCTTAAAATGAATTTTGGCGTAAAAAAGGCATTTTGGTAATTTACCTAAGGCATATAAACTACCTATCATACAACTACTTAAACGAAGCGACCATAAGGTATAACCTCGGAAGGTTATTCCCTATATACTATGGTCACCTAATATTTTTGGTCGGATCCTAATGATCGACCAAATGGGTCGGGTTCGAAAGCATAAGCGACTGATCAAGTCGCTTACCCTTACGACCCTAGACAACGTGGTAATCAGTAGGCATAGTCACAAGGACTATAACCATCGTGATTACAATCACGTTGCGAAGTTCTAACGAACTTCGCATTGACCATAAACTGGTCAATGCAGAAAGTCAAACAAGGTTTGGATTTCGGACTCGAAAAGCAATAAAAGAACGAAGGAACACTTACAAAGGGTCCCCGAATGCTAATCTAGATCCAAATAACTCAGGTATGAAACAATGGTTCCAACTTAGAGTCTTTTGGATCAGATTCTTGTGAGGAAAAGTGAAGGGTGGAGGTGGGTATTTATAGTAAATGGTCCACCGTTAGGATCGTTTGTCGAATATCGTGCCTTAATCACATCCGTACATGTGTCGGAACCTTATGGTACCCAAAATGACCACTCACCATAAGAGATCAACATGTGGCAAGGGGTTAGGGAGTGGTTAACAGCTGTTAACAGCTGTAAAAAAGACATTTTGCTGCATCTAGCCCCTACTTAGGGACCTAGTTTGGCAGATTTACAGTTTCAGTCCCTGCAACCTCAAAACTTGGTTTTCGATGCGTTTTTTTTTACACGTTTAAGCCCTGTTAACCCCATTTCAAAGCTCTAAAATGAAGTTAAAGTATAGGGAACTTAAAATGTGTTCAAAAATATCTCGGGTGTCGGTTCGTTTAGCCGTACGGTTACGTTGTTCGGTTAATTACGACGGAATGCGCATAAGCGTGAAAAATGATCCAAATGGCGTGACAAATGGATTTTTCTTATGCCAAACACTAAAATAAAATATTTTAGTGCTTACATAAATTTTTGGATGTCCGGATGTATTCAGAACGTAAGTTATGCACGAAAATGCAAACTTGTGCACTTTTTGATGCTTTTGGTACCTGAATGAGCCAAAAGTTTATTTTAGCACACCGAACCCCTCAAAGCCTATTTATAAGCTATATAAAGGATATTTAAGGTGTGTTTAACTTATGGTCATGTTCTGGAATGTCTGTTACAGTTCAAATTGGCATACTTTCGCAGTTTGTCAAGTTTAGTCCCTGTAAGCGAATTAACTTGTTTTTGCCATACCAAAGCCTTCAAAACTTATTTCTAAGTTATGTAAAGGTTATTTAAGGTATGTTAAGCCTATGTCACTATTCCGGAGTGTTTGTTGCATTAAACTGGTTATATTTACGCATCGGTGCGCGTATAACCTTCCAGAAAGCGATTTAGAGTTTGGAATTGAACAAAAATTGATATGTGCAAATGATACACATATTTTTACAAATACCAAGTATGAAATATAATATTTCATTGGTTCGGTATTTGTTTGATGGCCGTGGAGGCACAGGTGTTACAGTCTCCCCTACTTTAGGAAATTTCGTCCCGAAATTAATTTCTAGAGGAAACTTGTGAAGAAAGCTGTGACAGTTTCGCCTTCTAATAAATCCATTGACCCTTAAGTAAAACTCTGGGTCATGTTAGGATTCTTAGCGAAATTATCGACTATCAATGTAAAGTCCTTGTAGTAACAAAACATGGAGTTTCGAACTACGGACAGAAGAATGTTTCTTATGAAGACTCATCATAGGAAACTTGAATTCAGGATTGGGAAGTGTAAGATAAAACGACATCGGTCAAAGTCCAAGACTTCTCCCGTATCATTACTCTTGCCACTATTGGTCTTTACACATGACAAAACTTCCTGTGGTTTCTGTGCACTGAATTCCATAATTATGTAGGCCTCCATAATTACGTACTTCCTTGCACAGTCCGCACAGTTCATTTCATAATGCGTAAGGGAAAAGTCAAACGAATAATCCTGTGGTGATTTAACTTGACTGTAATAGAGTCTCATTAACTAGGTCACCAAAGGATTAGATAAACGAACAATCTCTTCAGCTAAACTACCCCAGAGAAATATTTAACTACACCGACGTAGGATGTATTTAACTTTAGATCGACGTAGGATCTCTTTAACTCAACTATCTAAGAGAAACATTTAACTACACCGACGTAGGATGTATTTAACTTTAGATCGACGTAGGATCTCTTTAACTCAACTACCTAAGAGAAACATTTAACTACACCGACGTAGGATGTATTTAACTTTAGATCGACGTAGGATCTCTTTAACACAACTACCTAAGAGAAACATTTAACTACACCGACGTAGGATGTATTTAACTTTAGATCGACGTAGGATCTCTTTAACTCAACTATCTAAGAGAAACATTTAACTACACCGACGTAGGATGTATTTAACTTTAGATCAACGTAGGATCTATTTAACTTTAGATCGACGTAGGATCTATTTAACTCTATCAACACATGTTGTCCTTAAACTTTGGAATAGTACTTTATAATCCAAGGGACTTAATCTACAACGTAGAAGTCCATTAAGGATTTAAGATAGTACATTTTTGAATATCCTACTACGAATCCCTCATATGAAGGTATGAAAGATTCTACGAGGATTTGGATAGCGAATATCCAGAGTATACACGAACACAAAATGCATAAATGGAAAGACAAGATGCATAAACACATAGTCACATAACCACAAAATTGTTTATCTAGATCTTTAATTTGTAAGTTTTGTTTTGTTAATTACGTACATGCATTTAAAGCACACTAGGAATTCCATTTCATGGATTTCATTCGGTACTTTAAACATTAGCGAGAATCTAACTATGAAGATAGAAAGATCTTCCAAAAATTCGATTTCGTTTTCAAGAAAACGCAATATTCGAATTAAGGTGTAATAATTTCTGAATATACGAAAATACCCTTAGGTACCCTATTAAGAATTTATAATGGTACTTTGGGTATTCGTACAGAGTTGTAACTTGCGCCTTGTACTTCGTTTCCTTGGAAGAAACGGGTATTTTGGATTTCCGTGGAAAACGCAAGAGATAATAAAATGGAAGAAATTACGGGGTAGTCTGTTCTTCAAGGAATACGGTTCCTTGATTGTCGGTATTGTAGAGGATACGTTGTTTATACCAGCCATCACATTTGTACATTGCAATGTAAATAAAGAGATTTATTTATTAACAATGATAACATCTGTTTCATGGACCTTGACAACAAAAGAAAATAATACATAAGGCTTGATTATTTCTAAACAGCATTGTCTTCTAGTTGGTCTGATGCTCATCCCTGAGCCGGATTCGCATTAGCAAGCCTTGGGCAATTCCTTCGGAAATGGCTCATCTCGCCACAGTTGAAGCAAGGACCTGGTGGAAGACGAGCTTGAGCAGGATTTACTTGAGGTTGGTTTGGACCACCTTGGTTTGGGGTAAATCGACAAGCATTTGCCAGGTGACCGAGTCGCCCACATGATGCACATAAACGACACTGTAGGTGAGCTAAGTGATGTGCATTACATTTGTCGCATATCGGTGCAGTACCGGCATAAGGTTTCTTTGCAGGAGGTTGAGTTGGTTGGTTGCGGGTGTTTTGGTTGGGTTGAGCAGCAATCGCAAAATTCTGCGAAGCCTTACGCTTCTTTGACTCCTTATGGGATCCAGTCTGTTCATCCATGATCTTTGATTCCTCGACTGGTTTTGATTCCTCGACCGGTTTCTTGTCACCTTTCCGGAAAAGTTTATGCTTTCTGATCTGAGATTCAGTCAAGGTTGCAGATAGCTCAATGGCCTGCCTAACCGTAGTGGGGTTACTACCAGTAACAATGTCCTGGACTGAGTCAGGGAGACCATCAATGTATTTCTCGATCGCCTTATCCAAAGGCGTAACCATGGTAGGGCACAACAGGCTCAGCTCCTCATATCGATCAGTGTATGCTCGATGTTCACCGCTGTCTTGCTTAAGATCGTCGAATTCCCTTTCCAATGCCCTGATCTCGTGATGAGGACAGAATTCCTTCATCATCAGTGCTCGAAGTTCTTCCCAAGTTTGGGCCAGTGCCACTTCGGCACCCCTATCTCTCACCACACCGTTCCACCACGTCAAAGCTCGTTTCTCAAAGACACTAGATGCGAAATCTACCTTTCGCTCGTTTGGACATTGTACATGCCTGAAGGTGCTCTCTAAACTCTCGAACCATTTTAGAAGTGCAGTCGCTCCTTGAGACCCGGAAAACTTTGATGGCTTAGCCGAGTTGAACGTCTTGAAGTTGCAGAGGGCATTATTGTTGTTGATAGCTTGGTAACATTGAGCAACGACGTTCAGGATTGCAGCAGTCATTTGCTGTGTAATGACAGCTGCCAGATCGTCAATAGATATCGGATTTTCGCGTCGTGGAGGCATTCTAAAAGAGGAAGCATGAAAGGAAATGAGTGAGAGAGTTAGACGAAAAGAATGAGATGAAACAAATCTGATGAAAGCCGGGATAGTGGTCATTTGTTTGTTACTACAAAGCAACAAACGACACACAGTGACTGAATTAAAGTAAATGGATCAAAAATAATGTATCGCGAAGACATGCTCGCCTATAAGTGAACACTCATCCCAAGAATTCCCAGGTAAGCACAACTGGTCTCGCGTCTGATGAGATATATACGAAGTGCTTGCCTAGACAGAAAACCCAGAATACAGGCATTCACCCTTCCAGTTTGCACGTGTTCACATTATTTAAAACCCAAAACCTTGACGAGATTTTGAAAACTCAAAGGGGTTCAAAACCATATAATAGAGAGTTCAAAACCTTACAATAGAGGGTTCAAAACCTAGTAATTAATCATCCTAGAACAGATGATTAGTTTTCAAAGCGGTTTTGAAATTTATGTTCTTGTTGTGGTAGTCGCCTAAGGATAGGTGACGGTATTGTTTTATGACTAAACGCAAGTAAACTCACGTTAGGGTCCTAAGAAGGTTATAGACTAGGTCAAAGCATTACTAATAACCTAATTCCCTATAACCATTGGCTCTGATACCATCTTTTCTGTCACACCCCGACCACGTAAAAACAACAAGACGTGGCGGAAACGTCGGGGAGTGTTGTAACAGAATTAATGTTTCAAATCCATGGCAATCGAAGTTTCGTTTTATTAATTAAAAGTGTTACAATGTCTTATCAAACAAAGAAATACAACATAATTAACTAGTCTTGTATCTTTTATTGTCACTGAAGCCCAAGTCTGCCTATGTGTATCTTGATCATCTTATGCAACAGCTCCTGAAAAACACATGTGAAAATAGGTACGTCAGCATAAAAATGCCTGTGAGATACATAGGTTTTGTGAAAATAGGTTTCATGACTTATGTTTGAGAAAATGTTTAGTCATGAACCTTGTAATTTGCTTTGTCTTGTAAATCATTTGAAAAACAATAAGATCAGATGATATGTATAAATAAGGGAATAATGTATGGTTAAATGAATAACCATGTAAAATGAGTTTGTATAAGATAAGTTGTTTGTAAATCAATGTCTTGTGAAAAGTATGTTATTTGTATAAAATGTTATATGTATCAAACTGAAATGATTCAAATAACGCTACGATATGTAATACCATACAAACATTTATATATAGGAAGTACCAGCGGCGTATCCACCATGCTTGTATCATATTACACACGCATCGTTACTTAATCACTTAATCAAACCAAACCAACAATGTATGATGTCTATGTCTAGACCAATTGTCAAATGTATTGGATAATATGTCAAAGTGTTTATGTCAAGATGTAAATCATGTAGTGTAAAACAAATGTCAAACATGTTTATGTGTCAAATGTAAATCATGTCAAAATGTCTATGTCAAATGTCCATGTCAAATGTCTTTGTCAAATGTCTTTGTCAAATGTCATGTATGGCAAGTGGAATGTATCAGCTAAACCATATGTAAAATGCACAAAAACAAGGTATTGAAGTAAAACATGGTTTAAATCCAGGTTATGTTTTGTGTAATAAATGCATGTTATACTGATATAAACATCTATGCGGTATTGTGAAAAATTCATTTAAATAAACCCAACGTCATATCAAAATGTAAGCATGTGAAAACAATGCACTAAGTATGTAATCAAATGAACATACATAGCGTGAAATGTCATGTAAAACGATGTACTAAGTAATGCACACAATGGGCACACCTAGCATGAAGTTTAATGAAATCATGTACTATAATGTACTAACGAACATAGCGGTATATGATGTGAAAACAGGAAAGCATGAAAGTAACAAGTAGGCACATGTGTTTCACCCCAAAACAGTTTGGAAAACAGTAAAAGAGGGGTCTATGTACTCACTTGAGATTGCTCAGAAGTCCTAAGATAACCACCAAGCAAAGCTAGAGATCACGGAATCAAACGGCACCTAATATAGGTAACTATGTTAATAAACCGGACCTATATCGGAGAATCGGATAGAATGAGGGCTCATAAACCAAATGAGTATGGGAACTCATGTAGTATGGTTTAATAAGGCCTACATACTAAATGAAACCTAACCTAAGTGCTTACGACCCATTTCGACCCGTTTAGGTAGCTTATGCTACTTTAACGCGTCGTTCACGTAAAACGCGTTCGGAACGCATAACTAGTCCTATGATAAGTAAAATATGCCTTAACATGTCTAATATTGTTTCCATATTAGTTTAGATACCAAAATTTATGTTACATATGCTTAAAATGAATTTTGGCGTAAAAAAGGCATTTTGGTAATTTACCTAAGGCATATAAACTACCTATCATACAACTACTTAAACGAAGCGACCATAAGGTATAACCTCGGAAGGTTATTCCCTATATACTATGGTCACCTAATATTTTTGGTCGGATCCTAATGATCGACCAAATGGGTCGGGTTCGAAAGCATAAGCGACTGATCAAGTCGCTTACCCTTACGACCCTAGACAACGTGGTAATCAGTAGGCATAGTCACAAGGACTATAACCATCGTGATTACAATCACGTTGCGAAGTTCTAACGAACTTCGCATTGACCATAAACTGGTCAATGCAGAAAGTCAAACAAGGTTTGGCTTTCGGACTCGAAAAGCAATAAAAGAACGAAGGAACACTTACAAAGGGTCCCCGAATGCTAATCTAGATCCAAATAACTCAGGTATGAAACAATGGTTCCAACTTAGAGTCTTTTGGATCAGATTCTTGTGAGGAAAAGTGAAGGGTGGAGGTGGGTATTTATAGTAAATGATCCACCGTTAGGATCGTTTGTCGAATATCGTGCCTTAATCACATCCGTACATGTGTCGGAACCTTATGGTACCCAAAATGACCACTCACCATAAGAGATCAACATGTGGCAAGGGGTTAGGGAGTGGTTAACAGCTGTTAACAGCTGTAAAAAAGACATTTTGCTGCATCTAGCCCCTACTTAGGGACCTAGTTTGGCAGATTTACAGTTTCAGTCCCTGCAACCTCAAAACTTGGTTTTCGATGCGTTTTTTTTGACACGTTTAAGCCTTGTTAACCCCATTTCAAAGCTCTAAAATGAAGTTAAAGTATAGGGAACTTAAAATGTGTTCAAAAATATCTCGGGTGTCGGTTCGTTTAGCCGTACGGTTACGTTGTTCGGTTAATTACGACGGAATGCGCATAAGCGTGAAAAATGATCCAAATGGCGTGACAAATGGATTTTTCTTATGCCAAACACTAAAATAAAATATTTTAGTGCTTACATAAATTTTTGGATGTCCGGTTGTATTCAGAACGTAAGTTATGCACGAAAATGCAAACTTGTGCACTTTTTGATGCTTTTGGTACCTGAATGAGCCAAAAGTTTATTTTAGCACACCGAACCCCTCAAAGCCTATTTATAAGCTATATAAAGGATATTTAAGGTGTGTTTAACTTATGGTCATGTTCTGGAATGTCTGTTACAGTTCAAATTGGCATACTTTCGCAGTTTGTCAAGTTTAGTCCCTGTAAGCGAATTAACTTGTTTTTGCCATACCAAAGCCTTCAAAACTTATTTCTAAGTTATGTAAAGGTTATTTAAGGTATGTTAAGCCTATGTCACTATTCCGGAGTGTTTGTTGCATTAAACTGGTTATATTTACGCATCGGTGCGCGTATAACCTTCCAGAAAGCGATTTAGAGTTTGGAATTGAACAAAAATTGATATGTGCAAATGATACACATATTTTTACAAATACCAAGTATGAAATATAATATTTCATTGGTTCGGTATTTGTTTGATGGCCGTGGAGGCACAGGTGTTACATAGAGGATCTTTTTGCTTACAACAGCAGCATTTATCAATTTTATTGTTTCAGCATGCTGAGGGTTTAATGCTGTGTTTCAAGCATTGCAGCAAGTATTAGCCAGGGACTAGGTCAGAACCACCGTTCAGCAGAAGTCCCGGAATAATACCCCAGATATCATAGAGTATAAAGACCTAGTATATCAGATTAAGAGACCTTTCAAACGAGATTTCAGGGGTTACCTATATATCCAAGTAGTGTTCCCCACGAATTCACAAGTTTGAATTTAGGTTTATATCCCGAATAAATCTACTAAATGTGTGAAAACCTATCGACACATCATCAGTAAGATTGTTTAACTCTTTTATACTTTTCAAATCTTTAGCATACTGTAATCGTCTAGCTGATGTACTATCATTTTCCCTATATACACAAGCTCTTTTTCATTTTATCATGTTTTTGTATTTTTGCATTTTTTACTGTTTTTGTATTTTCTGAAAAATAAACTATGTACAAACATCTACTCCCCCTAAATACCAAAACAAGTAAAAATTCGACAAACCATTGCAGATTGTTTCTCGTCTTCATCCGCAACAGTACTCTCATCAACGCCAATTATGCCATCCGACACCGACAGAAGCTTCATACCATTCAGTTTTAACAAATATTTAAACCGATTTTTATCAAAAGCTTTGGTATGTAAATCAGCTTTCTGTTCGTCAGTGTGGATTTTCTCAATTCGTATCAACTTTTTCTCAAAGCAATCACGAATAAAGTGATGATGAATTTCAATGTGTTTAGTTTTAGCGTGATGTACTGGATTTTTTGTTATATTTATTGCGGCCTCATTATCAATAAAAAGAGGTGTGTTAAGAAACTGCAAACCGTAGTCGCGCATCTGTTGCTGTATCCACAAGATCTGAGAGCAGCAACTGCTAGCAGAAACATACTCCGCTTCACAAGTAGATAACGCCACAGACGTTTGTTTCTTACACTGCCAGGTAACCAATCTAGGACCAAAGAACTGGCATCCTGCAGTTGTTGATTTTGAATTGACTTTGCAGCATCCGAAATCCGAATCGGAATACCCTTCGAGCGTAAAATCGCCTTTTCTAGGATACCACAACCCCAATGAAGGAGTTCCTTTCAGGTAGCGCAATATCCTCTTCACAATGATCATATGCGATGCTCTCGGGTTAGACTGAAATCTTGCTGCGAGGCACGTTGGGTACATGATATCAGGACGTGAAGCAGTTAGGTACATTAAAGAACCTATCATGCATCGGTAAAACGTTTCATCAGCCCTGTCTCCGGTGAGATCTGGGTGAATCCCATGATTTGTTGCAAGTGGAGTAGCAGCAGGAGTAGAACTTGACATCCCAAATTTCTCTAGAATATCATGAACGTACTTTGACTGATGAATGAAAATTCCCTCAGGAAGTTGTTCAACCTGTAATCCCAGAAAGAATTTCATCTCCCCCATTGATGACATTTCAAACTTTTGCTTCATCACTGATTCAAAATCTTTGCATAGATTTTCATTTGTCGACCCAAAGATTATATCGTCCACAAAAATCTGAACTATCAGAAGATGACCATCGACTTCTTTAGTGAAGAGAGTGGCATCCACTTTTCCACGAATGAACTTGTTGGCTAGTAGGTGTTGAGACAAAGTCTCGTACCAAGCTCTCGGGGCCTGGTGTAAACCATACAGCGCTTTGTCCAATAAGTAGACCTTGTTTTTGTGGATTGGATCGGTAAAGCCCGGCGGCTGACCGACATAAACCTCCTCTTTGACCTTCCCGTAAAGAAACGCCGATTTAACATCCAACTGATAAACTTTGAAGTTCTTCCAAGACGCAAATGCTAGGAAAATTCTGATCGCCTCTAGTCGTGCTACAGGAGCATAGACTTCGGTAAAATCAATTCCCTCCTGTTGACTAAAGCCCTGAACAACGAGTCGAGCTTTGTTCCTTACAACAATTCCTCTATCGTCCCTCTTACACTTGAACACCCACTTAGTGTTAATTTTCCTAAGACCATCCGGCAAATCAACTAACTTCCACACTCCCAATTTCTCGAATTGACTAAGTTCCTCCTGCATAGCATTGACCCAAGAGTCTTCAGTAAGCGCCTCTTTGTAAGTTCTTGGCTCAACCTGCGAGATAAAACAACTTAATGAAAATTCAGTTTGCAAAGGAGCAACTTTTGTATAAAAACATGTAAGCCCTTTATCAATCTGATTTCGAGTGCGAACGCCTGTCTGCAATTCTCCTATGATCAACTCCTCTAGATGATATGAAAAAGTTCGCGGCATCACTTCGCTTGGAACATCTACATTTCCCTCCAGATTAGTAACATTCTGCTCTGCATCTTGTTCACCAACTTGGTTTGTTTGACTTGAAAACTGAATTTGCTCCCCCTCAGAATCTGAATCACCATGATCAAATACTGGCATGTTTTCAGCTTCTAGATTATCATTCTGAGCCGACTGATTATCCTGAGCAACTTCATTCTGTTGGACATCATCATGTTCACCAGCATTACTTGGACCTGCTTCATCATCATTTGAAGTTTCCCGTGTTCTCCTCGAATACTCAGCTGGGAACCTTAGCTGTGACTCATATTCACGCAAAATATCCAACTCATCAAAGAAATCTTCATCATCCTCTGATTCTTCTCTCATGTCAAACGAATCCCAAAGTTTGTCATAATGATAACGCCATGAATCACCAGGATTCTGCGGCGGCATAGTATAACCTTGACATTCAACATTTGCAGCTTCAATAATCCACTTCTCACTTGGAACGAAGACGCGTCGTAATGGATTTGCATAACCAACAAATATACCCTCAACGCACTTCGGACCAAACTTTCCAAAAGGCTCTATAACCGTACAGGGTGACCCGAACGGTTCTAGATACTTCAAATTCGGTTTGCGGTTATTGATTAGCTCAAAGCACGTTTTGTTGAACTTCTTGACAGTGAGAACCCTGTTGAGCGTATAGCATGCGGCGGAAACAGCTTCAGCCCAAAAATTAATCGGTAACTTTGAATCTGCGAGCATAGTTCTAGCCGTCTCGATTAGTGTCCGGTTTTTGCGTTCTGCGACTCCATTCTGCTGCGGAGTGTACGGAGCACTAAACTCATGCAAAATACCTCTTTCATCACAAAATTCTTCCATCTTGCTGTTCTTGAATTCAGTACCATTGTCACTTCGAATTCTCTTAATACGCCTTTGGTACAAATTCTCAATCTTCCTGAACAGCCCCATCAAACTGTCAAATGTTTCATCTTTCGTCTTCAAGAAAGAAACCCACGAAAATCTGGAATAATCATCAGTAACGACCAAACAATAGTAATCTCCTGTAATGCTTTTGACATTCACCGGACCAAACAAATCCATGTGAAGTCTTTCCAGCGGTCTCGAAACTGAATTAACTTGCTTTGTAGGGTGTGACTTTTTCTTCTGCTTGCCTTTGATGCAGCTAATGCACTCCCCTTCCAGATGAAAACCTTTGATATTAACTCCCAAAACCAAATCATTGTGCACCAAGTGATTCATTTTTCTAAGATGTATATGCCCCATCTTTCGGTGCCACAATCTTGATTCTTTCTCAGTTGCTCTAGACACGAAACAATGTGCTTGACCAGTAGTTGTAGTTGCTACAGACATATCTAACACATATAAATCATTCACTCTAGGTGCCCTCATAATAATCCATTCTTCAGGAATAACAAAACCAGGTTTCAAAATCAAACATTCTTTATCAGTGAAGTGAGTAGTATACTGATTGTCACAAATCTGCGAGATACTAAGCAGATTGTTCTCCAGCTCAGTGATGTAGTTAACTCTCTCAAACGTCACAATCCCATTGGATAACGTTCCTTCACCAACAATTCTACCACCTTCATGACCAGCAAATCCCACATAACCACCATTAATGTTTCTTACATCAAACAGCAACGCGGTTTTTCCTGTCATATGTCGAGATGCTCCACTATCCATGATCCATCTTGAAATGGCTCTTGGAAGATCCTGCACATATCACAAGTTGATTTTAAAACATTTTAATAAAGATGCCGATTCATGCTTCGCGAACCAGGAAGCTCCGGCAATTCAAACTGCTTATTCGAACATGGTGTCCACCCAGGCCTCATCAGCCTTAGGTGTAACCTTGACTTTCGCAATTTGAATTTTGAAATTTTCAGCCTTCAAAGGTGGAAAATTTGCATCATAATCAACCGAAATTGATTCTTCAGCCTTTTTCACTTCAGAAGTTGAAATTTTCATTTCAGTTTTTGGTTTCCAAACTTGTTGAGATAATGCAACCCGTTTGTAAAATTTGTCATTTTTAGTTACCACTTTCTTTACGGGTTCATTTTTCACTTTGATGTTATCAATTTTCACATTCTTTTTCTCAACAATGATTGGTGTTTTACCCTTCACATCAACTTTTTTCTTTTGTCTATCAACAACTTCAGTCTTAGGCTTGGAGTTGGTGCAATTTCTTGCTATGTGACCAACTTTGTTACATCTAAAACATGTACGATTATCATCAACTCGACTTGTGCCTTCAGACTGAGGTTGTGAAACCCTCTTCTCAAAGAACTCTTTATTTGATTTTGAAAAAATTTCATTCTCTTCATCAGCAAGTGAACTTGAACTGTTCACAAACACCTTCTTTTCAGCAAACCTTTTGTTTTGAAAACTCTTTTTCTGATAACTATTACCACCCCGATAACCACCCGACCAATTGTTTCGATTGTTATTATAAAAACGTGGTGGAACAACAGGCTTTTTGTAATAAGCTTTATCTTTCTCAAAATTCATTTGCCTTTTTGTTTGACACAAACTGTTCACTTCTGACAACTCAACTTCAACCAATTTGAAAACATTTGTCAACTTTTTCACATTAACATTCTCAATTGGAAACTCAGAATCCGAATACAACTTATCAGATCCAGCCATCTTGTACATCACAAGACCCGGTTCATCACTTAAGTTGTTTTTGGACTTTGAATTCTGAATGTATTTGTCCAAGAAACACCCATCATCTTCAGCTGAATCACTATTCAAAACACTTTCAGCTGTGCTCTTAACAATCTCTGTCTGAACACTATCATCAGATGATGTAGAAAAAGTAACATCAATGTTTTCCGGAAGTATAACTTCTTTTTCTTCCTCAATTTCAACCAACCCAGACTGCTTTTTAGTGTAATTATGAAGAACAGGTGGTGGTACTTGATGAAAACCCACCCCAGTTCCATCAGAATACACATCTTCGCCCACTTTGTCTTTCCCGATGGGTTTGGGAATGATATGTTGCAAAACAAAGCTTGCGGAACTGTAACTGTTAAGCTTCAACTGGATTCGCTCGTTTTCGATTACAGCCTCTTGAACTTTAAGTTTCCATTTAGCGATTTCATCCAGTTGTTTGTTGATTGATTCTTCTTTAACTCTAAGCACTGCTTTTAAATGTTCATTTTCTTTAAAAGTTTTACCATTTCGATCATCACAATCTTTCATTGTGCTTTTGAGTTTTTCAAATTTTTCAGAAATCTGACGGTTTTCAAGAATCAACTTTTCATTTTCTTGTTTAATTTTGTCATGATCAATTTTATCAGTTTCAATTTGAGCAGTTAATTCTCTTATCCGTTCAGTTGAAGCTTTAACTGTTTTGTCACGACCAAGAATCTGATTCTCAACGTTTCTGACCTTTGCTGTCAGATCTTTAATTTTCTCACCGTTGAGATACGTGACAGTATTACAAAATTTGCACTCTTTGTTGCAATTTTTGCAATCAACATTTCCTTCGATCTTTTTACCTGACGCATTTGTTGACACATCTGAACTGGCCTGGCTTTTTGACTCAGACACGGAGTTAGAGTCTACCTCAAGTGCTTTGGCAGCTAGCACTTTGTCAGCCATTTTTCCTAAGTTCTCAGCATTCAACTCCTGCGTAGTATCGATAACTCCAGTATCAATCTTCTTGGATTCTTTTCCTTCTATCTCTTCTTTCTCCTTTTCCTCTTTCTCTTCTTCAATCATTTTCGAAGTTGGAGTTCCCCACCATTTGCGTTGCCAATACTCATCATTTTCTTTCATTTCCTTGATTAAGACTTCCAGATCAAGAGTTTTGTGATCAACTGCAATATTTCCATACTCATCAAGATAACACTCTCTGTCTGGATCCCGTCTGTTGGCTCTTTTTGCATCCAAATAAATTCTAGAAAGTCTAGTAATTTTGTTTTCCGAAATCATCTTTCTGTATCTATACTTCTGCTCTTCAGTTCTCTCATCTTTCCATGGAATAGGTTCATTTTTCGCCATGAATGCGTATCCAACCGCATCTTCTTCTGGTAGAATCTCTTGACTCCAATCATATCCCTCATCATCATAAATCACTGCAAGAGCTCTAGATTTCTCTCTGTTGTCTTCAACCTGCTTCAATCTAGGCGGCTCGGATTTATTCTGGTGATAAATCGCCTTCTTGTAGTAATCATCTCTGAAAGGATTCTCCGACTCATCAACATAAGCATTTCGGCATTCTCTCTTGAAATGACCCTTCTGCTTACACTTGAAGCATGTCACTTTGGATTTATCGAACCCCAGCTTAGTAGAAGCACCACCAATTGTTTTTCTGCCAGTAATTTCCATGAATCTTTGTGCACGACGAACAGCACTTGCCATAGCCCAACGAATATCGATCAGTTCCATTTCCTCCGGATCAATCTGATCGTAATCTTCTTTCGTCAGATTTGTATTGCCAATCTTCCCAGCTACCAATCCTTCATACGATTCCAACACCGATGCTAGAAAGATCATTTGCTGCTTTGCCGACTCTTCATCAAAATTTTGAGCATTCTTCAAGTCTATTGCAATGTTGCATTGAAAACTATTCTTTGCATCAGCATTTCCAGAAGATGAAGATCCACTGTGAAAACCACTGTGACTTCCACTGCTTTGACCACTTTGACTTTCTTTGCCGGCTGTCGACACATTTTCAGCAGAAAATGCAGTTTTTGGAGAAGTAGCTTTCGGCATCATGCTCTTTGGATAGTATAGATCCAGATTCTGTTGATAAGATGAATGATTAACTTTGTACGTCTTCTTTAACTCCAACTCATGACTTTCAAGTTTCTCAATCACCAAATCTGGTTTCAACAATTCAGAAGGAATAGTGTTCTTAAGCATGAGAGCATAATATCTCCACTCCATCTCGTATGGCAACGAATCGAACAACTTGTCTACTTGCTCATCATCAGAATATCTGATATCATGTCTTGCTAATTCCAGCTTCAGATGACCAAACCTTTCAATCATTTTACACACTGACTCATTTTTAAGACAACCAAACATATCAAACTCTTTCCTAAGAAGTTTCTTTTTGTTTTTCACGATTTCAGTACTTCCTAAACATTTTTGTTTTAACTTTGCCCAGAGGTCTTTAGCGTTTGAATAATCGATCAAAGAAATGATATCCTCCCGAACAGACTGAAATAACAACGCCACACACTTTTGTTCGGCTACGAATGATTCAATCTCATCAGATGCTGTTAAAACTTCACCATTCTTGTTTCCTTGTTCATAACCGTTCTTCAGACTTTTCCAACTTGGAAACGCGAATGCCATCATCCAATCCTCAAACTTTCTGGACCAACAATTGTACTCCTCGATAGCCATTAGCTTTGGGGGTTTATTGAATGTTCCAAAAGCACTTTCCGATTCCCAAGCTTCCTTTTTCCTCTCTTTTGGTGGATTCTCATTCACATTGCTTGATGAAGCATCATTGTTTCCGGAATCTCCAGCAAACGCGTACATGTCGCTAAACGGGTTCATGAAAATATCATCCATCGTGAATGTACCTGCAACAAACAATCAGCAAACACTTAGACAAATTTTCGAACTTTTGACAAACACTGACACTGAAGCGAAATCAGTCAGATTGACTGATAAGCGAAATCACTCAAATTGACACAAAAGCGAAATCACTTTTGTCCTTATAAGCGAAATTAAGATGTCCCTTTGAGCGAAATCACAATGTATGTATAAGCGAAATCAGACTTTGTCCGTATGAGCGAAATTACAAAGTCCGTATAAGCGAAAACACCACTCGTCCGTATGAGTGAAATCAACTAAGTCCGTATGAGCGAAATCAGCAGTTGTCCAAATGAGCGAAATTACAAAGTTCGTATGAGCGAAATTAGCTAAGTCCGAATGTACACAGAAACGGAATCACAAGTTTACTCATTTTTACGCTGAATTTCAATCTGAAACTTTCAAGGGTTGTAATACACTTAAATCCGATCACAATGATATGATTATTGTTCAATTTTAACCGTAAGTTCGTTCCAGATCTGAAGATGAAGTTTCTGTTCGAAAACCGATTGAGATTTTGATAAAATTGATTGATTTTTACTAAGTTTTAAGGTCTGATATTGTTAAGGATTGATTAACAACTAGTTTCGCTCAATATACGTGACTTTCAGCTCATTTTGTCGGTAGGAACTTGTTTAAACCGAAAATATAAAAGAGAAATTGAGTAGAAAGATGAGAAAAGTGACGAATCAGCTGATGTAGTATGAACTCCTCGTCCTGAAGCTCTGATACCACTTGTTGGAGCGTGTCATGACCCTAAACGATCAGTTGAGAAAGTTCATCATCACGTATAAAGGCGGAATCAGAATACGTAATGTAACAACAGCTTATCCTTTCAATTCCTTCACTTTATTAACTTTCTGAATCAATTTTGACAGAGTTTCAGTACCGTAACAATGACCTGGTCTCGTTTCTATGGTTACAATGAATGAACACATGCTAGGTATTTATACTAATGTTAATTTCGCTTCAATGGTCATGACCATATGAGCGAAATCACATGAAACTGATTTCGCTTATATGTCAAGTTCATTAAAGTGAAATCAACATGTTCATTTAAGCGAAATCACCCTAACAATGTTCATTAAAGCGAAATCAACTATAAAACCCTAATTTGACAATTAAAACCCTATGTTGACTAACTTTGACTTAAGACTTGATGAAGATGCAGTCAACAGACATTCTCGTGCATCAACACTGATGCCGTACAAAATACTGTCAACGCAAACAAATATTAAATTTTTACGATATATATTAGCTTCGTAATAAAATTTTTGTGACTACAGTCGAAACCGGATTGAAAAACGGGTTAAAGACGACAACGATACAATTTTTCGCGATTATTACCGTGATCGACGAACGGGCGTGCAAACAACAACTACCGACCGTATTTTTGTATTTTAATTTTTGACGAAGTTCAGGATTTGACAACGGTTCTCATAGGAATTACGGGCCACTTACACATGAGATTGGCTTGTGGGCCCTGGGCCCAAGCCAAAAACCCACAAGCCTAAACCCGTGCATAATACACAAGATCTACAAAATCATGTCAAATCCTACTAAATATTAGTAAATCGATATAAAATCTTACAAAATCTTATGAAATCTATAGTAAATCTTGGCAAAATATTATTAAGATCTCTAAAGATTTTACTAGATCTCAACACCTCCCTATAAAGACCCTTCTCATCTCCTTCACAAGCCAAACACCCTCACCCTCTCACTCCTTGTCTGCATTTCATATTACACACAAACATAACCCAAAGCAAAAGCAGGGAACTCACCCTCTCTCTCTCGATCATATATACACAAACAACACGCACATCTCCCACTTTTGCTCTCCCTATCCGGCGAAGAGGTAGGGCCGGGCTCCGGCCGGTGCACGGCGGCGACACAAACCTCCCCCTTCCTGCTCGAGCTGTTTAATCGGACCACCACCACCATAGTTGAGTGGTGGTGATGTGCGGCGACGTTACAGAGAGGAGAGAGAGAGAAACAGATGAGAGAGAGAATCGAGACGGAGAGAGAGAGAGACTGACGAGAGAGAGGGAGCGGAGTAAGAATGAAGGTGCCGACCACCACACGCGGCGGCGGCCGGCGGTGTCGGTGGCTGTGGTGGGTGTTTTGCTGCCTTTTCTGTTCGATCTCGGGTCCAACAGGTATGTGAGTCGATTTAGGCTTCAAGCTCGGTGATTCGGTTCGAGTTTTGGGTTCACAGGGTTCGTTTTTGGTTCAGATTTAAGCCACGGCTCAGTCATGGGTCTCGGGTTCGGGTGTGGTCCAGTCAAAGGCAGTCAACAATGGTTCGGGTTAGTTTTGGTTCAGCCTTGGTTCGGTCCAACCCGGTCAAAAACAGCAGCCTCGGGTTTTGCTCGGTTCAGTTGACTCGATCAAACCGAGTCGACTCAGTGTTCGGGTCAGCAGGTTCTGGTCAACAGTTGGTTCGATGTCTGTCGGTTCGGGTCAGATTTTGAAGCGGTTCGAGTCAACTCGGTCAACTCAGTTGACTCAGTCAACTCAGTGAGATGACTCGGTCAGCTCGGTTTTCGACACGAGAAGATGGTAAAGATTTTACGGCGCAATACATTTCATTATTCTTATAATTTTATTTATTTCATGAACGAGCTCGACCGATACTTTTAGCGACTATTTACACTTTAATTTGGCATATTTGATGAAAAGCTATATATATTGCGTGAATTGATTGAATTTTGATAAAAATAGCGACAACTTGTGTTGTCGGGGCGTCCAAAAACAGAGGAAACTCTGCCCGTTTTTCGAGAAAATCCGCAAACACAAAAGGCGTTTTATTATCGGATTCAAATAATCTTTTACAAAGACGACAATTTGGATATTATTTTGATAATGCTTTTATAAAATAAAACATGAAATAATATTTTTAATTCTTTTATTACTTTCGACAATCCTTTCAAGTATCAAACAATACGAAATCTTTTCGTAAACTTGAATATAGTTTATATGCTATTTCGAAATATCAAACGACACGACGAGTCGAAAATTTATTTACAACAAATAAATATAATTATTATATTTATTATACACTTCGGAATTTCGACAACTCCTTATAAAGTCAATATAATTATTTATATTGTTTCAAACGCCGAACACACATTCGTTTAAAAAAATAAATATAGTTATATATTTATTTTCAAACACGACAATCCGACGATTCTTTCATGAATATGACTTTTTATATTCACGTCAAACGCCTAAATGGCATAGACATACACTTTGATAAATATCATACGAGACGTATATATGATACGAATTGGTTATACGTTATTTTTATACAAACTTTTGTACATACACGTACGATTTCTCGAGACAACTAACGCGATTATATCAATATATTTATATACTTTTATATAAATGTTCATATATTTTAAACCTCACGAAAGCTAAGTCTTTTCGAGAGTTCTTAAATACCGACGAATAAACGAATTACGCAAGCATAACTTCTTCGCTTCTTTCAAGTTAACAACTTACTGTCGAATCGTTCGGCTAACGATTCGGTAGAGCTCGGTGTGACAACCCTCACTAAACCAGGTATCCGTACGACTTAATTAATAATTAATTACTGCTTAATTACTGTGCTTGCTTGAACTTGTGAATAGACTACTACTTGAATACTGATACATGTACTTACTTGCATCATACTTTACTTACCGTCACTACATTATTTACATGCTGAACCTTAGTGACAAACATGATGCACAAAAGCACAGTAGCACTATAAACGGATAACCTATTGAATATGCTGATAGAGCCAGCATCAGGCAGACACTGCCCCTAAGGCCTGTATGAGCCAGAAATATTTTACTACACTAGTGGTGAGTGTAGGGATACAAGGGTTGTAGAACTGCGTCTCTAGGAATAAGTTTTCAATGACTGGATGTGCCTAAAACATGCTCTAAGCACAAAACTCAGCACTTTACATAATAATTCAGCTTTTAGCTAACTAATAAAGTGCCAAAACATGAGAAAAATATTACTAGACACTTTCCAAAGTGTCAGAAATGAGTTGTGTCACTAAAAAGGGTATTAACGACACTTTAAAGCTTTGTTAAGCACTTTAACGGATTACTATCCAACCGAACAACCGGACTATACCCGGAACAGAAAATATTGTTATTTTCATTATTTATCTTTTTCTGAGCCAGTTAGGGTCCCTGAGTACCCTAACACCCGTCATAACACACTACACACAACTAACCGGGTTAAGCACTTAACTAACTTACTTAACCTAACTAATATACTTAACATTTAGTTGGTTTTGGACTAGAACCCCCCCCCCCCCCTCACTAACCGTCCCCAACTAAGGGGGGACACACCTTGTACAAATTTGATTATAATAATCTAGAGTGCTTAATATCTAGCAAGCATATAATCCAATGGTTAATTACATAAGGTTTTGCCTATAAGATCATGTCATAACCCACCATAACACATTATCACAAACATCACAACAACACTACTCTCTCCCTCTCTTTGAACTTTCGGCCGAGAGCACCCACCCCCCATCCATCCATTTTCAATTCCATGCAAGCCATTCCAATCATCTACAAGTGATAAGGATCTCATACGAAGAGTCTTGGTGCACTCGGAGCTTGAAGGACCTCACTCTCTTGCTTTTATCCACCTTATTTGCGTCTAGATTCTTCCCTAGCCTCGAGCTAGTGGTATGTTACTTAAATCACCTTCTTGAACTATTCTAAAGTGGTTAATATGATTTGTAACGATTAAAACTCGTTAACATACAAGATGACACACAAAAGTCTACTTAAAACACTAAAAATGGTGGTTAAAAGCACATATGTTGTGTAAAACTTGTAGTATTTGATTTGTGTAGTTATTTGGGCCCGATCTATGTTGTGGTAGCTCGGATCGTCATTTAACCCGGATTGGTCATAATCATAGATCATGACATAAGGTTGTTTTGAAAGTAATAAGGGTTAAAGGATGAAACTCTACCACACACATATCATGAACTTGTGCAAAAGCGATTTTGTTGGTGAAATAGTGTTTAAAACTAGTAGATCTACAGATCTACAAGTGGTATTTTCAAAGGACCACGTGTCAAGAGGAAACATACTTTAAAGACGGATCTTACACTAACACGAATGGTTTTTTTTTAGAACACACAAGTGTGTAAACACTTGTGTAACACAAAGTTTCGACAAAATAACTATTTTTGAAAAAGATGACGAGAAGTTGTAAAGACGGAACTTCCATAAAAACGAGGTTTTTACAAAATCGGATAGTTTTATATAAAGATCCACTAAAAAGTAATGGGATTTACTTCATAGTTTGAATAAATCACAAGTTCATGTATTTTTTTGCGATTTACATCTATTTTGACTAGTTTGATGGTTTGAACATTGTTTTGATTGAATGATAAAAATGGTTGATTTGATTTATAAAAGAAAATGATACGCTTAAAAGCGTGGCCACCTCCAGTTACAGAGGAAACTCTGGCGAAATTTCTCCAAAAACCTAACACTTAGAAATATTTTCACTATAAGTGTTAGAAATACATTTTGACCTGTTTTCAAAATTATAGATTTCGCCACGACTTATTTACAAAATACCGGAGGTGGGATTTCACAAAATAAAACGTGATACGTATATATATTTAGTATATATTTTTTCACAACATCACTTGTATAAGTGTTCATGATTATTTTGTGAACTACGTAAATATTATTTTTAGGGTAAAAATAATATTACTAAGTATTATTTTGGGAAAATCACATGTATTAAAATATAATATTTTTGGGAAGAATATTTATATTTTGGAGTTAGG
Organism: Helianthus tuberosus; assembly: GCA_030545235.1. Lineage (NCBI taxonomy): Eukaryota > Viridiplantae > Streptophyta > Magnoliopsida > Asterales > Asteraceae > Helianthus > Helianthus tuberosus. The sequence goes on along the minus strand of CM060396.1, from coordinate 136,283,667 downwards.
AATAAAATATATTAAGTGAGACTTAATAGTGTAATTCGAAATATACGACGAACACACATGTATTAAAATCCCCCATCCTTGGGAAGGAAAATAACTACCAAGTATATACAGAATGTAAACACGAAATAGTTGCCTAACTATTTCCCAAAAACTTAAACCATAAAGCTAAGGCACGGCCGTCCGTCTAATAGAATTAGTAAGTGTAGGTCGTCATACAGCTGTTTGATTTGGAGGCATACTTGGTAGAGACGCACCACGGTGAGTTCATGTCCCCCTTTTCTCTAACTGTTTTCAGTTTTCTTAACTGCGGGGGTGAAATACATGTTACTTTGATTACAAGTACTTTATACATGGTATGGTTAGCGTAAGGAGGTTTACTACTTAGATCATGTGAGTGGGTAGGAGCAATATGAGGCCATTAGTCCTCATGGCAGGACCGAGGGACAGGAGCGGTAGATCTATCTGGGTGTAGCGAGCCCAGCCCCAGGCCAAACTAGAAACGGACCTTGGGGTGACTTTGTCCACATACTAATGCCGTGGCGAAATCTGCTAGGTTTGAGTCTCCCTACTTGCACCTCACATATATCAGTGGCCTTGCAAACCATTGGTGATCTCAATTCCCTTATTTGCTACATACCAAGACTATTTTTATACTCACAAAGGTTTACTTACTCACTTACACATGAACTCGCTCAACATTATTGTTGATTTTTCAACTTACATGTATTTCAGGAAATTAAAGGATCTGGCGCGGTATGACACGTTTTCCTGCTGCACTAGTTACGAGGTCATCCGGGTTTAGGGAATGTGACTCTTTCCTGGACAAGTCACAGTCCTTAAACTATGCTTATGTTATGTTGTGTTTGTTGTACAATGTTTATGTCGTTAGGATGTGTTTCCGTTAAGACAATGTTGTTATATTTGGTTTTAAAACTTAATTAAATGGATGATCTTGCATGGTTTTATTTCATATAGCTTTGTTATGGTTAAGCTATGGTATTAAGAAGTCACACCAAATTAACCACGCTTCCGCAAAGCCAGGGTGTGACAGCTTGGTATCAGAGCTCTGATCATAGCGAACTAAGATTCCTTCTCGAGTCTAGACTATGATCACTAGGGCTCTCACGAAAACATTTTTACTGCATACCACTTAAGTCCAGATCCAAAACTTTTTACAAACAAATGTTGAGCACATTTATTTATTATTTTTAGGCTCAGTCCGGAAAGGCTGAGGCTCGGTCTGGGAGGCCGAGGCTCGGTCTGGGAGATCGAGGTAGTTGGCTAGTGGGACTAGGAGAATTGGCTAGTGGGACTAGGAGAATTGGCTAGTGGGACTAGGAAGAGCAGTCTGAGAGACTGGGAGAATTGGCTAGTGGGACTAGGAGAATTGGCTAGTGGGACTAGGAAGAGCAGTCTGAGAGGCTGGGAGGCTAGTGGGACTAGGAGAACTATTTGAATGCTTACTTGGTGACTTATGTGATTATTTGATTGTATGATTGACTGTTTGTGCATGTTTGTGTTTATATTACAGACACCATGGACACCTCTGGCACTGGTGACTCAGACACCACAGGACCTAGACCTATAGTCTCAGATGACCTAGAGCCTTCAGAGCACGAGGTCCACGCACGAGGTCCACACATCCGACGTGACGAGCACGGACGAGGATGATTTCCAGCCCTTTGCTCTACCTGATGGTGCTGATGAGCTCGCTGATGGCCCTTTGGCCGGGGACCTACCGTTAGTGGAGATCCCTGCTCCCATACCCTTAGTTATTTATCCTGCTTATGATTTGCTTCTCGACGCCGACGATGATGGCGACGTCGATCTGTTTGATGACGAGCCCTTAGAGGATGAGGTTCAGGGCGAGGCCCTTCTTCCTGCTGGAGATCTTTTGTTGATCGCAGATGCTTCCGCCGAGGAGTCACCTGCTCACTCACCGGTCCCAGACTCTTTCGAGTCTGTGGCCTCCGCACCTTCACATACACGGAGTGCGCAGCACTTTTCTCATGGATCAGATCCCGACCAGGCATCCTCTGTTGCCCCTATTCCTAGTTTTACTTTCGACCACGATGATGTGGAGGATTCCGATCCTGTCTTTCCCCCAGGATTCGACCCAGATGAGGATATAGAGTTTATACCCATGGATCAGCCTATGGAGGATCCAGTCGACCCAGTTGACCCCATCGATCCCGAGTTTGATTTTGAGATGGCCTTTGATGAGCCCGAGCAGCCACTAGACCCTGCTCCTGACCCAGTACTTGAGCATGACCCTGCTCATGCTGGCATGTTTATTGAGCCTGTCATTGCTGACCCACCTATTGATGATCACCCTGTAGATGCTCCGTTGTTGGAGGGCGATCATGTCTTTGCTGCTGATTATGTTGATCCCCCACTCATTGCTGATGCACCCGTTGACCTTCTTGTTGCACCTCACCATGAACCTATGCCAGTTCAGTTTGATCGTACACTTTTTGAGGCGCAGGTGGACCCACGAGACGAGCACGCCCAGTGTGGGTGGATTCCTGCTGATGACGAGGTCCCACCTATTCCCCCTCAGATCACTGATACCCGTCACATTGATACCTCCTTTTCATTTCCTCGGTTTACACCTCCAGCGCGACCTGGAGAAGGTTCTTCGGCTCACCCTTTTCAACTTACATGTATTTCAGGAAATTAAAGGATCTGGCGCGGTATGACACGTTTTCCTGCTGCACTAGTTACGAGGTCATCCGGGTTTAGGGAATGTGACTCTCTCCTGGACAAGTCACAGTCCTTAAACTATGCTTATGTTATGTTGTGTTTGTTGTATAATGTTTATGTCGTTAGGATGTGTTTCCGTTAAGACAATGTTGTTATATTTGGTTTTAAAACTTAATTAAATGGATGATCTTGCATGGTTTTATTTCATATAGCTTTGTTATGGTTAAGCTATGGTATTAAGAAGTCACACCAAATTAACCACGCTTCCGCAAAGCCAGGGTGTGACACTCGGTGACACGTAGATTAGTTACCGCTTTTATTTAGAAACTTATTAGATATTCCGTGTTAGGAATATTGTAGAATGCACGCTAGCAAGTCAAGTCTTGGAAACGATATCATCGAAGTCGTAATTAGCTAGCTTTGCACAAGGAATATTCAGGTGAGTTCATAACCCCACTTTTTACGGTTTTACATTTTTGTAAATGTTTTCGGGGTGGAAAGACATGCACGTTTTGAAAAAACATACAAAGTTTTGAACAAACGCAAAACTCGTATTTCTAAATCATATTCCAAAGGGATTTCGAGGAACACCAATGATTTACGAAAGGTTTATACTAAACATACCGGTTTTCAAACAAACGTATCTTTCGGAATATGCATACCCACAAATTCTAGTTTTCTAAACTACGGGTAAATACAAGAAGCACTCTTGGTGAGAACGAGTACCAAGTATGATGCAAATGCTTATTTTTGAAATGTGAATGATTTTCGGTCAGGGTGACCAGGGATTTTCGGTCAGGGTGACCAGGGATTTGGTCGGGGATACCAGGGATTTTTATACATGGTATGATTAGCGTAAGGAGGGTTTACTACTTAGATCATGTGAGTGGGTAGGCGCAACTTGGGATCATTAATCCTCATTGTAGGACCGAGGGACAGAAGCGGTAGATCTATCTGGGTGTAGCGAGCCCAACCCCAGGCCCAGCAGAACGGACCTTGGGGTGACTTTGTGCCCAACGCGAAATCTGCTAGGTTTGAGTCTTCCTACTTGCACTTCACACATATCAATGGCCTTGCAAACCATTGGTGATCTCTTTTTCCTTATCTGCTACATACCAGAGATTTTATACTTACAAAAACTTCTTGTTCATACAAATTAACTACCATGTTTTATACAAATTCAAAGCATTATGCGGGTATGGAGTCAAAGTCAGGGTGGGCATTGACGGTTATGCGAACATTACAAATACAAGGCTTTACAAATACATGGTTTTATGAACATAACGTGTTACAAACACAACGTTTCCATATAACTTGGCAAGAAAATGATTTTTAAATTCATTTTCTCAATACTATTACAAAAACCGGTTATTCCAAAGATTTATTCCAAATCTTTCACAATACCAAAGATTTATTTCAAACCTTTCACAACTCAAAAGATTTATCTCAAATCTTTTACGAACAAACTATGAACTCGCTCAACTTTATGTTGATTTTTTTCGCATGTTTCTTTCTCAGGTTGCAGTTCTAAGACAAGGCACGGTTGGAATAGGAGAACCATCGGAGATACGAGTACTTAGTGGCGTTCAGTTTCTAGAAAGTCTTAGCTTTTTGCTTCCGCTGTGCAATGACGATACCAGTCCAGTCACGCCAAGCTCTGATAATTTCGGGGTGTGACAGTGTGTTGACTGATAGCATGCTAGCACATTGATTTACATGACTTTTCTGCTTTGTATGTTAACTTAGCATACTTAGTGCATCACTTTACAATACATTTTATGCTATGCATGCCCATTGTGTGCATACTTAGTACATCACTTTACAATACATTTCATGCTATGTACGCCCATTGTGTGCATACTTAGTACATTGTTTTACATTACACTTATGCTATGTATGTCCATTACGTGCATACTTAGTACATTGTTTTACATTGCATTTCTGTTGCATATGCTCATCTAGCATATGAACACATTATACTACATTTTGAACCGTTGTAACCATTTGACAATGTGAACCGTCGTAACCCTTTGATTATACGAACCGTTTGTAACTATTGAACCGTGTGAACCAGTTGTATCCGTTGACATGATTTACATTTGACAATAGACATTTGACTATACATAAACATTTCTACAATTGTTAAACATTTTACTTTGGTGGTTTGGTTTGAGTAAGTGATTTAAGTAACGAGGCGTGTGTAATATGATACAAGCATGGTGGATACGCCGCTGGTACTTCCTATATATAAGTGTTTGTATGGTATCACATATTGTAGCGTTATTTGAATCATTTCAGTTTGAGACATATAACATTTTATACAAATAACATACTTTTCACAAGACATTGATTTACAAACAACTTATCTTATACAAACTCATTTTACATGGTTATTCATTTAACCATACATTATTCTCTTATTTATACATATCATCTGATTTTATCGTTTATCAAATGATTTACAAGACAAAGCAAATTACAAGGTTCATGACTAAACATTTTCTCAAACATAAGTCATGAATTCTGTTTTCACAAAACCTATGTATCTCACAGGCATTTTTATGCTGACGTACCTATTTTCACATGTGTTTTCAGGAGATGATGCGTAGGACTTATCAAGACATACTTAGGCGGACCTGTGCCTTAGTGACTTAAAACGAGACAAGAACTAGTTAATTTATGTTATGTACTCTGTAGTTCTTGTTTTAAACAATGTAAACTTTCATGTTTGATTAATAAAACGAAACTTCAATTGCCATGGATTTGAAACAATTAATTCTTTTACAACACTCCCCGACGTTTCCGCCACGTTTTGTATGTTCTACGTGGTCGGGGTGTGACAATATACTACTTAAAACTATTATTTCAAACAACGAAGGTATATTTAATGTACTATCTATCTATCGATTGGGTTTTGGTTAATGTTTAGATAACGGGACGGGTGTAATGTGATGAAAACATGGTAGATACGCCGCTGGTACTTCTTATATATAAGTGTTTTCATTGCATTACATACATGGGCGTTATTTAGTACACTTGGGTTAACGATATTGGAACTGAAATATACTTTAATATATTACTCATTCGATTCTCTTAAAATCCAAAGTATATTTTCAAATATACTATAAGCCTTTTTATCAAAATATTGTTTTACAAGCAACTTATCTTATACAAACTCATTTTACATGGTTATTCATTTAACCTTACATTTATTTATACATATCATCTGATCTTATTGTTTTTCAAACGATTTACAAAACAAATCAATTTACAAGGTTCATGACTAAACTTTATTAAACATTTTCTTAAACTTACAAGTCATGAATCCTATTTTCACAAAACCTATGTATCTCACAGGCATTTTTATGCTGACGTACCTATTTTTACACATGTTTCAGGTACTGCTTTGCAATGATTGTTGATACATGCTACATTTAGGATGGACTCGTGCCTTAGCAACTTTAAAACTTGGAAGATCATAGTTGTACTTATTTGATTGTATTAAAACAATGAGTTCATTTATTCAATAAAACAGAATTTATTTATTCCATGGTTATGAAACAATGATTCTGTTACAACACTCCCCGACGTTTCCGCCACGTCTAGTTGCTTTACGTGGTCGGGGTGTGACAAAATCAATCTAAACGACAGTTAAATTGATTCTTAATGTTAAACAAGCTGCAATCATTACCGAATCATTGAATTCCGCCTCTGGTTTGGATTAGAACTCTTCTGATCGACTCATTAGGTCGATTCCTCGATCCTACATGCCACACCGCCCTACCTCCTCTCTTGCACTATAAATAGGACATGTCACATCATTCTCCACTGATGTGACAGCCTCCTCCGTTCCAGATGCACGCACTCTCATTCTTGGGCACTTTTCTTCAATTCTAGGCTGATTCTTGTTAGTTTTCTCCTAGATTCTTGTACAACTTCAATCTACACACCATTCTCTATATAATTCTTCTTTATAATCACACCTTTCACCATGAAATCTCTAAGATTTGAGCTTTTGAGGATGATGTCACCATGGCGGTTTGTACAAACAGTTGTGTGATGTCATTCCAGTCAAGATCTAGCTCAGATCAAAGGAATTCCATGTGTTTTTTGCACCAAATATTTACTAAATCAAGGTCTTTCAATCTATTTCATGTTTATCTTCAACATTTCTTAAACTTTTACTTAAAACGGTGGAAATCCGGATCCAAACAGGCTGTAGACTTGATGATTTATCTGGAGTCGGCTTGGAAATGGATTATCGTTGGAGAAGATGGTCGGATTATGGATTCAGACATGAACACCGTCACTAACAGACACCTGATCGGACGGGGTGGTTCCCATCCAATCAGATAGGTTGAACATTGATGTGTTTTTCTCCATTGTCTCAATACATGCCATGTCATCAAACTAGAAACTTAGAAACTTTAAAAGGTTGCAAAAAGGGATAAAGTCACCTCAATCGAACGGCAATCCGATCGGACTGCCGTCCGATTGAATGACCATCCGATCGGGTGACATGTGCCATACAACCTCCTACACTTTAACTATTTTGAATCAGAAACTTTGAAATTTGAACGGACTGCCGTCTGATCGAACGAACATCCGATCGGGTGACATGTGCCTTACAACCACCTACACTTTAACTATTTTGAATCAGAAACTTTGAATTTTGAAACTAACACTTGAAGGGTCATTCGACCGAACGGTCTTCCGATCGGATGACCTTCCGATCGAATGACTTGGTATTTTGCTACAACGAACACTTCAAAATACAACTTTTGGAAACTCAAACTTTGGATCGAATTACCATTCGATCGAATGGCCATCCGTACGGATGACCATCCGATCAAATGGCGATTCGTCTGAATCACATAAGTCATCCGACCGGATGACCATCCGTCCGGATTGCCATCCGATCGGGTAACTGATCCGACACTTTGCACAATTCTCGTTATTTTATCCAACGCTTACCTGTTGTACTCTAATCAAGCTAATTTTAAGAGCTCCCTTTGATCCAATAATAGATTTGTTGTTAAGCAATCACTGTGAGTATACTCGATCCCTTTTCGTTTTAAACTTTTGGGATGCAATATGTATTCTATGAACTTAAGACTTGAAAACTATTTGGAATCTAACTCTATCCTCGATAAATGTGAAACTTGATACTTTTGGATTCTTGATTCTTGGTTCTTTATGCTATGTGAACGTTTAATCCTTGTGTCTAGTTCCGCCTTAACAATAGTAGCTATAGGATGATGCATCTCCCCATTATTCTCAGGGGTATTGTTAGGAGGATTCTATTTGCTTTCCTTGATTCTTGGGAAAGTGGTTAAAGCATCGGGATACTTGGGCTATCACCTGGCCTGCGAACACTAGCATGGCTGGAATATTTTATCGTTAACATGATGGATATGAGTCTTTTTAAACTATTATGCTATATACTCAAACTTGTATACTCGCCAGTACATTTTTGTACTGACTTTATTTTAATACATGTTGCAGGCTGATAGGATGCTATGATCAAGAAACGTGCTAGGATTGCTGCTAGAAACTCATCATATATAATCTTAGAAACTTTGAAACAATTTTGGTGAATTTGTATTTGATACTTATGTTTCGTTTGGTGTTTGATTTTAGACGATGTTATCATGAAACTTGATTAATCTATATCGAAATTATTAGTGTTATGGAAACTCATGAGTAATCTGAACGCTTAGTGCCGCATCCCGATGTTTCCGCCATCGGTTGGGGTGTGACAGATTGGTATCAGAGCCATAACTATAGGAAATTAGGATAAGTAGGAATACTTACCCTAGTCTATAGTTCTAGGAATCTTGCCTCTTATCTATTGTTTAAGACTTATGCATTCTACCATATCTGCTTCCTAGCAGCACATTTTGTAGGATCGTGATCTGACCCGAACGAGTCTTTCAGAGGAGTTTTACTTCGTTTCAGGTGCGGAATAACAAGAAACGAAGGTGGAAACAGCTGATTCTTCACTATAACTACTAATTGTATTGATTAACACTCGATTACACGTAGTTCTTCACACCGGCAGCACTTCGGTATGGAATACAAGAGAATGCTATATAATTTCGCTCATAGGTGCCTATATATAGGCCTGAGATTTCGCTCCAAGGGACATGTGTCCATATGAGCGAAACCTCATATGTTCACATAAGCGAAACCATCAGGTACACATAAGTGAAACCCCATGTCTAATGCCCTATGAGCGAAATCAGCTCACTAAACACAATACACTTCCTGTTTTCTCGTAAAACGCGCCCTAATCTATACAATTCAATGTAAGACTCGATCCAAGACGAAATCGACAGATGTAGTGCACCAACAAACTCCCCCTAAAATGCAAACACATTTCAGGAAATTTGAAAACAACTAGACTCTTGACCCACTTGAAACATGAAATGTAAAACAAACTATACAGAAACTTGACAACTGACATCAAATTGCATCAAATCGCCATTCACTAGGCATAAACAATCAGAACTCCCCCTTTCAAGAAACCATTTTCTCATTTAGATTTCAAAACACTTAAGTTTGTTTTAATCAAAATGATTTTTCCGGAAAATGAGTTTGTTTTAACCACTTGTAGGTTTACCACTTGTAAAGTACGGGAATATGGTTCATCATCTTGTCAGTTTTTATCAAATGTAGTAAATCAAGTACAATTTAATGTAACTGATTTAACTGTAGGAATGTTATGTCTACATGCATCATTTTATCAATCAAGATGCCGATTCCTGCTTCGCACTTACCAACCTGGAAGCTCCGGCGTAGTCATTCAACCTGTAAAATTTTAACAATTTTAACGACTTTCATACAAACACTTTAAAATATGAATGATGCCGATTCCTGATCCACGATATAAACTTGGGATCTCCGGCATAGTCCTAAGACTTTACGGGAAACAAACTTCCATCCAAGTCTTCTCAGACTTGATGGCTTTCAGTTCTTGCACAATAGGGTTGTAAGTTGCCTTTTTAGTTGCATAAAAGTCTTTAACCCCCTTAGCTTTCCCATTCAACATTTTCCCAAAAATTTTCTTAACACTTCCATTGAATGTTTTCTCGACATCAAACTTAGAATTCTCGTTGTAAAACTGATTCGAGATATCAACCTTGCCAACTTTCTGTTTAACTTCTTCAAATTTCAGTAATGGAAACTCATCATCATTCACTGAAATTTTCATCTCAACCTGTGGCTCTTCTGGCTTTGTGGAACCAGATTCATCGCCGACTTTCTCACAACTTTCTTAACAACCCACACTTGGTTGTCTTTCTCTTTCTTTTTATAAAAATTCTTTTTAGAACACTCACCAACCTCATAAGTTGAGTTTTCAAAAATTTTAAATTTTTCGGTTGGTGGTTCAATATCAACAATTTTTCCTTTCAACTTGTTAGAAACTCCCTGTTTTGACTTGGCATTTTTCGGACAGTTCCATGCAATGTGACCAGCTTCATTGCATTTGTAACAGGTTCTAGTTTCTTTTGAGTGACAAACTTCAGTTCCAATCTTCTTCTTTTCAGCAAGAAACTCTTGATTTGACTGTCTCCATAATGGTTTCTTCTGTTCCTCTTCTACACTTCCACCTGACACAAATTCTGTTTTTGTTTTAGAATTTTTCAAATTTTTATGATTTTCTGGTGGAATAAATCCAAGACCTTTCTTTTTGTAGCTACGATTTTGGTTTGGTTTCTTTTGAAAACCAGAACCAGAATTGTAACCCTTTTTCTTGATTAGACGTTGTTGAACTCTTGAAGTGTACTTTTTAGGTTTTTCAGTAAGATTTAAATCTTTTATTTCAGAAATATTAATTTCTGTCATTTTGAAAACCTTTTTGATCATGTCAAAACGAACACTTCTTATTGGAAACTCTTTGTCAGAGTATAATTTGTCCGAATCATTTAAAATGTATGCAACTTCAAATGCTTCATCCTCCAAATTTGCTTTTGATAACAAAAATTCTTTACTGTAAGCCTTTTTGACCGACGACTTTGGACTGTTGACTGACGAATTTGACCCTTCAGACTCAGACTTTGACTCGGACTCCTCATCAGTATCCAACACTTGATCGACCACCTTTTTTATTAACTCAGACCCATGATCAGTGTCAGACGAGGTAAACGTGACGTCAATGTTTTCTGGTAATTCATCAGTTGTGTCGATTTTTAGCTTTATATTGACTGCTTTTTCAAGTTGCTCCTCGTTTGGTTTTCTAGGAGAGTACCCTTCCCAAATTGGAGGCGGACACTTGTTATAGCTAACAGTCGGTTTCTTACCACTGTCTTTCTTTTTCTTCGGCTTCTCGTCTTGAAAAGCTTCCATACCTGCAACAGTTGGGTAAATACGATCAATGAGATAATCAGAACTAGAATAACTTTGTAATAAACGTCTAATTCTCTCATTCTCGATCTTTTCTGTCTCCAACTCTTGCTTCCATTTAGCACTTTCTTCGATGTAAAAGTTAATGGCTTTTTGCTTTGTCATCATTACAGCATTCATCATCGTTAGTGCTTGTTCTCTTTCTGAATTTGTCTTTTGGAGACCAGTTACTGTTTTGTTCAAGACATCATAAGATTCTTTCACATAGTTGAGGTTGATCAGTAACTGTAACACCTGTGTCACTTCAACCATCAGACAAATTCCAAACCAATGAAATATTGTATTTCATACTTGGGATTTGTTAAATATATGTGTATCATTTGCACATATCAACTCTAGTTCAATTTCTAGCTCTAAATCACTTTCTGGAAGGTTATACACGCACTGGTGCGTAAATATAACCAGTTTAATGCAACAAACACTCTGGAATAGTGAAATAGACTTAACATACCTTAAATAACCTTTACATAACTTAGAAATAAGTTTTGAAGGCTTTGGTATGGCAAAATCAAGTTAAATCGCTTACAGGGACTAAAGTTGACAAACTGCGAAAGTATGCCAATTTGAGCTGTAACAGACATTCCGGAACATGGCCATAAGTTAAACATACCATAAATATCCTTTATATAGCTTAAAAATAGGCTTTGAGGTGTTCGGTGTGCTAAAATAAACTTTTGGGTCATTCAGGGACTAAAAGTGTCAAAAAGTGCACAAGTTTGCATTTTTACGCGTAACTTACGTTCTGAATACATCCGGACATCCAAAAATTTATGTAAGCACTAAAATATTTTATTTTAGTGTTCGGCATAAGAAAAATCCATTCGTCGCGTCATTTGGATCGTTTTTCGCGCTTGTGCGCATTCCGTCGTAATTAAGCGAACATCGCGTTCGTACGGCCAAACGAACCGACATCCGAGATATTTTTGAACACATTTTAAGTTCCCTATACTTTAACTTCATTTTAGAGCTTTGAAATGGGGTTAACGGGCCTTAAACGTGTCGAAAATGGGCTGAATGCATGACAGGGACCAAAAGTGTAAATCTGCCAAACTTAAGCCTAGCGGTGCGCTACACTTTTAGCGTAGCGGTGCGCTAGGGGTCTGCTGACCAGATTTAGAGTTTCTAAACAGCAGGCTGCAGCTGTTTTAATCTCACCCACATGTTCCCAATTGTCTAGTCATCTGATAAGGATGGATTTCCAGCCACCATAAGGTTCCGACAAGTGTACGGGTTGGATTCATGGCACGTTTTCCATGGAACGATCCTAACGGTTCGGGTATTCCTATAAATACCCAACCCACACAACCTCATTTTGCACAAGAATTCTGATTTGAGAGCTCTAAGTTGAAACCATTGTTTCATACCTGAGTTCTTGGATCGGGATTAGCATTCGGGGACCCTTCGTAAGTATTCTTTCGTTCTTTTCCTTATTTTATTGCTTTTCGAGTCCGAAAGTCAAACTTTGTTTGACTTTCAGCGTTGACCAGCTTATGGTCAATACGAAGTTCGTTTGAACTTCGCAACGTGAGTGTAATCACGTTGGTCATAGTCCCTTGGGACTATGCCCACTGATTACCACGTTGTCTAGAGTCGTAGGGTAGGCGATCTGATAAATCGCCTATACCTTCGAACTCGACCCATTTGGTCGATCATTAGGATCCGACCAAATACATTAGGTGACCATAGTAGGTAGGGAATAACCTTCCGAGGTTATACCCTATGGTCACATCGTTTGAGTAGTTGTATGATAGGTTGTTTATATGCCTTAGGTAAATTACCAGAATACCCTTTTCATGTCTAATTGGTAATTAAGCATATGTAACCTAAACCTTTGTCACATAACTGATTATGTAACATGTTTAGGCATATAACACTTGTCATAGGGCTGGTTAGGCGTTCCGAATGCGTTTCACGCGCACGATGCGTTAAAGTAGCATAAGCTACCTAAACGGATCGTAATGGGTCGATAAGACTTAGGTTAAGTTTCATTTAGTATGTAGGCTTTGTTAAACCATATCATATGAGTTCCTACACTCATTTGGTTTACAAACCCTAATACTACCCAGTCTTCCGATTTAGGTCCGGTTGTTAACATAGTTACCTATATTAGGTGCCGTTTGATTCCGAGATCTCTAGCATTACTTGGTGGTTATCTTTAGACATCTGAGCAATATCAGGTGAGTACATAGACCCCTCTTTTACTGTTTTCCAAACTGTTTTGGGGTGATACACATGTGCCTACTTGTTACTTTCATGCTTTCCTGTTTTCACATCATATACCTGTTATGTTCATTAGTACACTATTAGTACATTGATTTACATGACTTTTCTGCTTCGTATGTTAACTTAGCATACTTGGTACATCATTTTACATTACATTTCATGCTACGTGTGCCCATTGTGTGCATTACTTAGTACAACTGATTTCATCACATACTTACATTTTGACATTTGATCATACAAGTTATTACTTATCATTTGACAAATTACATAACTATCTATGATTTAAACATTGATTCCTCAAAGAACATAAAATAAAATGTTGAATTGTACTTATTTTATGTTCACCAGACCGATTGTTAGTATGATATAGCGCTATAGGATTTGACACCCCATTCCTGTTGGCATGGAATGTCTGAAACCAATTTGTTGCTCCATCCAAATAGGGATTGCCTTTGTGGTATCCTTATAGTCTCAAAGGTGTATTTTGATGCACCAGGTCTGAATGAATTCTTAAATCACACTATTAAAGTATATTTTGATATACTCTCATGTGTGGTATTGTACAAAACCAACATATTTATTTTATTAATCATCCAAAGCATATTTTGATATGTTATTTACTAAACTAAAACATAGTTTAATATGTTATTTATCACATCCAAAGCATATTTTGATATGTTACTTACTAAACCAAAAACATAGTTTAATATGTTATTTATCACATCCAAAGCATATTTTGATATGTTACTTATGAAACCAAAACATAGTTTAATATGTTACTTACAAATCCAAAGTATACTTTTTATATGCTACTATAAGGTTATTCGTTTAACTTTACATTACTTACCATACATAAACATTTCTACAATTGTTAAACATAGACATTCTATATTGGTGGTTTGGTTTGATTAAGTGATTAAGTAACGATGCGTGTGTAATATGATACAAACATGGTGGATACGCCGCTGGTACTTCCTATATATAAGTGTTTGTATGGTATTACATATCGTAGCGTTATTTGAATCATTTCAGTTTGAGACATAGAACATTTTATACAAATAACATACTTTTCACAAGACATTGATTTATAAACATCTTATCTTATGCAAACATATTTTACTTGGTTATTCATTTAACCTTACATTTATTTATACTTATCATCTGATCTTATCGATTTTCAAATGATTTACAAAACAAAGCAAATAACAAGGTTCATGACTAAACATTTTCTCAAACATAAGTCATGAATTCGATTTTCACAAAACCTATGTATCTCACCGGCATTTTTATGCTGACGTACCTATTTTCACATGTGTTTTCAGGAGATGAAGCATAGGACTTATCAAGACATACTTAGGCGGACCTGTGCCTTAGTGACTTAAAACGAGACAAGACTAGTTAATTATGTTGTACTTCTTTGTTTATTAAGACATTGTAACACTTTTGATTAATAAAACGAAACTTCAATTGCCATGGATTTGAAACATTAATTCTGTTACAACACTCCTCGACATTTCCGCCACGTTTTGTATGTTCTACGTGGTCGGGGTGTGACAGTAACTGCTCTTTCTTCTTTTCATACTCAGCAATTATCTCGTCTTTTGCTGCACAACCCTTGCATGCTTCCAAACACTTCTCGCAAGGCTTTACAACTTCAACAATCTTCTCAATCTCGATTGTCTTTAACACTTCAACCACTTTTTCTTCTTCAATCACCTTCTCTTCTACCTTCACTCGCTCAGTTTCAATCATCTCCTTAGCAACACCTTCAACATTCTCTTTCTGAATAACATCTTTTGATTTCTTTAGTTGTTGTTCTTTAGCAGCTCGTTTCTCCTTCAGTTTCTCCATGCGATCTGCAAAATAGAAATAAAAACTTTCAGGAGAAAGATGAGATTTAGCAATATCGATATGTTTTTCTTCCTCATCATCACTATTGCTATCATCAAATGGTGACTGATCAAACTGTACAGATTTTTCAGAATCAGCATCTGATAAACCAAAATCTGACGGTGTTTGATCAAAAACAATTTCTTTTTCTGAACTGTCATCTGAGCTTTGTGAGCTTTCATCTGCACTCTGCGAACTTTCATCAGATGCAAGAGACTTTACAGTTTCACCGATAGATTTCATCCATGCAGTAAACATATCAGGTTCTTTCACAATCTTTGCAATGAACACTTTAAAATTTCCTTTTTCATCAACAAACATATCCCAGCTGAAGCCTTCAGGTAGCCTTTCATCATCTTGATCGACTAAACATACTTTGCTTTCAGGTGATATGTAATTGTTCCAGTTAAAATCTACCAAACACGCTCTCTTTGAATCCTCAATTCTTCTACCATGAGTCGTCTGTGAATCTTGTGATTGACCAACCTGTTGATAAATGGCTTTCCGGTAGTAATCATCTTTTCCAAACGAATTCTGAGCACCACTAGCTTCCCTGTTCTTGCATTCCCGTTTGAAATGGCCTTTCTCCCTGCATCGAAAACAAGTAACTTTAGATTTATCAAAACCTAAAGTAGATACATGAGCATCAAGAAAATCATTTCTCCCGGTAATCGTTTTGAATTTTTCAGCACGTCTAAGAACACTAGCAAGACACCATTTGATATCCATTAATTCCATCTCTTCGGCGTCTATTTGATCGTAATCCTCCTTTCTGAGCATTGGATTTCCGATTCGACCAGCCACTAGACCTTCATAAGATAACAACACAAAACCAAGTAGAGCCATATGGTCTTTAGCAATGTCTTCTGAAAAAATTTTGACCTTCTGGAAGATTTAGAGCGATATTGCACTGAATCATATATCCATTTCCTGTCTTTGTGCTTTGAGACTGAAAATTCGTGTTTGACTCTTTAGGATTTACACTTGGAAATGATGAAAATTCACTGCTGCTTTTGTTTGATCCCTGATCAGCTTTTTCTGATGAATCCCCAGCACTGAATGCAGTTTGGATTTTTGGACTTCTCTCAGATTCTGGAATTGGAATACTACCTTTATAATATATCTTTACGTCCTGTTGACCACTCGGACTGTTCATCCTCGCGATCTTTTGCTGTTCCAAATCCTGACTCTCGATCTTTTCTATGAACTGAGAGATAGTCAACCCATCATAAACACCTGTATTTTTTAGAATCATCAAATACGTTCCCCACTCTTTCTGTGGTAACGCATCGGCTAGCTTGTCTACCCACTCTTCACGATCTTTTGTAATACTCAACATCGACAATGATCGTACAAGGTGGCACTAACGTTCAATCAGCTTCTTTGTGTCCTCTCCCGGTAAGCTACTGAACAGATCAAACTCTTTCTTTAGTAACGCTTTCTTGCTCTTTATCATGTTTTCACTACCCTCAAATTTTACTTTAAGAGCATCCCAGATTGATTTTGTAATTTTGTCGTGCTGAAGCAATATGAATATGTCTTCTTTTATAGCTTGCTGAAGCAGACTGATCATCATTTTCTCAGCTTTGTACATAACCCGTTCTTGATCCGTGAATTCTGAAAACTCTTTAAGAACCTGCAAATCTGTTCGAGGCAACACGTATTTCTTCAGAATACATTCCCAAGACCTAAGATGGTTTGCCTGAACCCAGTTCTCGAATCTGTCTTTCCACCCGTAGTATTCTTCGATACTCATCAATTTCGGGGGCTTTTGGGTGGTTCCCGTCTCATTTTCCAAACTCATAGCTTGAGCAATAGCAGCTGGGCCAGACGGTGTTGCAAATGCGTTATAGAACTCAGTATCCATGATGACTTGGTAAGTTTTTCAAGATCAGTGACAAATAAACGAAATCAGGTGTCTGTGCACAAAAAGCGAAATCCCAGAAGTCCTTAAAAGAGAAATCAGATGATCATATGAGCGAAACCTGATGTTCCAAAAAGCGAAATCCCTTAACTTTGTGTCACAAGAGCGAAATTAGGGTTTTGTAGGTTCACAAAAGCGAAATCAGGGTTCTTGATTGTTCACAAAAGCGAAATCAGGTGCAATTTTGAGCGAAATCAGTGTTTTGAGTGTCCCAATGAGCGAAATCAAGCTGACATATAAGCGAAATCATGAAATGTCCGAATGAGCGAAACCTAATCGGAGGTTAATTTGATCCATTTTTAGTCCGAATTTCAGTGTCAAACTTTCCAGGGTTTGTCTATGTCCTATTGTCTATGATCTGTGAAATTTTAAGCGAATTTCGACCGGTAAAACTTTCTGAAATGATAAAAGAAGGTGTAGAAGTAAGAAAAGAGGATGAAATCCAGCTAATCTCTGCAGAACTCCTCCTCCTGAGCTCTGATACCACTTGTAGGATCGTGATCTGACCCGAATGAGTCTTTCAGAGGAGTTTTACTTCGTTTCAGGTGAGGAATAACAAGAAACGAAGGTAGAAACAGCTGATTCTTCACTATAACTACTAATTGTATTGATTAACACTCGATTACACGCAGTTCTTCACACCGGCAGCACTTCGGTATGGAATACAAGAGAATGCTATATAATTTCGCTCATGGGTGCCTATATATAGGCCTGAGATTTCGCTCCATGGGACATGTGTCCATATGAGCGAAACCTCATATGTTCACATAAGTGAAACCATCAGGTACACATAAGCGAAACCCCATGTCTAATGTCCCTATGAGCGAAATCAGCTCACTAATCACAACACTCTTCCTATTTTCTCGTAAAACGCGCCCTAATCTATACAATTCAATGTAAGACTCGATCCAAGATGAAGTCGACAGATGTAGTGCACCAACACATTTCCTGTTAAACCTAAATACATTTCCTAAGGCTGACACAATATACACATGGATGCTTTGAAAACACTGTTAATCAGTGTTTGTATTTTGCACGAGATTTACCCTCAAGTCAGGAGTGACATCCGAACCTTGATGGGAAATTTCTGTACTTTATTCTAGTAGGTCTTGTCTATTGACAAGTGCCGACGTTATTAAGGTACGATGTTGTCAAGTTAGAGGTGAAACTCAGACCTTGATAACTAGTCCCACTCTTTGATTTTTATGTCTCGCCAAAGTCCCGAAATTCCCAATCAATTAGGAATTTGGAATGACCAAAAGGACGAATATCGTAGGCCTAACATCGATGACGTATTTGTCTATGTAAGCCAAGACACGTTGCCTCAATTCTAAAGGGGTTCGATTCACTTTGGTTAGTCGCCGTTCCTCTACCCAGAACAATCCTATGTTTTATGAGCCTATCTTTTATGTTGTCACGAATTTTATGTGTGGTTTTAACTTGATTCTTCGTTATTTTAAGACTTTTTTCGCACGTATGTCCGCAATCTAAAACTCTAATCATAATCTCTCATAACAAACTAAATTTACGAAGCTTTATTCATCATGTTAATCTACATGGGAATCTTGATCGACTATGATACTATGTGAAGTTATCTGAGGAGTCTATGTGTTATTGAGGTTGTGAAGCACCAAACGTAACATGGCCCTGAAATACGAGACAGAAGTGACATGTCTGAAACATGGTGGATACGCCGCTGGTACTTCCTATATATAAGTGTTTCCGACATGTTACCAACTTTCGTACCACGTGCCATGCAAAACTTAGTGCTTTGCACACCAGTAATGAGAATGTTGAACTCTAAGCTATGAGAAACTACTTGTATAATCTATGTCAAATCTATGTGTAATCTACTTGTCCTCTAGTGTGAATGTGTTGTTTTGAAGAACAAAATACGAAACATAGCCTAGCGCCGAAGACGAGGCGGACATGGCATGTCTGAAACATGGTGGATATGTCGCTGGTACTTCCTATATATAAGTGTTTCTGGCATGTTACCGAACCTTCGTACCACTCGCTAAGTGAAGTTCGTAGTCTTGCGGACTCGGGTTGAAGTTGAGGAAGCTATTTGGTTAATCTATGTGAAAGCCTTGTGAGAATAATTGAAGTTAATGTTATGGTTGGCGAAGCATGACACCGATGACGAGACGGACGTGGTATGATTGAAGCATGGTGGATACGCCGCTGGTACTTCCTATATATAAGTGCTTCCATCATGTTGTCGAAGTTTTGTAGCACGTGCCATGTGGGGATTCGTTGTTTTGTGGATTATGGTGAGATGGTTGAACACTAATCTATGTGAATCTATTGGGTTAATCTACGTGTGATGATGATGATGAGTGTGTTGTTATGTTTGGCAATTGCGCCACGTAACATGACACCGAATACGAGGCGGAAGCGATGTGCCCGAAGCGTGGTGGATACGCCGCTGGTACTTCTTATATATAAGTGTTTCTGACATATTGCCAAACTTCGTATAATGTGCCATGTAAAGGTCATGAGTTTGCGGTGTTGAATCTATTGGAATCTATGTGAAACAAAAACTCGAATCTTTAAACTATGTGAAACTTGTTGAATCTTGAGTCTTAATCTATCGTGTGTGAATCTATATACTGCGAGACTTTGTGATCTAGACTTATACGATCCTCTTGTTAGATCTTTAGATGTCTTCTCGTAAGCTATCTGATACTCTCAAGAGATCCAGGGAGAAGTCTCAGAAAAAGATGATGTCCTTCATGGCCGACTAGATCGCTCGAGTCGTGCCAAAGATCATCTCTGAGATCCAAGGATCGAACACTCCACCCTCTTCTGTTGACTCTAAGACAGAAAAAGTAAAGCCTACAAAGTTCAACTACAAACACTTCGTCTCTTGTAACCCTAAGCCTTTCACAGGCAGTGATAGGGTGATTGATATGCTGGAATGGTTTGACAGCATCGAGGTTACCTTCATTAACAGCGAGTGCCTAGAGCATCTAAAGACTAGGAGTGCAACATGAATGTTTCAAGGCAGAGCTCTAGAGTGGTGGTCGAATGAGAGAAACTTCCATTCTAAAGAAGAAGCCTATGATCTTCCATGGGCAGAGGTGAGAATTGATGATGCTTGAATTCTGCCCTCCCCATGAACAACTGAAGCTCGAAGAAGAGTTCTGGCATTTGAAGCAGATTGGTGATGACAATCTGGCTTATACTACCCGTTTTAAACAACTCAGCTTAATCTTGCCTCACTTGGTTTCTACTACTAAAATCATGATAACCAAGTACATCAATGGGTTACCTCCTGCTATGCGAGATTCGATTGAGGCAGCTCGACTCGAGACAATTGAAGAAGTGTACCGTCTGGCAGCAAGTTTGAACAACAATCGCATACGTGATAAACAATTTGGAAAATCCGCCCCTTCGAAAACAGCGAATCAAGTTACCCAGCAGCCTAGTGGCAGCAAGAACAAGAGGAGAAAGTCACAGGGTTCGGGATGCAATACGATTGTTCCTGTTGCGAGCCCCGCTGCTAAGCCTGCTCCTGCTACTGCTGTTCCAAACCCTACTGCTCCTGAAATCAAAAAGCAGTACACTGGGCCTCACCCTAAGTGTGCCACCTGCAACTTTCATCATCCTGTCGCCTCTGCTTGTCGCTTATGTACCAACTGCAACCGCTTTGGTCACACGACTCCTTATTGCTGTCAAGTTAACCTGGCCCAACCAGCTCTCCCAGCTCCTCCGCAGAATCCTAGACCAGTCAACGCAGTTCGTGCATGCTACAAGTGTGGAGACACTACTCATCTCCGTAACCAGTGTCCGCAGCTAAACCAGGAGCAACAGCCAGCCGCTCGTGGACGAGCGTTCAACCTCAATGCTAACCAGGCTCGTAACGACAATAACGTCGTTAATGGTATGTTCCTCGTCAATAATCTTTATGCTTCGATACTATTTGATACTAGTGCCGACAGAAGCTTTGTGTCCGTAGAATTTGAATCTTTGTTAAATTGTGCACGCTCGAAACTACCTAAGTCATTCTCTGTTGAGGTTTCGAATGGCAAGTCTATTCTAGTTGATTCTATTCTCGGTGGTTGTTCCTTGACTCTTAACGACCACGTATTTACTATTGATCTAATACCCATGTAATTGGGTAGTTTTGATGTAATAATCGGCATGGATTGGTTGCGTAAGAATCATGCCGAGATTGCTTGCCACGAGAAGTTTGTTCGTCTACCTCTTCCATCCGGTGATATCTTACACATCTATGGAGACCGACCTTCTAAAGGACTGAAGTTGACGTCATGCACTCAAGCGAACAGATGCTTGCGTAAACAGAACTTTGCCTTCTTGGCCCACATGGTGGAACAAAAGGGCAAGGAAAAGAATATAAGCGACGTTCCAGTAGTGTGTGATTTCCCTGACGTCTTTCCTGAAGATCTACCTAGCCTTCCTCCTCCTAGAACTATTGATTTTCGTATTGATCTCATACCTGGCGCGACTCCTGTCTCCAAGGCTCCTTACCGACTTGCACCGTCTGAGATGCAAGAACTATCTAGCCAATTCCAAGAATTGCTCGACAAGGGATTCATTCGTCCAAGTACCTCTCTGTGGGGTGCTCCTGTGCTATTCGTCAAGAAGAAAGATGGTTCGTTTCGTATGTGTATCGACTACCATGAACTTAATAAGCTTATTATTAAGAATCGTTATCCTCTCCCTCGTATCGATGATTTATTCAACCAACTACAAGGAGCGTCCTATTTTTCTAAAGTCGACCTTTAATCTGGCTATCATCAGCTCCGTGTTATCGAAGATGATGTACCCAAAACCGCTTTTCGTACTCGTTATGGACACTACGAGTTCGTGGTCATGCCTTTTAGCCTGACCAACGCACCCGCCGTGTTCATGGATCTTATGAATCATGTTTGTAAACCTTATCTGGATCGTTTTGTGATAGTCTTTATTGATGATATTCTCATCTATTCCAAAACTAGAGCTGATCATGCTCGTCATTTGCGCTTGATGCTTGAGTTACTACGTGGTGAACGCTTATACGCTAAATTACCTAAGTGTGAGTTCTGGATTGATGAAGTGCAATTTCTTGGTCACGTTGTTAGTAAACAAGGTATCCATGTTGACCCTTCTAAAATCGAAGTTGTGAAGAATTGGAGTACGCCTAAATCTGCATCTGAGATTCGTTCTTTCCTAGGATTGGCGGGTTATTACCGTCGATTTATCTCTGACTTTTCTAAGACCACCGTTCCTCTTACTTCGTTGACTCAAAAAGAGAAACCTTTTGCTTGGGGTCCCGAGCAAGAGGAATCTTTTCAGACTCTTAAGACCCTTTTGTGTAACGCTCCTATTCTTGCTCTCCCTGATGGGAATGACGACTTCGTGGTGTATTGCGATACCTCGAACCGTGGCTTGGGTTGTGTGCTCATGCAGTGGGACAAGGTTATTGCTTATACCTCCTGTCAACTCAAGATACATGATAAAAACTATACTACTCACGATCTAGAGCTTGGTGCAGTTGTGTTTGCATTAAATATTTGGCGACACTACCTGTATGCAACTAAGTGTGTGGTTTTCACTGACCATAAGAGCCTTCAACATATCTTTAATTAGAAGGTACTGAACATGTGAGAGAGACATTGGGTGGAATTTCTTAACGACTACGACTGCGAAATTCGCTATCATCCAGGCAAGGCGAATGTAGTGGCCGATGCTCTTAGTCGTAAGAATCATGTCAATACTATCCGTTGTTATCATACCTCTAGCGATCTTCATACTTCTATTCGTGAAGCTCAATATTCGTCAATAAATGAAGGAAGTCTAGAAGTGGAAATACAAGGCGCTAAAATCGATCAACTTGAAACGAAGTCGGATGGACTTCAATACTACCTTAATCACATCTGGGTACCGGATCGCTATAACATTCGTGAGCTCATTATGAATGAGGCTCACAAGTCTCGATACTCTATTCAACCTGGTGCCGTTAAGATGTACCATGATTTGCGTACGACCTATTGGTGGCCTGGCATGAAAAAGGATATCGCTGCCTATGTTTTGAATTGCCTCACTTGTTTAAAGGTGAAGGCTGAACAT